>CM024587.1:10293687-10893687 GCA_014182565.1 Eucalyptus marginata | reverse complement strand
CTTTCTGATCTCCCATAAGTCAGAAGCATTAGACTACTTTAGACGATATATAATGATGGTAGAGAATCAGTTGAACAAAACGATAAAGGCATTGAGAACCGATCGCGGACGTGAGTATCTGTCGGAGCAATTCAAGCCT
The DNA here is from genome assembly GCA_014182565.1 of Eucalyptus marginata. Lineage (NCBI taxonomy): Eukaryota > Viridiplantae > Streptophyta > Magnoliopsida > Myrtales > Myrtaceae > Eucalyptus > Eucalyptus marginata. The sequence goes on along the minus strand of CM024587.1, from coordinate 10,893,548 downwards.
CTTTGTGATGAAAAGGGAATTGTACGACAATTGACTATTCCTAATACTCCACAACAAAATGGGGTAGCTGAGAGAAGGAATAGAACCCTACTAGAAATGGTTAGGTCTATGATGGCGCAAGCAAATTTACTTATCTCTTTTTGGGGAGATGCATTATTGACTGCTGCCTATGTAATTAACCGAGTGCCCTCAAAATCGGTCACTTCCACCCCTTATGAATTATAAACTGGTAGAAAACCAGACTTAAGTAGTCTACGTCCATGGGGATGTGCAACTTATGTTCATGAATCTTCCCATAAATATGGCAAATTAGGCCCTAGAGGGAAGAAATGTATCTTTATAAGATATTCTGAACACTCCAAAGGGTATGTGTTCATAGATGAACAAGCTGATGGGAGTGTGACCGAAAATGAGTCACGAGATGTCACGTTCTTGGAGAACGATTTTCCTAGTAGAGGTGAGATTGATAAGGATTTCCAATTATATGAGATGGAAGATCCTAGTAATACACCCACTAATGTTATGGAGGGAAATGAAGATTTACCTCAACATGAAAGACCTAATGGGAGTGTTGCATCGTTTGGCGAATTGAATTCAAGAGAAATTCGGTTGCGTAAAAGTAATCGTAAAAGTATTCCTCGTCGTCATTTTGAGATTGAAGGGGAAGCATTTATGATTGCTCATAAAGATGATGCCGAGCCTAAGACTGTTCAAGAGGCTCCCTCATCCTCTGATAAGGAAGAATGGAGAAAAGCTTTGGAAGACGAGATGGAGTCAATGAGGACAAATCATGTCTGGGACTTGGTTGATCTACCTCCCAATCGTAAGGCCATTGGAAACAAATGGGTCTTTAAGATTAAGCAAAGGGCGGATGGATCCATTGAAAAGTATAAGTCTCGTCTTGTGGCGAAAGGTTATACTCAACAAGAGGGTATAGACTACGAGGAAACCTTTTCACCAGTTGTAAGATTTGCCTCAATACGCCTTATTCTAGCCATCGTTGCACATTTGGACCTTGAATTACATCAAATGGATGTAAAGACGGCATTTCTCAATGGAGAACTAGATGAGGAAATTTATATGAAACAACCAATAGGTTTCATAACTAAAGGTCAAGAACATAAAGTTTGCAAACTTCATCGCTCAATATATGGCCTTAAGCAATCATCTAGACAATGGTATCTTCGTTTTTATCGAGCCATAACAACTTTTGGTTTCACGATGATCGAAGAAGATCACTGTGTATATGTCAAGCGGTCCGAAGATAAATTTGTGATTTTATCACTTTATGCGGACGATATTCTGTTGGCTGGAAATGACAAGGTTATGGTAATCACCATAAAAGAATGGTTGTCCTCTAATTTTGAAATGAAGGACATGGGAGAAGCTGCTTATATATTAGGAGTTAAGATCGAAAGAGATCAATCAAGGAAACTCCTTACTTTATCACAAGAGTCTTATATTATAAAGATTCTTGATCGTTTCAATATGCAGCACTGTAATCCCATTGATACCCCTGTCATGCAAGGTGAAGGCCTAAGTACTGAGATGTGTCCTAAGACTCTAGAAGAAATTAAAATGATGGAAACTGCTCCCTTACGCTAGTGCGGTCGGAAGTTTGATGTATGCTATGATGTGTACTCGACTCGACATATCTTATGACGTGGGATTGGTGAGCCGATTTCAATCAAATCCCAGTCAAGCACACTGGAAAGCAGTGAAGAGGATCCTGAGATACTTGAAGGGCACCATGGACTATCAACTTTGTTACCAAGGGAATGATTTACGCATATTAAGTTATTCAGATGTTGATTGGGGTGGAGACCTAGATGAGCGTAAATCGACTTCTGGATATGCATTCTTGCTCAATAGAAGTACAATTTCTTGGATTAGCAAGAAACAGACATGCACAGCCTTGTCTACTATGGAAGCTGAATTTATTGCGTGTTCTGCCACAGTGCAAGAAGCAGTATGGCTAAAACGTTTCTTTGAAAATTTAGCCACTGTCACTGAGGTTCTAAGACCGGTGATAGTTTATTGCGATAGTCAAGCAGCCATTGCCTATGTGAAAGATCCCAAGTATCATGGAAGGATAAAACACATTGACATAAAGAATAACTTCATCAGAGATATTATAGCGCAGAAAGAAGTGATTCTACAATACATTTCAACCAATAGAATGGTTGCTGATCCATTTACGAAGGCTATTCCTAGAGACATATTCTTGACCCACAGGATGTCACTAGGTTTGAGTAGAATGTGATATGTGTTATTGTAGAGGATCATTGTTTTATGTATTTATAGACATATGTATTGTACTTGTTTGTTTATTAATGACTTTATGTTTTATCAAGAAGTACAAATCCATTATGAGACTAGCACAAGCACACATATTATTGGAAAGTATGTTAACAGGTAATTATTGGCTCACTCACACGAGCAGTCGCCTCAAGTGCTATAGTTAGCACGTTGGGATGAGACGTTATGTACAAATAAATGCTGAAGAGCAAGTTTGGTACATAAAATATGTCGCTTTGATTGGAGTCAAGATGAGGTCTGTGATTTGTTTATAATAAGACTGAACATGATAGTCCCACAATCATGTATGCTTGTAAGATGCCGAATGCGAGTACTTAATTTGGCGCTATAGAAAGCGAGCTAATATAACACTCGAGCTAAACATGAGTACGTGAGAAGCACGTGACTATATTTAGGCTAAGATCTGTATAGTGGATATATTTAAGAAATGAGATACTACATGTGCATTGTTCGACCGACAAGGGAAGGTGAGTAAAATTATCCCTATTTACTCATCGTGTGAGCTCTTGAGGTAATTTATAATTTACCTCAACTTGTGCCCTATGTTACTTCTGACTATGTTCTCGAAGTGAAAGATCAATGTTGCTACTTTAGCATGTTACAGGCGGTCATGAATAGATATGGCCTATGGGACGTGTCTAGGAAAGCAGTTGTTCTAAAATGGAGAGAGACATGAGTGCGAAGGAAGACTATTGTTGTTTTACATCTGTCACATGTATTTACTGGTCGACCAATTATATCGCCTTATGTGGTTGCGGATATAATTGTAAATACATGGTGTTTTTTAGGATAATCAAGTATAGCCTTTAAGGGATATGTATACTTGAATTGATGTATCAAAATATGTCTGGGGCACTGTGAGATATCAATTGTTTATTTCTTCTTCGGGGTTGTAGCCATTATGTCATCCCTAACAGGTGCATAATTTGAGCTCCCAAGTGCAGGTGTACTCACTGGTCGCACGGCTTACTTGCCGCATGAATTGTTCTGTAAAGTTGATGAATGTTGAACGCCTTGCCTTATATTCTTGATAGAGCGCTATCAAGCCCATCATATCCGAGTGGGAGATGTTGTACTTTAGCTGGTACGTCCATGATGGGGTGCGATTGGACACACCGTTTCAAGTTGAAACATTAAGATGGAAAGACACTAATGGAGAGGCACGAAGGGAGACGTATAAAAGCTTCCCGAACACAACCGTTGGGTTACTTGTCAGATCATTTGCACCAAAATCTCTCTCCATTTCCATCGTCAAATAAGAAGGCATTCCATTTCAATATTGCAAGAACAGTTTGCATTTACGCCGTGGAAATCGGGTACTTTCCTCGTGATCACATCCAGACCAACATGAGGTAGTGTTGTTCGTGATTGATTCGCAATTCAATGTTCGTTCCGGGGCTATTTGCTGTTTGCGCATCGGAATCAGGTAAGTCTTCTTCCGCCGACTAGAATTCCAACGGTAAGGAATGGAAGTAGTTGATGCTATTAAATAGAGAAAGCAAAAGGAAAACTACTAGAAGTAGTGGACAATTTGGGTAGTGCAACCATGAAGAATGTGGGGAATGAAGTAGTTCTGCATTGCTCATGGGGAACGCAAAAGAAGAAACTAAGCCGCACGTGAGTAAGGATCATCATAGACCAAAGCGCGGAAGAAAGAAGCATTTGTCAGCGTACCCAATCATGGAGAAATACATGTCCATATACAAAAAAGGAATTGCAAAGCTAAGTTTCTTTACATCGGTTCAAACATAGTAAAGTCAAGGGTGAGGACATTCTCGCTCGACTATAGACAAAAGGACATAAATTCCTTGTCACAAACAATGTTCTAAGCTAGAAACTTGGCCTTGATCATTTTCGAACGATCCGACTCAAATTGTTCTATTGTTTTATCAATTCTGCTACTCAACAAGTGCCAAGTGTCAATCATATCTAGTTGATGGGACAGTTTGCGACGTTCTTCAGCGAGCTGAGATTCAAAATTCAGATTTTTTTTTTCAATTAAAGCTCAGTCTCCATCATAACTAGAAATGACTGCATGAGATGATCTGCCTTGACCTACTGCTTCTAAGCTTTCTCAGCAAGTGCCTGGACCATGCATTCTGAAAGAGCCAAAGATTAGAGTTGATCTCTGTTCTTCTTGATGATGTCTAAGCTCTCAAGTAAGATAGGAAGGTATTTGTTGCAATTGGTTTGGAAAGCGCAACGCACAGCAAAAGCAAGATTAGAATAGAATGATTAGAGAAGTGCTTTAACTTGTATCTCAAGTCAAGGATCACCAAAGAGTTCAATGAAGCCTCCTCCAGATATCTTCAAGAATGATTGAAGTTGTTCCTCTGGGGTGAGCTTGGGGAGTTCCTCTTGACTAAATTCGACAGGGGTAATAGAAGGCGTCTGCGCAATTTTGCAAAGAATTTGCTTGGCGCTCTCGATGACGTAAGAAGTAGAAAGAGATACTTTCCTCAAGTCAAGTTGGGTCGTTGACCCGATGATTGTAGGAACAGGTTCACGATAGGAAATCTGACAAGATTGAAGTCAGAAGCAAAACGATGAATAGAGTAAAGGCGAAATGATAGTCGAACTTACATCAATAGGGACAATACACTCTGATCCACTAGGTAGCAGCATGGCTATGAAGGAGTGCGAAAGCACGGCTGAAGTAATGGCTAGGGAAAACATAGCTTCCAAAGTCACTGGAGTTGATGATGAAAAAATGAAGTCTCAAGCTGGAGATAAAGCAGAATCCCTTTCTTCCTTAGCACAAGAAGTAAGAATGGTTGGTGGTTCCTAGAAAAAAAAACCCAAAACAACAACAGGAGCAGTAGCAGGATCATATCTTCCTTCGGAAAAAGGGTCCGAAGCAAGAGGGAAGTTCACTTCCAAGCTCTCCTGAGCTGGTGATAAGGCTGGTTCTCCTTCACGCACATTGAGATCTTGCTTACTAGTAATGGAAGAGGTAGCCCCTTGAGAAACGATCGATTCTAATGGAATTTCTCTATGTGTTGAAGGGGATCCACCCGCTCTATCGAAAGACGAAGAAGCATGCTCCAACGTAGGAAAAGTTGTAGGACCTAGGGATGTGTCGATATCGATTGAGGCCGATGCTGAAGTTTCAGCAGCAAGGGGAGTCAAAGATGCAGGACTATCGGCAAGAGAATGGCCTTAAGTTTGCAATGGTTCCACATTGATGATCTCGGGAGTAGAAGAACTAGAAGTTAGACGTGCGGACTAGGTAGACTGCGCAATCAGGATAGACCTTGATAAGTGCCTCCTGGTCCGAGGAGTGGATACTCGCGTAGGAGTAGGTGTGCCTGGATTACTTGAACATTAGACTAAAGCCAGATCAATAAGTATCACAAAGTTGAGAAAGGAAAATACTTGATTCTCGCATTCTTTTCGGCAGTTGATGGGTTGAAGAGGCAGGAAGACTAGATGAAAGTTCAGTAACATTGGTAGAGTGAATCTTGGAGACGATGTTGCTAAGATGGTGTTGAAATCTTCCGTAAAAGAGAATCTCGGTAGGTTCTCCACCAAGTAGTGAAACTCTTGAGAACACTAAGGGCTAGGACAAATGGTTCGATCATGAAATGACCAAGTATTTTGCTGATAATTGTGCAAGTGCAAATGAAAGGATCAAACCTTTTGGTCACTCCACAAAGGTGTTTCTCTTCGAACAGAAAATCCACAAAGTAAGGAGCCACAAGCGGAATGCCCTAGGTCAAGCCGAGTTACAAAGAGCAATACTGAGGGGAATAAATTTCCATGTCTGACTTCAACTTCCCTTTCAGTGACAATCTTAATGCCAAACCGAATGCAATTAAAATAGAATGCCTAAAAAAAAAAAAAAAAAAAAATTCATCCTTAGCCAGGCCAAAATCAAAGATAGACGAAATCTGAGCTTAGAAGCAGGCAGAAATCATCAATATTCAGAGACTAATGGTAGAACCAATGAAGAAAATGTTGGAAAGACGAAGATCCTTTAGGATAGAGGCGAAGATAGAAGCTCAATAGCTGCGCTCCTTTACTCTCAAGATAGAATAGTTTAGATTTGGACCCTTGTGGAATGAACCTATTGCTTTATTTATTTATTTATTTATTCTTTATGGCAACCTCGTTGCCGTTTCCGAGGATCAATCACCGTACTTGTCAGACCTGGTCATTCATTCCCCATACCACTAGGCCAAAGCGTAAGTAGTGTCCATGGGGCGTTTCTTTTTTTATTTAATTGAACTGGCTTTAGAACGATACATCTTTTACACCAAGTTAGGTGAATTCGACATGTGTTATGCCCCATATGCTTGCTTGGTAGATAGATATCTTTTTCGAATCAACTTCTCGAGTTTGTTCTTTGGATACTGGCATTCCTGCCAAATAGGGAAACTACATCAAAAAAGAGGTTAGAGGGGGTACATTAGAAATAATACCAAATTGTCACGCCCTGAACCTCGAGCGCGTGCCCATCCCTCGGTGATCGATAAAATTTGCGACTTCCTAGGACAAGTTGCCGACCCTTTCATTTTAATGCACACGCGGAAGCGAAACAACAACCCCTGACAGCAAACGACAAGGGATAGAAATGTAGGAAACAATTTCACAACCAAAATACTTTTATATACACCCTAGTTTATATACAAAGATCAACAACCAAAAACCTACTACAAAAAGGGAGGGGTCAACAAGCTAGCTAGGCACACGAATACCCAACCGAAAACTCCAAGGTCTCTTAGGGATCTGGATCCACCACAGAACCATGGCGAGGGTCTAGTAGGGCCAACTAGACCCTCGCCTGGAGCGGCACTTACCACCACAACTGGGATCTCAAAACCCTAGAGGGGACCCACTTTGAATCCATTGGGCCCGCGGCGAAACCAAGCCTTGTATCGATGAGGTACTCTCTAAGATAGGCCCTCATTGACCCAGACGGTGGTCACCATGAGCTCATAGACCCTGTGGCCTCCAGGCATAGGGAAGTCAGTCACTAGCTTCATCACCCTCCTCGGCTGACCATAACGAACTGGAGGCTCTGCCATCTAAGGACCTGAAAGGTTAAGCCCACGATGGGGTGAAACAATGTCTCAGGAAGTTCACCTCCTATACTCCGACTAGGAAGGAAATACGCCTAGAGGTAGTTTAATCACACATCACAGATGACTTACCTCGCCTCAATTTCCTCCTGCAGGCCAGTACCATTCATAACACAGATGCATATAATAAATGCACACATCAACTGGAACATCTCACTCAATTTCAAACAATCACAGGAGTCTTGATTATATGGCTAAATCGTTATGACACGTCACATACCATGTCACACAATTATGTCCCATAATACAGCGCGTCTATCACAATCAATCACACGTTCCAATTGATTACGGCCCTTAGGGCACGGCCTATCGATGTTTGATGGTCTTCTGGCATAACCAGGCATCGTCTCACCCCATTGAGCACAGTAACATTTCTATCAGGCGGCAATCCCGAAGGAGCATCGGTCCAGAATCAACTACGACTGGCTTCGGTTGTCCAAGGGTAACCCATATAGGGGCATCGTCTGGCATAAACGCTCGTGACGAGTTCTCATAACCAACACACGACCAATCAATTATGGCCAAAGGCACCGTGCATTGCACTCAAATGTCTCAATTAAGATAATACTCTTGGCCCATTTTCTTCATATTAAAAACATCCAATGAAAATAATTGTGTGTGGATACATGGTTAGATCTAACTAGAAAATTTGATATCCTTCCTTTTAAAATCCCATTATTGGATGTAGTATTTAAAATCATTTTTAGTATCAAAACCCAACACCCGAGATTTTCTAATGAAATACCAAAATTTCATGATTTTTGGAATAAACAATCAAAATTCCAATCACCACTCAATTTGCACAAATTAACACTCAATTGCATAAACTAAGCACACCACTCCAATCAGCATGAAATTCCGGTCATGGGCTATCATGGTCTAATTTTCGAAAAATAATTAATAATTAAATAAATTACAAAAATAACTAAATAAATGCAATTAAATACCAAAAATAATAACTTAGGCTAGAAATGCTAATCTAACCACCCAAATGGGCCTAGAAAATTTTAGAACCTATCTAGATAAATGGCACATCCTATCTAGTCCTTAATTAATCTACTATAACCACCTAACATGCATAAATAAGCAATTAAATCACTAATCTAATCTAACTAACCACATAATCCCTAATTAGCTTAAACTAATCACCCCTTAACCATCATTAACTCCCTAAGCATAGTTTAGCAAGTAAACTCACCGATTTTGTGATCCCGTGAGTCCACGGCGACGGCGATGCGGAGGTGAGTAACACTCAAACCTACAGCAACACCAATGGAGGACTGCACGGGCCTAAAAACGGGCTTAAAGCTCTCAGCTAGGGCTGAGCTTCGGTTGCTACTCGCGGCTGAAGGAGGCTGAACCGAGCAGCTAGAAGTGGTAAGGAGGGACGGCGACGCTGCAGCGGGGCCAGGCGGGCGACGATGGCTGTTGGACGACGACGAACGGTGACTTGGTGAGCTGCGATGGTGACTTGGGTGGCTCGAGGGATGGTGAGGAGGCACGGGATGAGCACGCGGGTAGGCGAACGGCTCGTGGGCAACGTGCGAGCTTGCGATGGGCACGGCGGTGCTCAGACGGGCTCGAGCGGTGGTCGATGACTTTAGGGCTGGGTTGGCTAGTTTCTCTACAACTTCAAGCTCTCAAAACACTCTAAAATGGATAAAGTGGGGTTGAGCAAGAAGAAGAAGACTGCTGAAGATAGAAGGGACCCATTTGCTCCAAAAGTCAAGCTAAATATCACTATTTGATTATTGCATGCCCCCACCAGCCAAGGCTGTCATCCATGGCCAATTTGCAGCACTAAGGCTTCCCCTAGAAGCCATTGAAGAGGTCCAAAAGTTGCTGCCCCTTGGTCCTACGAATTTTGGACGAATTCCCTCCAAATTCATTCAATTCTCCTTTAATTAAGCTCAATTTAGTCCCCATAAATTCAACCAAGATGCCCGCACTTAAATTCACATTTTTCCTCACCAATTGAACCAACTTGATCGCCAATAGTGCGTTAAAAAACGGTCTTCTAATTTTCTCAGTCCAAAATAGCCTTACTTTGAATTTTCGCCAAAAATCCCAGTTTGCAGAAAAATCTTCGAAATGCAAGTCTACATTCCTAAAACGAATCGTGACATGACAGAACTATCAAATCGAGTTATCTCCAGTCTTTGATCCATTTTGACAATGCTGTAATGACCCTTGCAGATTAGTACAGTTAAGTAGTCGATTCCTAATCGAATTCTCAAGCCTATTGCGTTTAGATTCCTTAACGACTTCACTTGATAGACTAGTTATCCCGTGAGTGATCAGCTCAGGGAAAAGAACTATAGGCGCATCGATGAAAAGCCCAACTTATTCAATCGAAAATAGAACTTGAAATTCAGGATGTCACACAAATTACCATTCTTCGGAGTTTGTATTCAACAACTCCTAGGAATATCTCGAATGTGGAGCATCACCATTTTGTTCTGTCATTTTAATTTTCTTCGTTTTACAATCTTTCCACCAAAACAACTAGATGCACATAACATGAATACATATGCATGAATAGAATGTATGCATGAAATGCATGATGCAAGTGTTAAGTGACTCGGGTTGTACAAGAAATGGCTCTACAACCTTGATTTCATTCATGGAAAGTATTTCTTGATTGCATAAGCGTTTACAGGCTTTGGTAGCTTGCGGCCATCCATTTCTACTATAATTAAAACCCCACGGGGTAATATCTTCTTAACGACATAAGGGCCTTCACAATTTGGAGTGAATTTTCCGCATGGATCCGGTATGATAGGCAATACGTTCCTCAACACAAGTTCATCCACTTGGAAAAGTCTCGGTCGAACTTTGCGATTACAGGACTTCGCAACTCACTTCTGGTAGCATTGACCATGGCATAGTGCACTAAGTCTCTTCTCATCAATCATATGCAGTTGTTTGTATCTCAGTTGCATCCACTCAGCTTCCAAGGGTTTAATCTGCAAGAAAATCCTCAACGAGGGAATGTTCACCTCTACTGGTAAGACTGCCTCCATACCATATGCAAGTGAGTAAGGCGTTGCCCCCATCGAAGTACGTATTGAGGTTCGATATGCCAACAACGGATTTGGCAATCATTCGTGCCAATCACAATAATTGTCCACATCTTAGATAAGATCTTCTTTCTGTTTTTGTTAACTGCCTCCATTGCTCCATTCATTTGCAGGCAATAAGGTGACGAGTTCAAATGGCGAATTTGTAATTCATGAAGCAACTCGTCCACAATCTTGTTATTTAGATTCAAGCCATTATTAGTAACAATGGCTTCTAGTACACCATAACAAGCAATGATGTCACAACAAATGAATTTGGCTATGTTTTTCACGGTGACGTTGACATATGAACTTGCTTCAATCCATTTTGTGAAATAATCAATAGCTACCGAAATGAAGCGATGCCCATTAGAAGCTTTGGGGTTAATTGGCCCGATCATATCGATTTCCCACATGGAAAATGGCCATGGCTGAGACATCAAATGCAGTTTGTTGGGTGAGGCATTGATGTTGTCTCCATAAATCTAACACCGATGACAGTAGCAAACATGTTTGACACAATTGGTTTCCATGCTTAACCAGAAATATCCAAGCCTCATGATCTTTTGCTAAAAGGTGGCCATTCATGTGTGGTCCACACTCTCTTTCGTGTATTTCTTTCATCAGCCGGTTGGCTTCTCTAGCATCGACACATTTCAACGGGACTGAATTAAGTGATCTTTTTAGAGCACACGGCGAGAAACAAAGAATTTCGACGCTAACTTCTTGAGATATTTCTTGTCAGCTACCTCACATCCTTGAGGAAATTCTGCCAATTGGAGGTAATTCAAGATGTCGTAGTACCATGGCTTTCCATCTAGCTCACCTTCAACTGACATACAATAAGCTAGGCGTTCGAGAATCTTGATCTTTAATGGCTCAATATCCAATCCCTTCATCACATGCAACATTAATGACAATGTGGCCAATGCGTCAGCAAATTGATTTTGGGACCTTGGCAAATATTCAAAGGATATTTCCTCGAATTCCTTCGTTAATTCTTCAAGGAATTCATGATATGGGATCAGCTTAAGATCACGTGTCCACCAGCGACCCTCTGTTTGCAAAATAATAAGTGCAAAATTGCCATATACCTGTAAATTCTTGACATTCATGTCGATGGCTAATTGTAAGCCGATGATGCACGCTTCATATTATGAGATATTATCAGTGCAAGAGAACATCAATTTTGTAGCTACAAGATAATGTTGGCCAACTGGAGAGATTAAAACTGCCCCATTTCCAAAGCTAGATAAATTTTGAGCCCCGTCGAAGTACATGGTCCATTTATCATTTGCTACTACCAAAATACGTTCATCCAAGAAATCCGTTGTGTTGAAAAGTTCTCCCTCTCTAGGATTTTCATCCAACATATCGGCTACGGCTCTCCTTTTGATTGATTACTGCGCTACGCTTTGTATATCAAATTCGGAAATGAGGACTTACCGTTTGGCCATCTTTCTAACTAAAGCTGGCTTCTCTAGCATATACTTAATTGGATCATTCTCTGTCACAAAGCAAAATCTAATGGTGGAGAGTGTATTGGCGTAGTCGGTGCAATACCCAAATTAATGCTAAACATGTTTTTTCCACTTCTAAGTAATTAATCTCATAGATAGTGAATTTCTCACTGAGATAATATATCACACATTTTTTTGATCACTTGTCCTCTTTTGCGCAAGCATGGTCCCTAATGACTCCTTGTGGATGGTTAAGTAGAGCACCAATGGTATTCTTGGGACTGGTGGTACCATCACTAGTGGGTGAAGAAGGTATTGCTTTATCTCTTTAAAGGCTTTCTAGCATTAAGCATCCCATTTAATCTTAGCATTCTTCCTTAGGAGTTTGAAAAATGGTTTGGCTATCTTCGATAGTTGAGAAATAAATCTTGCAATATAGTTCAATCTACCCAGGAGACTCCGAACTTCCTTGACAATAGAGGGAGCTTTGAGGTTGCAAATGGCTTTAACTTTTGATGGATTGATTTCAATGCCTTAGCTACTGACCATAAAACCTAATAGCTTCCCAGACATTACCCAAAATATGCATTTGGCGGGATTAAGTCTCTGCTTAAATTTTTTGAGCCAGTCAAATAACTTCCTTAGAACCCTAATATGGTCTTCTCCATGCTTTGATTTGGCAATCATATCATCGACATATACCTCTATTTCCTCATGCGTCATGTCATGGAATAGGGTGACCATTGCTCTTTCATATGTGGCTCCCGCATTCTTTAGGCCAAACAGTATCACCTTATAACAAAAGGTCCCCCTTGGTGTAATAAAGGATATTTTTGCTCTTATCCTCCTCTTTCATCCTAATCTGATTGTATCCGGAAATCCCATCCATGAAGGAGAATAGTTCAAATCCCAGGATGCTATCAACCAAAACATCAATATGCGGTAGCAAGAAATCATCCTTTGGGCTTGCTCGGTTTAAATCCCAATAGTCTATGCAAACTCTAACCCGTCCATCCTTCTTCATGCCCAGAACAATATTAGCAATCCAATCAGCATAATGGGATACTTCAATGAATTTCACTTTTAATAGCTTCATGACTTCTTCCTCAATCTTCTTAGAAAGTTTTGGTTTCGTTCTTCGAAGTTTTTGCTTTTTTTGGTGGCATATTTGGGTTAGTTGGCAGAGTGTGCTCCACGATTTATGGGTCTAGTCCCGGCATATCCATATAGAACCAAGTGAATATATCTTGATATTCCTTTAACAACTCAACCATTCTTTTTTCCTCGATCTCTGAAAGGCCCACCCTAATCTTGGTTTCCTTAACATTTTCCGAGTCCCCAAGATTTACAATAACCATTTGTTCAACTGTCAAGGGTTTAGATTCTTCATGACAAATCCAATCCAATCCTCATCAGATTCGAAGAGACTTTCATCGGGCAACTCCGAGTCACATACATATGTATCATGATTATGCCGAATGACATGCCGAGATGCAAATGAGGGGGTTAGTAAAATCACTTAACGAATGCAATACATGATGCACATTCAAAAAATCTTTTTGAATAACTATTTGAAGAAAAACACAAATTAGGAGATTGTCCTCATATCCTCAGACATCTTTTCGTAAAACTTTGTAAACTAGGAGTCATGAGGAAGTCCATGCCTCAAAGCATCATCATAGGATTGGTGGAATACTTCCTCACGCCCTTAACAAAACATCGAAGCATTTGTATTAACATGGTAAGGCCGTTTTACAAGGTTCATGATCTTGGACCACGGCTCACAGTCCAATACCTCGATTACAAACGAAAATAACAAAAGTAGATAAACAACTCTTCCCATGTAAGGGAATACACGAAGGGAATGACATAAAACTAAATAGGATAGGTAAGTAGCATCCCTACTCCGAAAGCTGGAAGAAGCTCGTAGAAGGCTCTGCTTTGTCATCATTAAAGGTGGCACACACTTAATTAGCACCAAATAGGTTTACTATGTCCAGGATTGCTCCCTCCTCTTCTTGTAGTAGCTCAGGTGACTTGCTAAAGGTCTTCTCCAATGGTGAATAAAGATCCATTAGTGATGGAAGTAGCAAGCCGTGCTAATTCTATATTGCATTAGTGCAACCTCCATATTCGATTCGTCCTATTAACCTCCACACACACACCTCGGCCCCAATGGTTATTTTGGCCCATGTGTCTCCCATGCATACTTTGGCCTCCATGATCGCCTCAGCCCATACGGCCTCCATGGTAACCACGACCTCTACCTCTGCCGTATGCGCCTTGACCAGCAAGCTCTTCATATTTCACCCGACTCTTTAGATCTTTTTGGTAGCATAAACCTACTCTTTTATGATTCCTAGGGGCTTCAATGGGCTTGATAATACCTTGTGCATACACTCCAAATCCCAGTCTAGGAATATGGCCGTACTCCGGTAGAACTCTGCTTGACATGATAAACGGGCTAGACATTTTAGGACTCTTAACAGCGGTCCCAACTGGTACATGGACCATTGAGACTAGCTCGAAGGTATGGTAGCTAGATTCCTCCTTCTCCTTAGGCTCTACATACAGGATGGCCGTGTCTTGAGAGATCTTAATATCAGTTTCCACACGAATGGTTATAAGTTTCCGCTCCGAGACGAACCTAACCATCTGATGTAGAGAGGAAGGTATAGCTTTAGCAGCATGGATCCAAGGTCGACCCAATAGGAAATTAAAAGCGCTGGCGATATCCAACACTTGGAATTTTGTCAAGAATGAGGTAGGGCCGATCAAAAGGTTGAGCTCAACTTCCCCGATTGTCTCTTTCTTTATACAATCAAAGGCTCGGACAGTATATTTGGATGGTTTAATTTGCAAGGGTCACTACCATCATATCACAACACTTGGCCGATATGAGTAAGGCCTTGTTATGATCGTGTCCCTCCTCTGGAAGATCTTTGTCTAAGAACAAGATTTGGTCCTTCAAGAGAATGGACCCAATGAACTCCTCCAGCTACTTGTCCCCAATAGTCTTTGGTACATGTATCTCAGTAAGAACCTTCAATAGTGCATTTTTGTGTTTCTTGGAGGTCTTGAACAACTCCAAGAGTGAAATCTAGGTGGGCATTACTCCTTAGTTGCTCTACCACGTCAAACTCACTGGATTTGATCATCACCAAAAATTGCTTCGCTTCCTCGTCAATGATAGCTTTCTTTCCCATAGCTTCTATGGGTGCATAACAGCGACCTCATCAGGTAACAGCATCGACTTCATTTGTCCCATAATCTCATGGGACTACCTTAAGATCGAAACTGTCGATAGGGCTTTTTGAGATCTCATCTTGATCATATGGCAGCAACTTAATTACCATCCGTTTGAGCACATCCTTTTCCAACTCTAAGTTCGCGAACTCCTTAGCTGCCAAATCAATAACCACATGTTTAAGCTCGTACTCATTAAAGTCCCGTTGGTCTTCTTCAATAGATAAATGAATGATTACTAGTGTCATCATGGCGATAGTTTCTTCCTTGAGCTCAGCTAACTCGCCCATGCCTCCCCACCCATCAGGGATTCTTTAGGATCCATGAAAAAACTTGGAGGAGATGAGTATTTGATGAGATAGTCATACTTCCCACTTGGTTGGCCTAATGTATCTACCACTTCGCCCTTTTCTAGTGCCATCTTCAAAAATTCACGATCTCCGCAAACTCTTTTAGCTTTGAGTTCGGATTCGGCATCTAAGGCTTCTTCCTCATTTATGATTAATGGTTCGGTTTCCATGGTTACATTGACATTATTCTACATTTTGACAGCGCTTACTTCCTTGGCTAACATCTCCACAACCACCCCAAATTAACAATAGGAATTCTTGGGAGAGAAATCAATTACAGCTCTCATCATCTCATTTGCTTGGCCTCATCCTCCCTTTCGGATTATGCCCTTGTTGATCATCTTAGTGACTCACTCTAGTTTCTTCTTCATTGGGACACCTTCATCGCTTCTTTCGTAGTAGACGGTTAAAATCAAATCTTCATACAATTTGTGGATGTCAACCTTGATTATTTGCACATTTCTATCCTATCCTTTAGCAGTCATATTAACATCCTCGACATGAATGGGTAATGGGTTTTGCTTGACGTTGGGTTACGCCTCTTTAGATGACAATACATCTTTGTCCAATAGACTCTAGACCTTGTTCTGGAGTGCTCGACAATTATCCACATCATGGCCTTTCTCACCCATATGGTACTCACAAAACTTTGTAAGGTCGAACCTTGGGAATTTAGGAGGGTTGTTGTGGGACCCCTAAAACCCGGTAGAGTCGCCACAGATACTAAGCGACAGAAACTAAGGCAAAACAAGTTAAGACGAAAGAATTTAAAATTTAGACCGAGGCTTAGGCGTAAAATTTTTCTTTTTCTCTTTTTTTTTTTTTTAAAAAAGGGTTTTAAGGATTTGCGCAGCTCATAGCGGAAATAAAAGACGAGTCTCACCAACACTTCACTTCCCTCACGACGGCACAATGCACACCAACTATTTGATTGAAAGAAACACGAGGCCGAACCACTTTTATTTACATATATAATTTTTGAAGGGTAACACGGGTCGGTACAAAAAGGTAGGCCAAGACTCAACTATATGCTCGGCCTTCAACCTCAAAAAGAGACACACGACCCTCAAAATAAAAACGTGTAACGATCTCCCCTCGGGCCACTCGTGTCGGCCATCCAAAAAGTTGCCAACCCTAGCAACACGTACACGGGCCATCACACCCATCCCGGTGCGTCAGGCGGAGGGGGTGGCAGCATCCCCATCATGACCCCGTCACGGCGGATGTGAACGGACACGTACTCCTGGATAACTGGGCCTCCAGATAGACCCACGTCGTAGGACACGATCGCACGCACACGGATGAAAGTCAGTCCCGGCAGGGTGGGACAATCTATCTCGGTCAGCTCGACCTCCACGTCAGATGGAAGGCCGTAAAACACTCCCCGCGTGACGGCAGGGAGAGGCATCGTGCTAATCTGAAATGTTGGTCCCCGAGGGGTGAGTACAACCACTCAACAAGTAAAGAAATCCAATCACCAATCAATGCATTTAAATAATACAAACAATTACATCATACATGTCACACATGCAATCCAACATACTTACCTCGAAGCCATGTACATGCCATCATACATCATCATCACAATCAAAATACGTGCATAGCATAGACTTCGAATGATCATCATCATCACACCATATGATCTATACATGTCATCATGTCATCATATTGTTATATCATAGGTGCAAGTCATCATCATGTTATATCACACATGCATGTCATCATCATCATGTCATATCGCACATGCATGTCATCATCATGCCATAGGTGGTCATCATCATGTCATATCACACATGCATGTCATCATCATGTCATATTACACATGCATGTCATCATCATGTCATACCCCAGATGCATGTCCTCATCATCATATTATATCACACATGCATGTCATCATCATGTTATATCACACATGCATGTCATCGTCATCATGTCATATCGCACATGCATGTCATCCTCATGCCATAGGTGGTCATCATCATGTCATATCATACATGCATGTCATCATCATGTTATATCACACATGCATGTCAATTTCCACTTTGAAATCTCAATTGATCATCACATCTCCCTTCCTTGGGATCATCCATCCCATACTTTACACTCGCACCCTAATTCGGGCCTTGCGAGAAGAACCTCCGGAATTATGCCAATCATGGCCACCGGGCATCCGGCACCCCCACCGCTCCGGGCATCTCGCACCCCAACTGGCATCACGAGGTATCCCCTCGGGCAAAGACCTCCGAGGCTTCCGGCACCCTACCATCCCGGGCATCCCGACACTCCTGTGGTCATCCGGCCATGTATCTCTATACATTCCGGCCATTAACATCCTCCCCAACAATTTCCATGGATCACGTTGCCAATTATGTCTCATTTATCATGCACATGATGTCATGGCAAAACAAGATCATCTTTGTACTTGTACATGCATCAACAAGCATTTACACATACATGCAATATATGCAATCACTCATATAGATTAAATTCTTATGGGGTTATATGCCACTAATAACCATATACTTACCACATGCAATTTAAAATATATAAATTCCAATTTATTCTATTTTGCAATTAATTAAATAATCACACAAGTCCCAAAATTCATGAAATTAAAGCATATAATATCCTATTACAATAAAATAGAAATTTCTGCAGAAAACACATAGTCAAACAATTTCTACACAATAAATAACATTTCCACAATTTCAGTACACATTTTCGGACAAGGGCAGAACGCACAGTTTTCTTGATAAGTCAATTAAAATACACATATGACCTCAGAAAATTATGAAATTTTACCGGGTTATAGTTAAGACATTAAACTAGACTTTTCATGAAGGAACCTAGGACAAATTCATTTTAGATAAATTTTTATAGATCCACGAAGCTTCTGGTCAAGTCACCGAAACGCCCAGGGTACTATGTCCGAAATATGGAGATTTGACCTACCTAGACTTCTTCGTTTTCTCTGAAATTTGGATATGTTTTACTCCTAAGGATACCCTACAACTTTCATGAAGGAACTTAGGCCAAACTACCAAAGGAAGACCTCCAAATGGTTCCACGAAGTCTCGGGTATCACACATCGCAACTCCAGTTTCATCGTCTTCAAGATCAGGTTGGTTTCCTAGTCTAAACTTGTTATTTTTGCTTCAAATTTGATTATTTTCATCCTTAAGATGTGCTCTACAAGTTTCATGAAGAAGTCGAAGAGAGATTCTTAGTAAAAATCAACATGCAACCACAAATCCACCACAAGGTCAGAAAAATAGTTCCAGATCTAGGGTCTCCGAAAAATGAGGCTTTGACCCCTCAAATCTCCATCATTTTTCACGAAATTTCAGTATGTTATAGTTCAAGGTGTTAGCTACAACTTTCATGAAGAGATCCAAGCCAAAATAGAACTCCAAACATGCATGCAAGCCCTCACAAGTTTCTGACTTCAGTGATCCGTGCGAAAACAGCATGCACCTCCAAGAACAAGCCATCCTTACTCCATTTCGTGCATTCAAAACAACAAAAACCCAACCAACATGTAAAACACACATGCAAAGAGAGATGATGGACCCTAAACTTGCCTCTAAACCGAGAAGAAACGACGACGAACGGCGGACGGACGGGCGGCGTGCGGCGGACGGACGGCTCCCCTCTTCCTCGCGCGAGCCTCCTCTCTTCTTCCCTTTCTCTCTTTCTCCCTCTCTCTCTCTCTCTCTCTCTCTCTATCTCTCTCTCTCTCTCTCTCTCTCTCTCTCGCACGACAAGCCCCCCCATCCGGCCACTCTTCCCTTTAATTTTCCCCAAGAGGCCATCATTGCATTGCCTCTTCAATGGCCAATGCATGCATGGCCTTCTTGCCACTTGGCAAGACCCATGCGAATGGGCTTGGGCTCCAAGCTTGGGCCCTCTTGGGCCTCCTTGGAAGAAGTGGGCCGGCCACTTCTTCCCCTCCCCTTGGGCCGGCGACAGTCCACTTGTGGGCCTTAATGGGCCGGCCACTTGGCCCATTAGGGTCCACTCTTGGGCCTAAGGCCCAATTCAACTTCTTTTTCCCAATTTAATTTAAAACTAACAATTAATTACACCTAATTAAAATTCTATAACATTTAACCTATGAGAAATTAATCTATAACAAGCATGACAACACATAATTTTATCTTTATTAATTATCTTATAAATTTATTTAAATTAAAAACACAAGACACAAGGCACAAAGCCTTAAGAAAGAACTAAGGCTAAAAAACACAAACAAATAGGTAAATTCATTACCTATTTAAAAGCTTTAGGGCACCTTAGGGCTTGCCCTTGATTCCTACGATGCCACAGTTGTCACGAGGAATCTCTTTAGCTACCAACCATTTCTACAGTAACATGGGTAACAGTTTGGACAAGGGCCTAGGCAAAGGTGTCAATTGCCTTAGCGTCCACTTACTGGGCTCATAATTCTAGTACCTCCCTCGTGATGCAGAAGGATTTTGAGGATTCGAAAATGGTTTTGATTTGGCGAGGGCTTGCATGTAAATTTCCTGTTCGTACCTTGGGTTATCTGACCTTCATGCATGGCTTCTTCAATTCTCTCCCCAATGGCAATCAAACGGGTAAAGTTTCCATAATTAGAGCCAATCATTTTGTTGTAAAAGTCTAGAGGAAGGGTTTTAAGGAACAGCTCCACCATTTTAGCATCGTCCAGTGGTGGTTGAACCTAAGCAGCTAAGGCGTGCCACCTTTGTGCAAATGACCTAAAGGACTCATTTCTCCTTTTCTCCATGCATGTTAAAACTTTGAGCGTCTAGGCAATCTCAGTATTGTATTTATATTGTAACACAAATGCCTTCGCCAATTCCTCCCATTTTTCCATCTTTTCTGGTTCCAGCAAGATGTACTGTTGCAACGCCAGGACAAATAGACTCTCTTGAAAAGTTTGAATCAATAATGGGATTTTCTGCACATAGTGCCCCATCCTGTTCAAATAGTACTTTAGATGGACTTTTGGATCGCCGGTACCATCATTCTTAGCGAAATCAGGAACTTTAAACTTCTCGGGAAAGTCAATTTTGGCGTATCGAGACAGATTCTTGATCATGTTAGTTTCATATCCCTGTATGGCTTTAAGCTTCTCCTCAAGCTTAGCAAATCTTTTGTTGTTCTCCTCCTCCATTCGAGCTGAGATGGCTTCCAAGATGGGGTCCAGTTCCACCACTACAGGTGTTTGATGGGGAATCTCTTTAGCAACATTCTCCCTAACGTTGGCATTGCCAGCCCTAGGAGTAGTGTGACATCCTGGAATTTCAATCCTATTTTCAATTGAATAAATCGGGCCTTTCATCAACATGCTTATAGTGTCATTCTCAAAACTGATCACTCCTGAGATAACTAGACTATCTGGGGAAACTATTAAGGAATTTTGATGCAATAGACTTGGAAATTCGACTAATAATCGACTACTCGACTGTGCTCATCTGCAGATATCATTACGGCACGGTTAAAAGTCGATTAGAGATCAGAGATAGGTCGGTTTGAGTGAGATGTGTGGCTAGACGTGGGTGATTCCACTAAATTGCAAAATTCTCGTCAATCGGCACCAAACTGATTTTTCTGTCATTTTGGTATCTTGTGTCCGTATTTGAAACCTCGAGATTTTCACGACCACCAAGAGTCACCAATGTGTTGAAGAGGTTCATTGTGGCTCGAAAAAAATCGACCACGGGTCATTTACACTAAAGATTTCTAAAAGCTACCCAATAACCTAGGTCACACTAAAATCGCGCCAGATTGAAATTAACCGTGAATTTGAATCCAGTTTCAGAAATTGAAAGTTCTGTCATGTCACAAGTCATTTTAGGAACGTCCACTCAACCTTCGAAGATTTTTCTGCAAACCGAGATTTTGGCGGAAAAAGTCGATATAGGGTTGTTTTCGACCGAAAAATTCAGAGGACCGTTTTTTAACGCAAAATTGAGATGCAAGTTGGATCTATTAGTGAAGAAAAATGTCAATTTGATCAAGGACACGTCAGCGGAATTTATGGGAGCCAAATTGAATTGATTCAAGTGAGAATTTAAGAGAAATGAGGGAAATGTCTTCAAATTCGTAGCCCTCATGCGCCTTAACCTTTTGGACCAATTGGGACTTGTTCCAGGGGATTTAATGTGTACAAAATTGGTTGAGGATGACAACCAATTGGTGGGACCAAGTCAAGGGGACAAAGAGATGAAGTTAAAGACCGAGTGGCCGCCTCAAGCCAAAGTTGCCCCTCCCCCTTCTTCTCCTTCCTACCCTCGACACCCCCTCCATTCCAGAGCTGAAATAACTCCCAAAAACCTACAGAGACCGAGCTCAGCCCTCCCCTCCACCATCAATGCCCGCCGGAGCCCGAACAGTCATCGCTCGAGCCACTACTCGCTCGCTCGCCAGCCACATGCCTGCACTCGTCGTCTGGCCTCTCCGCTCGATGTCCGCACGCCTGCACCCGTCCTGGTTGCTGCCCGAGGTCGTCTGACCACCGTACGCCGCCATCAGACTGTCCACTGCCTCCGTCGTTGCCCGCCTAGGCCGCTACAGCCACCGTCATCCCTCCTTCGCTATTTCCACCATTGGTTCTGCCTCTGTTGACCAAGATCAGAAGTTGAAGACTAGCCAAGGTTTAGGACTTTGAGGCCCATTTTCGAGCCTTTCCCGACCTCGCTTGGTGTCCCCGCTTTGGAGTTTTTGGCTTGTCTCCGCCTCGCCGTCACCGTGGTCCTGTCGGATCGTTAATCAAGTGAGTTTACTCACTAATCTCCACTTATGGAGTTAATTATGCTTAAAGGTTCATTAGTTTAAGTTAAGCTTGGATTAGGTAGTTAGTTAGAACAGATTAATGATTTAATTAATATTTAATGCATGTTAGGTGGTTAGAGTAGTGTAATTAGCAACTAGATAAGTTGTAGTATTTATCTAGTGAGGTTCATAAATTTTCCGAACTTGTCTCCGTATTTAATTAGGCTTTTACGGCCTAAGTGTGCATTATTGATATTTATTAATTAATTCCTGTAACTATTTAATTAATTATTATTTTTTGAAAATTAGACCAGTATAAATGGCGATCAGAATTTGGTGCTGATTGCAATAGTGTGATTGGTTTAATTATTTGACTATTATTTTATGCAATTTAAGTGTTGATTGCAATTTTGCGGTATTTATCCCAAAATTTTATATTTAATTAGAAAATATCAAGCGTGGGTTTATAGCGCCAAAAAATGTGTTTGTGCACTATTGAAATTAGTGGAATTTTCAAAAGGGAAAATATTGTATTTTGGCTACGGCCGACTGTGTACCCCACACATGATTATTTTTATCTGGAATGATAAAAATGATGACATTCTTAGATGGTGAGAACAATATACTATATTGGCCTACGGGCTTTGATATGTCAATTTAACGCGAGCATTATACTTTATCAGCTTAGTATGAGCATCATGGGTATACTATTTCAACTGATGACTTGATATGTCAGCTTAGCGAAAATAGTATACCAATATACTATATCAGCCTAAGGGCTTTGATATATCAGCCTAGCGAGAGCAATATACCTGAGCAGCTTCTGGTGAGCATTATTAATATACTATATCAGCCTAAGGGCTTTGATATATCAGCTTAGTGAGAGTAGTATATTATTTATCAGCTTAGTGCAAGCTATACTATCTATTTTCAAGTTAGAGTGAGCAATCCTTGATATGATTGGACTTTATAAATAGTATTGAATGGATTGACAAGGAGATGGTCTAGATGACATGGAATTGACTGGATCGATTGATCGATGACTCGATCTGATGTGATGATTTGATTTGTTGATGGGATTCAATGGAATTGTGAATTGTACTGACTTGTAAGAAGGAATCGAGGCAGAGAGAAGTCCTATGGCTTGTGCTTGTGTTTAGGCAACCCTTGGGGCATATTTTCTTCCTAGTTAGGACTTATGGGGTGAACTCGCTGAGACGTCGTCTCACCCTGTTGTGGGATAACATTTTCAGGTCCTTAGATGGTAGCCCCTCGTGAGCGTTTTGGTCAACCCAAGAAGGTCACTGAGTAGAAGAATTTTATCTCGCTGCCTGGGAACCCAAGAGGATGGGTATGAGTTGGTGAGGACCATGGTCTAGGTTGATGAGACCTTACCCCATAAGGTACCCCATCAATACAAATCATGGTATCATTAGGAGTGAAATGGACAGAGAGAGGGTCCCATACTTGAGTCTAAGGTCCATTTGTATGTGCTAGAGGTTGCTTTTGGTAAAGGCACGGCTGACCCTCCAGGTGGATTAGTGGTGAACCCGTATCTATCGGACCTAGGATCCCCGGTGTATTTTGAGGAAGACTCGAATGCCTAAAGATCTAAAGCATCTACCCCCTTATTTTGCAGACCTTATATATAATCGGCTAGTATTGTATATGACATAGTATGATATGTGTATACAAGCGTGGTTTGGTTTTCAAATATTTGTGACCCTACTTTTCTATCACATGTTGTTGTCTGAGGATTAATTATTCGCCTCCGCGTGCGTATTAAAATGAATGGGTCAGTGACACGTTGTGGGACGTCGCTATTTAATCGACCACTGAGGGATGGGCATGCGCTCGAAGGATCGAGGCGTGACATCCCCGTTTAGTGGTATCAAAGCAGGTTAGTGATTGGAGTGATAAGGTACGATAAGTTTATGGGATAGTAAGTAGGATTGACCTTTATTTCATGCTTGTGCATGTGATTGATAGTTGATTGGTAAAATTGTTTAGTGTGGATCACTCAAATTCTGATATGGTATTGGAATTAGAAGACAGGTGTCTATAAAGTGCTTGTAGTATGAGTGATCAGGAGCAAATGACTCCTAGAAAGAGGACCATGGGTCTAGTGACAAGGGATAAGAGGTCAAAGAGGGTCAGTACCTGAGGAGGTCGTGGTAGAGTGCCAGTTGAGGCTAGTGCCAGTGGAGTAGCGCCACCTCCGTTGGTGCTAGGGTTGTAGCCCCTGATTGTGGCATCCTAAAAATCCATGGCAACCTCTAGATGCCTTACAACCTATGGAAGGGCGATGGATGTATCATTGACCTATGTTGTGGTCTTTAGACCAAAGAAGTGTAATAGAATTATTGGTCAAGTACCTAATGGGTGAATATTTTGTTGGAAACATGTCCCATGCCCATGTGAGATCAAGATTTCTTTGATGAGGAAATTATGTTTTTGGCCATGAATTTTATAAGTTGGATTTTATTAATCTATGTTACAAAGTATTATAGCCATTTAAATTAGTAATTTAGTATTCTGTATAACTAGGGATTAAGCTGGTTTTTTAAAGGGTTAATCTTGGGTTATTTGAGCTTGGGCCTTAGGCCCAAGAGTGTTGGAACTAAGATGGGCCAAAATGGCCGGCCCATAGAGCCCATGAGGGGCCGTCGATCGCACGAAGAAGGGGGGAGACCGGTTTGCATGCCACCCCCATTTGTCCCATGAAGATAGCCAAGTGTCAAGCCATGCAAGACTAATGATGGCTAATGATGGAGGGAAGGAAAATTAGAGGGAAAAGTGAGTGGATTAAGCTAAGGGAACCGAGAGAGAGAGAGAGGTGGTGTCGCACAGTAGAGAGAGAGGAGAGAAAGAGAGAAAGAGAGGAAGAGAGAAAGGAAGAAAGGAAGAAGGAAGGAGGCCGTGCGTACGAGAGGAAAAGGAAGGTCCGGTCACCGCCGTCCGTCACCGCCGTGTCTCGCCATCGTGCTCGTCGTTTACTTGGTTTGGAGGCAAGTGGGATCCCTTGATCTACTCTTGCATGTTGTGCTTAGTGTGTGTGATTGAATGGTAACAATTTCGGATGTATAGGATGTGAAAAATTGAAGTTATAAGAGTGGTGCTCTAGTCTAGTGTGCTGTTCTTGAGAAAAACAGCTCGACCTTGGATGTTCTAGTGACTTGCATGTAATCTTCTAGTTGAAATTTGACTTCGACTTCTAAATGAAAGTTGTAAAGGACTTCTTGCACTATAACATACTCAAATTTGGGACAAAAAAAAAACAAGTATAAGTAGGTGAAATCGTTGATCTTTGGGAAGACTAGATCTGGAAATTTTGATACCAACCCTTGATGAATGCATGGACTGTAAGGCAACCTTTTTGTTGAAATTTCACTTCGATTTCTTAACAAAAGTTGTAAAGGATATCCTGTGGTATAACATATCAAAAATTTAGAGAAAACAAACAAGAATAGGTAGGTGAAATCGTGATCCTGCGGAAATGGTTAGATCTGGAATAACGGTACTAAAAACAGGGGTATTAACCATCCATATTTAATTATCTAGGACGAATTTGACTTCAATGTCTTCATGAAGTATCTACCTTATGTTCTTGGCTATCACATATTCAAATTCCATAAATTTTGAAGGTCATTTGGGTATTTAATCGGAAATGTTTCTAAAACTGTGCAATCTGATGTGTTCGGACTTTGTAAGTTGTGATGCGCGGACTATATCATTTTATATGAGATTCTTTTGGAAAAGCGTTCTGCATGAAATATCTCTCTTTATGTCTTGCCTATAACATATTCAAAGTTCGTAATTTTTAAATTTCATTTGCCTATTTAACCGCAAATGTTTCTAAAACTGTGCAAGCTGAAATGTTAGAATTTTAGTGCTGTGATGCATGGACCGTACTGAATTTTGTGAGGCCCTTTTGGTGTAGTGTTCATAATGAAATATCTGCCTTTATGTCTTGTCTATCACATATTCAAATTTCATAATTTATGGAGTTAATTTGGGTATTTAATCAAAATGTTTTCTAAAACTGTGCAAGCTGGATTGTGCGAATTTCAAAAGCTGAATTTGACCTTGTTACCATCACATCATGTGCCATGTTGATATTGAGACACAATTGTGAACATGAATTATGATAAATGAGGATACCGTCGGAGGTGTGAGCCAACGATGCCCCGGGAGTGTCGGGATGCCCGGAGGTGAGTGCCGGATGCCCGGAGGTGTTTGCTGGATGTCCTCGGGAGTTTCGAGATGCCCGGAGGTGTGTGCCGGATGCCCGGAGGTGTGTGCCGGAGGTTCCTCGCGATGCCAGGTTGGGTGCGAGCGATAAAATCGTGGGATGCAATTACTTGTCCCAAGAAAAAAAAATGTTGTGATCCAATTGAAAGATAAAAGTTGAAATTGAATCACGCATAGTATTGTGATATGCATGCATGACTGTTTGATGACACATGTACAAGTGCATGGTGGTATATGCACATAGTATGGTGACATGTATGCATGGCTGTTTGATGTTATATGTACAAGTGCATGGTGGTATATGCACATAGTATGGTGACATGTATGTGTCACGGGCCGATCGATTGGGATCGTGACCGCGCGGCGACTCGGGCAAACTTTGGATCACCCAAGCCAAGCCTTGCTCGATCAACGCTCGCACACTCGCTTGCACACCCGGATCGTAGAGAGAGAAAGCTTCTAGAGAGAGAGACTCTAGAGAGAAAGGAACTTCTATTACTGAAAAGGATTGGATGGATGGATACAAATGAGGGGGAGGGCACCCCTTCTTATACTCGAGGCCCTCTGATTACATCCGTTGATCTAGATCTTAGTCGGCGGACGAGATCGCACCGCCTCAACTACCGACACTAATGGCGGCTACTAACCACCGACATAAATGAAAGCTACCAACTACTGACATAAATAGAGATAGATTCTAATTACGGTTTCACCCACACTTGGATACTTCGAGGAGAAGACTTGGCGAGAACCCGAGTGAGAGCAGGAGATCCTCCAAGGCTGCGTCACGGTCGTCCTCGGGGAACCTCTTGGGTTGGCCTTCTTTCGGCCCGTGACATTCTCCCCCACTCAATCGAGCGACGCCCTCGTCGCTCACAGCTCAACGGGTAGCCTTCCTCGCACGAGCACGGGCTCTCTTCTTTTGATTCTGCTTGGTGCGGATGCTCACGTATGAAGGACCACACCCTCCCATGATCAACTCGGACTTGGCGCACGGTTCCATCTTTGGCTTGGACGGAGCACGCAGCGTGTAGTCAACCTCGGGGAAGAGCACTTGAATCGGCATGGCTTGCGTTGGAGTAGGATCCAACTCAACCTTCGGCTTCACCTCAGTCAACTTGTTTAGTCGCTTCTCGGACTTCAAGTTATTATCGATGCGTCGGATCGTGGCGATGATCTTGGTGTCGACCACCCCTCGATCATGGGGATCGTCGTCGGGTATTTCGGGTCGAGGATCACAAGGCACTTGGTCCTCATGTCGATCATGGATCTCACACTATGGAAGAATTGAATACCAAGGATGAGATCATAATCATCGAGAGGGATGACCTCGAAATCCATCTTGCCCTTCCATTCGCCGATCTTGACATCCACATCCGAAGTCGACCCTACGCCATGGACGCCTTCCGAGTTGACCGGCTTGAACGTCTTCCCAGTTGGCTCCACGCAAAGTTTCAAGGCCTTTGCAACCTCGCTTCAATCCAGCTTTCATCGGCTAAAGCTTATTCAATACTTTTGGGTTCTATTTTCAGAAATAAGTGCAACAAAGACTAGACTCTTCTCGCCTTTTGGATCTTGTTCGAATTCCCTCATTAATGTTTCCAATAATGAGTTCTTCAGATGACTAGACTTGTGCTTCCATTCTTGGTCGGTCTGATGGATTGTTGATCTTTTTCTTCAGTTGATTCTTCATTAGTAATTTGTTGTACTGATTCTGAATTTTTAACTGCTTCAATGGAGGTAGATCTATCAGAGTCTGAAACAGATTCTGATTCTTCAGTCTGAATTTGTTGAATTTGTGGAAAGTCTTGAAATTTGACGTTCATTGATTCTTCCACAGTCTGAGTCTTCTTGTTGAATACTCTATAGGCTTTGCTTGCAGTTGAGTAACTAAGAAAGAATCCTTCATCTGATTTTTTTGAAAGAAAGTAGACCCAAGTAAATCGTGAATAATCATCCACTATTACTAGACAGTATCTTTTTCCACCAATGCTTTCTGTGCCATAGATTAGCTTCATCTTGTACTGATATTAAGCACTGTGATCTTTCATGATTCACATCCAGAAGATAGATATTTCCATGTCTTCGTCCGTAAAAGATTGAGTAAAGTCTTTTACCGATTCAAGAGCACGTTTCTTCCGGAAATTGATCTTGAAACCCAGTATCACACAATTGGCTTATGCTAAGCAAGTTGTAATTTAATCCTTCAACTAAGGAGACATTCTTGATTGACAAACTTCCAATCTTTCTTGTTCCTCGACCAGGTAATTCTTCCTTTGTTGTTACCACCAAAAGAAACTTTTCCTCCGTCTATCGGACAAGCTTTATGAAGCAACTTGAGTCTCCGTCATGTGTCTTGAGCAGCCACTATCAAGATACCATTTAATCTTCCTTTTGATAGTAACCTGCAATTAAAACGAATTCAAGCTTTTTTTGGTACCCATATCATCTTGGGTCCAGAAGCGTTAGAGCAATAAACAGTCTTTGCCCAATTCCTTTTAATAGGTCTCCAAACCAAAGGACATTCTTTCTCAAAATGTTATGAGCTTTCACACTTGGAACATTTCAAAGCATTTCTGCCAACGAGGTTTTACAAAGGCTTTTACGGAAATGATTTTTATAAACAATTCTGGCTAGTCTCTGCTTTTGATTCTTTCCTTCACCTTTGGGAAATCAATCAGTGGAATAATTTCAGAAGCCATACCAAGACCTAACTTATCAAAGTAGGGTCTTTGTATCAAAAAAGAATCTTATCCAACTTTTCAGAACCATTTGAAAATCTTTTTGATATGTTAGTAATATCATTTTTAAAAGATTATTTTCTTTTGAAATGGAGTCGAGTTTTCTTTCTCAATAGCAAAGTCCTTTTCCAACTTTTCAAACTTTTCTTTCCAAAGTTTTTTCCTGTTGCTTCAATGTAGAATTCTCCTTTTTTAATTCAAAGATCCTCTTAAGAGAAGTTTTTAGACTTAGACAAAGTTCATCAATATATTTAGAAACCTTGACAGGAATTTTTAGGTTACTAACCTCGAGTTCACTGTCTGAGTCGTATATCGAATCAAGGTGCGAGTCGAATCGATTTTGCCATTAAACAGATATTGGCATAATCGTCATCACTTTCTTCACATTCGGTATCACTCCAGGTTTCTGCTTTGAGTGCCTTCCTGTATTTCTCAGTCTTTCCTTTTCTCTTCTTTAACAGAGGACAGTTGGGTCTGATGTGTCCCTTTTTCTTGCATTCAAAGCAAGTCACTTCTTTGTTAGAATCATCTTCCTCTGTTGATTTGTTTTGATACCTTTGTGAGCTTTGTTTCTTCCAATTGAATTTCCTTCCTTTTCTGTTCAACTTTCTGAATCTCTTTATCATGAGTGCCAGTTCTTCATCATCTAGATCTTCTTCAGAGTCTGTAGCATCAGAATAGTCATTAGACTTTAAGGCAATAGATTTCTTACCTTTTGAATCTTCCTCTTCGTTGGTGTGCTCTACTTCAAAAAATTGTAGAGTCCCAACCAGTTCGTCTACAGAGAGTGGAGCGATCCTCTGTGTCTCTCTTATTGAGGTTTTTATGTAATTCCAGTCTTTAGAGAGTCCTCGTAGGAGTTTGTTGACCTTCATATGTCCTGAGATTGGATGTCCCTAATATTCAAGACCATTCACAATTTCAGTAAAGCGACTAAACATGTCGGTTATTGATTCTCCCGATCTCATCTTAAAGACTTCATATTGTCCCAAAAGAATATTAATCCTTGTTTCTTTCACTCGATCAGTCCCTTCATAGGTAATGTGAAG
Source organism: Eucalyptus marginata (assembly GCA_014182565.1). Lineage (NCBI taxonomy): Eukaryota > Viridiplantae > Streptophyta > Magnoliopsida > Myrtales > Myrtaceae > Eucalyptus > Eucalyptus marginata. Next base: position 10,863,233 of record CM024587.1, on the reverse strand, counting down.
CCTATCCCAGACTTCTTTTGCTGTATCACAAGAAGATATTATGTTATACTTAGTAGGGGATAAAGCACAATATAAGGAGTAAATGGCTTTAGCGTCAAGAGTCTGTCTCTTGGTGATTTCTTCTTGAGTCATTAGAATGGGATCAGCAACTTCTTTTCCTCTCTCTGATTCTGATGCAGCAGCAGGAATGATTCCTTTATCTACCACTTCCCATTCCAAAGGATCTTTCAATCTTAGGAATGATTTCATCTTGTTTTTCCATATGCTGTAGTCTTTTCCATCAAAGTATGGAGGTCTGGTATTGCTTTGACCTTCAACCAACCTTGTAGGCAACATACTAGCCATAGATCTTTTACTTAGAAGTAAAGACACTTCTTATAAACGAGTACACAAGCTCTGATACCAATTGTTAGGACTAGAATTATCACCTAGAGGGGGTGAATAGGTGACTAAATCGATTTTAACAATTTAATCCGAATAAGAAATTAATTCATTAAAAATAACAATCGCTGCAAATGAAAGTAATGAAAGATAAAAGAATTAGGGATAGAGAATCAAGACTCAGATTTATAGTGGTTCGGCTTAGACCAAGCCTACGTCCACTCTCTCCCGCACGGACAGCCCTTCTAGCTGGATTTCACTAAGAATCAAAAAGAGTGTTTACAGTCTCACGCTCTTGAGTCCACAGTGTAGAAACTCTACTACACTTCCTCAAGGTCTCACCACAATATGATCTCTCTTTTGATTACATATAATACTCGAAGAATAAGATCACAAAATAACAAAGGAGATTCAGACTTTGGAATTCTTTTATCCGGCGCCTTTAAACAACTTGAGTGTCTCTCTTATATACTTTTTCATGCCTTCATTACCGTTGGCACCTTCCAAAGAAGTTCTTCCAATCAACCCGTTGGACAGAATCAATTTAGAGAGATCTCGAGCTCTTTAAGATAAGTGTAGATAGCCCATCAATCATACTCGCCCATACAATCAGGATCTTGGTTTCCATAAGTAGAACTTTCCAAATAAGTTGTGAATCTTTAGGGAATCTATATAAATTCGGATACGAATATAAGATCTTGTAGTGCTGATTCCAGTCGAAAGAGCCGTTGAAGTAAAAACAATATTAGATAGAAGTTTTTAACTTGTCGGTCTGGAAACTGTCCATGAGAGTAGACTTTAAAACTTGAGTCTTGTTAGCGTCAAACTTTGATCTTCAGACTTTGCCAGTAGAGGCAAGTCTTCGACTAGGCGAGAAAAATGTTTTGTCAACTTCAAAATATCTGAAGAGAATTTATCCAACACAAATTTCATCAATGTTGAAATAAAACTCCTTAGAAACCATCTAGCTCGAGCACTTTGTAAAGTCTTATATCGAAGAGTGCTTCGCGGACCTCTTCTTTGTCGACTAGCTTAGCTAGATTTCAAGCTTATGAAGAACTCAAGACTTGAAAATTGTTGGTTTGCAGATTTCTCGTTGGCATCGAGTCATTTTCAGTGAAAAGATTTTTGTAAATGTCCACCACAATGCCTTTCATTTATTGTGTCCTCTCACTCTTGGTCAACAATTATAAACACTCGACTTCTATAAAAACAAATCAAGCTTTTACATGTTACCAAAACATTTTCACTCCTTCGACCTTAGTAATTCCACATTAACAATCGCATCTAAAACTTGAAAGTGAGAAGGGTATCATAGCCAGACGGAGCATCTAATTTCCATTGAAATTTAGATTATGTGAAAGCATGGTTTCAAATGGATGATAGTTTATTTCTCAGTGATGTGCAAGTGTATATGTATATAGTCTATGATGGATTTAATTATATGGGCTTAAGTTGGCCCGGCCATGATGGGCCTAAAGGCCCGGCCCACGGGAATAAGGCCCGTGGAATGAGGGACCTATAAAAGGGATGAGAGAGAGAAAGAACGCACCTTTTGGCATAATAACGTTCTTCATTTTTTCTCTCTCTCAAGAACACTCCCAAAAGAAATCATTCTCTCCCATTCTTGACACCATAGAGGAATATGATGGGAGAGAATGATTTCTTTTGGGAGTGTTCTTGAGAGAGAGAAAAAATGAAGAACGTTATTATGCCAAAAGGTGCATTCTTTTCTCTCTCTCATCCCTTTTATAGGTCCCTCATTCCACGGGCCTTATTCCCGTGGGCCGGGCCTTTAGGCCCATCATGGCCGGGCCAACTTAAGCCCATATAATTAAATCCATCAGTCTAGTTGATGTAGAAGGATGGACAATATAGAATACTTTGAGGAATATATGCAAGATTTATGAGACAAAGACATTGTTTTTTTTTTTAGTTGATGGAAACGTGGTGGAGGGGATGTTGGCGTGGGTGGAGTATTATGATATGGAATTTATCTAATGCTTCGACCGCACACAAACCAATGCACGCTCCATTTATAGAGCTACCCATCGACTTCTTCAAAGAAAGATCTCTGCTTTTTATCGAAGATTTTATGGCTTTCCTTCTTCTCAGCGTATAGGCTCCTAGAGACTTCAACACATTGCTTGTACTTTCTGGACTCTTCTGCACACATTCATTGCCGCCTAAGACTAGATTTTATGTATAATTTTCTAGATGGTACTAGCGAATGTGTGGAAGACTTTAAAAATTGGATCACAAATTCTAACAATTTCATAGAATTCATCACATCAATATCCTCATGAAGCATCAAATGAGTTGTCCCCTCAAGAGAATCTAAAACCTCCAACGTAGTTGAATTGATGTCCCCCACTCTACCAATATCATCAGGTGGTTTTAGTGGTGCTTGTAGGACATCCTTCGAAACCTATTACACGTTTCGATTTGAGCAGAGCTCTTTACTAGAGAGCTGTACATGGGGGAAACACCGTATTGTCAAGGTGCGGATTTAGAGTACAAAGTGGATAAGTTATTTTGAATGGAATAATTTAAGTTGGAAGCCCACTATCTTTAGGAGGAATGCCCTGCACAACTCTGGTTATCTGCTCGTAAGTGTAAGATAGTCCCAAATTCTCATTTTCTGTGAAGAAGCCCTCATAAATCAAATTCAACCACTTTGCCTTTCTTTTTATCTTTGGTTCCGACGGAATTATCCTCTTTCAAAATATGTATCTTTTTCGATGTTGACATCTAAATTTTGACTAAAAATGGTTATGATAAAAATTGCATAGAAAATTGTGGATCAATTTGGCCCTAACAAAAATGATTTTCGCATTACCTAGGTCTTAATTTTTATTTGCATCCATTAAGTTTTAGTTCATATTTTATTTCCCTTTTTTACGTTATTTTCGGATAAGTTAATATAAAAAGCCCATGGGGCTGGGCTTCTTCTTCTTTTCCCCACGCGGGCCCAAGGCCCAGCCTATTCTTTCCCTTGGCCCGGCCTCCTCCCCCTTGCCTTCTTCCTCCATCCTTCCTCTGCAACCCACACGAAACCTAAGCAAAGGAACGAGGGTAGACCGACGGCGGAGGGGATATCTCGCACGCGTCTTCAATGCCATCAAGCTACGAAGCAGGCCTAGCTAGAGCCTATGAAGCACCGACTTTTTCCAAGAGCTTTTGTGTCGTGTTGTGTTGGGCACACTTCAACAGCGTGTCCGATACTTCTCCGACACTCGATCAACATGTGTCAAAAAAATCCAACACTTGGTCAACTTCTCGACACTCTCCGACACTCGAGTTGGAATTCGACACATGAGTTTCCGACACGTGATTCGAGATATCGAAGTCAATTTTAAAAACTCAATAAATAAGAGGTCAAAATATATATGTAAAAAAATAAAACATAATAATAAAAATGATAAATGGAGGAAGAAAAAAAAAACATAGTCTTCTCTTCTTCTTCGACTCCCACTTCCCACATGATACATAATTCACATCTTAAGTTTTTTTTCCTCTTCCAACATATCTTACACGCGAGTCCAAAATATGAATCGCTTGTTTTTCTCCGAGTTTTATGAATCATTAAAATATAGTTGAATTTGTCAAATTGAAACAATGAATGATATTAATAAATGGCGGGTTAATGTTTTTAATGTATATTTATTCTAGGCTTTTTTAATTATTTATTTATTTATGAATTTGATTTAAACTAATTTAATTGAAATAATCATAAAAATAATAATTTATTATGTATATATAAAAATATATATTTAATATACGACGTGTTTGATATGTCGGAATTCTCTATTTTTTGAGAAACAACATGTCGGCGTGTCGTATCGTGTCATGTCGCGTGTCAGTGTTGACGTTACTTAGGCTAAAGCTGCCTTGACTGGTGGGGTGCCGATTTAGCCGGGGGAGGTAGGTCGGAGCGCCGAAGACCGGCGGTCGAAGAGCCACCGCCAACTGGGCCCCTCGGCCTATAAATAGAGCATTGGGCAGAGGCCAAAGGACACACAAAGAAGGAAGCAAGCTCAGAGGACTTCCCCGAGTGACATCAAGGGAGGCCCGAGAGTGAGCAAGCCCGAGAGAAGGGAGATGGGAAAAGGTTGTGGAGAGAGAGAAGCTGAGATCTGAGAGAGATCAGAGATGAGCGAACGAGACCTGAGGGTACTGAGTGAGAGAGAGGGAGGTTCGGGGGAGAGAAACTAGGGCTGAAAGAGAGAGAGATATCTGAGTTTTAGAGAGAGAGGTCAGTTCTTGGTACCCAAAGGAGAGAGAATGCAGCTGAGAGGGCTGTAGTTGGCCGTCACTTCCAAACCAAAACCAACGATCCGCCACCGCTCCTTGTCCACTTTGAAGCCACAATAAGTCCCCGCTCGGGCAGTCTTGTTTTTTTTTTCCAATTTGGGGTCGGCTTCCCGAGGATCCCAGCTCGCGGGTGAGCGAGGTGGACGAACGTAACCCGATCTATTGAGCTACTCGGCCGTCCGACACCGCGAGCTGGGTAGGGACCCTCGCCCAGGCCCTCCTGTTCCATGCACCCTATTTTCGTGCCCTGTTTTAATGTTGCTTCCTAATCTCTGTTTAGGCTCGCCGGACCGGACCACCGCCGTCCACTGGGTGCGAGTTTCTGATCTTATTTGCATGCGTACTCTAGTCCTGTAACCTAGCGTGTTGATTGCTATGCATCTCGGCTTGGACTCGAGCTCGGATAATTGCGGGTGTCGCCCTTTATATGACGCACGCCGCATGTTTGATGAAAGGCCTAAGTCAGGAGCACGTTTGTTTCTTCAGACGACCGAAACTCACTGATTTACATCAGCCTTAAATGAATCATCCCCATGGTGAAGTCGAGTGTTTGCTGGTCTCTTTTTTTGGGATCCGAGTTCTTGTGTCGAGCGAGTCTGGAGCTTCCTTTTAGCCGATGCCCTCAGCGTGTTTGATGAATTGACTGGGTGAGATCCGTGCAGTTGATTCTTAGCTCTCCATCCGTCGCGAGTGCTCCTCGCTTGTCAAACGAATTTAGATGAGTCCCTATTGCTATCCTTTACTTGGCATGTTCTCGTTTCGATGTTCTTCGAGTATGCGTCGTGTTCCCAAACAACCTGTTCTTGGCTGGTAAAGAGGAAGGGTGGTGGTGGTCACAGCCCTAAATGGCAGCCACGTAATGGCGGAGTACGGTTCATATGATGGCTGATTTTTTTTTTTTATTGAACTTGGAACCTTTTAAGTTGCGCATGACAACGTTTTTATTTGGGGAAGAGTTTTTTTTTTTAAGAAATAGTTTTTCATTTCTATTCTAGAACAATTTCTTAGTTAAAGTCTTACACAAAATTTCTACTCTTGAAATGGAAAAAGAATAGAAATGTGTTTGGTAACACAACAGTTTCTTTTTTATATTTATTCATTTTTTATTCTTCATCACAGATCGCCGATCGCCAACCGCTGCCCGCCGCCGCCTGCCGCCACTGAACAACCGCTAGTCGCCGACCGCCACCGCACAGCCCATCGGCCGCCGCCGATGACCGGCGAAGGTGATCGGCGGCGGCGGCCGGCGGCAACCGATAGCGGCAAGCGGCGGGCCGGCGATTGGAGGTGGCCGCGGCAAGAGGGAGAAATAAAAGAAAATTAAAAAGAAAATTGGCGTATTTCTAGAAATTATTCACGCGAACAAGCCGCAACTTTTTTTTTTCTCATTTTGCTCCAAATCTATTCCCTGACTAACTTTCATTCCGAGGAATAAAAAAACAATTTGGCGTTACCAAACGGATTTTTGTTCTTTTTTTTTCCGAGAAACAAAAAAACAGAAATTCAGAGGAATATAAACGTTACCATGTGCTGTCTTAGTTGCTCGAACCAGCAACATCTTCGGTCCTTGGAGAGGAAGGGACGCAAAGGAGAAGAAAGAGTAAGAAAAAAAGAGAAAAGGAGAAAGGAAAGAAAAGTCAAAAAAATAGATAAAGACAAAATGCGTCTCTCTATCTTTTTGGCTAGTTGGTGTGTGCCGTGGGAAGAAAAGACAAGACAAGAGAGATGAAGAAGGGAAGAAAAAAAAAAGAAATAATGAAAAGACAAAAGAAAGGAGAGGGAAAAGTTGAAAATGGGGGCAAGGAATGCCTGTCGTTCCGGGGGCGGGAAAGTGCGACTCGGATCGGTCGGGCCGAATTCAAATCGGGCCGAGCACAAGCCTGACCGTCCCGGGTCGATTTTTATAATAATATTCTAATATTAAAAATATTTTAATAATAAAATTTAAAAAAAGAAAAATCCAATTTTTTTAGATTTTCCCAAAAAAATAGAAAAAGCCAAAAATAGTTTCTTTTTCACTAATACATGGAAAGTCCCTAAAAAAAAAAGAAAATCTTATTTAATTTCTTGGAAGAAAATATTGGCTTATTCCAATTACGCCCTTATGATGCATGAATTTTTATTTCTTCAATGTTAGGAATTGAATCCTAGAACTCATGATTGGTAAAAAAATGTTGCATGAATGCTTTACTTGATGTTTAAATAAGATTAGGTATTTGAAGGACACTAGTGATTAATTAGCGTAATCAAGTTCCCGATTCTAGTTTCTCTAATTACGCAACGGTGAAGTATATCTCTTGATATTTCATTTGAGTTTCTAATCGACCCAACCCAAATAGATTAGTGACAACTTCTATTTAAAGTTGATTTGCGAGTTAAAAATATTTGAACCATAAGTCGTGAACTGATGGGTTTGGGAGAGGCTACTAAGTTTAACGCTTAATGAGCCATTAGCCTCCGCATGCGCCCGCATATAAGAGGACACCGAAAGAGAGGTCACGACAGCTAAGGAGAATCATTTAGATCCTCACAGAAGTTTGCTTGAGGTAGCCCTAAAAAGTGAGATCCCAGAGCAACTAAATCTCCACCTTCTTGTCAAATATCAGTTGGCGCCTCTTCCACTTGTTGTCTTCGGCCTCTTCGTGTTTTGTGTACAACCATCCATAGGCCAGACATATATTGGGTCTCCCTAAGAACGTTTTGTTGTTTTACTATGTTCACAGCAGGAAAATCACGCATAAAGTTACCCTTCCCAGCTTATTCTATCATTATATCCCTTCTAGACCCACGGTCATCTAATTCGTGGCCACAATGACCACATCCGAAACAAATCAAATGTATATGTTCATACCCACACGTCGAAGTTTTCCTTCAAGAAAAATAAAAGGCATTAAAGGCGTGTTTTGTCAATTTTTAACACGAAGACAAGCATACTTCCTTCTAGTAGCTGGTACTGTAGTAAAAACTGCTCTCAAAAGTCTTCCAATCAATAAACCAAGTTGCACCCAAAAATTCCCGTCAAAATACTTAATAGAGATTGAGAAACCTAAGCCGAGCCGCAAACCTATCAATTGTTGCCTTGTCTCAATCAGAATTGGGATGCTGTTTCCTAATGGCTAAATAATGATCAAAGCTCCGCAAGGAAAATTTTGTAATGAAGAAATCATTATCCGAATCAATCATAACCAATTCTCGATAAGAGGATGTTTGAGTTGAACCACAGCCAAAGCTCGAAAATGCATGATATATAGTTAATGAGGAGGATAATCCCTTCCTCATGATCATAGTAAGAGGGAGGAAGAGTAAGGTGGCTAGTGTCAGAACTCATTACAAAATTCTTAAACATGACTACACATCCTTAATGCGCCACGAATCATTCTAGTTTAGACGAAAAACTAGTTCAAAAGTTTTTGATGTTGACAAATTCAAGTTTCGTATAAACAACTTTTCATGAAACTTTGTAGTGTTGATCAAAGCCATAAGCTATCTAATGTATAAAAATCATGAACTGGAAACAAGTATACAAAAAGTTACCATTGAAAAACCTTCAAGGTCTATTTATAGAAAATTAGTGCAAAACCACAGAGCTAGAGAAATAAGAAAACCACCCCAAGCAAATGTGCTCGAGATTATGTACTCGTCCCTTCTGGAGTTGAAACGGATATACTCTGAAATCAAGGTTGGTGTTTTGCTTTTTCTAATATTGTGTCCATTATCTTTCAACTAATTTTTTTGATTACTAATCAAGCGCTACTCAGTATTTAGTTTGTGGTTCAAACTTAGAACTTGTATGGCTTTATTTATTGGGTACATACTTTTCTTCCTTTTTAGCTTTATCGCAAATTCAGACGTTTGAGATGTACTTAATGGATTTGAACACGCATATAGGTTTACCTCGAATTCACATGGTTAAGAATGTAGGTGTCACTCATAGAACAATGATGACCTTAACATTGGTCGAGACTATGAGTCCTTATATGAGATTCCATCGGTGAAGGGAAACTTTGAGCAGTGATACCGGTAAAGCTCTTTCTATGAGGCTTTGTTAGGTCTTCACTAAGTTTTTTAAGGCACAGCCGTTCATTTTGTGGTTTCTTGAGATGCGGGTTCTAAGAATAATCTGTTAGTACCTAGGTTCCATTTATTTCGCGAAAAACATTTTTCAAGAAAATATTTCTCATATTTTTCGGCATTTGGTACGCTTGGAAAAATGAGTTCACGGAAAATGTTTTCCTAATCAATAGAATACCTATGATTATATTTAGAAAAATGATTCCATCTTTAAAAAATAGAAAATCATTTCCAAAATATGACTAGGTCTCCATTTAGACCTAAAATTCTACGCTTGAGTATTGACACCGGGACCCCTAGATTACCAAAACTTGACATATGGGACACTTACGTGTTAAAAGTTAAGAAAAGTACACTTAAGTGCCAAAATCAAAGCAAAATAGATCAGTTAAGTGCCAAGAGCGAGAAAATTCGGCCAAAATATTGACATAGTATTTTTTCGGTGAGACAAGTGCAAAACGAAATCATTTTACACGCTGACGTGGCTAGATAAGTCGAAAACGACATCGTTTTATATGCTAACATGGCTAGAAGAGCCACAATGATGTTTTTTTGCCTCAAATTTGAATTTTAATATAGATATCAACTAAATTAAATTTAAAACTAATTAAAAAAAAAAAGATTGCAAAACTTCAGCAAGAGCTATGCAAGCCCTCGTCGCTGCCTCCCCACCATTGTTGAGAAGGCTGACGATGGTGGGAGAAGGGTCGGCCGGGGTGGGGGAAGGGTTGGCCGGGGTCACCGAGCCTTGATCAAAGGCTGGCAACTCTGGCCAACCCTCTCCCGTAATGGTGGGGAGGCAACAACGAGGGATTGCACAGCCCTCGCCGAAGTTTTGCAATATTTTTTAAATTTAGTTTTAGATTTAATTTAATTAATGTTTATATTAAAATTCAAACCCAAGGCAAAACGACATCGTTTTGACTCTTCTTTGTTGACTTAGTTCTCCGGCAAGCCACATAGGTGAATTATATTAATAAAAAGTTGCCACATAAGATCTCCAACCAAGGTCACTGAACTTGGCACTTAGGTGTCCAATTTTATTTTATTTTTTTATAAAAAATGACATGTACATGTACTTTTTGTAACTTTTGGTACTTGAGTGTCTCACTGTCTAAGTTTTGGCATTTGCATTGTGCTTTTGTCCTTGGGTATGGAAATGTGACATTCAGAAATTCCTACATCAATTATTAATGTGTAGGAAATGAAGACAATAAATATCACAAGTAAAAATTTCAATTGGATTATTGACTTTATTAGTACACAAAAGATCCCAATGTAACCCAGCCCGCTGTGGGCGAGTTGGTTTTGGGCCTTTTCCCTCTAATTACGGAAGGGGGGAGGTTCGAGTCACCGCGTGCGCATGAGCGCGACTTAAGCGAAGCATCATGGGAGGTGGGTCCCCATGCCGGTGCTCCCAGGGGTTTACGCCGAGCGCTTCCTATGAGGCAGTTCTTCCAATCTCAAAAAAAAAAAAAAAAATCCCAATGTATTTTTGATCCGTGACTTTCGGAATGTGATTTCACTAGGATGTAATTATTGGGCTAAGTCGGATTGATCTTCTCACTACTCAAGAGTTCATTTACTAGGCTTAGGCTTATCCCAATATATTTCATAGATTTTTTGGCTTTAGGTGTTTAGGGGCATTAGATTAACACTTCTGAAGATTACTGGTAAGGATTGGATTAGAGCATACAACAACAATGGAGATTGGTTTCTGTACAAGAGGTTTTGATGTATATTAATTAAGGTTAAATTATTTGTACAGTTGAGGATAAATTAGTTATTTATCGAATTGAAGCAAAGTTTAATGATATACTCATTAGTTATTTATCGAATTGAAGCAAAGTTTAATGATATACTCATTCAAGGTTCAAATTTAATGGAAATTTGGGTCATTACAGGTTTTGATGTATATTAGTTATGTGACATCCCAAATTTCATTGACCTTCATTAGTGTAATTGAATCATTAGGAGTTCGGATTATTTTAAAATGGGCCAAGAAGTGAACCCGATGGACCGTGAGGATCGAATGGGCTTGAGAAATAAGTGGGCCACACGAATTGGACTTGTGGATTCGAGTGAGAGATAGTGGGCTTGGACTTGGTTTAAGTGGGCCAAGGTTCGGGATTCTTAGGATCGAAGGCTTAGTTTAGTGGGCCGGGATTGTTATGGATTAGGCCCATTGGGCTAGGGATAGATAAATTAGGCCCAAGTAATTTTATTTTTAGTTAAGATTTATAGATCACAATTAAGATGATTTAAATTAATGATTGTGATGCTAATATAAATTTCTGATCTTAGTATTTCGTGATGGATTCTTTTTTTCGACTAACATTAACTAGTTGATATGTGGTATATGTTACAATTTCGCGTAATTGAATCAAGCGGAAATGAAAGGGATTAATTGAAGGACATTATCAACTAATGTTATAACTAATAACATGAGTTAAAACCTAACAAAAATTAAATTGCAAATGGTGAAGGAAACCGAATGCTTGAAACCACGACACACCCCTCCTCTCCATCCGTTTTCTCTCTCTCCACCACCCACGGTTTTCTTCTCAAATCCATAGAACCGAATGACAACTTCAAGAAAATATAGTCATTAACTAAATCCAATCATTTCACTAACCTAGGACTAGCTTATAGCTTGTTTTCCCCTCATAAATTCGAAATTCTCTCTCTCTCTTCTCAAAACCGAACAAACTCACCTTCATCTTCTTCTCTTCTCTCTCGGACGGGCAGGGAAGAACCAGCAACAAAAACCAGCCATTTTCCTCTTGCATGTGAAGTTTTGGTGTTGTTCTTGAAGTGTTTTTGTGTTAGATTGATAGCCGATCAAGGTAAGGAAGAATAGAACTCTAAATTGAAGTGTATCCACTACTTCATCAAGAAAGCTTGTGGATCTAACCAAGCTATGAGGAATATGAGATGTAGTTGTTGTCTTATTGATTATTTTAGCTGTGTAAGTGATGGATTAGTTGTAGAAGTCATTGCATGTTATATTCGAACCTTGCATGTTGCGAAATCCAAAAGTAAGTGTCCTGTCTTGTGAAGAAAAGTGATGAGAAGTGATGGATTTGTGTTGTTTTGAGCTTGATGGACCTAAGAGTGAAGCTAGAAATCTTTGCATGTTGTTTTTAAGCTTTGCATGTCTCGAAAATTTGATGGAAGTTGGCTGTTTGATGAGGTGAAGTGATGTGGTGGTTTTCGAGTGACTAGAGTTGGTGAAAATTGAGATAAGTGATCTCGCGGATGCGGCAATACCTCGAGCCAAGTTATGAATTGATTGATCGTGAAGATAGACATGCCAAAGTGATTTTAAGTTGCTGTGATTAGGTGTTAGAGTATTGTCAAAGGAGTTTGTGAAAAGTTAAATAGATTAGTCGAATGAAAGTAAAAGGAAATCGTGTATACGATCGGTTCTACGTAAAAACGGGTATGAGATCTTTACGTTTGTATTTATTTTCTTACCTATGATTATTGGAAATAGGAAAGTAATTATTCTATATGGTGAAACATAGATAATATCAATTTATAAGAGTAGCTAGAACCATACGAATCTGAAAATATAGTAATAAAAAGGGAATTTGATAAAAGTCAGTAAACTGTTTTTGTGATAAACGGTATGACCTTCACTGATTATGTGAATTTTCTGTATTTACCTAGTTAGAGTTGGACTTCGAGTTCTTAATGAAAATTATAGAAAACTTCCTAAGGAATAACATGTCAAAATTTGAGATTAAATGAACACGAATTGAGTAATAAAACAATTTTCTTAGTAAATGTAAAAGCTGGACGTCAGTATAGGGTAATAATAAAGATTACAATAATTGTTTTTCTTAATACAGCAAGATTCGAAATTAAGTTTCTTCACGGAAGTTGTCAATCTATGTCTCTAGTATAACATACTAAAGTTTGGCAATATTTTGACAAGAATTGATATGTTTTCTATTACCGAAACAGAAACTGTGCATTTAACTAATAATGTGTCCTAATCCGAGAACTTATATATATATATATATATATATATATATATATATATATATATATATATATATATATATATAAGTTCTCGGATTAGGACACATTATATACTGTGGTATATAATCGACTCATGAGGTATTTATATATATATATATATATAAAAAGTCTAATAAGCTCATGGTAGACATAGTCTTAGGCCACATAAATCATTAGAAATATAAGTGCATATAATACCATGCGAGTGCAATGTGTGCGGTGCATAGTGCTTGATTATGGGATGAATATTTGTTCGGCATGGTATGGGACATGTCATAATGGATTTTATCTTATAATTTGGACACGCACGTGTGCTAGGATCATGAGAATTAGATACCTAGATAGATACTTTGGAGTCTTTTCCTTTGCATACGATAAATGCATTAATCAAAGGTGTGATGGTGTGAAATGTGTGCTTAAGAGAGTGAATGAACCCATCGGTACTGAGATACCGGTGATGCCCCCGGAAGTTTGGGATGCCCTTGCTGAGTGGTCTTGGATGCCTCGGTTGTGAGATACCGGGATGCCTCGGAGTGAGATGCCCTTGTGTGTGATCAAGGATGCCTCAGCAGTGTGTAATACTGAGATGCCTCGCAGTGAGATGCCCCTTGCTGAGTGGTCTTGGGAGGACCTCGGTTGTGTGATACCGGGATGCCTCGGAGTGAGATGCCCATAATAGAAATATCGTCGAAGTCCGGATAACGTACTTTCTGGAAGTGACTCGATCAGGCCGGCAGAGTTCCGGTTATGACTGATTCGAGGGTGGATCATATGCACACTAAATATAATTCTATTTGGCGAGTGAGTTCATACATTATTGTTGCATTGCATTATGATATGAAATTGATTTTTGAAAAGGTAAGTATGGAGATGGATGCATACAAGGTGATTAATTAGGTGATGTATTAACTATGCTTGTGACAATTATATTAGTATATTCTGAATTGCTTTGATTATGATTCCCTGGTAATATTGATGGTTGTGGATTATTTAAGTTAGAGTTTTATTATTCTTTACTGGGCATAGTTTTGCTCATACCTTACATTTTCAGATTGATAGTATGGACGTGCCGCCTGTAGCTCGTTACGGTGTGATAACAAGCATTGAGGTTACTTTTACCGATGTGTATGATGATGATGTCGAGCTGACCTCCTCCAAGTATGAGGCCACGTTATGGATGGATGATGGTAGAGCGGAGATGACTCCCCAGAAGTTTGTTGCTTGGTTTATCAAGCATGATGGGGCGATGTTTGGCCTTATACCTTTTGGAAACGATGGTGCAGAGCTGGGACGGATGGCGCCTAGACGCCTTTGATCATGAAGAAGCTGTCTAACTTTCTTTTCTTTTTGCTCGTGGGCTTGTGCAGGAACGTATGAAGTAGATACCCATACCCTCTTATCCCTGGTTTATGATGCGCCTTACTTTTGCTATATATATGTTGTACATAAAGGCGAGGAACATGAAAGAAGTCCAGGTCGATAAAATTTTGTAGGCCCTGTGATGTTAAAGTAATGAAGCTTCTTGTGATCTTATTCATGTGAATTATATTAATCATCTTTAGTCGAGTAATGGTAGGATAACCCCATAGTACAAACTATAGATTTTAAATAATCCATGTTATACATGTTAACCTTCAATGGTAAATACTATGGATACCAAGAAAGGAGGTTTTTAAGTGAAAGAAAGATAACAATAATTATAATTAAATTTTCCGCCTGCGCTTAGTACATGACGCCCTGGGACGTCACAAGTTAAGGTTAAAGTATTTGTATAATTGGGGAAAATTAGTCATTTATCAGAGGATTGAAGTAAAGTTAAATTATATACTCATTCGAGGTGTCCTTATAGAAACACCAACATTATTTCATGGGTCCTCGGCGTTCAGAACTAGGTCTCCAACACCTAGGCCTGGGTCTATCAAGGCAATCCCTGTGCCAATGCTTGAGACCTTAATGCCCGTACTCAAGTCCCTAACACCCGTGCCACGATTCATCGAGGTCAAGCCTGAGACACCGGTGCCTGTGCCTAAGCCCCAACACCCAAGCCCAGATCCCTAGTGGCTAAGCACTAGATCTCAGTATCTGAGTTTAGATCGCTAACACTCGAGCTCAAGTCCACAAAGGTCGTGCTTGGGTCCCCAATGCTCAATCTTTAGTACTTGGTATTCCAACCAGAGTGCACGAAGGCTATGCCTAGGTGCTTAGGGCTCAAGCTCAGGTTCCTAGTGCCCGAGCTCGGGTCCATCAAGGCCAATGCCGAGGCTAGGATCCTGATGCCTATGCTTGGCTCCATCAAGGGTGAGGCCACGGCCTAAGACCTCAATTCACGAGCTCGAATCCGTTAAGGCCAAGCCTAGGACCCGGGTATGCATGCCCTGATCGTTAGCGCTCAAGTCAAGGTCCATCAAGACCGAACCTAGGACTCTAGTGCCATTATCCAATTCCCCGACTCTCATGCACAAATTACTAATGCCCAAATTGTGTATGTCTATTGAGAAAATTAAATCAGATTTTCCATATCAAATGATGAAAAATATTTTTCAGCTCATTTTCAAGTTTTAATCAATTACCAAAAAATATTATTATTTTCTTTGAAAATAACTTGTTGAAAAAATATTTTTTAGAAATGTCACATTTTTCATAAAACAAACGGAGTTTTAGTTCCGTCACCACACGATCCCATGCGGTCAAGCTTAATGCCACTTCAGAAGATGAAAATCTCTCGGAAATTCCCAGATTCAGGTACCATCTTTGAATTGGTCTCGGTAACTGATTGTGCATCTTCTTGCAAATTCCCAATAATCTGCCATAGAATTTGGTTGACTGGGTCTCTGATTTTTTTTTTTCACTCAGGTTCCTGCTGAAACAATTGGTCGCGATGGAGGTCATCCAGTGGACTGCTCTTAAATTGTTGCCTGAGAATAGTACAAGAACTAGAATTATAATCAAACTGAGTATAAGGACCAAAAGCGAAATTCCCCAAGACTACATGATCAAAAATGTAATTTTCTCTAAAGCTCTATATCAAATATGAAACTACACCCACCCCGCTGAGGGCGTGTTGATTTAGACCTTTCCCTCTCTAATTGCGGAAGGGGGGAGATTCGAGTCACCGCGTGCGCATTAGCGCAACTTAAACGAAGCACCGTGGGAGGTGGGTCCTCGCGCCAGTGCTCCTTGAGGGTTTACGTCGAGCGTTCACTGTGAGGCGGTTCCTCCAGTCCCAAAAAAAAAAAAATGAAACTACTATACATTCAAGATCAATTTAATGGATAAAATGATAGGTATAGGTAACGGGTAATGTTAGAGATATTAGTTTATGTGTAGCTTATGACGTGTCACATTTTGTTTGGTTTTGTGAGTAAGTCAATCATAAAATGTATGGGTCCAATTTGTTCAAATAGCTAATCAAAATTTGACTCATCATTTAGTAAGCAAGTTTTAATAAATAGTCTTGGTACATCTAGTTGGGGGCTGTCCCTTACCAAAGTGTTCCCTCCGGATCCATCTCCAGTTACAGAAAATATTAGACATGGAAGCCCAGAAAAAATCAGCGACTTACTTATGAAGAGGAGGTTCCTAAGAGGACACGACATGCAGCCTGCTGCTCTTCACATCATCTCAAGCTTTTCAAGCATTTGATTGCATGTCATCGTGATCTTTTCTTGTGGCAGTCATTTTTGGCCCCGTTTCGCTCTAAGAGTTCTGCATAGCGTATGAAATGAATCATCGAATTTATCAGCATACTATAATCTCAAAGCCGTGTGGAAAATTACACAAATGGGTTGCTAATGATGTGATTTTGAGTGCAAGCTAAAGTTCGTTTATCTCAAGGGACTGACACTTGCAGGAGATTTTTTCTTGTCAAGTCGCGTCGTCGCCATCCATCGAAATATCAATCAATCAGTCCGCAAGACTATTTTTTTATTACTGCTTTTACCTCATTGCTACATCATGAAATTATCTTTAAATTTCTATCGGTGTGTTAAGTATGAATTTTCATTCTGTCGCTGCAGAATATAGTTTCCAGATGCTGAATATATGTTCGTCCTCTATGTAGTGGAAATGACGGATATATCAAAACATCACTTAATATACATCAAAAGCTTTATTTATGTGTCTAATTGCTAACTTTCCATAACATATTTCTGTATGACATTAAGCTTGCATATTACAAGAGCGAAATTCCTGTACCATTGCACAATTCATTTGTCTCCTAAAAAGATTAAGCTTCACCTTGCTTATGTAGATTTCTTCCGTTTAGATTTGCCCATGCTATTGCCGACCTTGCCAATGCGTCCATGGGGTCGATGGACTTCTTCAGAAGAGGATCGTCACGAGGCAGAAGATCATGCATTTCGTCAGAAGCGAGGACTACGGTGTTTGCAGCCCTGATTAGGAGGATTTGGATGGCTATTCTTAAGAGGTTTCGCGACCCTTCGATGTCCTTCTTGTGAAATGCCTCAACTGCGGGAATGTAAATGTTGTCCATTGTTGCTTTGTCAGGCAGCACGACTTCGAATCCCTTGAGCATTGGAATAGAGAGGCATCCATGATCAGATAAGGAAAAGGAAAATATGATTCAGAGAGTAGGTGACACATCATCATTTGAATCTCCATTGAATAAGTCGAAATTCAATCACCCGCAAGAGCCAAATTATAACCCCAAGTGAGAGAACATCTTCCTAGTCAGTTATATAACTGAAGATTTCCAACTTCAGACCTCAACAAGAACCAGAACATCTTAAAGAGAATTTTCTACCTAAGCCATTTACCAACACATTCATTGCCAGAGGCAAGTAAAGAATGCGTCATACCTGCCTCTGAAGCTGCTCTTGATAAAAGCCACTCTTCAAAACAGCCTCGGTCGCTAGCAGCCCGATCCGTACATCACTTCCAGCTTCAAGCGGCTTCAACTTGGCCCTCTTGAGCTCCCTCGCAACGCGTTCGCCCACATGAGGGAATGGCAAGGCACACCCTCCAGATACCTCCTCATACCACGCATGACACAAGTGACATGGCATGACCATACACCCCGCTCCTGCGTCTTCAAGAATTGCTCTCTTTCTCCACAAGTTTTCAATGACTGCGTCTTTATTTAACTCTGAACGGACATCTCTTCCACGCGACGAGTGGAATGGACTAGAAAGGGAAAGGTCTTTCTTTAATGCCGGGTCACTGCAGACCACAAAAGGGACGCCTTCTTCCCCGCCCTTGGAGCTCCACAAGACAAGCTTCTCCAAGAAAACTAGCGTAGAATGCACAGATGGTCCTCCAATTATGCCGACAGTATTTCCACGGCCAAGCAGAGAATTTGGGAGAGTGTGTCTTTGTGGAGCTGAACTAGACCCTGAACCATCTCTGGCTTCCGGTGGATTTCCTCTGGCGTCTGTTGGTGACAACGAAAGTTGACCTTCATACTGCTTACGCCTCGTTCTGCACCGAGTCCTAATCTTTTCCAGCTTTTCTGTACAGATTGGCCAACTATTTGTGCTGTGGAAGGACATTCCCAAGCTTCCTTCTAACATCTCCAAAGATCACACGAAGTCAATCGACTTCTTGGTCGGCTGCTCTCCGTTCAGAATCAGAGTATTTGATCTGAATAAACTAAAATTGCAACTGAAGAATTTTGCAGCAGATTTAAGTAAACTTGTGTATAGACTGAAAAGTCTTAATTCATGGTCTTAAACAAGTTTCCAGACAATATTATTAAAGTTTCATAGTGTTGTTATTTTGTTCAATTAAGAACAAAGTAATTTAATATATTGCAAGGTCAGTGGGAGGAAATTTATTTTTCTCATACACTATGTACATGATATTTTGTTTACAAGTAATGACATTGAGGCATCTTTTATCCTTTGTACTAAGATCTGTAAGGATTGTTTTTTGCCATATTATATTAGATTTTCTCGAAGGACATTTGCTGATTGTATATTGGAAATATTCAATATACATTATTGCAAGCTAGGAATTGCTCATGTTGTTAAGGGTGATGGACTGAATCTATCACATTGTCCTTATTTAGATATTGAGAAAATCTAATTAAAATATGTATCTTGTGTCAGTGCACTTAAAAGTATAATGTATGCTCGAATTTGCACTAGACTAAATATTGTCTTTGTAACAGGACTTCTAGGCAGACATCAACCAAAATTCTCACATGTATCCTCACCTAAGAGGCGTTTACCTAACGCTAAACGTGAGAAGGGCCGCCTCATTGAGCCAGTGATACAGAGGGCAATAGAGAAAAATGACTTGATGCGTGGATCCCCTTGATGTGTGGGAAATCCATTTTCTGCTTCCGCTTTATGTATGATGAATCCTAAAACAGGTGCGTTAATCTTTCTACTCAATTATGTATGTTCTTGTTCTGGTTATGGAGATCTTGGGGTTGCGCAATTTGCGTCCAACAAAAATCTCTCTGAGCTCCGAACTATCCATCTAGAAAGCTCTGGTCATCGAATGCTGTGGAGTTGAAAGAACTCAAACAATGCTTGAAACAATCCCGATATCCCATATACAAGATACCTGCTCCAAAGGTGATTAGAATATCGCTCATTCACTTAATATATGAATCGCTAGATGCCAAAAACTCTCAGAGAGCCAGGTTGAAAAGTTGGTATCAATCTTGCATCTAAGTCGTAGCAATTACATTGGAGAAAGCCTGCGAAGAGTCAATATACTTGCTGTCCATGTCAGGTGTCGAATCTTCGAAACGTTCACATGACACGAATATCTGCGTGACCCGCAGCACCCTATAAGATTTCACCAGAGCAGCATTAACGACTGGTGATAGGTTTGCTCATAGATAAAGACATGTAATGTCTGTGACCTCGGCCTGAATTATTAAATCTTGTCTAATATGTTGATAGGGATTTCTGTAAGGAAGGAGATAGGAAGGAGACAAGAACTGAGAATGGAAGGGTAAACTTTTCTGGCCTGAATTATTAAATCTTGTCTAGGACCGGGGTCCAGTGTGGACCGCAAAGATAAGCAACCGTTGATCTTATGGGTTCACAATATCAACGTCTGTGATGCATATGTTCCGCTGGACCCCAATCCGAGCAAGAATTTGCCAATGAGAACTCATATCTTGCTTTTTCAAATGGTAACTGTGATATTCAAAACAAATGTTGCTGTGTTTTGGTGTTTTTCCTGTCTCCCACTGACGTTGATGCTGCCTGATCCAAGTGAATTCTTTATTACTTATTAGTAACACAACTAGACCAGAAAAATGTGGACAGTTGGCGAATTTATACGCAACAAGTGGCAGGCCTCTGCTATAATTCTACAATTTAAGCCATTGGTTCGTACTAAAATTATCTGGGAAGCCGCTTCCATCTTCAAAAACAGATGGGAACACGAGCCAATGAGACGGAGACACACAGGCATTCCGTTCAACATCTCAATATTAATCTGGAGACAAATTATTTGGTCAGCTAGACTAGGCTCCAAATCAGCTTCTTTCTTCGTACTTGGGATATAATTGGTGAGAAAATATTAGCTGTGTTTAACCCTCCACGTAGGCCAAGGGTAAGACCATTCAGAATCCGACACGTGGCTCCACGTCGGCGACGGCGTCAGAGGTTCAAAATTTGGGCGCGCCGCTCCTGGGGCCCACCACTTTGACGCTCTCTCTTCTCTGCTCTCCTCTGCGACGCTGCGACCTGTCGACTCTCTCTCTCTCCCCGTTCTCTGTTCCGTTCCGTTGCGGGGAGAACAAAAACGAACCTTCGCCTTCCATTTTCTCTTCCCCTCCCTCTGCTCTCTCCCCGTTCTCGGCGACGCTCCTCCGCACGACGCCGACGCTCCTCCGCACGACGCCGACGCCGACGCCGACGCAGCCTCCGCCTCCGCCCCTGAACCCGAGTCGGACGCCGACGCCCCTCCGCCGGTTGCCTCCGTCGCCCCCAACTCCGACGCCCCTCAAGCCGGTTGCCTCCGTCGCCCCCGACTCCGACGCCTCCGCCTCCACCTCCGCCTCCGCCTCCGCCTCCACAGGTTGCCTCCGTCGCCCCCGACTCCGACGCCGACGCCTTCACCTCCGCCTCCGTGAGGGACATGGACGACCTGCCCAAGAACGCAGCCAACTATCCTGTCGGTCCTTTCGGCATGAAGGTTAGTCTCATAGAGTGGATTGCGAATCCGAGATGTGCATTTTATCTCTTCAACATGTGTTCTTACTATGAGATGTGATAGTTTGTGTCTATAGACTGATCTGTTTACACTTGGAGTGCATTATTGGTCTCATGCTGGTTTTGATAGTTGTATTTTACTTATTATCTAATCATTGTTCGTTTGATGCACTACAGTAACGTCTCGTGTTTGATGTTTATATATGGATCTTCGCGCTGATGAGTTCCTTTCCATATTGTCGAGACATTCAAGTCAGAAGACTGCGGTTATAGGCACTTCTAAATGTTTGAATGGGAGAGTTTTTGGTTTTTCGACAATGTTGGATTAGTTAATCGCTATATGTTCAAATGGTGCGGATGTTTTGTCTTTTTTTTTGAACGAGCGCTTGCTGTGAACTCATGCTGTCACTTTGCATTCAATTTTGTTGATCCGGTGAAACAAAGTGATAAATACAATCGACTATTTTTTTTCCCTATTTGCTAAGTGCTTATCACAAAATGTAATCATTGGCTCAACAGGACCAGTAAAGCTACATTGACCAATAATTTTGATCGGAACAGTATAGAATTTTTGGTCAATTATGCATTGTGAAAGTGCAATTTGGAGGCTTTACATGCATTGTTATGATATTGGTCAAGTAAACAGAAAATGCAACTCGTCTGGGAGTTTACAAAGTTGTAAAGGCATGTCGCTTGGTGGCTGATTTTTCATTTGCGAGTCCAAGTTTGACAACCAACGAAAGCTGTTTACCATTGATTATCGAGTTAAGGTAGGAGCCTGGATTTCCTAGAGAAAATGGTTCCTCAATTACTACAGACATCAGCATAAATCCTCGCTAAGCATTTGCTCCATCATGCAAGAAACCGGCCCTATAATTGCTGGACTGGTCTTTCTGCTGCGTGTCGAATAATCGGACAAGACAGGGACGGGTTTGAGTTTCGCCAAGAACATTTCCTTCTTGCTTATTCGTCAGTTGTAATACGGAGAGAGGGAGAGAGGCAGGAAAAATTGGGAAAGAGAAAGCGGGTTTGGTCGCATTGCTGATAATTGTGTTGAGCTGGTGTGTATCGTTGTCCTCCTACTCCTCTTCTTCTTCTTTCAGAGAGGTGATCTGAGCAAAGGCAAAAGGCGCCTTTGACTTTGGGTCAGCGTCGTTGTCGCGGTTCTCAATCGGGTCGGGTCATCGGTTGTCTTTCCACTCCATGGCAATGTTTTCCCAACGGGTACCCTTCTTGACCCGTCTTCGTTCAGTCCGGCGTTTCATTTATTAGTCGAGAGAGAGAGAGAGAGAGAGAGAGAGGTGATGCACCTGCATTTTTGCTCCTTCAATGAATTCTTGAATGCCCGGGCGACTCTCTGCTGTGCCGTTCACATTTAGAAAGTATGGGTCATCTCTCACATTTAAGCTGTCTTTGGTGATATGAAAAGGTATTTTTCCTCCAAAAGTTCAAAAGTTCCTACGGTTTGGCTAGTTACTACGTTGGATTGCTGTTTGATGACCTGAAGATTCATCCAATCCAATGTCATAGTGACTTATGTCTCCCTAAGTGGTAACCATAGATACTATTTTCACCCCACTTAGGAATTCCTGAAGTTTCAGTATGTTGATCATCAGATTAAATCTTTCATGCCAAGGGAAAATTGCTTGGAAGATTCTATATGGTTTTCATCACATTAAAGCGTCTCTTTCTCGAGGGGAAGTTGTGTTTTATCAGTTTCCATACATTTTTATTCTATATGTCATAAGGATGTCGTTCATCCCAAGGATATAAACTCCTTTCTCTTTTGCAGGTCCAGAAGGTTCTAAAATTCCACCAATGGAAAAGTCTCAAAATGCTTTAACTGTTGGTCCATCATTACGACTTCAAGGATTGTTAGTACCCTTCTTCTCTTTCAAACGACCATCCCTTGGTCAAGAGAATCAAGTTACCTCCATACCTTCACTGAGATATCTCACACATTTTATGCTTTTTAAATTGCTTATCAAAAAGAAAACATTCAGATTTTTGGCCACCTTTGTATGTGGTATTACGATTTCAGGTTTTTTTTTTTTTTTCAAGGTGTTGCAGCTCCTTTAATTTTGTAGTTTTCTTTGTGGATTTTATTTAAATTTGTTTGTAAAGCTTTTTCAGTGTAATGTTGCTCATGTTCATTTATCTCCCTCAGAAATGATGTTGGTCTACATGGATCATCAGACAGGTAAATATGTTGTATTGCATTCTATTTTAGTGTCTATTGGAGTGTCTTTTTGCTTCTTCTTTTTTCCCTTTAAGGCGATTGGTCACATAATTTGACTTTTCTTCAATAGGAAAGACCTTAAATCTAAAAGATCATTTTTTATATTTATATTTTTGGTTTAAACACAGGAAACCTTGAATAGAAGAGGTTAAGGTCTACATGTGTTGGCAATTCTTCCTTTTGGTAGTTAAGTGATCACATTTGTGTAATTTAGCAAGTTTTTGATTTTTAAATTGTTTGATTCTATGAATTACCATCTGTCGAGCCTAAAGAAATTTACTCTTCATGAGTTGCTGGTCATTGTAATCATGCTCTGAAACTAATCTGCATCTAGACTAGTTGTTCTACATCACCTATCGTTGGACCCATAGCCGGTGTAGTGTCTGTTACATGCATCAGTTGCTTATGCTTTGTAATTATTCAGAGGCATCGACAAACTAGGGCAAATACCTATGTATCCTATATTTTTGGTCAAAATAGGACTTTTATATTACTGTTACTTTTTTAATACATTGACATGCATCTATTTGCACAATCCACTGAAGTAACATCAGAATATTTCTTAATGGTTTCTGAAAAGCTGTTTCATGGATTCTCATGATTCGACTCATGCATTCAAGGATCACTGAGTCATCTTAAGTTCTTCTCTAAGGTACTTAATCTGCTTTGGCCTCACGCTCTCACTCTATTTTTAGGAATTTGTCTACCTCAGCCATTATGGAAAGAATTCCAAGCAGGTGGCCACGTCCTGTGTGGCATCCTCCATGGAAGAACTACAGGGTGAGAATTGTGGCCTAATTTTTCTGGCAGCAAGAAGAAAGTTCTTGTTTTGTTTCAGTAATAGTTATGGTGTCATGTGATAATTATACATTTGAATTTATCATACAGCTGTGTCTTGTCCATGTTATCGATCTGCAGTTATTTGCTCGCTTACTTGGATTGTTATGTGTTTTGTTTTCTCCTTTTTGTATGTGCAAGGTCATAAGTGGGCATTTCGGATGGGTGAGATCTATCACATTTGATCCTAGCAATCAATGATTCTGCACTGGATCTGCAGATCGGACAATTAAGGTATTAAAGCTTTTACAACTGTGCTTTTTGATGATTCCTGGTCTTCTTTTGTTTGTAAAATTTGCTGATCATAGATGCTCACTTTTTAGTTCTTTGGTTGCTACCATTTGCTAATTTAAATTTCTATGTATAGTTCTTTTGGTTAGTTGAACAAGATGATTTGTTTAGTTGAATGAGATGATTGTTAGAATCATTGAGTCGCCAGAAAGTTGATCACTCTTTTCTACGGCACCATTTTGTTCTAAAACTTTTTTGAAGTGGTATCCTTAATTCTAATGTTATTTCGAATTGCATGATCTCTGTGATTTAATTGTATAAAGTACTATTTGAGATGGAAATTGCTATTAAAAGTTTTGAAATAGATGAGCGTTGACATTGCAGAGATGAATTCTAAATGCCCCCAACTGCAATGCATGAGCTTAAAGCTTTGAGTCATAATTATTAAGCATTTTGTTATAGGTCAAAGTTCTCAACAAACTTGCTTCAGCTCGAGCTTCAGGAGCAGGTAGCGGCAGCACAGTCTTGACAGATTTGGTAGAGGGTCTAGAAGAAGCAGCTGTTGCTGTAGAATTGAGGTTGAAGATCAACCAGAGTCATCCGGACTTAAAGGGAGGGTACGTGGTTTCTTGGTTTCTAGCAATGTTGTTTTCTTTTTCCTTCTCTAAGATCCCGATAGTGTAGAGGTTACAGATCTTTCCGAGACTATGGAGAGGCAGTGTTGAAGCACTTGGAGAACTCTATTGATTTAGACCCAAAGCTTCGAGAAAGCTCCAGTGAATTATGAAGGAGTAAGTTTTGAATCGATGAAGTCATTCTTAATAGATTGGACCTCATCATTTCAGCAGCTATTTATATTGTGTATTATCGTGTTCATATGCTGAGGAGACAAGTTAATACTCTAATTCTCAATTAAAGTACATACGTTCTGAATGCTCCTGGGGATGGGAGCAAGATGCTCCTGGGGATGGGAGCAAGAAGGAGGGTTAAACGTCGCAATGGAGTCCATGTTGGTTCTTGATTTGTATCTACAAGAGGAGTCAAAATTATAGTCCACAATGAGTTGAGCAAAATGCTGTGTGCTTACCAAAATAATATCTGAACTAGTGACCTCAGAGGAGTATTTTACTATAAAGTAAATGCAGGTCCATCATGCTATCTAGTTAATTCCTCTCTTCTTTTCTCCCTGAATAGCGCAAGACACTTTGGGTGAGCTTTGCATTTTGCATGTGATGCTGATCTAGTCGATTGCCGCTTAAACAGTCCGCGTGTCAGGTTTGGAGGATGGTTCCTTCTGAGGCTCTCGCTTCATGATCCTGTTCTTACACAAGCTACCATAAAAATGATTTTATTGGATTAAGAATTCAATTCAAAATTTACCTGCTGTAGGCACCAACTCACGATGACGCTGTAAAACTTGGACTTGCTGTGCTTGGGGCTGTTAAGGAGTTTGCAGCTTTGGATACATCCGATTTAGACAAGTTTGTTCAAGTATCATGAGCCGATGATGCAGAGCGCTTTGGTACAAGTATCTTTCAGCACATTATACTGGCAGTTAAAGTCGGCTTTGGTGTCTACCTCTGTACAGTACGTATAATCAGTGCCTCAGTCTTTGACTCTGAGGAGGTTCATTTTTCAGATGGTTTTGGTCACAGACATTTGAAATACTAGTTGATGGCTATGTTTACTTCAGTTCTTACTTATGTTCCATGTATGCTACAGAGATGTTCTGATAAATAAGAAACGTTCTTCGACTACAGAATTTGTCGGAGGGATGTTTGAGTTGTGACGGACTGAATTTGTCGAAGGGATGTTTGAAGTTGTGATGCAACTAGTTTTTCTCGTTTTTATAATGTTCGATCAATTTTGATTGCGCGTATCTCCTGATCATTGTTCTTTACATGGAATGCGCAATTTCTGTGCTTAAATGTTGTGATGTTTCCCAAAGACATCCCATGCGTCTAATGTTTGTAATGATGAAGACTCATATTGGACGTTCTGATGAACTGACCTAAATCTCTTACGGGCCGAGATTTTCCTGGACAGATGTCCGGCGGTTCGGCGTCATTAGCATGACCAAGTGGGGACGAAATGACAAGTCAATCTTTTTAAGCAACCGATTAAGTGGTACAATTAAATAAAGGAATCTGATCTTTGAATTCAAAGAGTTACAAACTCAGATCGGGAAAACATAGTACAACTGCCATGTGAAATACTCTCTAGTTCATCAGACGTCATTAACTGGCACCAATTTGCATCAAAGTAATTGAAATATGGTTTGACTAATTAAGTATTCCTCTAAACTTGCGAAATCACAAATTTGACACCATCAAGAACTTATGTATAGCATTCTCCATGCAACCAATCAAAATCACAACAAGGCATGGGGGACGTTCGGCCAGGAATGAAACAAAAGCATGAACCTGAATGACATAACTCCACCAAAACAATTCATCACAAAATTGGAAGCAACCGTAGTTCCTACCCAGGAAGCAATGACCCACTTGCCGTCACTCCAGTCTGGTGAAGCCTCGATTAGACTCACTGAAAATTAGTTCTTCATTGGATGTGCTGAAGTAGACAACATACGAGAGCCTTCTAGAACTTTGGAAATTACACGACCCACCATCCGTCATTGTACGAAGCATCAACTTTGTCGAGCTGCTTGAAACGCCTGGCTGGAAGATGAGGAGGGTAGGGCCTGATATACCGTGAATATGCTTCTTCCCTCAAAGGTTCAACTTCGTCATCTGTTTTCAAGGTTAGGTATTCGACCAGATACTTGTCATTTCCTATATAGTCGATGACAATTGCGGAAAACCAAGAACCCTCATAACCTTTTTCATCACTGCTGACCTCCACAGTTTTACCCTTTCCAAACTCGGGGGGTGGCAATGATGTCCCTTTATCGAGTCTTATCTTGAATTTTATCTTGTGAGGCTTTAACTCCATCGTAGATGACTTCTCCTGCAAGTCAATTTTCAAGAACTACAAATGCGTTAGAAGAAAGATGGAAAAAATATAAAATATACTCAATGCTAGGTCTAACTGAGCATATGGAGTCATTCAGCCACCAAAGATACATAACAACTTGCCAGCATGTGCCGGCTAATGCCAATGGAGGCCAGAGGTAACGACACTTCAGAAACATTACCTAACCGAAAGTCAAGAAAATGATATCGATCGACATGTATCAAAAAGATTACTTCAAATTTATCTATGCCGAAGCTAGGGAACACCTATGAACTAACTTTGTCGCCACCAAAAATTTTGCCCTCCTTTTTGCAGGCTTCCTCCAACCTGGGCATCCACTATCTACTACTCACAGAGAAGCTCGATAGACTATTGTCAAGGGTATAACAATCACAAGCCCTGCAAAAACATGAATGCCCTGCACCCAAAAGAGTTTGACCTACCCACAGAAAGAATACAAATTTGATTTAGTAATTCTCATACGCTCTTGAACACCTATGAAAATCATTAGATCTACCACATGCTTCTTAGTATTCAGATTTCCCATTGGGCACGGACGAGAGGACAAGACACGAGTATAGTTCTTTGATGGCAGAGATATAATTGCTGAATTCGGACAGAAATCATCCAAATTCAAGCATCAAGTGGAAGGTACGCTATTCTTACCGATAAGCGGGGAAGGGCTTCATACTCGAGACCAATCTTACGTAGTAAAGATCTCTCCTCATCACTTATGGTTTCCAGATCAACCGGAAGGTCTGCTGGTCTAAGATTCTCCCGCACTTTTGCTAGAGCTTTCTCAGCCCTTTTGACCTTCCCTTTAGCCTGGAAAGAAGAGGAAAAAATAAATGGAAAAGCTAGTCTATCTTTTATCACAAAATCAAGTAGCTTTCCCAAATTTTTTGCCCACAAGTTCAAGATGTCATTGCTGTCTTTTGTCATATGTTCCAGACGACTCCCATCAGCTAGTCTATCTTTTATCACAAAAGTTGAGATTATTTTCCATCCTCTGCTTCACGCTCAAGACAAAGCAACCAAAGAGGAGGCTGAGCAGCTCATTGTCCACACAATACAGGATAGTCAAAAGATGCATGAGCTCAAATTAACCAGCCATAGGATGGTTGTAGATGTACTCAATAGCAAGACGACGGGAGTCAATTTTATCAGCTTCCAAATTTGGGATTTCGAGCTTAAATTCTTCGTCTAGTGCCATTACAATCTCTACATTGTCCAAGCTATCTAGACCCAAATCATTTTGGAAATGCACATAAGGAGTCACCTGCAAAACAGAGAGAAACCCGTCTTATGAAATCCTTGCCAATTTGCAATGTCATTCTTTCATTTAATCATCACACGAGATTGGAAGAGCAAGATGTTCTACATACAACCAACACTTCTTTTATACACGATTTTCCATTTAAGCTTCGGCATCCTTTTGGTGCCCCAAAACAACAGATTTTGTATGGAGAAGAGGAAGACAAAGCAATCAAGCACGGGACCTCTTTAATAAGAGGATGCAAATGAGTAACTTCACCTTAATAGTGTACTCAAACTCCATCAACAAGTGAGATATATTGGGAAGCAAATATAGTGACAAAAAGAAACCGACCAAGCACTCAAGGAACCGAGAAAATATGAGCATAAAGCAATAGGGAGGGGAAAGAAAGAGAGACATAACAAATACATATCCTCAGCAGTACATGACAATTGAAAGATGAAAGTCAACTAAGATTCACCAAAAATAGAGTTATGACAAAAGAAATTAGAAAGCCAATTGCAAGCTTTGAATCAATCAAAGGCTCTTTAAATGTAGTGTGTAAATCCTTTTCGAGAAAGTAACCCAGGACATACTTGAATCGATGGCAAAAAGCTGATCTTTGCGTTTTCAGTGGAACTCCAACATCTTTCAAGGACAACATACACCTATTGCCCTTGGAAATACAAAGGATTATCCATCAGAATTGGTCTTATTAAAAATTCCCATAAGCATCCATCTGTACTAATGTAGTTTAAAGGACATTCAGTCCAACATGTTATACATTTGATATTTAGGTTCTTTCCTCTTCCTCATTTTAGTTCTTTCCGTAGTTTCTCTTGTATATTGTGTGTAAGTATAAAAATATATTTGACTTTACTGACAGATCTAATATAAAAAAGCAGGGCAATTTTTAACAAAATGCCATCTCCAAGGAACAGGAAAACAGTGATCTTTTCAATTGCTTTGGACATTCAACATAATTAAGGCTGAGTTATTAATTTCCAACGCGACAAGGACCTCGGCACTTTGATAAAAGCATAAAAAAAAAAAAAGAAACAAGTTATGCTGCTGGTCTTTAACGCAGAGATTCTTCACACTACTGTTATCATGAGGATAATTGTACAAGTATCGAAGGGGAAACACTCGGCCCGCACAAACACGAGAAAAGCTAGCGAGGATCACAAAATATTAGCCGAAGCACCAAGTATGCCTAAAATGGGATCGAAGATGCTATGAACATAATCACCACGAGATCAATATGTTTTGTTTGTTTACCTAAGACATGGGGTATTAATAAGGGGCACTTCACTACCATATTTGCAATAAATTTCAGCACCGGAGGCAATTGCCAGGAAAGCTTATCATTGGCCAAAAGAATTGGCTGGTTAGGTTTGCATTGGGCACAAGGAGAGTCTCTGAAGAAGTGAAGCAAGAAAACTGCATGCAAGAAACCAGCTCCAATGGTCAACATTTTTGGGGGTCACCATAGATGTCATAGTTGCAAGAGCTTACACTATGCAGGAAAAGGTTTGACTTTTACTACAAATAATTTTAGGTGACTGCAAATTAATGTCCTGTGGTTGGATGTAGAATTTCAACTCAAGCATTCTCCCACAAAAAGTGAACCAGAAAAGGCATCAAACTGAAAACAATGATTCCCTCGTCAGCTTCTTTCGGAGCTTGAATTTCTCCGAAGAAGGGAGGAAAGATCCCAAGGACATTCATGACAGAATACACTCAAGATGTATATCAGAAAAAGTTCGACATGCAAAAGATACCAAGAACTCATCATTGCCTATTGCCTCGTTATCGTATTATACGAGGTAATCCTCTAGGATCAAAAAGCATATTGACCATTATAAAAGCAAAAAGGAAAAAAAGCATAGAAAGACTCTACAACAATGTGAACACATACCAAGAAACCAGATGAAGAACATGTTCTTTATTAAACTTATAATACCGCAATGCCCATCCATTCCAAAAAAGCAACAAATTTACGAGATGTCACCACAGTTTCTAAAGCAAGTTTCTAAGTTGGAAAGAGATGCTTCTCAGCTATTCAAGTACATCGGAATGTCAGAGTTTGCGCTAAAGCTAGAAAGGAACAAGAGAATGTACTGTTGTTTGAACCACAAGCTGAACACCAGGTGGCGCTTGATCGGCAAAAACACATCGGTTAAAAGATAGTGGGCACAACACTACAAAAAGCGAGAACACCAATTTACCATATCATGAGTCATAGTATATCCATTTCAACTCCACAAGTGACAAAATATCAGCAGGAGCTTCTTCCACAATGCTTTCACCTTATTTACACTTTTTTTTTTCTCTTTGGAAGGAATTTCATCAAACATTAGGGTCTGATCTTCCGGAAAGGATATGTGCGTGCACGAGACATAATCTGGCGATCTAAGCACAAACGAACCAGCAAAATAGGAATCTTTGGACAAGGAAAACTAATCACAAGAATGGTGACAACAAAAGTCGAGTTCTAGTTAACCCCAATTTCTTGCATCAAATCAGTAACTTCTGCTACAAGACCATGATCTTCTTATATTTTTGCAAGTTTCTTGATTAACCGTGTTCTTTCAGTTTTGACATATATTTGCATGACAAAACTAGCTATCGAAACCACGGAACAAAAACAGATTATGAATGAATTTAAGCTGCAATGGAGTTTGATTTCACATATTCACCTTCCCATCGACGAGTTAAGTATCTTAATTAACCTCTATCTTGGTCTCAAGATCTCGCTCCCGATCAATGTATTGTACAGCCTGTTGCACCATTGCTGGCACAGCCTATTGATTAGAAAATAGCTACATGTATGTCACTGTCCAATCAAGTACATCTAGATCACAATTGAAAATTTTGATTTTAACTATTTGATTAACAGCACGAAAATTCATCACTCTAGAATGAAATATTGTCACAAAAGGAACCAAAAGGGACAATAGCAAGATGCAATACAAATACAGGCATCTCCATATTTTCAACAAAGTATTAGTACCAAACAGTTCTTGATAACTGCACTAAAAGAGACTAAAACTATTCAATATTTTTTCCAACCAGAACACTCATGTTATCATAAAAATATTTGTGACGACATTTCACAAACATATTCTTAATTCACAAGCACGAAGAAGTATGATCCTTGTAAACTTCCATTAATCCATGCAAGTGTAATCACAACAGAATATTTGCTATAGTTAACCACAAAACAAAGGGAAAAAAAAAACATCACACAAGCAAAGCAGCAGGTAATACAAAATACACAGTAAAAGCCGACCAAGAGCACTAGGACTCATTTTATAGAGATATTGATGCATAAGTACCTTTCCTCTAAGTAAAGTATGCACCTGTCTCGGCTAGCCTAGATTCATTTCATGGAACTAACATTTATCGTAATGAGTACCTTAGAGTCTTAATGGATTATAGCCCTATAACAAGCACAACTCTTCAAAAAGATTGAAACCTTTGGAAGATGACTACATCAAGGAAATAGCAGCAAATAACAAATTAAACGTCACACAATCTCAATATGACAAGTAATGACCAACATACTAGAAGGGGTTCCTCTTTTTCGTACAAAATTGCATATGTGTGGCTTTTCTTTTGTGTACCTTTTTGTATAGGGGCAGTAACCCCTTGGTACCTTCTTAATGGAATTTTCTTTATTGTTCAAACAACGACAACAACAAACAAGACATCTCAACAGGGAAAAGAAGCCACTGACTTTATTTGACATGGCATCCCGTTGAACATACACTTTGCCATCATAAGGATTCACGGGTCCTTTCGCTCCTCATCCGCAACTACAGATAACATGTTAAAGTCGATAAGTGATGGAGAAAACATGAAATGAGAACTAAGAAGAGGAAGAACTCGGATAGATAGAGCGACCTTCGTTCGGGAGTGTGGGGCGCTTCGCGGGAGGCGACGGCGTCGGCGGCGTCCGCGTTCGGGAGGTGGGGCGCATCGCGGAGGAAAGAGAGAGAGAGAGCGACCTTCGTTCGCGGAGAGGGAGGCCAAAACGCGAGCGGGGGTTCGTCGGCGTCGGGGTTCGCCCGGCAAGGCGCTCCGAGAGGAAAGAGGGAGAGAGCGGAGCGAGAGGTCGCGAGAGGGAGGCGAAAGGGCGTCGGCGATGGCGTCGGGGCGGAGGCGGAGGCGGAGGGGCGTCGGCGTCGAGTCGGGTTCGTGGGCGGCGGCGGAGGCGAGGCTGCCGGGCGTCCGCGTCCCGCTGGGTCGGCGTCGTCGTCGCGGTTCACCGGAAAGGGCGTCGGCGTTGCGGGCAACCCGTGGAGGCGGAGGCGGAGGTGGAGGGGCGTCGGCGTCGTGCGGAGGAGGAGCGTCGGCGAGAACGGGGAGAGAGAGCGAGAGGGGAAGAGAAAATGGAAGGCGAAGGTTCGTTTTTGTTCTCCCCGCAACGGAACGGAACGGAGAACGGGGAGAAAATATTAGGTACGTCTCGTGTTCCAGCGTGGCAAACAAGAAGGCGGTGGGAGCGCGACACGTGTCTTCGTGGGACCCACGTTCTGAAGAGAAAAAGGGGCGCCAATTTAAAAAATTTCAATCCTGGCTTTCTTTCTTCACGCCTCTCTCTCTACCCATCGCTCTCTGTGTCCGACGAACTCCTCTCTTTCCGACCGGCGAACCACCGCGAGCAATCGACGAACCAGGAGGATACCGGCGAGACGACCACGAGCAACCGACCGGCCTGCGACCTCCCCCTCTCTCTGCCCTCTTGAGTTTGAGTTCGCGAATAAACTGTCTACTGATCTGTTCTTTTCTCTGCAACATTCTTTCGAGCGAACGCTCCCAAAATCCAGGCACTTTCTCAGTTCTTGTTAAGCTCTACAAGCAACATTCTTTCAGCGAGTGAACACTCCCAAAATTCCGACACTTTCTCAGTTCTTGTCAAACTCTACAAAAGAAAAGAAAAATTATGTCCACGCAAAAGAGAGCTTCGGATTCCACTTTTTTGGATGAACCAAGTGGATCCAAGAGGCCATGCTTGGATCAAAACATGTAGGCTCACTCTTTCCGTCTTAATGTTTCAATGCTTGATTAATTGTTTGATGATCGTGCTGGTTTCAGCTTTGCTCGAGCTCTTGAGTTGAAGATGCGAAGCCCGAAGTTCTTTTTTTTTTTTTTTTGGTCAGATCGAAGCCTGCGTCGAAGTATAGCATTTTGTTAGCATTTGTTTGTGGGGTTGTGCTGCGGCTTTTATGTGAAAACTTACATATATCAAATGTTGTTGTCTTGAATCTGCCATGTGATTTCGCATTACGCCAATTGCAGGACTTTCTCCTTATTGGAATTGAACCCTATTAGATTTTTTTACCTAGCAAGTGATCTGTTATCATTCCTTTTGCTCTCCTGCTTGCTAAATTATCCTATCTTGCCTTTTTTTGTTCTTTCTTTTGCTGATCTCCACACAGTCAAGAATGGAAAGGGTCTGAGAGGGGTTTTGTGCCAAGTAGTTGTTTTATGTTGGAGGATGGCCAGAGAGAGGTAAGACAAGTAAAGTAGCCTACTTGGACATACAAATACTGTTGTCATTGTATATCGATTGCTGATCTCTTCGATTAAAAGTCCAGTCAGTTTCTGGATAGAAATCCGCATGAGTAACTTGCTGCAAGATATATAGAGAACTATCGTTTGAGTGGTAAAAATGACCTGCTGACAATTCTGGGGTTTTCCTGTGAAAAGTTTTTGCTGAGAACATGATTTAGGCTTTTCACGTTGTTATGGA
Organism: Eucalyptus marginata; assembly: GCA_014182565.1. Taxonomy (NCBI): domain Eukaryota; kingdom Viridiplantae; phylum Streptophyta; class Magnoliopsida; order Myrtales; family Myrtaceae; genus Eucalyptus; species Eucalyptus marginata. The sequence goes on along the minus strand of CM024587.1, from coordinate 10,829,013 downwards.
GAGTACGGATCAAAAGAAGATACAAAATTTCAAAGAAGTGCCCTGCACATAATTATCTGCTTGAATCCTGGAATATGTGGTCAATGACAGTTTGCACGTAGTAGGACAAAAAGATATCTGTGATATGAAACTAGAATGTGATGGATACATGATAGATGATTTTTGCTTATGTTCTTCTATTGCTCTTTGCTGGACAGATCGGAAAAGTGGTGGAGCTTCTTATATCTCGCTGGGCTAACAATCTTCAAAGGTGAATATAGTTCAATTGGTTCGTTGGCAGTATCTTATATGCATCAAGTGATTCCTCTAGTAGAATTGTGATCCATATTGTCTCTCCAACTAAAAAAATCATCAAGTATCATGTGCCATCAATCCATGATTCTGTTTGGCAAAGTGTCATACCTGCGCGTAGCTTTTTTTTTTCCTCTTTTTATCACTGAAAGTGGTGCATTTAGAGATAGCTGCTGATTGACTTGCTTCTGCTATCTATGAACTGGATTAATATGTATTCCAGCTTTACGTTGACTTTTCTATGTCGCGTTAGATCAAGGGAATGCATCTGATTAGTCTGGTAATTGATTCTGACATTCATATGCACTAGTACCTAAAGTGTTACGAATGGATATTTGTCTATTTGTTATGAATAAGTCCACAAGACAGCAGTTGTTCACGGTGTCAATTTCCATGGTGTAGCTCGGTGGAGAATATGGAGAGTGCTCTCGAAGCAATGCAGCAACGGATAAGCTCATTGGAGAATGGTTTTCGGAAACTGGTAAGATGAATAGAGTTTATAAAATTTCCACGTGTCGTTGACTGTTTGAACTGCATTCATTGAGCACAAACTTTACACAATATCTCTTTTTATTAAGTAAGTCTTCATTTTATTGGACAACCTGTGGAAAAAAAAAAACAAGGGAGGTCACATCCCGTACAAGTCCATTGCAGCATATTGTCCCACATATACAGCTGGATCATGGTGCCAAACCTTCCTGTATTTGTGAACTTTTGGATAAGATTAGTCTGCTATCCCTAAATTAACATTTATCTGTTGAGCAACGGCCCTTCTATTTGGCACTGTCGATCACTAAGGGGAACTTTCGTCCCTGCTCAATGTAAAGGATGGGAGATCCCTTTGAGCAATCTATCATAATAGGAATCCTTGATAACTTGAGAATAATTCATCAGGTTGACTTTCAATCTGATGACCCCACGCACCGAATGACAACATGACATAATAGTCTTCCCCATCTACACTACCAGTAGCAACAGCAAAATACTACCCAGAAAAACAAGATGCAAACTCAAATACCATGCCACCGGATCACAGCAAAGCTAGCCAACAAGAACTCGCCAATTTCTCCACAAACACTTAACATCAGCGGTAAGAGTCTTGTTTCCAAAATCTGCTTTAAGAATACACACTTAAAGAGCAAGTACATTCGAGATTCTTCATGTTTTCCGCATAGCACACAGGTGCTATCAATGTTAGACCAAGTTTTCACCCTGTCCACTGTGTGCAACCAGCCTATTATATTGGTTCTTTGGAAACGGTGACTTGTCAGATTAAGAAAGTGGTGAATATGGGAAATCCCAGTAAATGTGAAGCAAATTGAGAGTAGAAGAAATTTACTGAACTACAAGTTTGGTTCATTGACTCATTTTTCTTCGTTAGAAATGCATTCAAATAGCAGGTAACAGAATAATCTCCTTATGAGAGGAATGGTTAGAATAGCAGTTGGGACATCCCTTTCAAGCTATTGGTGATTGGATCTGAGCTGCCTCGTTCTTCTTTAGCTTCAATGAAAGATGGAAAAAGATGGAAAAATGAAGAATATATTCTAGGATCAACATCAAAATATTTAGGCCTAATGTGGGAAAGTCCTAACTATGATTTCGCAAATGTGGATTGAACCATTTCTAGTTCTTCAAATAGTATCTTCTTGTATGGAGCTTGCACATGCGATCTTGGAGAAGATAGTGCTTGAAAGTAATTTGATCAAGAGGAATGCTGGATTACAACTTGTGTAGTATAGCTGTTATTGTAATTTTAGCCTCATGTTAATAGTATATTGGTTCTTTGGAAACGAGGTTGCAAAATCTCAATGTTTTGTCCTTATGCTAGGAGGGTTAATACCTTTTCTTGTTCAGTGACCTAGAGTTAAAGCCTGTTGGAATGTTGGAAGCAAAACTTGTCCAAGCAATTTCGATAAACTAAAGGGTTTATTTGCCAGCATTCTTATTCTAAATTTTGTGCTGCATGTGTCATATTGCAGGTGAAGGAAAAGATCTAAAATTGGTGGACGCCCCTGTTTCTGGTCGTGTTAAAAGAGCTGCTGAGGGAAGTCGATGACTTCTCATATGATGTGGACAGGCTTTAAAGAGTTACGGACTTATTAATGTGCAACAAGAAGAATCTTATGGTGATATATCGTTGAAGTTGACTCCTACATTTTCAAAGGCACAAATTTGGTTTCACTTATAAATGAGGTCTTGGACCAAGCGAAGATTGAATCTGGTAAGATTGAGATTGAGGCTGTGCAGTTTGATCTAAGGGCCATATTGGATAATGTCTTGTCTCTCTTCTCGGGGAAATCTCAAGAAAAAGGAGTGGAGGTATTGACTGGCTTTGTTACATGGTGCTGCTAATTCACCTGAGTCATTATCTAATAATTTCCACCCCTTCAAAGCTGCAGCTAGCAGTTTACATTTCTGAAAATGTTCTGCAGAAGTTGATTGGTGATCCGGGGAGATTTTGGCAAATCATCACAAATCTTATGGGGAACTTAATTAAAGTAAGCTATTTAAGTCCAGGTATAGTGCTGCATGCTAAAACAATATGATTGAATCTTGCCATTGTTAACACGAGCCTTCCATATTGCAGAGGGGAGTTTACGATGGTATGTTTGATGCGTTCTTGAAAATAGTGAGGGACGAGGGACCCGCAGAATTATATAGAGGCCTCGCCCCTAGTCTTATCGGAGTGATCCATATGCTGCCGCCAACTATTTTGCTTATGACACGTCAAGAAAGGCATATCGGAAGTTTTTTAAGGAAGAGAAGATTGGGAACATCGAGACCCTTCTCATCGGATCATTAGCTGGCGCTATTTCGAGTAGTGCAACTTTCCCCTTGGAGGTAGCTCGGAAGCATATGCAAGTGGGACCAGTCAGCGGTAGGCAGGTGTACAAAAACGTGGTTCATGCTCTTGCGAGCATACTTGAGCAGGAAGGGGTTGGAGGTCTATATAGAGGTTTAGGCCCTAGTTGCATGAAGTCGGTGCCTGCTGCTGGGATATCCTTCATGTGCTACGAAGCGTGCAAGAGGATTCTGGTTGAGGATGATGAAGAGGCGTAACCACATATTTGACAAGAAGAAATGCGAGGTCTTTTGCTATGGGTCATCTACAGAAAGAGTGGATAAAGATGACTATTTTGTATACTGCGATTTTTTTTTTTTTTTTTTTGGTCAGATGTATACTGCGATTGAATGGTTTAGTTTATGTTTTTTTCTTTTGCTCATACGATTTCTTCAGAAGAATTCTTCAAGGAAGTTCTTGTTACCAAGGTTGGTTCTACATGCACTCGCAAAGATATTCGAGGGGTTTACTTTTCTTTTGGAGTTCTATGTGTTTCTGAAGAAGGTACTGGCATGTTTTGATAATGCGAGTACTGCCTTTCATGAGAAGATGAGTTGGCAAGAGTCGAACCAAGAAAGATGGCCAATTTGTCCAATAACATGCTGATTGAGACGCAATGTTTTTCACAGGGGCTACTTTGCGTGTGCATAAATCTCTTGGAGTACCTAACATAAGGAAAGCTTTTTGCTTACTGGATTGTCGGTTTGAATGAATAACAGTTTCATGTTTGGAGTATGATGTTTCAGTTTCAGGTTCGAGTACCTTCAGCTTTTTTTTTGACAGAACAAAGCTCAGTATTAAATGATCTCGTCGGATGTTGATTTTATTTTGATCCAAACTGTGGCTGGTTACCCTGCAAGGCAAAGCTCTCGCTGCCCTACCAATCTTGGCAAACCTGCGGCTCCAACGGACTGCTACTTAGTATGAAATCGAAAAGTGGCAATAATTCAACCCCGTCGAGTCTGAATTTGACGATATACAAAGAACACAACAGCATCACGTTTCAATTATCAGTAGTGTGAGAGAGAATTAATCGACATGCGGGAAATGCTTTCCGTAGAGCCTTGCGTTGATGAGAGACCTGTTGACAATTTGCAAGAGAATTGTGGGAACAGTAATAAAGGCATCGACTTAAGCTTGACCAATGAACTTGTTCTGTATTCAACCTTTAAGTGCTGAATTAAGTTCGAAAGTGCTACATTCTTGTGATCAAACAACAAAATACTGCACAATAAATAACAACAGACGAATCAAAGGTTCGAGATGCCTGTTTTCCAACACAGGCAACTGTGGAAAGGACATGACAAAAAATGACATTCTCTGCTTTTTCTGTTTTACACCCACCTTCTTCCCGGACGAAAGTATTGCCTCAATGATGAAAAGTGACTTTGGGTGGCAATGAGAATCTTGTTATATACATAAAAGAACAATAAGCACTTGAAGATGGCTCCCCCCACAGGCAAGCATGATACAATTAGCAGTTGATGCCGCATTGACCATTTGCAGCAGATTTTGTGGAGGCCGAGGTGAAAGGGTCAATCCGTACCCAGAGCAATGAGAATATGGAAGCAAGAAGGATAGACCACACAATAACAATCGTACGAGTACGATTCTGCTGACCCAACAGACCCTTCAGGAATGGGTAAAGGTCAGCAATAACCCATATGGCGAAGAACAGCTTGCCAAACAGTGGACCCCATGACTGATACCCGCTGTTAATCGCATAAGATACACCTGCTACAATGCCAATGATGTTCATGATAAGATCTGTGGTCGGAGGAATGAGAAGCGATGTCCATTTGAACACATAAAGCTCAGCAAAGTCTCCTATCGGCTGCTTTCGAAGTGACTGTGAAGTTGGTATCAAATGCCAGCAAGCACTTTAAGAAGCTCTTGGAACACAGCAAAAAGGTGAGCGGATGTACCACCAATGACCCAGAACTGCTCATTCCTCCACCAATCCTCAATGCTGACACCACTCCAACGGAGCTCAAGAATACCAGTTGCGAAAATTGAGACGAAAAGGAGAATGAACCACATGCTAGCAAAGTTGCTTATCTGCAACTTTTTTTTTTAACATCGGATCAGTCATCAGATGAAAGAAAAGAGGAAACAATCTCTAATTACGCTGAAATTACTTACATGTAGCTCTAGATAGTCTAGCGTAGAGACAACTATATTTAGTTTATGAAATTGGTAGTATAGCATAATAAGGAGAATATCTAATAAAGATGGAAACTAGCATCGTAATTGAGCCGTCTTTTGTCAATGAAGATTACTTTAAATGTACAAATGATGCAGAAGAGCCAGGACTAACAGCTACATCATTTTTAAGGTTAAAAAAAATGCAGATAAATGAAATTGAGGATCATGATCATACTCTAAAGAATACAAAGAAGAGTCCACCTGTGAAGAGGACTTTGGTGACCACACAGTAAGGGCACCTAGAATATGGTTGACTTAGGGCTTTCTATTTAACTATATCAAAAGGCCTATGTTTGCCAGCTATCAGCTGAATATTATTCAACCACCATAGCCATTGGAATGATGTTTAGGCATCTTCTTTTACCAATGTTTCCTAATGGTTTCTCATCCAAGCTTTATTAAAACAAGATGCAGAGCCACTCGAAAACTAAATACAAAGAGAACATTAACTCCATTCCAAAGAGGTGGAGATGCTCGGATCGGATGACGAAGTAAACAATGACCCTTCTTTTGTTCATCTCACTTAAATAGAGTCAATGTGGATTAACGTACAACAAACGAAATACATGAGATTGAATACTCTACAATGAAGAGAGAAGTATCACTTACCTCGGGTATAATAAATTTGTTAGTGAGAAGGCAAAATGCAGGCAGAATGCAATAAGCAATCAGAGGGATTGAAGTGAGGGGATACACAATGGTATTTATATATGCCAATCTCTCCAACCACTTCAGTCTCCCATTGTAACCATACCATATAGGACAATGCCTGCTTAGTAAAATCTCAATGGACCCCAATGCCCATCGAAGAACTTGGTTCAGACGATCTGAAAGATTTATGGGAGCGGAACCCTTGAATGCTGGGCGTGGAGGCATGCAGTAAATGGAGATCCAACCCCGAGCACGCATCTTAAATCCAGTCAAAATATCTTCTGTAACAGAACCATATATCCATCCGATCTGTTCGTAGAAAGAACATCAAGTCAATTCCTACCATATGACATGGAATTTTACATCTGGAATAGAAATTGTATAACATCATAACATACCTCTTTGCCCCATTCAGTCTTGTCCTCATAGCCACAGCTAATAACATGGATGGCTTCTTTCAAAAGTGTTGCAGGATTGGTAGATGGTGGTAGGCCACCCTATTCCATGAAAGTAGCCGCAATGAAAACAGGAGACTGACCGAATCTTTTCTCTAGACTTTTCGAGACATCAGGAGCGACCTCTCATCATCATATCCTACAAAACAAATTGGTGCTGTTAACATGATACACATAGCAAAGGTACTGTTAAGTCAGTCGAACAATTAAGTGACATCAAAAGAGAGACATTTTTTGGTTTATTCTAAAGCTTAAGGGGGTCCTTTAAGGGCAAGGTAAGATACCCCAATCTGACATCAATTCAGGCTAGTTTTGACAAGTAATCATGGAGTAAGTCCAGGCATTTGGACCAGTATAAGTCTGTTTTCTAACATCCAAAGATACAAAAGGAAACTCATAATTAAATCAAGACCTACCTTCAACCCCCTCCTCAACATCTTCCATATTGAAAATTGGAACAGTGGATTCAGTTCTTTTCATTGCTCTTTTCTTGTCAATGTACTTATTGCCACCCTTCCCCTTCTTTCTTGAACCACAACAACTCTTTACAATAATATTTGGTTCCAGATCTTCCTCAGTCAATACAGGGTCATATCCATAAAGGCCTTGCCTGTTGAAACAACATCCAGTTCCGACATAGACAGGACCTTGGATGCCGTCAAGCCCTTTCAAGTTAATCTGCATTGAGATCATAAATAAGATAATCTAGCTCGGTTAAAAAAGGCAACAAGTGAACATAAACAACTAGCATTTTGGAAGTAGGAAAAAGATGAAGAGACACCTACATCAAAGAAGACGATGTCGCGGTTAGCATATCGATCATGCAAGTCGATCCCATCAAAACGTTGTGGGAACTGCACATAGCACGTCTTCTTTCCATAAGCGGGATCCATCATGAAACACATTGCTTCTTTCAATGCTTTACTATTATTAAAGTAATGATCACAGTCAACATTCAAAAGATACGGTCCGTTGGTTAGGACAGCTGAGACCCGGATCTACACAAAATAAAACAGTAAGTTATAAATTCAGAAATGCCAAAAAGTAATAAGCGAGATCTAACCAATTTCTCCAGCGGATAATAACAACATTCAGACAAGCAGCAATGCGGCAAAATCAAACCGTAATATTTGTTTCTCAATATGAAGAGAAATAGTATTAAGTTAAAGTAGGGTCGGGAACAATGAATCTCTTTATGATAAACAAATCCTCACTATAAGCTAGAGACACCACTATCAACATTACAATCCACGGGGGAAAAAATAAAAGGTAACTGATCCTTGAAAAAAATAATTCCAACTGTACATTCGAACTGAAAGCACAAAAAGAATAAGCTTCAATAATGTAGCGTGAACTTGGAATGCGATTTCTCGAACCTAGAGATCCATTAATCAGGATCCTAATGCATATAGATATAAATTTCAATGCAAGCAAGCGATGAAGAACCTAAATGAAGAATCTAAACTGAAAAACCAAATCACACCAACATACATTCATTTGTTTACAATTAAAGATGTCAGCCTGTCACTAAAAGAGACACATGACAAGAAAAGCTACATAAGATGTATAGAGATGACAAACCAAAGCAATCATGGCTCCAGCTTTCTCGTGATGTTGCAAACCAGGTCGCTTTTCACGAGAAACATAAACAAGTCGAGGTAGCTCATTTCCATCAGTATCAAGTCCCCCACTGTGGCCCAGGAAAACCTATTATTTTCGACAACAAAAAGAAAACACTAACTAGATGCATAAGAGGGGAGAGGGTTGATTTAAATGCTTCTGGAATACTGGTTAATATCGTATACCGTATCATTCCAGGGTGATCCCCAGGGTTATTTCCAGGCCAGGCGGTGCCATCCTGCATTGTCCACCCTTCTTCTGGCATCTTTTGTGCCTTTGCAACCAAAGCATTGATTCTCACCTTGAACTCCTCATATTCTCTCTATCAACCACATAATCAAACAATTTTACATTATATATACCAAAACATTTGTAATAGATTATGCATCTGACTAAATGCTACATTGTCGATAGGCAAACCACTAAATAAATTTTCCTTTTCCCAAGAAACTGAGTTACAAAGGTAAAATAGGTGATGTATGGACCCCTCCCCAATGACCTTCATTTCAGTTTTACAAAGACTTAGAACAGAATTCAACATAAAGCAACCAATTGAATAATTCAGCAGCACCGATCAATCAATGTACCTCCTGAGCTTCTTAGAAGCAGGATCATAGGCTTAACCGCCACCCTTAGCCCCATCAACCTTCGCAGCGTCGACCCGCCATCATCCAACGATCCAGGCTCCTCTTTGTCGCCGGACCCATTGGCTATCCCCGCGGACCCATCTCCGGGGGAGTCAACGAGCACGTCAGCGAGGAACCTATGGCAAAACTCCTGGCTCGAATCAGCCCTAATCCCGCCATCGACAATTCCGCCGTCCTCGTCGTCCTTCATCAAGATGTTCTCGATCTCGTCGAACCATGAGAGCCCCGAGTCTAGAGACGACGACGACGCGTTCGTCGAGGAGCAAGCGCCGATGACGTCGCCGGCCTCAGGGAGGTCGCCGAAGAAGCCGTCGAGGTCGATGTGAGACATCACGTCGTCCTCCATTTGCAACTCCAGATTCGCCATCAGAACACTAGGAAAAAAAACAACAAAACAAAAAAAAAGGGGAAAAAGAAGATGAAGGCGACGATGGGAGATCTCTACAAAAACATCTGATTTGCTCGCGGTGCTTCACCGGTCGGAAAGAGGGAGGGCGAGAGAGAGAGGGGAGGTCGCGGTCCTCTCGCCAGTCCCGTGCGGTGGTTCATCGATTGCTCGCGGTCCTCTCGCCGGTCCCGTGCGGTGGTTCGTTGGTTGCAGGCGGTCGTTCGCCGGTCGGAAAGAGAGAGGGCAGAGAGAGAGAGGGAGGTCGCACGTCGGTCGGTTGCTCGCGGTCGTCTCGCCGGTATCCTCCTGGTTCGTCGGTTGCTCGCGGTGGTTCGCCGGTCGGAAAAAGCGAGGGCAGAGAGAGAGGGACTTCGTCGGGAGTGAGAGCGAGTGTAGAGAGAGAGGCGCAAAAAAAAAAACCGCGACAGAAAACGCTCTCTCCAGAGCTACAGTACAGGAAAATTTTCAAAATGGGCGCCTGAAATTGTGGGTCCCACGAGGACACGTGTCGCACTCCGACCGCCTTCTTGTTTGCCACGCTGGAGCGTCTTACGTACCTAATATTTTCTCGAGAGAGAGAGGAGTCGACAGGTCGCAGGCATCGCAGAGGAGAGCAGAGAAGAGAGAGCGTCAGAGTGGTGGGCCCCAGGAGCGGCACGCCCAAATTTTGAACCTCTGACGCTGTCGCCAATGTGGAGCCACGTGTCGGATTCTGAATGGTCTTACCCTTGGCCTATGTGGAGGGTTAAACACAGCCAATATTTTCTCATAATTGGCACTACGTGTGTAATGGCCAACTCCACCGATGCTGAGTTGCCTGAATTAGTATTTTAGCACAACCCTTAATTCTCTTGATAAAAGGGAAAATGAAAATCTTTATTCACCTTTGACAACTCATAAGGTCGAGATCCTCATAAATAATAGTTTCAAGGAGTGGCAGTTTCTTCTCATCCTAAACATTAGCAAAGGCTCTGTTGAAGTTTACGTCTCAAGAAATGTGAGATATCATGTTTGCGTTTAATAGTTGGTGGTGATTTAGTGACTCTGACAAATTCACTAATCATTAGAGGTGGCAAAATGGATCTTAGACCCATATATGACCCATTTAAATCATAAATGGGTCATATGTGGTCACTTGCTTTTTGAAAAAACTAGTTAAATGAGTTTAATAATTAAAGACTTAAGATAGGTGGGTCTTAAGTGGGTCTTAAGTGAGTTAGATTTAGAACCCATTTTAACTTTACAAAAATATTTTTTTTATAAAATCAAAATTATAATTATTTTTTATTTTAATTTTTTTTTTTTTTCTTTCCTTTTTTTTTTTCTTTCTTCTTCCTTCTTCCGGTGGCCGGCCGACGATGGCTGGCGACCGGCCAGGCGAGCCTCGAGCTAGCCAGATTTGGCAAGGTGGAGGCCTCGCCGACGTCCGGCGAGGCTCGAGCCTCGCCGATCTAGCGAGCCTTGAGCTCATCGGCATCGGCGAGTCAAGCGAGCTTGAGGCTCGCTTGTGGCCGATCGCCAGCTAACATCGTGGCCGGCAGCCGGCCAAAAGAAGAAGAAGAAGAAGAAAAAAGAGAAAGAGAAATAAAATTAAATATTATATTATTAAAATAAAAATAAAATTAATTTTTAAAAATAAAAATAATTAAAATTCGATTTTTTAAATAATTATTTTAATGTATGAAGTATTTATGATTTGTAATGAAGTAATAGGATTCACACAGTCGACCCCATTTAGTGGGGTAAGGCTTGATTTGTCGTAGTAGTTATTCTCTGGTTTTGGTTTGCAACATGGAAGATCTAGTTCAAGACTATTTTTGTCTAGTTTTCCATAATCACATGAGGGAATAATTTTTTTTTAAATAACAAAGTGCCATAAATAGCCTCAATAATTTCCTCATTATTTTATTATGATTCGTTTTTTCATGAAGTAATTATTACAATTGCTGCAATGAGTTGTTATTTGCTTAAGTTACTAACAAGTAATAAATAAAACATTGATTTTGTTCTAAATAATCATCCGATAAATTTCTCAACTTCAACTAAATATTTGATATTTACTCATTTGATCAGGTCAATTAGCTTGTAAAACTTTGAGACAATCACAGCAGTCCCAAAATTTGTTACCCTAATGCACTTGAGTCCTCAAAATTTCATTTAGCATATTTAAATCCCTAAAACTTAGCACACCCTTCCATTTCAAACCCTTCCATTAGTCCTACGTTTTAGTGGAAGGAAAATGTCATGTACTGGCTAATGATAAAAATAACAAAGAGACATTTTCCGTCCACTTAAAAGTTAATTGATGGAAAGAGTCAAGTGCATCGAAGTTGTAAAAGTTAGAATTCAAATGAATGAAATAATAGTTCTAGGACTCAAATTTATAATCATGACAAGTTTTGAAGTTTGGTATGTATTTTTCTCAAGTGAGACCCCGCAGTTCTCTCTCTTTCTCTCACAATGAAATGTTTCGACATGCCCTACATTGCTATAGAATCGAAAGATTGCAATTTCTCTCCTTGAATTTGAGGATCATGATATATGTCATAAGAACCAACCCAAGAGCCTAAGTTAATAGGTGGAATGATATCACATGAATCTAAAAAGGATACAAGATCCATTATCATGCGATGTGGAACAATATTCGAAAACCCCTCTCATGTGCAAGTCAAATTAGGAATCATAGAATTTAAGTCTAGGGGGTAGACGCACATATGCGAAAGGGATATTACAACTTCATGTTTGAAAGATCAACCCAAAAATTTAAGATTTTAAGTTGGACATTCTAAATCTAGATTAGTTAAATAGTAAATCTCATGTTGTCGCGACCAATTTTTCGGGTGTGAACCACCTAGGGTTTGGCTAATAGATTGTTAAGCCTAGACTTAACTCGGGCTCTCCCAAGCCCATACTAATTCACGACTTAGGTGCAAGTTCTTAACATGCAAATGATTTTCAATTAGGAGTCGCCACTAATCTATTTTTGGTAGGCCGATTAGAAACCCAAGTAAAGTAACGGGAGGTTTACTTTACTTCTACGAACCAAAGACTATGGGTACAGGAACTTGGTTACACTAGATTTCTCTAATGCCCTTTCGGTACCATTCTTTTATTTAAAAAAAAAAATGTTTGGCAAGCAGCTTAAATTAACTTTAAATCTATTTCCCTAACATGTGAGGCGATCATGCGGTGCGCAATCCACCAATTTAACACCCAGATAAATAATAAATAAATCGCAAATTTACCTCAAAGCAACGAAAGCATCCGCAATGTTAAATTAGAATTCACATCAACAATCCTAAATATGATTTCTAATTAGCACGCAATTTCTTTTTTTGTTTTCACTTAATTAGTGGCAATCATGCAATATGTAATGAAATATTAATTAAATGACCTAATTCTAATGACATGCAATTTCTAATTAAATGGACTTAGCAACAATCACTAAATGGCATGCATTTCAATGAATCTAATCCTAATGACGTGCATATGACATTTTTTTTTTTTTTTCTTTCTTTTTCCTAAAAGAATGCAATTCATCCTAAAAAAAAAAACTAATTTATCCTAAGACATTTTTGTATTTTTCATAAAATTCAAAATTAGAAAAATGTGAAAATTACCTAGCTAGATTAAGATCATCTATCTAACTTATATTAAGGATTAGGTCAGGCTAAACCCTAATTAAACCAAGATATTATCTTAACCTAGCAATCTCTAACCTAAGATGCGGTCTATCTAAATCAGTCTAAATTTAAAATGAAACATGCAATTTTATCCTAATATGCATGATGATTTTTGCATTTTTTTATATAAAAATTCGAAATTAAAATTGACACATAATTAAACGTGCAATTTAAATTAATGAAAAGAAAATCTAACATCCTAAATTTATGTTTTTGGTGTTTTTATTTAAGAAATTCGATATAAATAAATTTCCTATTCTAGACATGCGAAATAGCCCTAAAACAAGTAATATCCTAACATGCATCTAATCTAACTCAAATATTTTTATTTTTCTTTTATGGGAGCAAACAAATAAAAGCATCAAGAACAGCAAAGAAACAAATCCAACAAAATATCATCCATGTCCATTTAATTCTAGAAATAAATTGACGAATCGTATCTCGCGCGTGAGATCGGATTGGCCAATTTTAAACGAAATCACGAATCATATCTTGAGCGTGAGATCGGATTGGTGATTTCTCTGTGCGATTGCGAGTCGTATTTTGAGCGTGAAATCGGACTGTCAATCATATGCACGTTGCGAAATTAGGAAGATTTCCCTAATTCATGAGAGATCAAGAGATCTCTTGGATATGGCAATATCGATCAAATATTCAAAGAAATATTGCGATATTACGAATTAGGCAGTGACATATATGAAAATTAGATTAATCGAGAGTCTTACCTAATTCACGATGTCACGCGAGTGACGCTTCCAAATTCGGACGGATGATGGTGGCATCGGCGATGCCTTATTGCTCCATGGTCTCGATGGAAACGGGTTAGAACGTCAATGGCGGTGGAACTCACAGGGATGCTGAGGAGCAATGGTGGTCGAGGACGAAGAACGAGGCTAGTGTGGACAAGGCACACAACATGACAGGTGCCAATGAAGGGGGGAAGCGGTGTTGTCCCTGGACGTGTGAGCAAAAACCGGCGGGGAGTGAAAAATTTCCTCACTGTACATTGCCGCCTCCTCTCTCTCTCTCTCTCTCTCTCTCTCTAGCCTTGTCTGTTTTGACATGTGGCTTTCAAGAATTTTTGCTTCTGTTGCATTTGACCGTGAGTGGATGATTGACTAAATTGTCTAACTTCTCTGACGAACAACGCCACTGGATCACTAGCTTCAATCTTCGAGGGCACTACAATATTTATTTTTTATGGCTCGCACCCACGATTTCTCTTTGTTTCTTCTCATGTCACTCACAAATCACACCTGCAACAACCAAGACAACGTGGAGTAATTTGTTTTGCCACAGAACAACAGGATCGCGGGACAAAGATCAACGGAACAACAACTCGTCACGGTGTCGGGTCAAGGGACAGTGTCGCTCGTTGGCACAGCGACGAGGAGCAGCTCTATCCAGCATTGGGCTCACGTTAAGAACAGGGGTATCTAGTCATGGGAGTACGATGTTGCGATAGTAAAAGATGGCAAGCCTCGACGTCGTGCGGGGATCCGTGGCTCAGTGGATTGGCAACAAGCTCACGACCAAGAGGGCTCTTTCCCTCTTCTCTCTACTCCTCCATTGTGGCTCTCTATACTGTAGCCGTAGATTCTCAATTGTTTCGCCCTCTGTGATCCTCTCTTCTTGCGTGAAAGTTCTTCCTTTTTAAATGCAAGACCACGTGAGGTTCCCACGAAGATAAGATGATCTCCTTTCTAATTCTAGATGCACTGAAATATATTCTGTTTATTTTTTCCTTTCAGGACTTGTATCTTCAACCATGCAAATATATTTATTTCCCTTCTTTCCTGCAAACACGAGAACCGGCCACCGCAAGTGTTCTTACTGAAATATTCCACCGATTTCCTGCTTCTTCCATTCCTTATTACTTTGCCAGTATTGTATGAATTGGACCAGAGAATCTTTTCTCTTAAAATAATGTTGGTCAATTTCTTGTTCCCCACGTTGACCGAATTATGGCTAACTGTATAATTTTCTTTCACGTGGATGGGCTTCTCCATGTACGAATCGGTGGCCGCTTACACGCTGTTCTTCCTTTGCCTTCGTTCCCTTAAATGCACAAATATGTCGGTGCCAATATGCTGGAAATTTCTTAATTGACTTTTAACAATTTAGGACACCCATGTAAATGTAATATCAATCACCATGGAGGAATTATCGACTTATTCAAAGTTTAATGCTCTTGTGGGCTTCAATATTCAAAGCCATTCACCAAAATCCATTCACCGCCGGCCCAGCAAATATGCAATTAAATGAAATATGCTCCTAATGACCATAAGTTATGCAACTAAATTATATTTTTTTAAGGGGTTAAAAATTAATCTCTAATTTTTTAATGTGAAAAATGACTAAACGGGTCGCCAAAATTTAGGTGTCAACACATATCTTTATCTATTATATTAAGTTTTCAAAACAGTTGTTAATAGTCTCACAGAATTTTATATAATATCAAAGTAGGAGGTTCTGAGTTCAAACATTTTCAAATCTATATTTACCTTCCTCTTTTACATATTTCCACGATGTAGTCTTAGGCCAAAATCCAATTTACGCTTATGGGGAAGTGTTAGAATGTTCAAATTTTGAACCACGCTTTCATCCATTAACTTAAACCCTTTAGAATAGTTCAAGTTAAAGCCAAAAGCCAATTTAAAGCTTGAGATGGTTGCTCTTCAAGAGTAGCATTGTACATCCTACGCAAGAAGTATGACTTTACATTTCAATCTTCGTGCAAATCTTTTCTCTTAAGTTTCCCTTGGCTCCAAATCGCTTTCATGTCTCAATTTTTTAGAAGTTTGGTATAGGCATTTCTACATCCTATCAACTATGTCCAACACTCATATGGGCCCAGACCATTGTGCACCTTGCAATCGGACGGTTGGAATCACATAGGCTTCTGATGGTGACTAAATGCCTAATTTTTTTACGTACATATTCTCACTCGAAACATTGATCTTATGGAAATTCTGGTACTCAAACATTAGTGACATTTCCATTTTTCATCCCACGTACTATTATCTGGAGATTAAGCTGTCAACATCAAGTATGGTTGATAATGCATATATGCATAGTGGAGATTGATATGATGAGATAAGGGGAAAATTCTTCGTAAGGAAGACGGCCGATACATAACTCTTTTTGTTCGATGTAATGCTGTCATCTACTATCGCTTTAATTGCTCAAGTTCTGACTTTTGAACGTCTCATCAAAGAGTGCTTCTCCACACCTTTGAACCATACTTATGGTTCATTTGCTTGAAGAAAAAATGTTTTCAAGGAAATCATTTTTCAATTTTTTTGCGTTTGGATGATGGAAATATCAATGAATTTACAGAAAATTTATTGAAAACAAGTTTACATTAGGGGAAAACAACTTCTCTATATGGCAAGGAGAAAAGCACTTCTATAAACCACCAAATAAATGCAAACTAACTATTTTTCTTGTATGGAAATATAATTTTTTATTATGAAATTTTCAGTGAAACAACACACTATTGACGGCGCGTGTTTTCTCTTTAAAACTGGCCTTGTCCCCATGCGGTTTCCACCCCTACAACGGCCACTGCCCATTCTTGAATTCTTCTCCATGGAAGCATCGGAAAATCAAGAAACGAGCTCCTCCTCTCCCCCGCTTTCGTTGCCCTTTTTCCCCACACCACTACTCCACCCCCGCCCCTCCTCGCTCTCTCTCGTTTCTAATCTCTTTTCTTGTTCTAACGGCCCAGGATTCGTAATAAATCTACTGGCTTTTTCAGATCGAACTCGTTGGTCGACACGAGTTTCTTTTCTGTTCATACGTATGGAAATCCTTCCCTGTGTTCTTGTTTCTTTAGGACGGCTGCCGAACATTATTATTCTATATAATATACGAGGTGGGAGTCGGTCTTTCCAAAAGGGAAAAAAGAGAAATGGGAGAAGGTTGAATGTGAGATCGCTGACGATGATGGGGGAGGACTCTACTGGTCGCGCGCTGACATGGAAGAGGACAAGGGAGCAACGACCGACGGAAAATCAACCCCATTTGATCTGGATACATTTTGCTTCTCGAACTGAGGCGAGTGATGGGGGATTGGCGAAGATGTCACGCTTCGAGAGCATTTATGGGATCGGCGGCATGGGAGAAGTTGTTAGAAAGTGAGGAGTGTCGATCAAGCCAGAAACTATAGTGGGCGACGGAGGAATCGATCTAGATGTGATGCCGATTTATGAACCGCAAAAGAGAGTGAAAAGTATGGGAGTTGAAGACATAAAATGGATGGCGAAAGATAGCGGAAACGCCAAAACATATAAGGGAAACATAGTCACCTTGAATCCTAGGCGATGAAGGACATTTCGTGTAAAATAAATATCGGAAGCCTTAGACGATTTCGGTTACCCGATGTAATACGATGAACAAATGAGAATTCGCGAGAGTATCAAATCCCATTTTGCTCTGTCTCGTATGATTAATATGGATAGCTGAAAGTAACATTATCCTCCATTCACACGTATTCCAACAATCAAGAACCTCCAACATAGAGAGCTATATGGCAATTTCTCGAGCTTTGACTTGCCAATCTCAGACGCAATTGGACCTTAAAATACAATGCTGTAATCATCATGATTAGCGATAAGATCTCGCGGAATAATGTTCGTGTGCCCAACAAGATTTGTTTGGGAGTGTTAAATTGGTACAGCTAGAGAAGGGGTGATCTCAAATGAACTAGGGATTTTGCAGTACCTTCTCTCAGCGCAAAGCTGCCCATACTGATCGGACGATCAGGACCAGAAGAACGGCCACCATCAGTCCCACCCAAGCTGCAACGCCAAACGCAACTCCTCCGAAGGACTTTTTGCCGCCCGGCGCCAAGACCAGAAGAGGGATAGCGTATGTGGCGGCCGTAAAGATAATTGCGATCCACATCAACCCAATACCACATTTTATGAAGAATGGTCGTCCCAATGCTAAACCGCCCACCATAAACACAATTACCGACAATGATGTGACAAAAGAGACGGAATTGCACCGTATGAAATACTTGTATTCGCCTGGGTGTTTGATGGCCAGAAGAGAAGTGCCCGCCGTATAATTTGCACCTGTAAACGTCGTGGGGGAGTCCTCCTGGGAAAACCCCCCAGGAGGATGCATGCCATTGTCGGCAGCCATCGTGGTCAATAAGATGGCCACGACCACGACAGTGGCGTGCATTTCCCTATGGTTGTTCCTCCTCTGGTCCTCGACGAGCGCCTCCATCTCCATATCAAATCCTCCTCTCTGCGCTCTCAAGGCCAGAAAAATTGATCACTCTCCCCTCTCCTCTCCTCCGCTTCTCTCTCTCTCTTTATCTTACGATCTCATACCAGGATCCTCTCCTCCACTCTTTCTCCTCGGCTAAAATTGGCCGAGGAGTACAAAAACAGCACAATCCCATTCTCCTCTCCTCTCTTCCACTGGTTCTCCCCTCCTCTCTCTCCACCATTCATTTTTCTCTTGCTAAATTAAGCACGCCCTCATGTTCATCCTCCCCATCACCGACCCCCTCAGGAGGATCAGCTTGATGGCAGCGTACATGCATTGGAACCAAACCATCGATGCCATCAGGTAGTACGGAGCCACAGTGGGCGTCTCGAACATGTGGTTCTTGTAATGGTGCGTCCTCACGGGCAAGATGGCCTGCTTGATCAGGAACTTCTGGCCAAGGGCGGGGCCAGCCCTGCCCCAGAAGGGGAGGAGCTTGTCGCCGAAGGACATCTTGTAGGCCCAGGTGACCCAGCAGAGGACGACGGCGGCAAAGGCATAGAGGGCCATGCAGGCGGAGTTGACTGCCCACTTCTTGACGATTCTGCCGTAGAAGATGAAGAGGCCCAGAACGCTCTGGAGGCGGACGAGCGTGGCAGACACCATCCGACATGCCTTGTCACCCTTGTTCAGCCAGTTGGGCACCGCGGCAGATGTGAAGGCCTGGTAAGCAAGCCGCACAGGGTTGGGGTGAGGAGCTGCCTCCGCCACTATCAATCTTGATTGATTGAATGACGTTGTATCCGTGTCGGCTTCACGTACTTGCAACGTCTGATGTTCAGGCGCAGAGCCTCCCCCAAATCAATCTCCTCAAAAGTGCTCGCCGGCTACGTCAAACGAGCTAATTCAGCACCGATAGCTAAGAAGGTGAGAGCTACAGTAGAGAGCTCGTGAAAAGATGGCATGGAACCAGCCTTTCGGTGAGTAGGCTCCTCCCCCACCGGGTCGCCCCAGCCAGCCGGCCCTTCTACACCCCTCCGCAAGTCAGGTGGGACGCTAACGGGTACTTTGGCCCTGCCGCCAACGTTGTCGCTTTCATCAACAACCTTGACGTCGCAGAGAGCTCGCGGAAAGATGGTGTGGAACCAGCACCTTGGGTCGAGCGATGAACTGAGAACGATCACCACAGAGCAGGGAGACGAAGTAAACGCAGGGTTGGGAAGCCGAATGGAAAGCGGAGATCTGCAACCTTGGCATGCATAACACAAAGATGTATGATGAAAAAGGGTCTCCTTACCATATTCTCTCCATAGTCCTGCCATTCCACAAAACCTACGATGATGATGATGATGATGATGATGATGTGATGCAATTCATAATAAAACAAGCCATAGATTATGGGACACTTGACATGTAAAGAGTTTCCTCAATGAAAGATCAGTTAAGTCAATCATAAGACTTCTTAAGGTCAACCTTAAGGATGATATACTCCCGTGTCCGTTGAAATTTGCTCATCAATAAATTGCCTCTTCTGCGATAATGACATTATCCTAAGTATGTCTACCAGGAACAACACTGGTTTGACTAGACAAGACGAGTTGCGGAACCACTTCTTTTAATTTGTTCACGATCACTTTGGTGAGAATTTTGTAATTGGTCTGAAGTTGGGTATTGCTTTTAGTTGTTTCACTTTTGGGATCAATACTAAGAGAGTTTTATTAATCTCAGCCCAATTACAATGCCTAAACCATGCCTCAACAATAAAATTAACAACTGAATCACCAACCCAATTTCATCAATGTTGAAAGAAAACTCCTTAGAAACCATCTGGCTCGAGCACTTTGTAAAGTCTTATATCGAAGAGTGCTTCGCGGACCTCTTCTTTGTCGACTAGCTTAGCTAGATTTCAAGCTTATGAAGAACTCAAGACTTGAAAATTGTTGGTTTGCGGATTTCTCGTTGGCGTTGAGTCATTTTCAGTGAAAAGGTTTTTGTAAATGTCCACCACAATGCCTTTCATGTTATTGTGTCCTCTCACTCTTGGTCAACAATTATAAGCACTTGACTTCTATGAAAACAAATCAAGCTTTTACATGTTACCAAAACATTTTCACTCCTTCGACCTCAGTAATTCCACATTAACAATCGCATCTAAAACTTGAAAGTGAGAAGGGTATCATAGCCAGACGGAGCATCTAATTTCCATTGAAATTTAGATTCTGTGAAAGCATGATTTCAAATGGATGATAGTTTATTTCTCAGTGATGTGCAAGTGTATATGTATATAGTCCAGTTGATGTAGAAGGATGGACAATATAGAATACTTTGAGGAATATATGCAAGATTTATGAGACAAAGACATTGTTTTTTTTTTAGTTGATGGAAACGTGGTGGAGGGGATGTTGGCGTGGGTGGAGTATTATGATATGGAGTTTATCTAATGCTTCGACCGCACACAAACCAATGCAGGCTCCATTTATAGAGCTACCCATCGACTTCTTCAAAGAAAGATCTCTGCTTTTTATCGAAGATTTTATGGCTTTCCTTCTTCTCCACGTATAGGCTCCTAGAGACCTCAACACATTGCTTGTACTTTCTGGACTCTTCTGCACACATTCATTGCCGCCTAAGACTAGATTTTATGTATAATTTTCTAGATGGTACTAGCGAATGTGTGGAAGACTTTAAAATTGGATCACAAATTCTAACAATTTCATAGAATTCATCAAATCAATATCCTCATCAAGCATCAAATGAGTTGTCCCCTCAAGAGAATCTAAAACCTCCAACGTAGTTGAATTGATGTCCCCCACTCTACCAATATCATCAGGTGGTTTTAGTGGTGCTTGTAGGACATCCTTCGAAACCTATTACACGTTTCGATTTGAGCAGAGCTCTTTACTAGAGAGCTGTACAAGGGGAAACACCGTATTGTCAAGGTGCGGATTTAGAGTACAAAGTGGATAAGTTATTTTGAATGGAATAATTTAAGTTGGAAGCCCACTATCTTTAGGAGGAATGCCCTGCACAACTCTGGTTATCTGCTCGTAAGTCTAAGATAGTCCCGAATTCTCATTTTCTGTGAAGAAGCCCTCATAAATCAAATTCAACCACTTTGCCTTTCTTTTTATCTTTGGTTCCGACGGAATTATCCTCTTTCAAAATATGTATCTTTTGCTGATGTTGCCATCTAAATTTTGACTAAAAATGGTTATGATAAAAATTGCATAGAAAATTATCGATCAATTTGGCCCTAACAAAAATGATTTTTGCATTACCGAGGTCTTAATTTTTTATTTGCATCCATTAAGTTTTAGTTCCTATTTTATTTCCCTTTTTTACGTTATTTTCGGATAAGTTAATATAAAAAAGCCCATGGGGGCTGGGCTTCTTCTTCTTTTCCCCCACGCGGGCCCAAGGTCCAGCCTATACTTTCCCTTGGCCCGGGCCCCTCCCCCTTGCCTTCTTCCTCCATCCTTCCTCTGCAACCCACACGAGAACTAAGTAGAGGAACGAGGGTAGACCGACGGCGGAGGGGATATCTCGCACGCATCTTCAATGCCATCAAGCTACGGAGCAGGCCTAGCTAGGGCCTATGAAGCACCGACATTTTTCAAGAGCTTTTGTGTCGTGTCGTGTTGGACACTTCGACATGTGTCCGATACTCTTCGACACTCAATCAACATGTGTCGAAAAATCCAACACTTGGTCAACTTTCTCGACACTCTCCGACACTCGAGTTGGAATTCTGACATATGAGTTTCCGACACGTGATTCAAATATCGAAGTCAATTTTAAAAATTCAATAAATGAGAGATCAAAATATATATGTGAAAAAATAAAACATAATAATAGAAATGATAAATGGAGAAAGAAAAAAAAAAAAAAAAAAAACATAGTCTTCTCTTCTCTTTTGACTCCCACTTCCCATGATACACAATTCACATCTTAAGTTTTTTTTTCCTCTTCCAACATATCTTACACGCGAGTCCAAAATATGAATCGCTTGTTTTTTCTCCGAGTTTTATGAATCATTAAAATATAGTTGAATTTATCGATTGAAACAATGAATGATATTAATAAATGGCAGGTTAATGTTTTTAGTGTATATTCATTCTAGGCTTTTTTAATTATTTATTTATTTATGAATTTGATTTAAATTAATTTAATTGAAATAATCATAAAAATAATAGTTTATTATGTATATATAAAAATATATATTTAATATACAACGTGTTTCAACATGTCGAAATTCTACATTTTTGAGAAACAACATGTCGGCGTCTCGTATCGTGTCATGTCGCGTGTCACGTGTCGTCTTAATGCTACTTAAGCTAAAGCTGCCTCGACTGGTGGGGCGCCGATTTAGCTGGGGGAGGCAGGTCGGAGCACCGAAGACCGACGGTCGAAGAGCCACTGCCAATTGGGCCCCTCGGCCTATAAATAGAGCATTGGGCAGAGGCCAAAGGACACACAGAGAAGGCAGCAAGCTCAGAGGACTTCCCCAAGAGACATCAGGGGAGGCCCGAGAGTGAGCAAGCCCGAGAGGAGGGAGATGGGAAAATGTCGTGGAGAGAGAGAAGCTGAGATCTGAGAGAGATCGGAGACGAGCGAACGATACCTGAGGGTACTGAGTGAGAGAGAAAGAGAGGTTCCAGGGAGAGAAACGAGGGCTGAAAGAGAGAGAGATATCTGAGTTTTAGAGAGAGAGGTCAGTTCTTGGTACCCGAATGAGAGAGAATGCAGCTGAGAGGGCTGTAGTTGGCCGCCACTTCCGAACCAAAACCGACGATCTGCCATCGCTCCTTGTCCACTTTGAAGCCACAGTAAGTCCCCGCTCGGGCGGTCTTGTTTTTTTTTTTTCCAATTTGGGGTCGGCTTCCCGAGGATCCCAGCTCGCGGGTGAGCGAGGCAGACGAACGTAACCAGATCTATTGAGCTCCTTGGCCGTCCGATGCCGCGAGCTGGGTAGGGACCCTCGCCCGGGCCCCCCTGTTCCATGCACCCTATTTTCGTGCCTTGTTTTAATGTTGCTTCCTGATCTCTGTTACACAAATCAATACATATAACGATTTTGTAATCCCTTTAATGAACCTTGCCCTAGCCTAGTGAGGCTTTGGCAAGGTCGCCAGACCTTGCCTAGCCGATCATCAGTCATTGTCGTGACGGTGACTGGCTAGAGAAGAAGAGGGAAGGAAAAGAGAAAGAAAATTAAAAAGAGAAAAATATAGTAAAAGTATTAAAAAAATTTAAAAAAATTAAGGGTCACACCAAAAGTATTTTTATTCTAGAAATAGAAAATTTAGACAGTTACAAAACACCTTAAAATGCTCTAAAACTTATCAAGGGAACAAAATAAAGAATAATCATTTCTGAGGAAAAATTATTTTCAGGAACAGAATGATTACCAAACCTAAACATCCAAATGCTCTAGAAAATGCTTGGATAAGCTCGTCCACTGTACAACTAATATGGAGTTATCATAAAAGAATAGTAATAATGGGTAGTTTTTTATGCCTCAGATGATGAAAATGAGAATTGTCAGTTTGACTAATCCATTAACGAAGTTGTGTTTGACCTGCTTAGTCAGAGTGTGAGACATCTCAATAAAAAGCAAAGTTAGTGGGAAATGGTTCTTTAAAACTTATTCCTCCCTCGACCATTTTATAGATAGGAACATGAGAGCTGAGCTGAGCAAATTGTGTGGACAGCGATTGTTCTCCATCGACTCCCGATCAAGTTTGGTAGTTGACTGATCAAATATCTGAATAACTAAGCGATGAAATAATTCCTCTTTTCTAGTAACTTCTTGAAAGAACACAACCTTCACTCATTTGGATGGCTCTCTAAACCTGCTAGGATACGTAAGTTGCAGTGTTTAGCCCGACATTTTGAAGTACATTTACAAATAACCTGAAACTCCTTTTACACAATCTGTGAGCTGACTCAAAAAAGTCGTGTTTGTGAGGCTTGGGAATTGTGGAAATCTGGAGGAGGGGTCAAGTTAATGGACTTTGTTTCAGCTGATCCGTCTTCTGTAAGAGAGTTCCCTCAATGCCTCCACATTGCGCTGTTGTGCGTACAAGAGCATCCAGAAGATAGACCAAACATGTCAGAAGTCGTTTTAATGCTAACTAATGAGAGTTCCAATCTGCCTTTGCCGAAACAGGCGGCATTTTCTTCACATGTTGGTTATCTTGTGAAGAAAACAAGAAGAGTTGCAGGAAGAGAAGTTGTCTTTCCCTTTCTTTTCTCTTTCAGGAGGGATAGACCACTTTCGTATCCTCCAAGAGTCGACTCATTCCTCGGCCGCTAAAGTTGTCCTACTTCAGGTTTTGTGTGAGAGTGCTGGAATTGCGTTGACGATTGAAGCCGCTGCATTCTTTTCAACGAAAAAGGTCGCAGAGATTAATAAACAACGGGAGTCTCGAGCTCAGAACATCTCGTACGTAGGAGTTGCATTGCTCAATTAAAGACAAACGAAAAGGCACCCAAAAAAAAAAAAACCCAAGAAGTAAAATTCAGAAGTTTTACTGTCATTGCCTTTCTCTGAACATGGGATCAGACATCTGTATCTATCTAAAAGACTTGTCTGGCATAGTTCTTATGTCCCATTTTTCATTTCACAGCAATGTCATGGACATTACTGAAATGACTCGAGCACCTCGAAGCAGAGTCATCGACACAACGAACCATTTGGTCATGAGTGGCCATGCATTAGTTGTAATCCATGGTTGTCTTTTTTCTGAACTTAAGTGGTCAAATTAGCTCGAGCTCGAGCTATACCTCAGATAGGCAGATAGGCAGTACTTGTTCTACAACGATGGGCCAATGACTTTACATATAGGCTAGTAAAGGCCCAAATTCAAGAAAATGCTTAGATAAGCCTGTCTGCCTGTACAGCTGACCTGGAGTTACCATCAGAGAAAAGGACTGATGTGAAGTTTTTTATGTTTCAGACGATGAAAATGAGAAGCATCCGTTTGACTATCCCCTGATTACGTTGGGTTTGACCTGCTTAGTCATAACGAGAAATCTGAATAGAAAGCGAAGGTAGTGGGAAATGGTTCTTCCGAAACTTATTCCTTTCATGACCATTTTATAGCTTGGGAAATTGACAGCTAACCCGAGCATATATTGTATTGCCGTTGCTTGTTCTCCATGGAGTACTGACCGAGTTTCGTATTCAACTGATCAACTATTCAACTAGTCGAACGACGAAATGACGAATCAATTCATCTGTTCGGGGGAAGTAGGAGGGCGGATCTTTCCTGGTAACTTCACGGAAGAATGTTGAGAACAGCAGGAGAACGACAGTCAATGCCATCAATGAAGAGATAACTTCTTGCACGGAATATGAGAATAGACGTAGGATGACATTGGTGTAAACATTGAAAGAGTCTTACTCGTAACTTTGAGAGAAAATTACCAAAATAATAATAATAATAATAAACCTATTACAATTGTATCAATTCGGTTTAATGACCGGCTGGAAGAATAAGAAAGAGAATGGCAAAAAAAAGAAGAAAAAAAAAAAAAAAAAAAGGACAAAGAAAAGAACGAGTAAATAAATTCGAAAAACATTAAATTATTATTAAAAATTGAAACAAATACAAAAAATTTATGACTTAATTGGTAAAATATATATATATATATATGACTGAATTGGTACAATTGTAATAAGTTTATAACTCTTTTTTTTAAATAATTTTCATGAGTCTTTGATTTTACTCAAGTCTTGGACTCAGACTATCAGTCTGACTCGATTTTCGGAATAGGCGCAGGAGATGCTCGGATTGCGTTTCGTGTCGAGTTCGGCTTCAACCTCAACCAAAACTGTGTCCGGCTTCAAATAATCAATGAATACTTTTGAGTTAAGGAGTCAATAGCTCCTGAGGGCTGTGACTTTACCATAGCCTCGCGTTGAAGCCATTATATCTGCCCTCTATAAGACCATTGCAGATATTGCACCAAGCAGAGCAAGACTTGTATCGTTAAGCACCGCCTTGTAACACTGAGATACGTGCTATATATGACTTGAATTTTGATCTGGCATGAGGTTCAATCATCACAACTGTGATTTCGACCATCATCGTTATACTGATGAAATAAATTTTTGGAAGAAATTACATTTCGAAATTGGAACTGATGCATTCTAATGCCGTTAGTTTAGAACTGTTGCAACATTTTGCGTTGTAGCCAAGCTCCGAAAATGACATATATCGACACGAGATAATTCGTCTTCTTTGACTTTTGAAAGCTAACCCAACGCGTGGCAAATGAGGGCGGCGGCTCATCGAGAAGGCCGGCCCATAAGCATACTGCCTGGGAATTCATGTTTGTGTTTTGTGTTCGTGCGTGTCGACTAGTCTCATCGTTCATGTTGTTACACAATTGTTTCGATATGATGGCATAATTTAATTGAGAATGAGTGAATGGGTCGTCGAGAACTGCCAACCTTACATGATCGAGCCTAGTAACAGCTGAGCCGTAAAGCAAGAACGTCGCAATTGGATATGTTATCTGATGCGGGAGCATCCATAATGAAGGCGTGGATCTAGAATGAAGGCGTCCATGTGAAGATAAATTTTGGTTATAACTTACTGCGGTGGGTCCAAAATGAAGGTGTTGATGTGAAGACCATCAATCAAGTTAGTGATACAAAATAATAATTGCTGATTGACTACGGAGCCATCAAATAAGGAGTTGTCGATTCTTGACTTTTGCAAATTAAGTTCCGTTTTGCCAAAATAGTTGCCAATTTTTAACACTAATTAACAACATATTTGATGGAAGACTGTTTGTTTGTTTGTTTTTTTTTTTTTTTTTTTTGGAGACGGAGGAGCAACCGGCAGAAAGCCGACAACACCGCATGGCCAGAACGCCGTAAACCCCCTGGTGACACTAGGGTAGGATCCACCACCACGGCGTCACACTTAATACCACTAGCGACCACGCTGAGATTTGAACCCGTCCCCTTCGTGAGGGGGATGAAAGCCCAAGCCAACGCGGCCACCACATGGGGTGGTTTTGATGGAAGACTGTTCTTGGTTATTTGGGGAAGTTCCGAGATAGTTATTTTCCTAGATAAGGCTGATGAACGAATTTCGGAAGATTTATTGCTGGGCTGAAGAGTCAATATTTCAGGTCTCCATGTCATTGATGAATTTTCCAATTACTAGGTCTTTAAATGCTTTCTAGTCCCTGTGTCCTTAAATGTTTGGGCGATTCTCACGTCGCTTTAATGTTTGTCTATTTCCTATGTTTTAGTCCCTCTATAAATTGAGGAGAGTTCTCATCTATAACATAGATTTGGATGAATTAAAATACATGAGATCTTCCTCTATGTGAGTGAATATTTTCGGATAGTAAATAACTCCTATTCCGATTTTTTAATTTTTGAAAGGTGGATTGTTCTTGGGTAATGAGTCAAAAAGCGCTTCATCCTTAGCTAGCGGTTTCCCCATAGGCCTCAATGATGAGCTTCCACTATCCGGAAGTCATTTATCATTGGCCAATGACTTGTCCTTTATGCCTTAGATCTCAATCTTCATCCTCAAATGGTAGGGCGTCCTTTTAGGCCTTGTGGTGATCATATTATATCATGCATCTACGTTAATCCATCAATATATATCCTAAAGCACTCTATTCTATCATTTTAACGCACCCTTCATATGTACATAACCTAGCAAACCCCAATTCCCGGAATCACTCACTCTCGCGCATATCATTATTGCACGCAATTAGCAAGTTAAGTCTCCTAGTCTATTAACTGTGACTATAAATGGTGCGCTCAGGTCTTTCAAGCATAACCTAGAAAATATGAAGTGCAAATTTTTATTTCTCCATAACCTATGTGGATGGGGCTTTTCTGGTCTCGACCGAGTAATTAACAACAGCACTTTATGCCAACGACTTTAATGTTCGTCTAATTCTTGAATATGCCCCCAAAGATTAAATGATAATTGAGATCCTAGATGCATTAGCAATACGATGGATTATCAAGCCAAGGTCGAACGCTTTTGAGATAAATATGAACCTTGAAATACTTAAAGCTTGATTTACTGTCGAACCTCAATATCATCCAATATCCACAATACCATAATAATTTTCACGTTGATATTATAAAATAAAATAAAATAAAAAACCCAAAATTAGTACACATGTAACAAATTTATCTTAAATAAATTTTTTAACCATAAAAAATTTCAAATTTGTATATTAGTGATAAATTTATCCTAAATTATTTTTGTACAACAAAAAACCTCAAACTAATATATTTATGTCAAATTTACCATATGTTGGTTTTGGTTAATTTAGATTAATTCCATAAAAAAAAACTACAAATTGATACGTATATGATGGACGAAGGTTAAAAGCTCAAATTAATATACTCGTCAATTGTCACGTGTCATTTAATTCAATAATTTGATGATAAAATTTAATTTATCATGAATATAACAATTTATAAAAATTAAAAAAATATATATTTAAAATAAATATATATATCATAAATATATTAATTTTATATGTGATATTAATTGAATAGTACATCCTCGTTTACAAGAAGAACAATACGTCTCCACCACAACCTCAAAAATAGAGGAACAAATTGAACGCGGACGTTTTGTCCCTACATGCAAAAGATGCTAGTGTCACGGCCAAGGGGTTTCTGGAGCTAAAGGGCCGCGCCTTCTCAAGGAGGACCTATTGTGCTCGCTTGGATTCCCAACAAGAAGACTTCCAAAACGTTCTAAGGGCGGGCGATACGGTCATTACACCAAATTCTAGGTTTTGGTTAATTTAGATTAATTCCATAAAAAAACTACAGATTGATACATATATGATGAACGAAGGTTAAAAGCTCAAATTAATATACTCGTCAATTGTCACGTGTCATTTAATTCAATAATTTGACGGTAAAATTTAATTTATCGCGAATATAACAATTCGTAAAAATCAAAAAAAAATTGAAATAAATTTATTTATCATAAATATATTAATTTTATTCGTGAATGCGCCTCTTTGCTAAAATAGTCTTTTAAAACCCGAATCGTGCAACCCACCATTCTCGTAAAAACCAAATTTTCACCAATTTTTCCCCCAAATTTTCCCCCTTTACCCTTATCCTGTGGCCCTCCGACCAAATTTTACCGAATTCTCTCCCTTGATCCTAATCCTGCAGCCCTCGACCAAATTTCCCCCTTTCCCCCTTGACCCTAATCCCGCAGCCCTCCGAATCCTGCGGCCCTCGCCCATCCACACCTCCCTCTCCCTCCCCCTCCCCCTCCCCCTCCCCATCCCCAAAATGTCCCCTTATAAAATTGAAGAATAAAAGTAGTTGGTTCAACCTAGTAGTTGCACCATTTCCACATTGAACACTAGAGCAGCAACATCAAGAAATTCAAAGAAAAAAATAAAATAAAAAATAGAGCAATCACAAATGCTATTCCTCAAAAAAGAGCCAAAAGCAGGGAAGTATCCAAATATTAAAAGCATCCGAAGGATGTTGCTATTCAGAGCCACCTATATGATCGATTGATGAGCTTTTGTACATTATTCAAGTAATTTGCATATACAAAAGGGAAATCAAAATGCAAGATTCACCTTTATTTATTATCACTGTCCCTTTTTCCATTAGTTTTTAATATGGAGACAGGAAAGAAATATTGACCTTTATTACTTTGCATAAATGTGATATTTTTTCGACCAAAAAAAAAAAACCAGTTTGATATTTTTAAAAAAAAACAGTTTGGTATATTAAAAAAAATGGGAAAATTGGTCAATTTTCAAATAGTTAGGACTAGATGGAACATTAGATAAAAGTTCGAGAGACCAAATTGAAGAAATCAAAAGTTCATGGATAAAATTGAACATTAGATGAAAGTTCGGGGAACCAAATGAAGAAATCGAAAGTTTCGTGATGAAATTGAACATTAGATGAAAGTTCAGGAACCATTTGTGATATTTTCACTTATTTTTATTAATGCTGAATGAACTTCATCATTCCTTCTCTCTATGTAACTTGAAGTTCGTGAGAATTAGTCGTTATCAGTAATAACAGCATCCAGCATGGAATAGGTTATCTCAATTGACGAGCAATCTGGCTGCTCTTGTGAACCACGATAACCAACATGTGAAGAAAATGCCAGTTGTTTCAGCAAAGGCAGATTGGAACTCTCATTAGTTAGCATTGAAACGACTTTTGACATGTTTGGTCTATCTTCTGGATGCTCTTGTACGCACAAGAGCGCAATGTGGAGGCATTGAGGGTAAGAGAGGGAACTCTCTTACGTAAGACGGATCAGCTGAAACAAAGTCCATTAAGGGCCTGTTTGGTAACAAAAATAAACTGGTGGAGAACCAACCTCATCTCCACGCTCATCAACCCACTCCCTAGAACTTTTGCAACATGCCGCAATGTGGCATTAAGCCCCATTGCAGCCTCTGCATCTCGACCCTACAATTTTGCGCCAGGATGGAGATGTAATCCCTGTCGATCTTCACCTCGAGCCTCGCTCTTTCGTAGCTATCCCCAGCTATCTGGGGATAATCCTGATCAAACTTTGAAGTGGACTTAACATAATAATTCACACCCCTCTGCGTCGTGTACCTGTACTCTAATGGATACGACCTTCATAAGGAGTAAATCGGGTCAGAAGAAGGCAAGAAATTCAATAGAAGGATCAACATGACGGGGAGCAGCTGAATCAATTATCCGCCTGTCTCTGCCCTTTCCAATCCCGAAGCTAAACCCTCGATACTGCGTAGTTGCCGGCTGCATGCCGCCGAAGAAGAAGTTCCTAAATATCTCATCGGCGTCGAACCCCGCCTCGTAAAATCCATTGAACCCTTGCGCTGGGCCGCACCTCTGGCCGCCTGAGCCATGTGAACAGGCTCATCAGAACCGGTGACATCATACTTCTTCCGGCTCTCCTCGTCGCTCAAAGCACTGGAAGGCCTTGGAAACCGCCTTGAACGCCTCCCCGGCCCGGAAGCTTTATTCTTGTCAGGATGAACCTTCAGGGGAAGCTTCCTATAGGCCTTCCGCACATCCTCCACGGTGCAGCTCCTCTCAACCCCTAATATCTCATAGAAGTCCTTCTTCTTCCTAATTTCCCTCACGATCTCTATCTTCTCCTCGGTGTATGACGCCGCGCCACTCGACGAACGGGCCTCGGTGCCGAACCGACGGCCTCTGCTGGAAATTCGCGAAGGCGAGGCATTGAATCCGACGGAGACGGAGTGGATTAGAGGTGGGATTTTTGAGAGAGAGAGAGAGAAAGACTGCTCGTGTGGATCTGAATCTGATAAAATATGTTGCAGAACGAAGGGACTTTCAGTCGGGAAGCAGAAGCCATCATTAAAGACTGCTCCTCTCTGTTATTAAGATTATTAGAAGTGGGCTTGGGTTATTGCCCAAGAAATGCAAATCCAGTGGCTGACTCGACTGCACAGGCTCAAAGGAAAAAAAGTCTTCCACAAAATTGGCTATCTTCCCCTCCTTAGGTCCTTTGGGCTTTTGCTTTGTAACGATACCCTCGGTTTGGGCTCTGCTGTGTCCAGTTTATATATAAATAAAACTCGTTTTTGACAAAAAAAATAAAAATAAAAATTTGTTTGAAGTAAAATCGCATTTTTTTCACATGAAAATACTATTTGCATGCTACAAATAAAATTCGGTTATTACCAAAAAAAAAAAAAAAAAAAATCTGACATATTTATTATTTTAAATTTTGTTTGTTTCATGAAAAAGAAATAACCTATAGATAATCATTTTTAAGAAAATAATTTTCAAATCATTTATTTTTTTCAATGAAAGAACCTGAATTCTTTGGGTGTTTCTAGGAGGCAGTGACCTTTACCAATTCTAGATGGTTCCCAGGAGATTAGTGTGGGAAATTCAAAATTGAGAACAACCGATTCGATCTCCAATTCTACATGACGGATTGGATCGACTAGATCGCGTAGATCAAATCAACAAAATAGCCGGTTGCCGGTCGGCCATGGCCGGTTGGCCATCCAAACTTCGGATTCTTGTTTGCGGCGGCGAGCCCTTCACATCGAGTAAAGTGAGGAAATTTTTCACAAGATTAATCTCGGATCACATAAACTCATTTTTGCTTTTCTCTGTTGGATCAATGGTTATGGCCTAAGCTAATGTGAATTGCTGATTGCAATTTAAAATTTAACGGTCCAATTGTTTTATCAGGAGCTTCTAGCAGCAAAACTAGCTGCTTTGTTCGGGGAAAAAGACTCTTGCGAAAAGATATCTTACTTCCTGCGAGACGTTTCTGCTGATCCAAACACCTTTAAGCTTGTCGCAAGGTTCTGCCACGGGTTTGAAGTACAGCTTTCGACTGAAAATACAGTAACCCTCATTTGCCTTGCTTTTTATCTGGAAAATTGAAATGACTGATACTCACAGCTAGTGGTGACCCATTTTGCATCCATATTTTTCACAAAATGGATCCATTTTAAGTTCAATTTTATATGGGTCGAAAATGAGTCAGATTGTTACTCATTTTCGACCCATTTTTAAAACCTAAAACTAATAACCCATTTAGACTCACTTTCAATTCATGGGCCATGGTCTTCTTTAATTTTATAAAATGTTTTTTAATAAAAAATTGAAATTATATTTATTTTTTATATTTCAATTTTTTTTCTTTCTTTTTTTTTTTTTCATCCCTTAGCCGAGGGCTGGTAGGGCGACAGTCGGCCGCCGCCGCCCGACGATAGGTTAGGCGAGGCTCGAGCTTGTCGACCGAGCCTCGTCGGCGAGTTGCCGACGACCGGCGAGACCGAGCCTCGCCGGATTTGGCGAGATCGAGCTCGGCGGGGTCGGGCGAGGCTCGATCTCGCCGATCCGGGCGAGGCCGAGGCCCCACCCAACGCCGGCGAGGCTTGGCCTAGCGAGGCTCAATGTCGGCAAAGTGCCTCGGCCTCACCGATTCGGGCGATTATATTAAAAATTCGATTTTTTAAAATATTTTAAAAAAGAAAAATTCATTAAATTTGTATTGCATAAAAATTGTTAAAAAATTTGTATTGCATTAAATTTGTTTTAACAATACTTTTTTATAAAAAAATTATAAAAATAAGCTTTTTAAGTTTAGTTAAAAAATTTTCATGTTACAGTTTTTAATTATTCAATGTTATGTTCACTTCAAATAAGAGAAGCATGTGCATAATCTAATTCTTTATAAATATTTCAATTTATAGGTTTTTTTAACTTTTTTTATTTTATTTACTATTTTTAATTTAATTTGAAGTTTTAATCCAATTAACATATAGTAGAAGTGAGTTTTCCTAGAACATTAATAGGTTTTTTTTAATGGGTCGGGTCGGGTATGGGTCGAGTATGGGTCGGGTAGTATGGGGCCACTGATTTACACTGAGAATATGGGCCAAAAACAATTAAATGGGCCAAATATGGATCGATCCATTTTCGACCCGACCCATACCTAACTTGACCCACCCATTTGCCACCTCTAATCCCAACCGATGTGCACAAATCAAATCATATTGTCCGATCCGTCCACATTGGCAGCTCCCAACATGTGGTTGCTTAAGGCCGGCCATCAGGCCCCATGAGCTGACCCTGACCGGGACCCATGCGGGGCCCGGGAGATGGGTACCGACTCATCACCCCATGCGTCGTGGGCCTGACAACACGTGGGCTGGGCCCAGATCCCCAACCAAAGAGCCACACTTGCATCGGCTTTTGTGGTTTTCACTTTTCAGGTGGGATTCAAGGGGTCCACGTCAGCACGAGAAATACCAAACTTGATTTTAAAGTTGTCATGCTAATTCCTCTTTTTGAACCGAAAGCCGACATGCGCCTAACTTCCCAATTGCCAACCTTAAAGTACACATCCTTTTTTTCTTTTTTTTCTTTTTTTATTTCCCTGAGAATGGTGGTGGCTGACAAATATTCCAATAAAATAATTAACTACATAAAATAAGTGCCGTAATTCGCTAATGACATAATTAATTTATACTAATGATCTATGATATGGCATCTAGAGTAATTCGTATTTTAATTTATGCATCGTCGACTTTTTCCTTCTAGAATTTGGCAGGATAAGTCCTTTGTGAGAATGGTTACAGTCTCTGCCATGATCTATTATCAAAAAAATATAAATATGTGGGTCATGGTTTTGTTTTATAATCACATCTAGATTGGCTTATAATGTTAATTAAAAGTTAAGCAATAAGTTTAATTTGTATAAAAATTAGTTGTCCAAATAAACACGTGGCATTTTCCTAGCACCGCTTGCAAGGAATGGTACCCTACTCTACTATGGAAATGGACATAATAGATCCTCTTCTCATGGATGGAATGGAATCTCCATCAATGGCTTCACACCCTTTAACTTATACGAGATGTTAGATAGCCTTAAACCTATTTGTTTTGAAATCTTTCTAAGCGAAAAATTAGTTCATCGAAATTCAAAATATTATTCGAATTTACAATTTTATGAAATCTATCCATGATTTGTATTTCAAAAAGGTTTCTCGTTAGGTGCGCAAGTTAGCATATGCTTTTAGCTAAATGACTAATGACACCACTCCATCATATTTATAATATTGGCACAAATTTAGATGGTGGCAAGTTTATGCTTTCTCTTTGTGAGAGATTTTGTAAAATTATTGCTAAATTGTTTTAAAAGTTTAAGCTGTTAGATGAATACGTGATTTAATATTTAATTATTCTAAAACTCTTTATCACGCTTAGTTTGGTTTTTTTGCCTAATACTAAACGTGAAAATTTCAAATGGGGAGACAATAGGGACTTAGAAAGACTTGAACTCAAAATCTCCTACTCTAATACCATATGAAAATTTGGTCTTTACCAACTATTTTAAAAGTTTAAGCTTTTAGAAGCATGTGTTTCATTATTCTAACACTCCCCCTAATAATAGAAATATTTAATTGGGGAAGCAAATAGGATTTGGAAAGATTTGAATTCAAGACTTTTAACTCTAATATCATGTGAGATTTTGTAAAATATCCACCAACTATTCTAACAAAAAGACATGGTTTATTATTCTATCACTCTCTAAGGGTGAAAATTGTTAATTTGGGAGGCAAATGAGACCTAAAAATATTTGAGCTTAATTATTCTAACACTCTTCTCTTTCCTTTTGGCCCACATAATGGACTAAACGACAAACACAAGTTTTGCCTTGCCACGTTTAAGGTGCTACACATAACGAACTATAAAGTATAAACACATAGTTATAAAATCGTTCAAGTGATCTATATCACGAGGAGAGCAACCGCATGGGATTCCAATATGGATCAAGCGATTAAATGGGAGATTACAACTACACTTTAGTAAGAAATAATTTGGAGTCTATCCAGCCTCCAATCACACTAAGTAATTCACGACAATGTTTAGGCCCATCGATTCCACACAAAATAATCCCTTGACCTTCCAAACAAGCTACACAATCACATAGCAAGATTTATGTAGTGTCAACACGCTCTCAAATTATTCCAGGTTTAATTCACGAAGTAAATGTCTCAAACGGATACTTTTCATGAAAAGACTCCCTTCTTATACATAATAAACACAAATTCAAAGTAGGAATCTATTGGAGTTAAAAATGAGCATGCGTGTCGTCGGGAACCGCCACCCTTACATGATTAATCCTAGTAATGGCTAAGCTGCTCATCTGGGAAAAAAAGGGAAAAGAGAAGCAAGAGCAGCACAATTGAATATGTTATCGCTTGCAATTAGCAAGTTAAAACGGTAGTCTGTTAACCGCACCTAGGAATGATGCAATCAGGTTTTTCAAGCATAACCCCGAAAATAAGAAATGCAAATTGTTATTTCTCCATAACCTATGTTGATGGGCCGGGTTGGCGATCAAAGTCTCAAAATTTTACTCGAGAAGAAAGATGGGTTTTTCTAGGTCTCGATTGAGCAAAATCGACAACAACATTTTGGATGAATGGCTATAATGCTCATCTAATTCTTGAATATGTCAGAAAGATTAAACGATAATTGAGATCTGAGATGTATTAGTAATACGATGAATTATCAAGCCGAAGGCTGGATACTTTTGAAATAAATTTGAACTAAACCCTTTCCAAATTTTTAAAGCTTGATTTACTATCTAACCTCGATGCCATCCAATATCCATGATACCATAATAATTTTTCGTCATTTAAGTACAAGGACGGCACGTCTCAATCGCAACCTCAAAAGAGAGAGAAACTGAATCAAACGTGGATGTTTTGTCCCTATATGCCAAAATGAGTCACTTCCCAATCGATGTACAAATCACTTAATCAATCCCATCGTCCGATTCGTTCATATTAGCAGCTCCCATCGCCCATCGAGTTTCACGTGCTGACTCTGACCCGAGACCGACTGCTGAAGGCGGCGATGGTAAAGGCGTGGATGATGAAAATTCTACTCCTAAACCTTGGTCATAAGTATATTTTTCTCTTTCTATTCTCCAAACGAATTCTTAAGTAAAAATATCAATTTGATAATGATACAAAAATTTCTCCCTCCTAAGCGGCCGAAAGGAAGCAGTGCAAGTGAGAGGCAGGGGAGGTGGGCAGCGATGGGTGATAGGGGGCTGGACGACGGATAATTGGCGATGACAAGTAGACAGCCAACTAGAAGGGAAAAAAAAACTAGTGACGAGGGCGAGCAATGAGAAATTTTTTTATCTCTTATTTCTATTTAAAACCTATATTTGAGTCAAAAAATTGTTCCGGAAATTAAAAAAATTGAAATTATGTCATCAAATGAATTTTTATTTTTATTTTTATTTTTTAAATAGAGAAATAGGTTACCGACTCATCACCACACGCGTCGTTTGTGGTTGGAACTCGAAAGTGGGCCCGATGTCACGTGGGCTGGGCCCAAATCCCCAACCACATATCGGCTTTTGTGGTTTTCAGGTGGGATTTAGTGGTCCACGTCGGCATGAGAGATACCAAACTTGATTTTGAAGTTCTCTCTTTTTGACTCGATTCCCAATGTGCGACTACCTTTCCCAAGTGCCAACCTTAAAGTGCGCACTCTTTTTTTTTTTCATTATTATTTATTTCCCCAAGATTGCTGGTGGCTAACATATATTCCAACAAAATAATTAAATACATAAAATAAGCGTGTCAATTTGTAAGATATGGTACTAAAGCAATTTGTAAGATATGGTACTAAAGCAATTTGTACTTTAATTTATGCTGTGTCAATTTTATTGTTCTAGAAGTTGGTGGGATAATTCCCCTATGAGTAATTGCCATCTCTGCCATTATTTGCTAGTAATAAAATATATTTATGTGGGCCATGGTTTTGTTTCATAATCACATCCACATTGCTACTAACAATGTCGATTAAAAGTTAAGCGATGAGTTTGATATGTAAATACAATAATTATAAGAAGAAACACGTAGCCAAATGATACTCAACTCTATAGTGAAAATAGACATAATAAAATCTCTTCTTATGGATGGAATCTCATTGATGGCATCACACCCATCTGCACGAGAAGTCAATAGTGTTAGACCTATTTATTTTGACTTCTGTTACTGGCTAATTTTCCCGTCAAAATTCAATATATTATTCGAATTTACAATTTCATGAAATCTATCCGTGATTTATACTATGAAAAGTTTTCTCGTTAGGCGCGCAAGTTAGCATATACTTTCAGTGAAATGATCGATGACACCACTCCACCATACGTTATAATATATGCACGAATCCAGACGGTGGCAGGTGTCTCCTTTCCCTTCGTTTGTCTTTTCCCCAACCCATGGACTGGAGGACAAATATGAGTTCTGCTTTTGCCTCGTTCAAGGCGCTACACGTAACGAACTACAAAAGCATGCACACATAGTTTAATAAATCCGACTCAATAACATGGGATTCCACCGTAGATCGGGCAATCGAAAGTGAGATTACAGTCATACTTTCAGAAATTCAGGTACTTTGAAAATATGACCCCAAAAAAATCATACTTTAAAAAGTTGTCATACGTCGAAATTCGATTATTTCACATGAAATAATTTATCAATCTTATAGACGGGCTTCACAGTTGTGTTGCTAAATTTATGTAGTGTCGATCCTCCTAAAATATTTTGGGGTGTAATTCACGGAAAAAAATCATTTTTTATATAAAGAATAGAAAATCTATTGAAATTAAGAGACGCAACTCAAAAAAAAAAAAAAAAAAAAAAAAAGAAGGAAATTTCTTATTTTGGATCGAATTCCACTCGCATAAAATCCCCCTTCCCGTCACTCCCCGCTCCACTCGCAACTGCTCCACACTCTCACTCTCTCTCTCTCTCTCTCTCTCTCGCTCGCCATGAAAGAACCGCCTTCTCTCCCCCGTCTCCGGAAGAAACCCTCCGCCGCCGCCGGCAACCCGTCAAGAAAGCTCAAGCTCGTCTGCAGCTTCAATGGCGCCCTCCAGCCCCGCCCGCCGTCCGGCGACCTCCGCTACGTCGGGGGCGAGACCCGCATCGTCTCCGTCGACCGCGGCGTCTCCTTCTCCCGGCTCGCGTCCAAGATCGCCGGCCTTTGCCCCAGCATCCCCTCCGGGTTCTCCATCAAGTACCAGCTCCCCCACGCCGACGCCGGCGCCCGCAAAGGCGGCGGCGGCGGCGGGGACGCGCCCCTGGTCTCGGTCGCCTCCGACGACGACGTCAGGTGCATGATCGAGGAGCACGACAAGCTCGAGGCGCGCGGTAAGCACGCGAGGCTCTGGGTCTTTGTTTTTAGCGACGGTAGCGATGGTAAATGTCGCGAAGAGGGTGGGCTCGGGAAGGATCGTGATACGCGGAGGGGTGTGTGTGGAGATAATGAGATTTTGGGTAGGAGCGGGTTGGAGGGTTTCAATGGTTGCGGATTCGAGGGCCAGAAAGATCAGGAGGTCCGATTTCGTGGCAGTTGGGTTGGTTGCGCGGTCGTTAAGAATCCGGTGAATGGCGTTGCCGGGACGGGATTTCGTGATGATCCTGTTAGGAATATGGGGTGGAACGAGCCAATTCTAGTGAAACAATTGGCTGTTTACAATAATGTTCGAGATAATTCAAATACAAAGATGGAATTTTCCGCTCACCGGGGGCGCGTGAAGTATGACCGGTCACCTGCCGGTTTGGCTTCTGGACCCCAAGCCCCAATGGACCTGTTGGACCGCGTAAAAGTGGGCACACATTGTCCGGGCAGTGAGAGTCGTTATAATCTTGTTCAATTTCGGGTAGCACGCCCACGCCCTCTAACTCCAAGAAATGGGAATCTTCCGGTGCCAACGTATGTAACTGCGCAGATTTTGTCGAGGAAATGTAGCCATGAGTTGGGGATCTGCAAAGGATGCTTGAGTCATTATATTACCGTACCTCAGGATCCAATGCAATGGGGCAATCCCGCAGTGGTTTTGAACAGTGAAAGTGTTAATGCTCCGAAAAACTTGAGAAGGATTGAGGCGGGGTTGCACAGTCATTTGAACAGGGAAAACATTGTACCATCACCTTGCACCAATCCACTCACCGGAAGAAGTTATACTCAAGAGCCTTCAGCTGTGGCTGGCAGGGCATGGGGAGCAATGCAGAGCAGTAACCACAGCCATAGATCTGGGGCATCTGATGCAAGATATCAGAGGGTTCATCCATATCATGTTCGAAATCATTGCTATAATCCAGCTGAGATGGAGAGCTATCTAGCTGTTAAAGCTGAACCGAGGCTCTCACTTGGAAAAAGTTGTCCTGGTCTCAAGCCTATTTCTAATATGTCAAAGCAGAAGCAGTTCATGAGAACACATCAGGCAGAGCACAAGGCATGGACTGGATTTTATAACTGTTTGTCGAATGGAAGTGTGAATTTGATGAACTCCTATTTGAATTGTGAAAATCCTTGCATTTATGCTCAAGGTGATTATCCGACCTTACTATTTTCAAATGCAAAGTTTATGGAATGCAATCCAGCTTATCGGGGCGTCTCTGCAGGTGTGGATGGGAAGCCAGCTGTGCATCCCAATTCCATAAGTCCATCAACGTGCCTAGAGGTGATGGATGCTCAAGAAGATGTCCAATCTGCATTAAATGCATATAAGAACACTGTTATACATCAAACCTCCCTTGAAAATTTCCTTAATGGGTCAAAATGTGATTCTAACATATACAAGAAACCACCTCCTATGGATCCTTTGGAAAGTTCCGACGTATGTCTCTTGCCAAGTGACAGCAAATGTAGTGACAGCACAGGCATGAGATGCAATGGCAAATATCCCAGTAGATCAACGGGCATTAACTTGTCAAGCTATAATAATAACATTTCATCATCAGTTGATCTGTCATTACATCACCTCTCATTGTCATCACCCAAAGATGTGGAACCATCTGCACATTCTTCTCACGCAACAAGCAACATTTCTAATGCTTTGACCAAGCCACAAACCAAGTCTATAGATTTGATGGAGTTTAGCACGGGCCCACAACTTGATGAATCAAATGGAGTTCAATCTGATTCATCTTCAGAGGATGTCCCTAAGGTGGAAAAAGATCATGTTTATGAAGATAATCTGGAGGAACTTTCATCAGGTTTAAGCATTGATGACAAGGTAATGCTCGAGGATACTTTCCCATTTGCTCAAGAAATAAGTGAGTAAAGTTTCTTGAGCATATGATATTTCCATTGACTTCATTCACCATGAGCCTTTCCTTTGACAGGAAAAGTTTAAAGAGAGTCCCAAGTGCTCTAAATTAATTGGTGGCATCTCAACAGACTTGACTGCTTTTTATGCACACCTCACTTCTCAAGGGCTGCAGGTAATATTTCAATTTTGCTTTGGTGCCTTCCCTTCCAATATCAGAAGGATTAAAGGTTTCATTTTCTCTGCAGACTATTAGAACTACAGATGTAGAATGTATAAAAGAACTGGGATCGGGTACATATGGGAC
The DNA here is from genome assembly GCA_014182565.1 of Eucalyptus marginata. NCBI lineage: Eukaryota > Viridiplantae > Streptophyta > Magnoliopsida > Myrtales > Myrtaceae > Eucalyptus > Eucalyptus marginata. Next base: position 10,788,079 of record CM024587.1, on the reverse strand, counting down.
TGTATACTATGGGAAGTGGAAGGGATCTGATGTTGCGATTAAGAGGCTAAAATCCTGTTGCTTCACAGACGGTGCTGCTCGGGAAGATCGTCTGGTAAATATTCCCAGTTGTAACATTTAAATGTCACATCTTAAATGTTTGATTACTTTGGCAGAATTGCAGACTTATTGTAGTTACCAATCACCTATAGTCACTATCTTTTTTTATGAGAAATACTGTTTGTAGGATCATAGCGTTCCAAACTTTTTATCGTCCACTAAATATTTTTAGGCAAACCTAACTGTTAGAAATTCCATGTATGGTGTCCTTTTGATTTGAATATCTGTCATAATAAGTTCTCCTAACTGATGTCTTGTCAAAATGTCCATTTCTTTTCGTATAAGTTGGGGCCTAAACCCTACAGAAGTACTCTTGTTCGCTAACGTTTAACTAAATGCTTCTTTGAGGCACTACTGATGAAAAGAATGCTCATTTGCAGTAGGACATCAATTTGATTGAATTCTTTTCCATGATCATTAGACTCGATTGAAGTGGTTCTTCCCTGGAACTGCCACCCTTACTATTTAGTCTCTCATTTGAAACTTTTGACTTCAGTCATGTGTTTTATTGCACCCTTGCTTGCTTAAGTATGGAAATGCATCAAATGTATCACTTTATAAAGCAACACAGAAAGGCATGGAGACAGTATAGGTTACATGAATCCCTTTTGCATGTCAGGATAGTATAGGATTCAATATGCATAACTCAGTGATCCAAAATTTGATTTAATTGTGTCCTTTTTTAACATATTCGCTGTTCACTGGCAATAGATTGTAGATGAGTTATAGTCCATCCATAATTGTGCTTCAACTTTCTGTTGTAAATTTAAATTTCTATTTAGGTACCTCACATATTCCTGCAAGTTGTCAAAATGTGATGTAGAACCTGTAATTTGGTCATTTCAGTTTATAAATGGTTCAGGTTCGCTCTATATGTACATGCTTTTTCTGTCGAAGAGATACATTTCATTTATTGTCCATCATCTTTACCACCTGATCTGCAGCAGCATTCAAACCTCTTTCTATACTGGAGAACAACGTTTTTTAGCCTCTTAGCTAAATTAACACACTTTAGAAAGATCAGATGCACTTCTCATGCAAAGCACTTGTGCCTTTTCTCGTTTGCATTCTGGGCATCTGCTTGCACCAATGCTCATCCTCCTCTATCACCAGCCTATTTTAAGCCTTCCCTTCAATCTTCATGGGGGATATTTAGATTTAAGAGTGTCTCAAAAAGTTAATTGGTGTTATGTAGATGTTATTCTGGTTGCAGTGATCCAATCTTCTTGTCTGAAAGCTTTTTGCATGCCTCATTCCCTCCCTCGCCATGGGGGTCACCTATTTACTAGACAGATCAGTCAACTCATAATATTACTATTTTATAAACGTGCTATTTCAGCTTCTTTGTCTGACATGAATAATGAACTTATACTTGGAAAACAAAAGGCTATTGAATGAAAAGTTCTTGTCTAATTTGTCAATCTCATTATAATATTGTCCAGGTTGCCGACTTTTGGAAGGAAGCTCACTTGCTGGGCCAGCTTCACCATCCAAATATAGTGGCATTTTATGGAGTAGTTTCAGATGGGCCCGTGACGGATTTGGCAACTGTAACAGAGTATATGGTCAATGGCTCCCTCAAACAAGTCTTGCGAAAGAAAGATAGGTATAAATCCGTCTGAATTATGTACATGGAACTTAATATCATAAGCAGACAAACAAATAAGTTTAATGTCAATAATTTGAAGTTGGAAATTTAAGTACCTGACCTAATGCTGCTGCTTGCTTTTGGCTTTTGTGGATTCCCATATAATCAGTATTAAAACCAGTTGGTTTGGTTTAGTTGCCTTGACATCCTGGAATTCTGAACTTTGTGAATTATCACCAAGATCATAAAGATTTGAATTGTTGTTGCAGAGAGTAACCTTGCATTAGCCCGTCACTTTGTATTCTGGCAAGTTTCTATTTCTGTTACTGTCTATTCTGGCATTAACTTGGCTTGTTCAGGTGATTATAGAGTTGTCGACATTCTTTATGAAGTTACGGTGACTGTTGTCTTACACTGTTCTATTCTAAAGTCCTGGAACCAATTCCTGAATTGAAGCAGGCGCATATGCCTCCTCAGTACTGACTAAAACAAAGAAGTTGATCCAACTCTAAGCTTGTTAAGAGGGATGAAATAAATTATGGAGTGGACAACGTTGGCAGGAAAGGAAAAAGCAACTTCCTTCCCTGCAAGGTCTTCAGTCTGAAATTTGAAACTGAATTATAAGACATATTCTTTATACTGATATGAGCTGTGGGTAGTTGTACCTTAGAAATCTTCTAAACTAAAACCATTTGTGAAATATTCACATGACTGTTTCATCTCTGTTAAGTGGACAAAGTCCTGTCTCGGCATTTATGGAATTTAATTTAAGGCCAATTGCTTATGTTTCTACTGGATGACAGGACGATTGATCGTCGGAAGAGGCTGATTATAGCAATGGATGCAGCCTTTGGGATGGAATACTTACACGAGAAGAACATTGTTCACTTTGACCTGAAATCTCATAATTTCCTCGTGAATATGAGGGACCCACAGAGACCAGTTTGTAAGGTGATTAATCAATTACCTTAGATGTCCTGCCTTTCATAATGTAATCACATTATAGGTTCCCTCTTTATTAAGTGCCTGAGCCTTTATTTGCAAATCCTTCATTGTACTTGAGTAAGGTATAACTGTGAGTGGGAACCTTCCTCAGATTGGTGATCTTGGCTTATCAAAAATCAAGAAGAAAACGCTTGTCTCTGGTGGAGTACGAGGGACAATACCGTGGATGGCTCCTGAGCTTTTCAACAATAAGAACAACATGGTGACAGAGAAGGTATCTTACTAATTGGACTATATACAATTTACAACTCTCAGATGCCAACATTTTCCTTGCCCCATTTTTTAACATTGTAATATGGGAAAATTGTGCTGACAATGTAGGTTGATGTCTACTCATTCGGAATAGTCATGTGGGAACTTTTGACAGGGGAAGAACCCTATGCAAACTTACGTTCGGAAGATATAATAGGTATGATCCCAGACTGAGAATTCTGATCTGTAATAAATTTATGTGTTTTACAATTTCAAAAGATCCGCCTAAACATTAATTCCAGAATGCCATTTTTTTTCTGTTTGGTCTTCTATGCTTTTTCAATATATTAGAGCAAAACCAAGACAGCGACTTTTGCATTTTGGCCCTCTCTATTCTTTGCACTCCCCCGTGTTGCAGAATTGGAGACTGAATGCTCCGTGGATTTTGCTTTATTTTCCATAACTTGGTTTTTCTAGATACCCTTCTTGGATTTTTCGTCAGGGTATTCATCAGAGTAGGCATTGTCAAAGGAAAGCCTGTTCTGACTTTGTTTCTTTCCTCTATGATGCTTCAGCTGGTATTATCAAAGGAACTCTGCGACCCGAAATCCCGAGTTGGTGTGACCCCGCATGGAGATCACTGATGGAGAGATGTTGGTCCAACGATGTGAATTCAAGGCCCTCCTTCTCAGACATTGCGAAAGAGCTACGAGCCATGTCAGCTGCAATGAACATTAAATGATGATATATATATAGATAGGTCTTCCGGTTTCTTTTGTTGTAACTAAGTAAACTTTAGGAACACCGAGGACAGGGCATGTTGGGGCGTTGAGTACTATTTGCCGTCCACTGTCTTAGAGGACTGTTATGAAGATAGTGACCGTTGTTAGGATCTGTCGACAACGGTGAATTAATTTTTGCAGTCACCGCTGTGATGCGACGATCCATAATTCGAGAGCCATATGCTTGTGAGATGAACATGCAGGACGTTGAGTCAAACTGTCACTTTTCTTGCTGAGATTGCAATTGATAATGCATTCTTGGGAGTCTCTCTCTCTCCTTCGATTCTTGCTCTGATAATCATATGGAGCATCGACTCGTATCATGTCAGTTGCTGAGGACAGAACTGTCGTTCTTCATTCAACTGATTCAAAAATTTTCAACTGTTGACGTAATAAAGATGTGTGAGTGAATGTTATGGATCGATGGAGCAACCGAAAGAAAATTATAGGCCTTGATTCTACTCTATGGATCCAAAATAACAGATTTTTTTTTGTCGGTCGATTTCAGAAAGAGTTCCGAGTCTCAAAAACCGATGGCAAAAATCATTCGATAACTTATTGATAACTTCCTGATGTTGTTTACCAAATAATTGACTCTTGTTGCAAGTTTGCAAACGACCAACTGTTTTTTATCTTTCTTATCGGTGTCTTAATTTCAAAAATTGTTACGTTCATAAGTTTGAAGTGTTCAATAAGTCTTGCAAAATAAAAGATGGTAGGTGAGCATGAAAATTGCATGTTTACAAGTTATCAAAAAAAAAATAGTAATTAATAATAATGTTAGTATGTCATCGACAAATTATCTGGAAAAAAGTCATCGGTCATTCTTTTTAATAACATTTTTTTGACATGTACCAACAATTAAAATTTACCGGTGTGAATTAGATATCTGCGCTTTCTGGATAAAGAGATAAGTAGAAGTATGCCTTTTTTTTTTTTTTTTTTTTTTTTTTTGCTTGAAGTATGCCTATTTCAAAGATCAGTTTTTGCTCGAGAGATGTGGGAGTGCATAGCGACAATTGAAATGGGTAAATGTTGACAAATCAAATGAATATGGGTGAACACTAAACGAGATTAATAATAAAACGGGATTCGAGAACATAGGATTTAGATATTTAAGAATTCTTTTGATAGAAAAAGAAAAAAAGAATAAATTTAAGAATAAATTATATGTCCGTTGACGATTGCTAAAAAATGCGTAGAAAACCAAACGTTAGTCTTAGATTAATGTAAAATCTTTTTGTCTCTGTCTCTTTGATTAGCGTACTCTCAGTCACTTTATATTGGGATGATAACATTAATACTTCATGGATTTTGGCATAATGTAAAATATTATTGATAAATTTTTAATTTGTTCAATGCGTTCCTAAACATTAGCCTAATGTGCAATGTTGTCATTAAACTTTTAATTTGTTCAATACGATCCCTAAACTTTTGGTATTAGTTCAATTTAATCCTCGGACTATATATTTTTAAGGGCGTAGACATGTTTTAACAGAAAACTTCCAAATATGAATTTTTAATAAGCTCTCGTCAAATAGAAAATATCAAATCAACTTGATTTAAAATAGGCATTTCGCTTGATTAGTTAACTATACACTCCCTTGACCAAAAATGTGAAAATGTCCACCCAACCCTAATCAACTATTTGGGCTCAAAATTGATTTAACTCCACGCTTCCAATCCTATTTGATCGGTTCAAAAGACCTACATCTCGTAATTATCGTTATGTAGTCTTTGTCATCAAACATAATAATGTTGTGGGCAATTCCAGATAGACTTTTACTTTCTACTTTTTGTTCAATCTTTGACTGGACGGTAAGAGTACGAAGAAATGGATTGCCATGATCACAAAAAGTCCCGTTAAACTCATTGTTTTATTTGGCTAATCATCTCTAATTTTGCAAAGGAGAAAGATGCAAAATACGGTGTCCTTGTGCTAACTTTTATCCACATGCTCAATCTCTAAGACCTAATTTGATAAACATTGTTCCAATTAGACCTCATCGCCAGTCAGACACCCGTGGTTCCGACTAGACTCAATTTGCCAAAAGGGTAAAATACTTAATTCCTAGACTCGGCTCGTCCACCTTGAACTTACCAAACCATTTAATTCCACATAAAAAATTTTAAAGTTGTTCTAGTCATGAGCAAATTTGAAGGGCCATTTTAGAGTTTAACAATAGACCCGGTCCGCCCATCTCGTCGTATTTAATTTCATATGATAAAGATACTTTTATTCTGTAAAATTGGTTAGTCCTCTTATGGTAGTTGATAGGTAGGATTTCTTTCCTTGCCGAAAGAACAAATTCCCTCGATGTAATGAATGATAATGTTAATGAATTCCGCAGAAACGTGGATACGACAAGTTCAATCAGGATTATATAGAAATGCAGTCCTTGTCTCCGGATCGTCATCGGAAAGATAGTTCACAAATCGAACTTGTCCTGTGAAAGCATGATGTCCAAAATCGAGTTATTAGTGCAAAAGGGCCAAAGAGATTTCCACACGAAAGAAGGAGATGAAAGCAATCTCTGCCGGTACAGACAAGAGCCGGCGACAAAGCATGTTTTGGTCTGAGCTACAATCCTGCAAGGCTGCCCAATTATTACAAAGCCTTTCCTGTTTCATTCCTCTCCACCCGAAGGTCAAACTGCCAGCCAGAGAGAGAGAGAGGGAGAGAGGGAGAGAGAGAGGGAGCCACCCGTGTTCTTTATTGACCCCTCTCATCATATTCGGTTTTATTCCCCTTTCCACTCAAGATTCTTCTCCCCTTTCGTTCTTTCGAGGGTCCAAAACTTCTCTCTCTTTCTCTCTGTGTGCGGCTGGAAGAGAGATCTTGGAGGGTGTGAATCTTGGTTTCTTTCCCTTTTGGTTGACGGGTCACGTAACACGAATCTAGGGTTCTTGATCTTTGGTGGGTGTCTTTCGAATTCGAAGGAAGAAAAGCCAAGAACCAAGAAAATGGGTGCGGAGACCACCTCCGGATCGGGCTCGGAATGCGAGACGCAGGTGGTGCTGAACGTCTACGATCTCACGCCCATTAATAATTACACCCGCTGGTTCGGCTTCGGCATCTTCCATTCGGGCATTGAAGGTGAGTTTTGCTTGAGCTGATGGCTTCTTGCTCCTGTCGTTCGAGGTGTCTTGGCTTTCTTGGGTTGTTTTCGTGATCTGGGTGTTTGTGAATTTGCGGGGATTAGCTCTGTGGTGTCGGAAGCTCGGGTTTTGATGATGATGGAAGTGCCGCGGAGGTTGCATTTGTACTCTCTATTGATATGAGTTTCGAATTTGGGAGAGATTTGATATGATGTTCGATGATACGATCTGATGCCGACTGAAAAATGCAGTGTGTAGAATGCTCATGATGAAGTTGAATGTTCCTTAGTTCCTGTATTTTTGTACATCGTGAGCTGCCTGAATGCGACTGAATTTCATTGCTTGAGGAATGCTTGTTGAGTGTTTACTTTCGTTCCTTGTGAACTTGTGGTTGGACATCATATAAATTAACCTGTATGTCATTGAGTCAAGAAGGTCAATGGGTCAAGGCGTGGTGAGAGGGAGAAGACCTGTGGAAAGTTATGACCTTCTTGTCTCTGGTTAACCTGTATGTCATTGAGTGGTTTGGCTTCTTTTTTGATTTCTTGGAGATGATCCTAGAGGACTTTACTCTCTGTTAATGAGACATAAGCAAATAGCAATAGTAGGGCAGTGGGTGTTACTCTGCAACTTGCATTGTTTAATGGGCCTTACTGTTCGAATTAATTGAATGCTTACATCACTGCAGATGTACTTAATAACATGTTGTTATGCCTCCAATCCCCTGTTAGGCCGATTCAAGAAGTTGCTTCTCTTGTATTGCCCTTTTGTGTTCCTGAATTCTTATTTCTTCATTTGTCGTGATAACCTGAAACACCCGACTGATGTCCGTGAACAGTTCATGGCAAAGAGTATGGGTTTGGTGCCCATGACTTCCCTGTTAGTGGGGTTTTTGAAGTGGAACCAAGGAGCTGCCCGGGTTTCTTATATAGGTGTTCCATATCATTGGGACGCATTAAGATGTCTCCCTTAGAATTTCGAACATTTATTGAGAATATGGCAGCTGAATACCATGGAGATACATACCACCTCATCTCCAAGAACTGCAATCATTTCACAGACGATGTCTCGTTGAGATTGACGGACAGACGGATCCCCGGGTGGGTAAATAGGCTTGCTCGGTTAGGTAAGCTCATGAAATTTCTGGTGCATACTTCTTCTCAGTCTCCTCAGCTTGTTCGTTTTTGTTTGCCATTATAATCACCATCATGCTAAGTGAAAAATAGTTTGACTTGACCTTTTATAATATAAAAATGAAGCGAAGCTTGATTGCTTAAGTCCATATTCTCTCCATGTTAAGTGATTTGAAATTTACAAATATATGGTTATCTTGATGTCAAAGTAAACAAACTAGCTATATCCATCGCACTGGGGTAGACATATACTTATCTCATGCTAAGTCTTCTATCTTTCTCTACAACTATTCAGGACAAAGAACTGATGTGAATTATTGCCATTAGCATTTTGTGCATCTTACTGTGTATTTTGGTGGCATATCAAATCTATGAAACGACTTATGTATGGAAATTATACTTAGATGTTTAAAATTTTCTTTTACTACGATTATTCTTATACAGAAACACTCTGAAATGTTGACAATCACCACGTCGCATTATATCTGTAGGCGCTGTATGCAGTTGTCTGCTTCCAGAAAGCTTACAAGTAACCACAGTTAAACAGATGCCAGAGTACCATGAATGTTCCGGTAATGATTCTCTGCATTTTTTCGCTCACTTTTGTCAACGAATATCAATTTGCACGCTGGCCATTAAGAGCTGCATGTAATTGCCTTTCGTTCTTTTTTAATCTCCAGAGGATGAAGTAACAGAATCTTTTTCAAACGCCACTCCTCGCGAGTCAACTGAAATAGACGAAAATGAACAAGAAAAGCACTTGTTGTCGCCTGGCACGGGAAGCGGAGAAGTAGTTTTCGTCAAAGAGATTCAGAAGTGATGATACCCGAATGCCTTCTCAACGAAGGGAGGGCAAGATGCCTTGCAATTGGGGTTGTAACATTGTTAACTGTGCTTGATCAAAGAGAAATGATTGTGGCCAATTCATCATTTGTTATTTTCCATTGGTTTGCCACTCGCAACTTTTGTTTTTTTACTTGCAATTGGAATTTGTCCTTGACTTGATCACCTTCAACGAACTTCAAAATTTTCTGAATCTCTGTTCTTTTGTCCATCTTGCCAGCAACTGTGTGATTAATGATTTTGCTTTATTGGAGGCAGGGGGCCGTTGATGTACGTGCTCCCAGACAAGCTATAGCTGCTCTCTGTCTCTGTCTCTCTTTCTCTGGTGACCAAGCATACATGAGAACACAACTGTCAAATGTGGATGGAAACAATAAAATGAACAAAGTGGACAGCGCAGTTTGAACGTGACCATACCCTGAGCCATTTCAAAAGATGGTGGGTCTTTGATTCAATATCTTAGGTTCCATTTCATTGAGGAAAAATCATGTTTTGATTTTTTGATGTTTGGACGACAAAAAACTAACCAATCCACCAAAAGTTTTTCATGAATTGCAAAAAAAAAAAAAAAAAAGATTAGGGGAAACTTACTTCCCCTTATGACGAAAAAGGAAATCATTTTTTTCTAAATTATCCAACAAATGAAAGCTAATAGAAAATATTTCTCTTCATCATGGAAATGAAATTTTCCATGAAATAGTCACACCCCTTTAATCATCGCAAGATTTAAGGTTGAATGAGCTATGTATTTAACTGTAAAGACAAAATTTTGAAAGACAAGTAACTTCTCTAAACTCTCCTTCACACATGAGGTGACTTGGGTCTTCCATGGATTTGCCTCATTATGGGTTTGGTTTTTATGCGCTCTTCCCATTCCTAACTCTATGCAAGCTTGAAAGTCATATAACATCATCTGCGTCAAGCAACTCGAATCAATCATCACCATCCTTGGCTTAGCAGAGGAAGCCAAAAAGCAAATATGGAGACTTGGTTTACCACCCCATTCAGGCATATGCAAAATCCGGACTCCAGAGCAGACGACCAAACACATTCTTTATGCGCGACCCTTCGCAGGCGGACAAAATCCCTTCCGACCCTATCAACTCTGAGATCAGATCGCATCAGTAGTAGCACTTCATCATTAAATCTTGCTCTTACCTTCTGTGTCCTGGCTTTCATTGCAAGTTCGAAAATTATCTGCTCACAAAAGTTTAATCTAGGATTGCCCTAGGAAAGTGAAAACTAGGAACCAATCAGCTTAAAAGACCATGTCTAATGTGCAGTTAAGCAAACATGAAATTAAAAATCCAGAATCCCGGTATGGCCACCCCCAAACTAATTGTCTACATGAGACCCCATGAACCACCATCATGAGTCCATGAGGTTCCATATGTGCCAAACAATAAGAAAAAGACAGCAGGAGAACGAAACTCATAGCCAACGTACGTATACCATTGCAACCACCAGCACAAACTATGGGTCACCCAATTCAATTTATCCCCATCATTAACAAATCTCTTTCAACACCAGCTCTTCCTTGGTTGTCATTTCTCGAAACTTGTCTTGATGCCCTATGATGATGAGCCATCAAGCCCCAAATTCGAAGATAGCCATGCGCACACCTGATCCATCTCTTCAGGAATTGTGAAGTGCCCGAGCCTGCACAGTTGAGGAAATTACAATGAGATGGTCATGAATTCAATCTCAGAATCAGTTCCTCCTAAGTAGCGCTCTTAAGGGTCTGCCGCAACATACCCACTATAGGATTTGAATGTCACATTTTGGAACCCAGCAGCTTTCAAGGTCCCTGAGGATTTCTCACCAAATTTGTAAGGCACCACATCATCACCTGTCACAGCATATCAACATAAATGGATAAATTACTTCTGCAGTTCACATAGTGACCGGCACTGATTTGTCGAGTGAGACATGCTTCAGAAGAATAGCTGTTTTATCAATTTTTTTTTTTTTTTTTTTTAAATGGCTAACAAAATTTATCTTGACCAGCGATAAACTCGCGAATATGACAATCATCATCAGACTTGAACAATAAGAATAGCAATAACAGGAAATGAAAGCCACAGAATGACTACTTAGATCAGATGTCACATGGCAAAAGGGTGAACGATAAAGATGGTCAAAGAAAGAATTAAGTTTTATATATTATGGTAAAGTTTTATATATTATGGTAAAGTTTGTAAATCCTTCATGCACCTAAACTAAGACCCTGGGAAACTAAACTCTGTTTTTCTGCAACCATCACTTGAAAATTGGTTGAGATGACAAGAAAGGTTGGGAAGTTTATATCGAATAGGGTGGCCGTGGTGAGTAAAAGAAAGATGTGAGTTACTGATAAAGTAGCTACTTTTAAGCTAAGCATCAGTGCCTCATCAGGTCAGAAGGAACTAATCTATGATTTACATATAGAAAGGAAAATTGGCAGTGCACAAACAAGATATAAAAACTGTAAACCTACATGTCTCTCGTTCTTTGTTCCACATACCTGAGAACTGATCAAACTAAGTGAGCTGTCCAACTGTTTATAAAAGTCATTCTACTCCATGGCACCACACAACAGGCAAACAAGAGAGCTCCCATGACTTAGTATTGATTAGTCATATAGCTGAACATAAAAGAGTTATATTAAGGAAACACTGAATGGTGCATTCTCATGCAAAGGTAGTTTCCATACCTGTGCCATGGCAGAGAAGTACGGGCAATGAAGCAGCACGTGTCACAGCTTCATTTTCCCCTTCTAACTTGTTTTTCAAAGTCCTGTTGAAGAATAGAACTAGTTATCTCAGCACCAAGGCCCCACCAATTCAGATAAGACAAAACATAATGAAAGTAGCCAAACTTTGAACATGGAAGCCAGCCACTGAGCCCAACGACTGTACTTATTTTGGCTGGGTAAGGATTGCCATTCCCATATTTTCCCAAAGCACAGCATGATGCACAGTATAGAGCAGTTGCTGCTCCCATGCTGAAGCCTCCAATGCCAAGTTTGACTGCCAAAGGTGAAGAAAGTACCAATTACTGGTTTTCAAAATGTATAAAGCGCTCATTGAATTAACTTACTGAGAAAAATGAAAGATAAAAACTAATAGAAGGGATAGGGAAACTTTTTTATCCTTCAAGGAAAGCTTCTTCCATCAAGGAGTTATTGCTTCCACATCCAAGGCTTCTTCAATATTAATTGGTATCAGAAAAGGCTTTGCCATCACATCAACATTATGAAACTTACTATCAGCTGGTTCTGTCGACAACAAATTTGCAACATGTGCAGCTGAAGCATCCAAACCCTCTAAATCATCAGCAGCATTCTCGGAAAGGTCTCCAACGTCAAACCCTGAATTAAATAGTATTAGTACATACACAATGATGGTCAACATCATCTACCTTCTCCAAAACACCAATGTCTCAATTACGAGATTTACCTTCTTCAAAACAAGCATAAAAATCCTAACCAGGAATAACAATTGTAACTTTTTTCACGATGGAGTAAGGATATCTTAATTGTTTTTATGCAGCAAGGTGCTTATTGCCTCCTCCTAAGATACATGCTTATATTCAAGATAAACTGTTTTTATTTATATAACAATTCTACTTCCTGATGGAATGCCTGTTTCTTGAAAAGCAATGGACGTACAAGCAGTAGAAGGGAAGCCCCCAAAAATGCTGACTGGTCGTGTAGGGGAAGTTGGGCATATCCATTTTATCTGAGATATAAATAGTGAAAAGTTATGAAATCGTATAAGGAGAAGGAAGCAGCCACAGAGCATGCAATAAAGCGTGCCTTCACTATAAATTCTATTTCTTACATTTGGAAGAGGCAGGGTCTCCAACAGCTGCGACCAGCTGCCAAAAAAATTGAAGTGTAAATAAGAAATCTACAATAACCCAAATGTAAGAGGTATTTGACAACCCACTTGGAAGCCACATGTTATATGTGCGGATGAAAACTTGAAATAGACAGCTTGACCTTGGTCCTTTACACGAAGAACCAACACAACTATTTACTTGTGATAAGAAGTGGAGGTGTGCGGAGATTGCATATCAGATAAACTCTTCTAGACTGAAAATGTCATCATTAAAGAAACTTGCTGCCAGACAGATTAATAAATGAAGTTACATTAGGTAGGCCAGTGTTGATGTCAAATATTACCTCGAACCATTATCACCAAGGCCATGCAGCCAAACAACAGTTGCTTGGTGTTTACCTTTGGGCCTGACCACATACGTCCTCCCAAAGTTAACTGCCTTTCTAGCTGTTTGCCCGCCTGTAATAAAGCGATGACCACAGATAGGATATTGATGTCAACATATAACATTCAAAGAATTTAGCCAATCATAAAGGACCTTTTTGATAGATTCCAGCATCAAGTGCTCTAGAAAAATTGCTTACAACAAGGAGAAAAAGGGAAAAGAAGATCAAGCAAACCAGAACCCATCGAAGACCCTGTCAAGCTCATTTGGCTCCTTAGGATGTAAAACTCAAAGAAACTTTTCTGCACTGTTCGGAACAGTGGAGACCCTGACAAAAACAAACATCAAAGTTATATTACCCATCAGAATCCAGCTACAACAACAGATATTGTAGGTTCAAATCCTACACCGGCTGATTCCCATCTCGAAAGAGAGATCTTGGTGTCAGGGCAGTCACCAAAGTTAACACGTATAAACTTTGTCAAATTCTCAAGCAGTTCATCCTGAATTGACAGTCAACATTACCGCATTGTCACACAGCACAAGTCTAGCACATCATTGTTGCAACGTAAAGAATGTCGGCATCCTGCTACTACGCTGCTAAAGCGAAACACATGAGTCATTCTCTGACAAGCAGGGAGCGGATGCTCACAAGAGGCTGACTTCGGACGACACTGCATAACAACGTTCCCCGATTCACAACACCCTCGAAAGTACCGAAAACTTCGACACCAAAAGGGACAATTTCAGGTTTTTCCTAAAATGGGCAGAAGAGAGAAGCCGCAAATAATCAAATTAACACGAAATCAAGAGCCCAGAAAGGCTACACGAATCACTACGCAGAACCAACGAAAAATCAAAAAAGAAAAAAGAAAAAAGAAAATCACCCATTACCCTCAAGACATCAAAAAACGACACAATGCACAAAACAATCACAAACGAAAAAGGAGCAGGAACATGCCCAAGAATCAACCCAAGTCAAAACAGCACAAAGGAACAATAAACGACGACGATTTCGGTCCCAACGAGCTCATCGCGAAGAAGAAGACAACGGAATCGGGACGAGAGGCTCTAGGGTTGGAGTGGAGCCGAGCACCGGCGCTGCGTACCTCGATCGATTGGCGAAGATTGCGAGGGCAAACCACCACTCTCTCTCCTCTCTCTTCTGCGTCTCTGCTGCTAAAGGTGAGATTTTTATCTCTGTTGTCGTGTGTTGTTATGTTTTTGTCGTTACGTGCGACCGGTTAATGGCCGTTCAGAACTTTCGCGAGGGAGATGGCGAATCAGGTTCTACATTTAATTTGCACGCCGCCGGCATTCATTTATCAAAAACTAAGAAAAATATAAATTTTGGAAAAATTAATACTACGAAAAAAAAAAATCTCAAATTGCTTATTACAAATGTACTTTAAATTAATTTTTGAGTCATCGAAAATCCCAAATTAGTACACTCGCTACATATTTAACCTCTATTACCTTTTGTTAAATTTTAACGTGAAATTACTGAATTAGCAATAATTCAACTGATAAGATAAGTTTATGTAGAAATTTATATCAATTTTGGTAAATTTATCACGGATTTACCAATTTAAGATTTTTTGTAATCCAAAAATTAGTTTATGGTAAATCTATTTTTTATATATTAATATAAGGTTTTTCATGATATTAACATTTTTTGGAGAAAAAATAAAATTCCCTAGGTAGTAAAGTGGAGTTATTACATGTAACTTCATCTATTTTGTGGTATAATATATTCATCGAGAGGGAAACGAGTCTATTTGTGAAAAATATTTGTTCAAGTGAGCTTTATTTTTGTTCATGATAGATCTTGCCATTTTTAATAAATAATATAAAATAGTAAAGACCCTTGAGTAATAAATGTTCCTAATGGACTTTTTCATTTCGAGTAAAATAGAGAGAATTCCAAATAGGGCTTGTAATGTCCTCATTTTATAAAAATAAAAAAATGGTATCAAGTAAATATTATTTTAAATAAGGACTTGAAGTGACTTATTTAATCTCAAATAAGAGCTTAAAATGACATATTTAATCTCAAATAAGGGCCTTGCAGACCACCAAATTTGTGCCAGCCAAAGAGCACATGCATCTAATATACTGATTCCGACATCGCAATCAGGGGCATTTTTGTCTAAAGACGTTTCTTTCCTTTGCTTTTCATTTTACCATTCATCATCTTCTTTGTTCTTCCATCTTCTTGCGCATGAGCAATCAAGGAAAAGGCATAGACATTAGGATGATAGACCCTAGCCCAAGCACACCCAAGCGAAGGCACTCAGGCCTCGAGCAAGGGTAGGCACCAATCTAGGGCACGCATGATAAAATTTATGTTTCTCGATTTTCGTCGTTTTCCGTTTAACAGGTTTGGAAAATGTAAACCGTTTGGTAACGCATTTGATTTCTCTATTTCGAAACAAATTTCTATTCCGTAAATAAAGAAATCGAAGAAATAGAAGTTGAAATTTTTTAACTTCTCAATTTCTAAAATAGAAATATAATTTTTTTCTCAACTTTTCAATTTAGTTCATTTAATCCAAAATATTTTAATGATTTTTTAATATAAACATTTCAATCAATATTGATTGAAAATCCTAACCATTGGGCCAGATGATGGGAATTGAATGAACAATGTTTCATTTATTGCATGCAAAAGATTTCATGCATGATAATGGTCAATTTGCCATATTCATATTTAACGAGTTTTTCTTCACCTACTCTTCCGTAGTACGCCGGACAACGGCTCTGGCTAACTATTTTTTTAATCATAAACTTCATATTGAGGCGGTAAAAATGGGTCAAATCATTAGGGGTCAAAAAAGTCAAAACCAAGAACCCTATGCTTGTATGCAGCTTCTTGGCGCCCCGATCCAAGTCAATAAAGGTCGAGCTTGTGCTCAAATCCTTGGCACCTAGACTCAAGTCTACAAAGGCCAAGCGTGATGCCTCAATGATTGCGATTCCCAATGATTGAGCTTGAGCCCTCAATATTAGAGCCCTAGTCGATTAAGGCTAGCCCAAGGACATTGGTGCCCATGCTAGGTAGGGGTGTGCAAAATACCCGAACCGCCCAGGACCGCCTGGAACTGCACCGGAACCGCCAGAACCCATAGCTTCTTGAGGGAAACGGTCCGGTTCCGGTTGCCCACTTATGGGAACCGGTGGGTACCGGTCCGGCCGGTTGCCCATGGGCGAATCCGCCGCCCGCCCACCCGGACCGGACCGGAACCTTTTTAATATTAAAAAAAAAAATTACTAAAAGAAACCTTAGATCTCATCTCACTCCCTTTGTCTTCGGCTCCTAATCCTATCGCCATTTCGTTGCATTTACTTCTCTCGCCGTCCGCATCTCCATGTACTTAAATTTGGTTTTTCTTTCTTTGGCTTCTTTGATGTCACGTAGTCGTTCATGTTGAAAACCAAAATTGTTTCGCGTCAAGATCGGGTTACATGGATCCACCCGAGAACCAGGACTGCATCGACGGTCCGGTTCCGGGTGGATCCATGCAACAAACGAGTGGATCCCGGTTGCCCATTTTTTCGAACCCGGCCCTTAGCGGGCGGTTCCCTGGTTCTAGGTCGGAACCGCCCACCCGGACCACGCACACCCCTAATGCTAGGCCTAAGATCTGTAGTCGCTGGGACTCAGACCCAGAATCAATGGACACATAAATAATTGCTAGGACCCAATCGTTGATGTCGAGGTCCAAAGCCTAGCCTCAATGGACCCAAGCACGGTCATTGAGGTCTTAAGCTTCCATACTTCTGGTGTATAATACACGGTGTAAGGATGGGAAGACCGACTGTCGAAGTCACCTGAAGTACAGTGTCCTAAGATCCACGAAAATGCCAATTGCGGTCTTAGGAGCTTACAAGAGAGTAGCTTTGTAGGAACGTCGACCGAAGGGCAGCATTTAGTGCCATATTTCAGGGTCGAACTCGCGCCACGATTTCGGAGGCACGCTTCGAGAGGCCGAGAAAGTTGCACGAATCCGGCACTCCATAATAAATTTTGACAGCTGAGAGTACACTGTAGACCCCCGTGGCCGTGAACCATAAATTTTGTAGGACCGGTGGAAAGGCAACTTGGAGGATGACTTACCAAAAATACCATCCGTGGAAAAGCCACTCTCCTGGTAAATTCATCGAGAATTTCCAGGAATTTGTCAAATCGGTCAAGAAGGGACATAATCTTTCCCTTTGTTCTTTTGTTTTTGTGAGCTTTTAGCTTTCCTGCTGTAAAGAATTTGTGCAGAAAGCATAAAGAGCTCAGACGGAAACCTCAATTCATCCTTTTAGAGAAAGAGATTGACAGTTGAATGATAAAATAATTGACAGAAAGAGGCAAAAGAATAAAGAGCACCAACCTTTGTTCTTTTGTTTGCGTGAGCTTTGCTTTCTTGCTGTCAAGAATTTGTGCAGAAAGCATAAAGATAATGCCAATTGCTCAGATCAAAACCTCAATTCATCTTTTTAGAGAAAGAGATTGACAGTTGAACGATTGACAATAATTGACAGAAAGAGGCAAAAGAATAAGAGCACCAACCAAGAGCAACCCATCCTGTTTTGATGATGTTACCTTGGATTGGAGCTATCTAGGAGAGAGGACAGACAATGCAAATGAACATGAAGAACTAGCAACATTGGACTCCACAGTATGTGCTGCTAATGCGCCAATTGTAGGGCAATTCGGATCGCCTCGCTCCTCCTCATCGATCGATAAGAGGTCAACCACGATCATCGCCGTTTCAGGGGGCACGTCAACTGCCACGCGGCCCTCGAGCATCTCGACCACACGGGCCATGCTCGGCCTGAGCCTCGCCCTCTCCTGGATGCACCACAAGGCCACGAAAACCAGCCTCCTCACTTCCCTCTCATCAATGCTCCCGTCTTCCAATAGCCGGCGATCGACCACCTCCATGAGCCTCCCTTCCCTCAATTTCTCGGCCACGATCTTGGGGAAGTACTGCCACTTCCTCCCTGACCGGCTGTTTCTTTTGTCAATCAAGCACACGTTCCTCTGCCCTCCGATGATCTCGAGCAGGACCATCCCGTAGCTATAGATGTCCGACTTCTCGGAGATTCCGTGCTCCAATAGCCACTCCGGGGCCAAGTACCCTCTTGTCCCTCTAATAGTAGTAACAACCCGGCTTTCGTCTTTCCCCATCAATTTTGATAAGCCGAAATCAGCGACGACAGCCCGGTAATTCTCATCGATCAGTATGTTCTCAGGCTTGACGTCAAGGTGCAGGATGCGAGACCGGCAATCATGGTGGAGGTATGAAAGCGCCTTGGCCACATCGAGAGCCACCCGACACCTGTGGTCCCACGACAAGCAGCCTCCGGGCCGACTCCGCCGCCCCGACTTGTGGAAAATCCAGCAATCCAGCGAACCATTCCGGATGAACTCGTAGATCAAGAAGCGTGGCCCAGCAGGGACGCAGCAATAGCCGATCAGGCGCACGAGGTTCACATGCTGCACGCTCGCAATTGCGGAGACCTCTGACCGGAACTCCCTCTCGCCACGCTCCTGGCCGTCAATGCGTTTGACCGCCACGGCCGTGCCATCGCTCAGGATCCCTTTGAAGACCGTCGCAGAAGCGCCCCGGCCCACCAGGGCCTGGAATCCATCGGTCGCTTGCTCGATCTCCTTGTACCGGAACTTGGTCGGGACGCCGGCGACTTTGCGGAGGAAACTGTACTCGAGCCTCAGCTCACGGCCCTCGGCCAGGCGCGACTCGAGCAGCATCCGGTGGCGGTTGTAGTGCCTCCTCACCGCGAGCCAGGCGAAGACCGAGAGGATCAACGCGACATCCACACCAAGAACGAGGTAAAAGGCCTTGGAAAGCCGGAGAGTTGCGTGGGCGACGATGATCACGACGACCAGAGCAAGAACCGATGAGCAAGCGATGCAGTTCGCTTTCTTGTCCTCCATCAAGACCTCATCTCTGCTTCAGGTTGTGAAAATCCACAGGTTAAGGAGACATTCTCCGGGAAACGGCAGGTTGACAATTTCCAAGGTTAAACTCAGAAGAAAACCCATTTTTCGTGTCCAGATCTTCCTAAATGTCTGAAAATTTTGGTGGAGGCTGGGTCTGATCAATGTATGAACGGAAGAAAACGCCAAGGAATGTCACAGGCTCACTCTCTTTAATATAAATGTACGTTGAGTTGTTGCTTCATTAGTGGCCACTTGCGTAGTTGATTCAGTCTCAGTCACGGTCGAATCAGGCCTCGTTTCATCGAAATTAGTCGTGGTTTGCAACGAGTAATTTAATCAGGGTTTCTGTCTTCAAAATCTTGACCGAGCAATGGGCGTACTGCTACATTTATTAGTCAACTTTATATATGTATATATGATATATCAAGTGTGGTCTAAAAAGAAAAGTGATGCAGTTGTCATTTAAAAGGGACTGATTACCCACTGTGAATCCTAGAGTTTGACCTGTTCATTAACTTCATTGTCATACTTTGTTGCAATTTTGCTACGAGTCGCGGGGTACCATCGACAGTAATTATTTTGTTTATATGATAGTAGACACTGATCGAGTCAACAGATCTGTATGTTCTTGATTTGAAAATTTTATCGGTCAATTCGAAATTCACACTGTGGTTCATTTATTTAGTCGTTGGGATTAACTCGCATGATTAGTTTAATCATGTTGTGTACATAAAACAAGCATTGCTAGGGCTTTGACGTTTTTAATATTTTGGAGTTAGGCCAACCTATACTAATGAGATGAACAGACAATCACTCGGTCATGACGTGAGATCAATGCTGAATGCACAACCACTAGTCACTCGCAAATGACGCGAGAATAGTATAACAAAATAGCCGGCCACAAAATTGAAGACTAGTATAAGAGATGACATGAGAGTACAATACCTCATTCGGATTACGTAAACTTGAGAAGTTTTGTCGCTGTTGACCAAGATGTGTTTTTATCTTATCATGTAAGACTTGGTATACACATACAACTATTGTTAGCAATTTTATCGGTTTGGTTTAGCAATAGTACTTTTTAGTAGAGATGCCAATTCATCCTTTTTTTCACCTTTGGTCTCATTTGTCACTTTTATGTATAAGTTTGTATAGTGCTCATGATAATCGAATTCTGGATTTAAGGGTGTGTATGACAAAATTTCTAGAACATAAATTGATTTCTGGAACAGAAATTGATTTCTGGCCATAAATTGATTTCTCAATTTCTATTTCAGAAACTGAAAAGTTAAAAATTTAGCTTTTGATTTTTCTTCAAATCTATTTATGGAATAAAAAATCGTTAGAGAAATAGAAAAATCAAATGCGTTACTAAACGGATTTATGTCCAAACTGTATTTAACATAAAAACAAAGAAAAATGAGAAATAAATTTTATCATGCATGCCCAATACTCTCCAACTCCACCCCTTGAGTAGAGCATGTAAAGTCCGCAATCCATAAATTTTGAGGGGCCAATAGAAAAGCCTTTCTTGGGCCTCATGTGGGGGTGGGGATGGGGACGGACATGGACGACTTTGTGCCCGCTCCGCCTTTACGCCCCTAATCCTCTATGTCTAATGGCCCCTATGTCTTTTTATGAGATGTATGAAGCTTTTTACGTACATATTTTCTTGTTTCTTATGTTTCTTTCTTGATTCATCGTGAAGATTTCTATTTATTTCGTGGAAGATGACTGATTTGAAAAATATTTTTCTAAAAATGATCATTTGTATTTCTTGAAATAATTATTTAATGAAAATATTTTTATTATTGAGAACAATTTATGTCAAAATATTTTCGATAATGTTGAAAATATTTTCCGTAAATGGTCATTTTCAAAAATATGTTTTTTTAATTATTTAATTTTGTCAAAATAAAGAGAGTTAAAGTGTCATTTCCTTTTCTCGTCCTCATCCTAGGATCAACGTCCAAGGTTGAAAAAAGAGGCCTCATGGGTTGCAAAATTCAAATAAGAGAGATATCCTTGGGCTTGTATCAATGGCGATTGACACTATGGGTGCGTAACCATTCAAATATTATGAAAATTGGAAAAAATAAAGTTGCCAATTTGGGAAGATAGATTGCAAATTGTTAGGGAATGGCGATAATAGTTCATTTAATTCTTCGAGACTTCTGATTAGGATGTGACATAGTTGTAACATAAGAGACTTAGACACGTGAGTGAAATGTATATGATTGTTATAACTCAAAGGGTTTTACTAGGGGGTCATCAGACTAAGAAGCTAATTTTTGTAAACACCATGACATGGTTAGTCAGCAAAGAGTGAAGTTTAACGTGACAGTTCACTAGATTATAAGCTGCATACACCCAAGACTTATAGGGACCCGTCAAGTTCTGACCAAGAGTGGTGTTAGGTATGTTTTGTCCTTTGTTGATGATGTATTGATGGAAGTCTTGATTTGTCTTCTCAAGCATAAGAGTGAGCTAGTTGGTCGGTTTAAGTCATTGAAAACACTAATTGAAAAGTAGATAGTAATGAAATCGAGTCCTACAACAATTGTGATGGGGATTTCTACTCTACTCAAAAGTAGGTATGAATTACATGGAGGCATCCCTTTTCATCGCAGAAGAATGCGTGATTTACTACTTAAAACTTCAAATGCCAGCATGTTTGCATGCATTTGAGTTAACTTTTTTAAAGTCTCATGGAGTCACGTACAACTTCTTGTAGTCTTCAAAATTCAAATAACAGTTCTGACGCTGACAAGATTGGAAAAGGGCGACGTACCTTCATTTCAGAAATGCATTAAAAGAAGAAACACTCTTTTATGGGATGGGGATGACGAAAGATGGCTCGACATGAGCAACTTTGAGTCTAATGTGATCTCCGATACCGACAATCAAATGTGCGATTTCTTTGCAACTAGAAAGGGAACAAATTCCATGCCTTTCAAATGTGGCAAACAAAACATAAGAAAAATATCCCAAAAACTCTCTCCATTTTATTCAGAAATTCGTTCATAAATTAAGTATAGAAAAATCTATTTAGAATAAACTATCACTCACATCCTTAATATTTGCTTTTGTGGGCGCTCCTTAATAAATTCTCTTTTGGGAAAAAAAAACATATCCAACTAGTTGTAAAAAAAAATAGTTTAAAATATGTCGGCCCAAAAAATAAAAAGAAACGAAAAGGAAAGGAAAGTGGAACGTTAACTGCGTGAGAGGGGAGACATTGGCGCGCCGCCACCGCAGTCGCAGCGACGTTGCCCTAAAACCCTTCCGAAGAACCCTCAGCTCGACCCTCGTTTTCTCCGAGCCATGGGCAGCTTCGGGAATGGCCCCGCCGGCGACCGTACGGGCCCCTACGGCGGCGTCGGCGGCGTCGGCGGCGGCCCCGCGGCGGCGGTGGACAAGGGCGTCGACTTCGCGAACTATTTCTGCACCTACGCCTTCCTCTACCACCAGAAGGAGATGCTCTCCGATCGCGTCCGCATGGACGCTTACTACCACGCCATCTTCGAGAACAAGAACCATTTCCTCGGAAAGGTACGGCCTTTCCGGGTTTTATGGTGGAAATGTCTCTGCTTTTAGGTCCGTTCTTGTTGTGGGTTTTTGCTGTTCTGGTTGTTCTGTAAATGGTTCGGTTGTGTTGTGGGTCGGATCAAGTCGAGTCCTTTTCCATGTTTTTGGATGACTAGTGGATGAAAGCTTAAAACTTTAGTGTTCTTTTGCTGCAGAATTGTTTGCTTTGTTGGGAAAGAAGTGAGTTCATTGTCTGTTGTCAAGTGAAGCTTTTGCTGGTACTTTCAAGTTCTGATGTGTCTGAGAGAAATTTCGTTTCGCACATGGATGATATACAACTTAGCATATGCAAAAAAGAATATGACATTTTGATTATTTGGGTTTCTTCTTGTCCTTGGGGGCAGAGTTTAGGAGTGTTGAAGTTCTTTCTTTTAATCATGAGCTGCAACAGCACCGGAAAACACATGAAGTGCTTTTCTTTTTTTCTTTTTTTTTTTTTAAATGTTGGAATAAGCACTGACTTGATGAATTTGTCGAGAAGACGGTGCTGGATGTAGGAACAGGAAGTGGTATTCTTGCAATATGGTCAGCTCAAGCTGGTGCAAGGAAGGTTTATGCAGTGGAGGCGACAAAGATGTCAGAGCATGCCCGAGCTCTGGTAAAAGCAAATAATTTTGAAGACGTTATTGAAGTGATTGAGGCTTCAATGGAAGATGTTAGTCTCCCCGAGAAAGGTTAGAGCTTGGCATCATATGATTTCATTCTTGGTTTTTCATGCCATGTATCTTAAGTCTGATGTAGGTGTGTGCTATGCCTAGTTATCGCTAATGACAGTATGAAAACCCTTTGATGGCAGTTGATGTGATCATATCAGAATGGATGGGTTACTTCCTTCTGCGTGAGTCTATGTTTGATTCAGTGATTTGTGCACGCGACCGCTGGCTGAAGCCAACTGGAGTCATGTAAGTTTTCTAGGTAAATCCAAATGCTTTATTACTTGAATTGCTTGACTTGCATGCCAAGTGCATTTCCCTTGTTTGGTGGTGGTGCTAGTAGCAATAGTCAGGGACTGAGGGCTAGGCTGTTGTGCCCTCTGCCCTTTCATTATTTATCTGAGTTTTTACACTTTTGCCCTGGTTGGAATTGCAGAAACCACATGTGTAACCAACAGTCTGGGTATGACTAGTTTTGTTTGGTTTATGACCTTCATTTCGGAGAACTAGCCTCATATAAACTGAAATGCATCTTGTCAGATGCCTTTGCTTTACTTGCTTTAGGTCTTCTGTTGATTTTGGGATGTTACATTTACGTCTGTGCCTATCTATAATTGATTTGAGCAAACCAAGATGTGTGGTTTTATTTGAGGGCTTTGTTCAACTGGTATTGGAAAAAATCAACTGTGCTTTCTGCTTCCACACACTGCATTTTGCTTTCCACTTCCGCACATTGCTTTGTAAACCTGGTGCCAAGCCTAGAGTATGTGGCATGTAAGTAAAAGCTCTCTTCAGCATGTTCAGCATCCTTTTAGTTTATTGTGTTGTATATGTGCAGTTCTTTGCTGCATGTACTATGAAGCGTTAAAGAAGAGTGCTTTGTATGCTTCCATCCTCTTGCAGTGGCAGAGCCAGTGTGTTACCATGGTGATTGCACATATTGTGATTCCACCGCTCACTCTCATAATCATCATTGTAGTACATGTGCACCAGAAGGAATAGGCAAAAAAGAAAAGATGGATACAGTATTAAGTACTCAATATTATATCTCTTTGAGAAAAGAAAAGGCTTAAAACTGAGTGATAAACTGTAGTAGCACTGTCCTTGTCATTCTTCATGCACGGTCAGATAGAGGTGTTGCATTTGGTGAATATTTGACAACCTCGGACTTTAGTATTTTTATTTATATATATATATTTTTTGACAATAATGACTATAGACGTTGTTTTGTCTGACCAAATATCCCCCTTTTGGCAGGTATCCTAGTCATGCTCGAATGTGGATGGCTCCTATCAGGTCTGGGTTGGCGGATCAAAAATCGAATGACTTTGAAGGAGCCATGGATGACTGGCACTGTTTTCTGGAGGATACTAGGATTAGCTATGGCGTCGATATGAGTATCTTGACCAAACCATTTGCTGAAGAGCAGAAAAAATGGTATCTTCAGGTGTGTCCTAGTAATCGTGGTCTTTGGGATGTCACATCTTTCCTCTTTAGCATGTTCTTAGTCCAGTCATAGTTATTCCCCTTAGTTTATTCATGCGCTATAGAATAGGATGTACACTAAGAAGAGCTTCTCATAAATGAATTCAATAGGGAGGTCATGTGCTACAGCATGCAATATTATGCATGCGTTAAATACATCAATTTAATGTGTTTATTTCATGTATACATGCATTGACAAGCATATTCTGACTGCCTCCATGCAAGCATGACTAGTACTTTGTATTTCCAGGGACATCTATTATGCATAAAACTCAACTGTCTCCTCCCTTTTAGTCACTCTGCTTTGTATAGCATTTCGAGTAATTCATCCACTTTTCCAGCTTGGTGATGATGCATGATGGGAATGAGAGATAATTAAATGTGTTTTCTGTGCTAGTATATGGAAGAATGTTTACTGGAGATGGTTAATGACAGGGGTTTTTGGAGTGTGTATGAGTGAAAATGAGGTTGGGATAGATGAATTTCACCACCTGGGCATAAAGGAACATGCGACCAATGAAGTATAAAGCACTTTTGATTCACTACCAAAGGGATTGGATGAGGAACCGAAATTAGAATGTTGCTCACTTGAGGAGAATGTCATGTATATGTTGAATTCAAGTCTGCCTCGACATGTGAGACGACTATTTGTAGAGAAACTTTGTTTAGGAACTAAACAATTTAAATGACTCTTGGAATCTAGCTAACAATAATAACTCTGGGATTGGATGAGGAACTGAAAATAGAAAGTCGCTCACTTGAGGAAAATGTCATGTATATGTTGAATTCAAGTCTGCCTCTACATGTGAGATGACTCTAAGGGAAACTTTGTTTAGGAACTAAACAATTTAAATGACTCTTGGAATCTAGCTAACAATAATAACTCTGGGACAGTTATATAGACACATTATGATTCATGGAAACTGGCAACACTTTAAGATGCATGGTAACTAGGACTTGACTCTCCCAATTCATCCACTAGTCTGGGAAGTCAAATAACCACCTTGGAAGATTGACAAACAACCATAGAAATTGACCAGCAGTCAATTGGTAGTCGATCGGCAGCCTCCAAATTGACAGCTAGTCTCGTGATCTGACCTCTACCAACCTTGGACCCATCAAATTAAGTTGTGGTCAAATTTTTCTTGCATGAGTGATGATTGGGTTGGATCAATTGATGAAACCTGAGTTGGGCTTGAAAGTCGATGTGGGATTTCAGTATTGATAATACAATGTTTTTCTACTCATATTCATTCTTCTGACATATACTGAATACAAATCTCGTATACTTATGTAACCAGATGGACCACTTTCATAGAAACGTGTATTGAGACTAATTAAAACCGATTGCCTTGTTGGTTGGCCTTTTGTTGTTGCCTGGAACTCAGTGGGTTAAAATGGATCCTGATGCCATGTTCTTTATTTTACTGTTCTGTTATGTTGCATGAAGAATGTCAACATGTTTCTGTCCTTGTGCACGTTTATTTAAAATAATATTGGTCTTGCCTAGTGAAAAAGAAAGCTAAATTATGCAGACTTCCTTGTGGAACAACCTTCACCCGAATCAAGTTATAGGGACGGCGGCCACCGTAAAGGAGATTGACTGTTTGACTACCACCGTGAATGATATTGCAGAAGTTAGATCAAACTTTTCATCAATAATAAAATGTAATACGAGACTTTGCGGCTTTAGTGGATGGTTTGATGTCCATTTCCGGGTAAGATGGTACTCATGCATCCCTGACATTTATGAATGAGCTATGACTAACTTCCCTGTTTTCGTTACCCCCAGGGGAGAATGGAAGATCCAGCTCAGAAAGAGATTGAGTTGACTACAGCACCTAGTGTGGACAATGGCACTCATTGGGGACAGCAGGTTGTATCCCTCTGACAAATATGTGCAGAATAACAACAAACTAAGCTTTATCCCACTAAGTGGGTCCGCTACTAATGTGTCAGTGAATGGAAAATTTAACATCTTGAATGTGCATAGGCAAAGTATTAAATAAAGCCATATTGGTTCTTCTCTTCAAGCTTTTTGCCATTTTATGAGAGCTTTGCCATCCGTTGCGTAAAAGCTTGAATATGGTTTTCCTAAGGTTTTGCATCCGTTAGATGATATATGAGAACTGCCACACAATCATTTTCAACGTTGTCTTGATTGCCTAATTCTTGAATCATACCATCCCTTTCTCATGTTCTTTTGCATGTGCAGGTTTTCCTATTAAATCCTGCCGTTGCAGTTTCTGAAGGGGATGATGTTGATGTTTCATTTGCTATGACCCGTTCAAAAGAAAACCATCGATTAATGGAGGTTGAGCTGGATGGCAGACTCAAGCAACCCTCTGGCAATCCGCTTCAGTCTTTCAGAAAATCGTTTTATGTTGAATGAGACAGTGAAAGTTACAAAATGATCATTTGGGTTCAGCTTTAACCACAGGTATGTACTCTGAGCACTTCCATTCATTCGAGAAGGCTGTTGCTGTGTGATCTTATTCTGATCTTCTATGACACTGCCATCCCTAAAATATTCGTTTGCTTATGGTTTTCCAGAGCCTGAGTTTCGGGATCAGGCAACCTACTGTGTTTTGGAGCACAGGTCCTTGGGTTCTGGGTTGACAAGCTCTTTTTGGAGGGTTTTGCTGTTTTTTTGACACTCAATATTCCAAGTCAAACTGTTGTACCCCTTTAATTAAACAATGTGCGGTTGTTTTGGGAGAAAGCATGCTCCTACTAGAATTCCAGTGATTTTCTTTTTCTGGAATCTGTAAATAGTTGTTGCTTCAAGGAAACAACTATAAATATGATCTTTCATTCCTCTGCAAGCTAATATCTTTGTGGTGAGCAATATTTTAAACTGCATGCATTGAGTACTAAGTAGAGTCTACTACCAGCTACATGTACTGGTTTAGCCATGATACATTGGTAATCGATATGATGGTGTAGCGAGTAGCGAAATGCATTTTGGCTTATGTAATGAATTGATGCCATAGGAGGTCAAGATAGTATAGGGGCGTGATTTTTAGCTCTGCCTGACGGGATTAGAAGCTGGGTAGATGATCGTTGGGTTTGACTTCCGCCCTGAAGCGGGTAGATCTGCACAAGCAATGGATTCAGGGGGGTTTTGAACAGATGTTTAATTCTATTGAAGTGTGCATTTTGTGTTTTGAGCGTTCGGTTGTGAATGTGAAACCACTAGATAAACAGTACTTAATAAGCGATTGAGAAAAGTATGACTTCCGAGTTTCGTAGCTTAGATGTTCAAAGTGATCAGAAGAAAGATGGCACTGATTCATTTTTTAAGCTTTCTTACTGCTAGCTTCATGGGAGATGGCTTAGAATGTGAAGCATATTTAGGTTGCATTTGGTAACTGTTTTATTCCCAGAAACAATTTCAGTTCAAAAATAGTTTTTTCCATTTTGTTCTCGAGAATAAAAAAGTAGATTGTTTTTTTGTACTTTTTTGATTTTGTTCTAAATCTATTCCTATTTTTCTATTCCGAAGAATCGAAAAATTAGCCTTTTTTTTTTTTTTGGGAAACTAAAAAACAAAAAAATAGAAAAATAGGATTTTTGTTAGTTTTTTGTTTTTGTTTTGGAGGAGAAGGCCATATGAAAAGAGTTGCAAAAAAAAAAAATAAAATAGGATTGAATTATGGCAAATATGTGAACTGTTTTGAAACAAAATTCAAAAATAGTTCAAGTTTATAACACCTTTTGATATTGTTTTAAAGTTGTATTAGTTAGGCCATATGACATTGGATCGAGCATCTCCTGCTCAGTAGCAATCCCCAAGTTCAAGTTTATAATGAGTAAGTTGTATTAGTTCTTATCTCTCCTGGTAGGAGGAGAGAGGCCACATGACATTGGATCAGCATCTCCTGCTCAGTAGCAATCCCCAAGCTTAGATTCAAATAAAGTATGCTTATCTATGGAAATAAATTATGCAATCCCAAGCTTAGATTCAAATAATTTATGCTTATCTATGGAAATAAATTATGCTTATCTATGGAGGTTCTTTATATGTTGAAGTCGAATTGTATGGCAAGCACATGCATGCCTTAATTGCTCTGGAAGCAGCTTCCAACACACGCTGACACCCTCATAACTCTTCTTGCAAATCCATGGTTAGCTTTGGCTCACTACAGTTTCACATGCCAAGCTTCGCATTTTCTCCTCCAAAAGTGCTTTTTCACGTCAAAGCTACATCACCCGTCGCCTCCACTTCAGGCTTTCGGAAGCTTAACATTGCCAAATTGCCTTTAACTCCTATGCCTCAGGCCCTCAGCCATCTATAAAAGTCTGGTGATTTTCAGAGGGTCGGTACTTGGTAGGGTTTCGAAGTGGTTCTCTTGTGCTTCCCATCTCCTGAAGAATGCACAGACTATTGAGCGGGTCGCGGGACTCGGACGAGTTCTCGGTCAACCTGTTGCCCGCGTCGGCGGCCCTCTCGGCGCTGAGGAACTCGTCTGCCAATGACTTGCCGCTGTTTCGTCATCCCTCATCTGATTCGACCAAGAAGGAAAGCGGTGCTCACCTCAGGTCACCAGGAGAGAAAGCCATTCACCTCATCCCGGTCGTTCTTTTTCTCTGTGCTCTCACTCTCTGGCTTTGCTCTCATTGATAAGGAAACAGAAATGTGGTCATACTCATATGTGATCTAGTTTGCTTCTTTTCTCTTTCTTGGAAAAGAGGAAAAGTGATTATGTTGGTGATCTACCTTGGATGAAAAAATTAGAGTAAATGGCTTCTAATTCTTACACAATGCTCACAGAAAACCATTTTTTTTTCATCTGGTATCACTTACTTCAGCTGTCAAGCAGCTCCTCTTCCTCCCTCCCTCCCTCAATATAGAGAAAGAAGATCATTAGGGGAGAGACTAATCTGAACCAGGCGGACCGAGAAAGTGTGGAACGTTCATACCATCTTAAACTAACCTCCCCTTACGCCGGTCAACCAGATCGATAATCGAGATTATCAAGAACTAAACACGGCGTCGGCTCGCTTGCAATCGTATAACATCATGGTCTTTTGCGTGGTCGCTTTGCGATGAGTCTTCTGCTTATTAACAAACGTGGGAAACGTGGCCGTGACTCCGAAGCAATCGCCCCGTCCTGGAAAACGATAGAGCTGCCAGATCTCGTCGTGCATAGACGGAGCGAAGCGTCGAAGGAGAATCGAGGAGAGACGTGAGATGCAGGAACTATTGGCTCGAGCCTTCGGTGGTCTTTCCCACGCCTCATACGTCAAAAGGTGGCGGTGTACGCTCGAACACTTCACGTAGAAATTCATCCGCGTCTTGACGGACTGTCGACTCTTCCCACGAAGCCGAATGACCCGAGCTCATGTTGAAGTCAAGGGTCCTGCCGACACAAATGAGTGGCTCACGAAGATGAACTATAGCTAGGCTCTATGGGGATAACAAGTCCTAAACATATATTATACGGCGGTCAATTCAATTCCAAATCTTTCAATTATGCTAATTTAGTCCTATATCTTTTGACGATTTGCCAATTTAGTAGTTATAAACATTTTGACAATATGTCAATATTGGCCAATTATCCAAATGATAGGTATTTAGGACAAATTGGCGAAATTTCAAAAAGTTAAAAATTAAATTGACAAGACTTGAATGTTTGTGACTAAATTGGCAAAAGATTTGAAACTAAGTTAGGACAATTAAAAGATTCGAGACTGAATTGGCCATTGTATAATAGGATCAAGACTTTTCAGACGATTATCCCTTCTTTTGCTGGGTCTATGTAGTTAGTAGCGATACTGTATCAATTGATAATTTATGGATTTAGATGAACTCTTTTGATAGTGGAAAAGGAAAGAAAAAGACTGTGAAATTACCCAAATTAAATTGTAATGTTCTACCTATAGGTCGGAATTTCTCGTGGCATTCTCCCTAGTGTCGACTCCAGCCAAATTCGAAGCTCGATATCTAGCCACCACCACGATAGGGTGCGTCTCTAGCTAACTTTCATTTGGGAGTATAGATCCGTCCCTAGAAAGAATGAGAAGAATGGTTTCGTGGAAAAGACTAACACTTTGAATGATATTTTCTTTTATTTTCTTTCCAAATTTAGCCTAATCTTTCCAAGTTATCCTAGGAATAAGCTTCCAATTTCTTTTGAAATAGTGACACCAGAAACTGCGGAACCCCACCTTTTTTTTTCTTCTCTGCTTTGGACGACCAGCTGAAAGTTAGATCTTTCCCAGAAAACTTTGCTCTTTAGAGAACCCTCGAAGCAACATTCGGAGGAGTCGTCCGAGCATATACGCAAGTAATATTCTTTACTAATCCCTAATGAATTCCACACCTCAGAACATCTAAAATCGTGTAACGAAGAGAGTTCCAATTTGAGTTTCGTTAATGACCATATCACTCGTCCTAATCTTCCAACGTTTGTGTAACAATAATTTAATAGTGCCCGTGTTGAATGGTTCCTGGTCAAACCAAAAAAAAATAAAAAATGAAAGAAAATAAAAGGACTTTTTCAATGGACCAGTCGTGGACCTATCTGATCCGTTTATAGGAATTCCAAGTTTTCTTTTCCTTCTTTTTTGTGAACCCAATTGCACGTATCTTTTGACTTCGCGTGCGAAAAGCTGTTTACTTCACTAATTTGTGACAAAATATACAGGATTTTTAAATAAATGGAAACACTTTTTCATGGACGATTTACTTACGTGTTACTAAAATGTGTGGCAAGGACGGCAGACTTTGGGATGCTGAGGAGTAGAGATAGGGGTGAGCACCGAGCCTAGCTCACATCGGAAACCTACCTAGGATCGGCTCGATTTAGGAGCTGACAAGTTCGATTTATAGTTTCAATTTTTTGGAACGAGGGGTCATAAAATCGATTTCTTATATAACGTTAGGACTTATCCGTCTTAAAACAGATTTTCCCTAAATAGCGTGATGGGATGTCACCTTGCAATTATTCTACCTTTCTCACTTGATCTTGCAACCATCTCAGCCCTAAGTAGCGAGCACCTGACTATTATTCAAGGGAAATTAAATATTCTAAAATACAAAAATTGTTTAAAGCATTTCGTTCGATATATCATGTCAACCGTATAATTAATTAAAAAATATTTTTTTACGGGCTCCACACGTTAATGTTTGTCCTTATTCTTGATTGGAAAAGAGATGCCTCAAGAATTTTTTTTTTTAAATGAGTAATCTGGTAGTTACGCTGGTGGGTTTGACATGGTATCAATGATTTTTTTTTTTTTTTTTTTTTTTTACTTTTAATTTTTGGGCATCACTATGGTAGGCTGCCAATTAAGAAAAGTGGCGAGGGAAGAGGCTTTTTGACTTCTACAAGGATTCTTCGCCATAATCCATAAATATATTTGTCTTAAGAAATGATTAATTTCGCGGTAACAAAGGAATACAAAGATCGCATTTGCGAGAGAAGCGCTTCCTCTTTTTTTTTTTTTTTTTTTTGTCCCTTTTATCTTTGCAAAACCCTGAAACTATTAATTTTACCTATAAACTAATAATATAAAAAATCTGAAACTATACTCACCATGACACATTTATCTTAATTCCCAAATTTGCACATATGTAATACATTTACGCCATGTTAAAATTCCGTCAACGAGGCCTGTTAAAAATTAGCCTACATCACAAAAGTTACTAACACAATGCTCATGTTACTTGACTGAAGTAAAAACGGCAATTGTAAATTGGCAAATCAAGTCTTTGAAATTCTTTTTATGCAATTGAGTCCCCAAACTGCATGTTCGGACAACCCTTGTGGAGGTCATGCGACTCCCAAGGATGCCGAACCAAACACTACCACATGAAACAATGGTTGTAGGGTGGTTGCCATAGATCGGCAAGCATGGGGCGGTCCTCGTCGTCGCTACGCCTTGATGATGCAGCGATGCGGCCACCCTTGCCCATCCCAGCCCTCTCTTCCCAATGGCTATGTGTGAATGTCCGCGCCCCGGTCGGGTATTTTTTTTGGAATTTTTTTGTTTTCCTTTTTTTCCTTATCCATATCAAGCACTCGGTTAATAAAATGCCGTATAATCCTAGCTAGTCGAGTCCATGCCTACTTTGTGACGCTACCGCAGATCATACTTAACAAAATAAGCAATATTCCAAAAATGAAGATTCCAAATTATGTAGAAGAACAATAAAAAATTTCAATGCCTTTATTTTTATATCTCATGCCACCAAATCCTTCTCTAGAACAAATAACCCATGTCCCAGGAAACCTATATTTTCACTTTTAGGGACAAGATGGCCTCCAACAGCAGCTTGTTTTAGGGGGCAATCTTTATGTGTCTCTGTGAAAAAAGAGAACAAAGACATCCCCACTTCCCATCATCACATCAAGACATTCATACAAAGCCTCCCCATTTGAGCAGCATCAAGAAGTTTCCTGCAGAGCTTCACCTTCAGCATCGAGGGGGAAAGAGAAGGTCAGTCAAATTCCACCCATCTTGCAGTTCTTCAACCATATCATCTTGAGGGTTCATTGCCTTTTCGTTTGATCTCCTGGTCGTGTTTCCGAGGCTTCTCATCAATGTCTTTTTCTGTCTGTTTCCGTGGATTATTGCTTAAAGTTCAATCCTTTGACGTGAAAGTTTGAGGATTTGAGGATTTGAGGATTTGCCCAAATTTCTTTGACTCTGGTTTCGTTGCTGTGACAGCAGAGGGAAACAATGGAGTTATGATCATGACTTTGAATAATTTCTTCGTTGGCATTTTGATTGCTGTACAGGCCCATCAAGCGGAGCAGTCATATTTTGCTCGATTGAGTTGTTTCTCTTTCCCAACATCTGCAAAGTCATAAATTTTACAAAGTGGGATTCTCTCTCTTGGATTGGATTCCAACCAAACGGGTCTCTGAGAAAATATTCTGCTAATTGAAATTTCTTTGCTTGGATATGTAAAAGTTTCTTGTCCTTTTCATGGTTACATGGAGATGTTTGTTGTGAGTTTTTCCGTTTAGATGCTCTGTTTGATCTTCGGGCAAAGGAAATTATTGATGGGTGAAGCAGAGACATTGCCTGGACTTTGTCAGTCTCGATTATTTGGTGTTACATCCAGTCTTTCTGTCCTGGTACAGATTTATGCATTGCAAGTCTTTGTTTTTCTTCTGATTTGATCTTATCTTGATGGTAGCAATTTTAGCGTCTGTGTCCTTTCCTTGAGGGGACTCTCTGGATAGGTCCTCTTAATGTCATGTCTCTTTAATCTTGTTGCTCTTTTGATGCCTTCTGTTCTTGGAGTTTGAAACATTACATTTTCTTGTGAATGTTAATGCTTTTAGTTTTATGAGATGCATGCTTTTCTTAAGCTCTACTTCCCTATGAATTCATGCCCTTAAGAGTGCAAAGCTGATGTTCGTCATCTCTTCTATTTTGATTCTTATGTTAGTCAACACTAGCTTCTTGGGCGTGGCATCTGACGGATGGTAGACTAAAATTATGGTGGTCAAGATGGGATATAAGAAGGGCACTAGAGTTGAAGTACTGAACATAAAAGAGCTTCCATCCGGCTCCTGGCGAAGTGCAGAGATAATATCTGGCAATGGCTGCAACTACATGGTCCGGTATTATAATTACAAGGGTGCCGCAGTAAAAAATACTCTGGAGAGGGTATCAAGTAAGGCCATCAGGCCTTGCCCGCCTTTGCTAGATATTTCCAGGAATTGGGTTCCTGGTGATGTTGTTGAGGTGTTCGATACTTTCTCTTGGAAAGTGGCTACAGTATTAAGGGCTTTGGGAAAAAACTACTATCTGGTAAGGTTGCTGGGAGCCTCTCAGCAGTTAAGAGTTACCGGTTCTGACATTCGGGCGAGACAGTCTTGGCAACATGGTACATGGACTTTAATCAGACAGGTAAACCATTGAAGGTTCGCTTATGTTTAATTACATGATATCTTGTTTTGATCTGCATAGGTATCTGTGTGAAACTTTCAATTGCTTGCATGTGCTGCACTTGGATCAGTTGGTTTTCCCCTGTCGTGTTCATGTTTTTGGTAGTTAACAAGATCTGTCAGCATCTCTATATAGAATACCTGAAGTTTCTTTATTCTAGTAAACGGATGAAAGAAGTCATATGGACTGTCTGCAGTTAATTAGAATCCTGCCATAAGCTAGTCATTATGTGAATATTGTTGCATGTTTACTACAAATGGGACAATGCAAGCCAGCCGAATTATAAATATGAACCCTTGCTTTGCATTTGTTTTTGTCTCACTTTCTGACATTGTTTCTGTATTCAGGATTCTGCAATTTTCCGTGAAGGAAAATGTAAGGAAATGCCATTGTTGAGGTGTGACAAGAATCCTAACCTCCTAGGTAAAAAGGAACATGCAACGTGGAAGCTGTCTCAGAAAAATCATCTATCCACCGCGGAGAATGGCGTAAATTTGCAGGATTATCGTGTCGATAAGCATATATCTATGAAAAGACCATGGTTGAATGGCTCAATTGTACCAGAAGCAACTTCTGAAGCTTTCAGGAGTTGTAAAGTTAATGATAAAGAAGGAAGATTCCCCAATGTAACTGCTGCAAATACACCTACACTATTGAAGCAAGTTGATGCGGCTGCCATTCGAAGAGACACATTGGATCAGGAAACCTTAAAGCCTTCTTTGAGGAGAAGAATAAATGGATTTACTGAAGTGGATGCAAAGAGGATTAAATCAACTGATGCAGATGGTCGTGCTTTTGCATCCCGTGCAGAATCCAGTCACAACGATGACAAAGAATGCTCAGTCGGTAGTTGTAGCATTCGTGGAAATGATAATCACATATGTCCTCATCACATCTCTGCTTCTCCTGTTGAATTTGTTAGCGCTTGTATCGGTGATGCTCAATCCACTTGTCATGGGGAACATGAGGGACACAGTAATCTCCCTTTGCCGAAAGAAAACTTGGAAGATGAAATACACAAGTTGGAGTTGCAAGCTTACCGTTGCACAATGGAGGCATTGCACGCATCGGGACCTTTGAGTTGGGAGCAGGAAACGTTGGTGACTAACCTTCGTATTTCACTCCATATATCAAATGATGAACATTTGACGGAGTTGAAAAAATTAGTTTCTACAGATCATAGCATCTAGATTAGTTGAAGAAAGCACACCAATATGGCTTCTTTCTTCATTTAAACTTAGATTCATAGATTGATTCCTTTTCATTTACCTTTGAGCAGTTGCTGGAAAACAGGATCTGACGTTTTGCCTGATTGCTTTCAGTTTTATTTTGCAAACTCTGGTTTCAAATGTTCATACAAGGACTTCTTAGCATTAGACTTCAAAGATAAGCTTTGCGCTTTGCAATATTCATCATCGGCTGTTCTTTCTATTGCTTGGAAACTTAGTCATATGAATACTGTAGTCTGTTGACCCTTCTGATGTGCCAAGTCACTTAAGAACTGCATAGCAGAATCTTAGCTTTGATCGATGTATCCTTGTTCATAGCAAAACTAGCAATTATACTCTGTTTGGTTTAGCACTAGCTAAAGCTGCATCAGAGAACCTGTAACCCCCAATATATTGTGCTCTTGATTTTTTATGCAGACATAGTCAGGAATATGAAAATGGTAAATATGAAGCCAACTCGTTGCTAATCACTTGGCAATCAGATTTACGCGTCATCTAGAGCTATGGTGTATTTGTGTTTGGTATACACTTCAGGTTTGAAACAGGAAGAAGCTGCAGAAGCAACATAGTTCCCATTGGACTAAATTCCACTGCACAGCTCTTTTTAGTCTAGACGAGAAGATGAGAAGGCAAGATGATGTCTCAGCCTCGAGTTAGTGTGAAGCAAGTCAATTAACTCATTCTGAATCTTGTCGAGTCGTGTTCATTACAAAGCCAATCAGTCATCTAAGCGCATGTCATGTTCAGCATCTCGCTAATAGTGTAATCAAATGTATTTCTACTAAATGTATCTTTTCTTGAGTTTAAAGAGTGAGGCTTTCATTGCACAACCACATATTCCTTTGGAGCTTGTCATACAAAATAAGCTCATTCCGTATGTGATCTGCCAGTTTAGATCTTTCAACAGTAATGGAGCTCGTCATAAATTGGTTTTTGCATACCATACTTAGTAAATCCATCAATTATCTTGATCTTTCGAAGGTAGACCACGTACAAAAATTCAAGAGAAATTGCTTCTACGTGACTTGGCTGTAACAGACTATTCCATGATGAAGCAAAATTCAATATCAGATCTGTACTTCCTGAGATGCATATTCAAGTCCTCATTGGAAGCCACCGAATAGACAGCACTGTAGTCAAAGACTAAAGAAAGATTGACATGACTTCTTGATTAAGGAAAACATCCAAAGTCGGCCATTAAAGAGAAGGAAAGAGAAAGAGAAGGTAAGAGAACTTAACTGATATTTTTGTAACTGGGCCCTTAGAGTCTAGGCCCAATGACTGCAGAGGGAGGATCCATAACATCTGGGGACCTAAGTCCCTGAAAATGAAGGGGCATGGGCACCAACTTCTGGAAGTTTAATACGGTAGGGTGCCAAAGAGGGATCTAATGTTCTTGCTCAAATTCTCTTAAGATCGAATGTGGAATACCCTTATCAGTTCGACTAACCACGAGAAAAAGTACGACATTGCTAGCTTCTTCTTCTTCTTTTTCTGGGGAAATATCTGGCAATAAAAAGCAGCAAATCTTAATGCCATAATGCCTTTCAAATCCTCCTAGCCATTATCCTACTGCAATAATTCTTGCTAAGAAGAATGCCCATTACCAACCAACTGTCGTGTATTTTGGTCAAGACGCCTCCTTAGTTGATTCCATATATGATGATGACTTGGTTGCTCTAGATGGAGTTCAATTTCAATTGCTCATCTGTTGTAATCAGAGATCTACCGTTAAAGACCCCGTGGAATTTGGACTCATTACTGTTAATGTGAGTTGGACCTAAAAAACTAACTAGTCGTCTCTTTCAACTGTTTTTCGGCGCAACTTCTTGCGAAAAGCATCCTGTTTTTCTGGTAATCACAACCATACGCAAACAGAAACAGTAATGATCGAGCTGTTCTTCAACCTTGCGATGTCAAAGAGCCAATTTAATATGTCCTTAGTATGGTTGTCATCTTGCTGTACTGACATGCGCTCACCTAACTAAGATTGGGTTCGGAATAAAAATGAAAAGACCAGTGGGATATAGGAGCACATGAAGACATATACTCTCTTATTATCAAAATACTGTTCAAGTGTTGTTCTCTGTATTTTCATCTTGTCGCATATATAAATAACTATTTTGTTAAAGATCAATCTGGGATTGTTTTTCTGCCATCCTTTTTCAAAAGGCAATTTTCCAAGAACTTTTTGTGAGACCATAAAGAGAGGGCTGCACAGGTGCCGTTGTCTCTGGAATCACCAACAAACCCCACCTTGGTGTCATTCCTAGTTACAGTGTATACTGCACAGCATAAATATTTAATGTATTGAGACAACTTGAACTGTGAATTCATCTGAGATTTTCCCTTTGTTTGTTTGTTTTTGTTATATCCAATAAAATAAATAAATGGGGGTTGATGGTTTGGAATAGTGTCTCTCTCTTTATCACCCAAAGTGAGACTGATGGATGGGAAGCCTACGAATGAAATTGGTGCATTTATGTGGCTCCACCAAATCCCCCCAGCCCCTGTCTCATTAGCATCTTTTCATGATTGATGCTGCCATGTGATCATGCCTCTTTCATAGAGAGAGAGAGAGAGAGAGAGAGTTGGGTTGTTCTTTTGGCTCCTAGTCTTTATGATCTTCAATTTAGGTCCACTTTTCTCCAGAATTTCAATTCCTATGGAAAGGAGATTGAGGGGGTAACAAATGCTAGATTGCTAGTGTTGTCTTCATGTGGACAAAAAGTTCCTGCATTTTTTAGCATGTAATTTAATCTGGGATGAAAAGCTTGGTACAACATTGATATATTTTTGCTTCTATTGATCAAGAGAGCCCTTTTTTGATGAGAGAATGTTTTCCCACCTTTTCTTCCTATTTGGTCACTGTACACATGATGGAGGAGCAATCAATCTTCCCCATTTAATTTCTACATTGTCAACATAGATGCACTAATTACTACTTTGGCTTGAATGTGTTTCTAGATTAGTACACAAATTTGATATGTCAACAGCTCGACAGGCAGATAAGTACACTCTCTTTCCTTACAAATACCGGGGACACTTATGTAATTTCGATCAAAAATGTATACGCAGGGGGTTGATTCTGCTGTCTTGTCATTTGGAGAAAATAAAGGGAAAAAATGCAGGGTTCACTCCATGTATCTGTGATGCACTGAGAGGATGATGAAGCAATGGAGCACACATCTGTCAAAATTGATAGTTTGTCATCATAAAAGTTGAATGATCAATCTTAGATCTCATTGAAAGAAATGACATGGGCAGGTAAACGATCAGAGGGACTGAACAACACTGAGATGTGTACAGAGACAGAGAGAAGAGCCATTTGGCCGATACAAACAATGAAGATGTCTCACTCATTTGAGCATGAAATGGCCAATCATACATAAATTTTTTTTTTTAAAATGGTTTTTAAAATTTTTTTAGAGAAAAGGTGAGTCCTTGGACATTGTTCTATGACACCCCGACAAGGTAGCATTAATCAAGGACAGACAATTAGCCAGCTCAATCTCTTTGGCGTTTGTGCTGCTATTGGGGACATTTTATGATTAAATATGACTGCATTTATACAATATAAGCGACTCTCCTTCCAACCATATGGCTTCATGCTTTAATTAAGCCAAATTTTGTGAGCTGGCCACCACCAAGATCTATTGGCCCTAGTCGGGCTTATCGAGTTTCCCGACCCGACCTCACCTTTGTGTCGAGTACCGGGTACTAATTACTAAGTAGAGCTTCTAATCGAGTTGCGAAAGATTACGTGAAATTCACATTATATTTTGAAACAATGAAGCAAAATAGAACTGATTGTTTCTGGTTAAAATTTCTGATAATTTTCCCTAATAGTGGGTAGAACCTTCATATCTCATTTCTGCAACTAAGATTGCAAGTCTGTAGCTCACCTTGCATGATTGGCAGAATCTTTAAATTCCCCAAGTCAGTTGCTTGGTTCTTGAGTGGGATTTTAAAGGCTACTTTTTAGAATCTCTCTTGATACTCACATGTTGTTTTTATCTCCCTTTCTCTTTGCAGATAGAGAAAAGCATGAATAAAGAGGAATTAGGTATGCATATTTTGCTTTACACAATAAGCCTCATCTTCCTTCCTCGTTATTATCTTACTTAAAAGGTGCCTTCTCTCTTTTTAAATCTCGAATACATTGGAATGTTGATTTTTGTCGTTTACTGACCCTGGGGGGACATTGCATGGATGTTAATGAGGAGGCTTTGCTCAAGACAAAGCACAAACGAAGAAAATCCTCTGTTTGCACAGCAAATATATTACTAAACTATAGACTATAAGATGAGGACATGGATCTTGTTTATTATGGAGAAGTGCAGTGTATCATAGTTTAATCACGGTAAGGGCTTTTATAAAATAGTGCCTTGTTATATGGAATTTGAGGTGGTCCTGAGAGGTAAATCATGCTCCTTCTGATGCCCTTAATTATGTGAGAAACCCTTGATTCAATTATTAATAATCAGGAATGCCAGAACTCCAAGATTAGCATAATAATTATGGGCTTTCTCTTTTGGTTCATGGGTTCAACTTAGCACGTTCATCAAGAAATAAAAAGGAATGAACACACCCAGAACAATCATCTCCATCAGTGCACCAGGATTTGTCCCCCCTCTCTCCGAAGAGATCAGGCATAAAGAAGGAAAGGAAAGGGGAAAAAAAATGAAAAACCCACCTCAAAACCCTAACCAAAACATGGCCATGGGACTCCAAAAGTGAAGAAAGATAATCAAGAAATCAGCAAATGTGCTCATACTGTAATTATAGATGAGATCTTCCATCACATGGGCTTCGTGGGCATGCTTGGATTCCTTTAACAAAAGCAAGAGAACACAGTTAAACCCACAAGGATCAAAAGGGAGGGGGAATTACCCCAGCCACATGCTTCCTCCTGGGGACCATCAAGGCAAACGAATTATTTAAATAAGCAAAACGATCCACAGTAGTAATAATAAGAGCATGAGAAGATCCCAAAAAGCTAGTGCTTTAAAGGAGAGGTTGGTTACTCCTCTCAATGACACTGCTCACTATAAACTACACATACCGAAGCCCCCAAATCCCATAAAAAGATGGGAGACATGTTCGTTTAAATAAAAGATGCCTTGCATGGTGGATTGCAGTCACCTTCTTTTGCTTCCAAAAGAACATTTCCTGCCTTGGGAAATGTTAGTGTCTTTGTATGTGGTTTGTCTGTGATTTTACCATAATCTATTGTTGCATGTATAAAAGTTTGATTAGCTATCATATGCATGTCACATTTGAACTTAAACTCAAAAGTATTCGATCTCAGTTTATTCTGCTTTCCAAAAACAACTTTCAAAATGCAGAAAGGATTACATCCAAGTAGCTAGTTTGTGTGATTTTAAAATTCACAGTGTAAAATAAAATCACTATATAATTAGAGAAGGAACTTAGATCCTCTAAACTTAGGGGGCAACTGCGCAATTACCCTAAAAGCTTTTTTTTTTCCATTGCAGAAAAGCAAAAAGAATGGAACATTCGGATTGACAATAAATTTAACTAGTTAACACAATGTTTGGAAGAGCGATCAATCCCATTGTTTGTTCAATCAAATTAAGGTAAATGACATCTCAAGAAACAACGATGTCCGTAATGAATCGTATAAAAGCAATTATTCTTTTCGACACATTTCTATGTTGTGATATAACATTTTGGTGGTGTGAATATACATTTATCTCTAAGTTAAATAGGTTAACATAACATGAAGAAATAGCTGTATGTGTGCAAAATGATGAATGGGAAGCTGGCATCGATGAGGAGAGATGATGCTTCAAATCTATGATCAGAAAAGGGAATTTATATACGATTTCCACACCACATACAGCCAAATCTAAATCTCTCTCTCTCTTTCGAGTGTTTGTTTTATTTCTTTTCTTTTCCTTCCTTTTTTCTTTATTTAATAAATATCAACACGTCTGCTACATTGAATCTCACAGGCCACGTCTTCATAGTTAGTTAACTGACACAGTCCGTTCTTAATGGAGGTGAATGGAGGGACCAGAAACTGGTCCAAATCATCTTAAGATAGGAACATGGCATCGGATGGACCATTCCTAACAATTCACTTTTCAGTTTCCAAGGAAACGTAACACATCCTTGAGTTGTCGCCACCCGAATCTGTCGCGGTCGTGCTAAAGTGGCCTGCCGGTTTGTAACTACAAGTTCCTCTGCAGTAACCACATGGTAACCTCTTTAGTTGTAGAATGGAAAATTCAAAATATATATGTTTATATTGACATGTATATGGTCTATATTATGTATGTAAGAGTGAGCATGAGAGTTGAGATGACCCTTGAAAGTCTTTACCGAGAGAATATCGATAGCTCTTGATATGCACATTCTCTTCAGCCAAATTTAAAGCTAAGTAACCAAACAACTCGATGAGTTCATCGAGGTATATAGATATATCCCGTGCGTATATATGATTCACACATATACATGCGAAATGTGTCGCACACATGCGCTCGTGGATACTATAGACTCGATCACACTAAGCAAGAGACGAAGACTCTCTCAGCTCTTGATTGGCTTAGTTGGAAAGAAGGTGGTAGTGCATATACTTTATAGTTTGCAGTGGGGCATCTTACCCTGATTGAAGAGTTGACCTACATTTTGATATCTTAAAAGATAGATAAAGAAGAAAAACCCTAGACAAGTACCTCGTTTCCTGACACGGTCCATCCCCGAATGGAATAGAAAGGTCCAACAATACCTGCAGAGACGTATGTTGTTTCACTGGAAATTCATTTATGAAGATCATTGCCTCTCTCTTTGACATGGGATTTAGCAGAAATTTTTGTGAGTACCTTCACAATTATCATGTACCAATTAAATCGAAACATCGCATGATGTTCAATCTCAATAAATTTCGGTGCAGCTTTTACATGTTACTCTCGTATCTTCACTATGAGTTTTGGTGACAAGTCATGTGCAATGTCCATGTACATGATATTTGTACTTTTCAATCAGAAACATTATCTTTAACTATATATTAGACCTATTCACTGCCAGGAAAATGTCCAAGAGTGTCAAGTTTGTTTCAGGAAATGTAGATATTTTCCATTTGACGTAGATATTTTATATGCGGATATCATTTCTTTTACTGATTATATGTATCAATTATCTTCGAAGTAGACGAGCTTCATGGACGAGAGAGGACACCTTTATGATAATTCAGTGCACTAAAGTAAATAAATG
The DNA here is from genome assembly GCA_014182565.1 of Eucalyptus marginata. Classification (NCBI taxonomy): domain Eukaryota; kingdom Viridiplantae; phylum Streptophyta; class Magnoliopsida; order Myrtales; family Myrtaceae; genus Eucalyptus; species Eucalyptus marginata. The sequence continues at coordinate 10,745,073 of CM024587.1, read as the reverse complement.
ATATTCTAATTTGTACGTTTTTTTTTTTTTTTTTTCATATGTGTGCGTGGACCTTCTTCCTCCTATCATTCCGCACTTCATCCATCCAAACCGTTCATCCATACTAATCGTGGCACATGATTGGTCGAGAGGTACTGAACATAGTAGAAGATGTTTGCATGTACTCTATGGCCAATCTCCCCGACAGAGCGCCTTAAAGTTCATGTTGATGATACTTCGAAGGATTCAAATGTACCTGGATTTTCGCATTCCTCAACTCCATTGTCCCCACATTGAAAAGCAGTGCTGAGTAAATTAATTTTGATGTTAACTATGTATAGGAAAGAGAGTTTTTTTTTTTTTTCTTTTTAAGTAAGGAAAAGAAGCTAAAGGTTTTTTAGACGATGCAAAGTATACAATCAAATACAAATCTCCTCCACCTTTCCGAGGGCTAGATCTTGAAATGGGATGCACTTCTTCCTAATAGTGCCTGATAAAATCATTGCATTTTAGAGTAAATTCCGCGTCGAGCCACTAAATTTCCATTACTGCCGCCACATGAATGTTCTGGTCTATGGATTAATTTTTAAGTACATTAAAAGCTATAACCATTTTTCCAACTAATTTTGCATTATAAAAAACGTCGTATGCGGCATCATGTCTTGCCAGACATGTGGTGCAAGAGAGAGAGAGAGAGAGGGGGGCTTGAGTAAAACATCTTACTTCATGTTCATAAATGCATAATGTTACAAAAATGCTGGGTACTAGTGCAAAATATACATTACATACACATATGAGATGAGCTACTCCTATTCGTTAGCAAATTCCTACCTAAAACCTAAAAAAAAATAATTAAAAATCCCACATGCCATTAGGCACCCTCCCCCACCTCTCTCTCTCTCTCCCCCTCTTTTTTTCCTTTTTTGTGAAGAAAATAAAATTTAAAAAAGAAAAAAAGAAAAACATGACTATTGGGTCAGAATTTCGAAACGCCTCTCCCATTTCCTTTTCCTTGCAATTTTTTTCACCCTCATTTTGTTCCTCCCTATGGCACTATGGATTACACTAATTAGTCATGGACAAATTGGTCACTCCACTCCACCCACCAGCAATTCTCCCACACTACCAACACATGACACCAAAAAATGAAAAGAAAAAAAAAAAAATCCCCCCATCACATATACTAAAGAGCAGCTTCGTTTCACGACCGTTGATCTCGTGGGGCCGGGGGATCCGGCAACCGTTTAAATATGACGGGCGCCCCATGCTGCGGGTACAGCAGCATCAGCACCGTCGGCGCGTGCCGGTAGCTCGGCGCGAGGACGAAGGAGAACCGCTGGATTATGATGGCCAGGGCCAGCTTGGCCTGCAGGAGGGCCAGGTTCTGTCCGATGCAGTTCCGGGGGCCCAGGCCGAAGGGGACGAACGCCCCCGGGAGCTTCGCCGCCCGGGCCACGCCGTCCGCGAACCGGGCCGGGTTGAACTCGTTGGCGTCGCTCCCCCATATGGCCTGGTCGTGGTGGAGGGCCAGGATCGGGATCAGGATCTCCGTGCCGCGCGGGATCTGGTACCCGTTGAGCTCCGCGTCCGCCCGCGCCCGCCGGATCATCGCCACGACCGGCGGGTACAGCCGCAGGGATTCGTTCACCACCATGGTCAGCTGCGCGGCGGGTCATGAACATATTAAGATGCACTAAAATCTCAATGCCAGGGGTGTTTTCGGCAGATGAAAAAGAGAGAGTAAAACAAAAAAAAAAAAAAAAAAGAGAAGGGGGACGAGCGTACCGTCTTGAGCTTGACAAGGTCGTCCTTGGTGGGGACGTCACGTGACCCGCACACCCTGAGGACCTCGTCACGTGCCCGGACCTGCCACTGCGGGTGCATCGCCAGGAGGACTGTCGTCCACGTCAGCATGTTCGACGTGGAGTGCTTGCCGGCGAAGAAGAACCCCTTGCACTCCTCCACGATGTCGTTCACCGAGACCGCGTCCGACGACTTGGACGCCTGGATCATCAGCCCCAGCAGGTCGTTGGGCCGGCTTCGGCTCCGGCCCTCGTCGCCGCCGCCATCGCCGCCGCCATCGTCGCTGCTGCCGCCCGACTCCTCTTTCCGGCGATCGATGAGCTTGACGAGCGACTTCTTGATTTCCGGTCCAGCTTCCAAGAGACTATGTTCCTCTTCGTTGGCAAGAACCTGGCCGGGCGAGCGCAAGGAAGTGAGTTGACGCATCGAATAAATTTCGGGCTTTTCGAGCCCAGCACGCCAGTTCGGAAAGATTTGACGAGTAGGCGATGACGGGTGTTGCTTGATTGACGAGTTACCTATAGCCAGGGATGAAGACTTTCTGGAAGACGTCGGCCGCGAGGACCATCTGCCGAGCTTGGAGCCTGAAGATGGCCTTGCCATCTTCGTAGCTGATGCCGAATGCTGTCCTGGTGATGATGTCCTCGGTCAGGTTCTGGAGCCACTCGGAGACCTCAATCTCGACCTCTCCCGATTTGGACATCAATGCCTCCCATTTCTCCAGCATGCTCATCACGCTACTCGCCACCACCGGCACCAGCAGCTGCGCACCAAAAAGAAATCGACAAGAGAAAGACAGCGAGTCAGTCGATCCGGCATTGACTAATTGAGTGTGTTTCTTGATGTGATTGGAATTCTCTGGTGGGATTCTCGGGTGGGGGAGAGCTTTTACTTTGAGATTCTCCATGTAGAATGTGGGGACGATGATCTTGCGGTGGTGAGCCCATTTCTCGCCCCTGAGGCTGAGGAGGCCGTCGCCCTCGAGCTGCTTCACGAGGGGGTGCGACTCGCTCTTCTCGTAGAATTCCGACTGCTTGGAGGTGAAGATCTCCCTGATCAGCTCGGGGTCCGACACCGTGAGCCGGACCGTGGGTCCGAACCACACCAGAAACGTTGACCCTGCGAAATCGCACCGTGATGTCATAAAAACGCTAGAGACGGATTAGTGCAACGACGACGGGATAGGCGGTGGTAATGCGGCATTGAATTTCCATGTTAAGTGGGGGGAAAATGTAGAACAGATGGAAACAGCTGCCAAAGGGCAAAGGGGTTTCTTGCACCAAGAGGGAACTGCCACAAGGCCTCAAGTAGTAAGTGGGGGGAGTTTTGCTTAAAGAGGAACAAGCAGGATTACACGACAACCATTAAATTCAGAGGGCATGGATAGTGTAGACCCTACCACCGCCCGAGTTAAAGAGAGAGAAGAGAGAGAGAGAGAGAGGGGGGGAAAGACAACTAAGAACAGTGTCGCTAACAAACAGAAGGAAGTTCATTGTCACCATTCGAACTGCCATGATAAACAAAGGAAAGTGGACAAGAAAACGCCAGCGAGAAAACGTAGCTCAGCCTCCTCAGAAGAAAGATGACAATTCATTGTACGCAACGCAGAAGGGAAAAAGAAGGGCATGGGAAAAAGAGGAAATTGAATTTGCGGATTCGCGACGCCTGAAAATCGGCAGGGAATAGGGGAAAACGAGAACTGCTGTTGGAGCTACAACCTCTCCACTTTTTTTTTATTCGAAGGAAAGAGAAAAATATTGCAATTTGATGGGCACCAAAGAGAGAGAAAGGTGGAACCCAGGAGGTGCAAAGCAGCATTAATAGAAGAAGAACCCCAAAACAGTCCAAAACCTCAACTTCAACATCAAGAACACCAAAGACTCGAAAAGACCCACAAACCCAAAAGATAAAAAAGAGGAGAAAAAAGAGCCAGGGACTGAAAAGCCGTTAAAAAAAGAAGTACCCTAGAGAGAACTCAAAGGAACAAAACAGTAAGCCACTGAAAGTAAAAAAAAGAAAACTCAAAGGGGGCCGAAGGGAACATCATCACGCCGAAGTACATTCGCAAGTCGCTTTAATCATCAACCCCCCACCACCTCTCCCGAAACCCAGAAGCCGTGCCCGTTCGAAACGGAGACGCTCAACCACCCGCGGAAAATGCAAACACCAGACGCATCGAGGACGAAGGACTTCCTTCAGATGGAAAAAAGAGAGGGGGGAGGAGCTCGCGAAGCGCGTACCGTAAATCTTCTTCCAGTGGTGGTAGAAGGAGAGGACCCTGGGGAGGATGTTGTGCGAGAAGGGCGGCGCCATGGGCTGCGACGACGCCTTCATCATCATCCCCACCAGCTCCTTCACGTTCCCGATGAAGAACCGATACGGCGGGCCCCTTATGCCTTGCCGCGAGAAGTGGTCCTCGATCCTCCTCGGCCGCCACCACAGCACCGCCGCGATCCTCAGTGCAGCGGCCGCCACGGCCGCGCATATGACCGCCAGCTTCAGCCACGCAAACGCCTCGTCCTCCATGTTCACACAGAGAGTGACAGACAGAGAGAGACAGAGAAAGAAGGGGTGGGGGCTCTCTCTTCTTCTTCTCCTTCTTCTTCTTCTTCTTCTTCCTTTCTCCTGTTGTGTGTGTCTTTCTGGTGAGCGATTTTTGTTCTCTTATATGACTGAGAGCTTTGGCTACTTGTTAGTGTCTCCGCTTTTTAATACCACGCGAGAGAGAGAGAGAGAGACACAGAGAGAGAGAGAGAGAAGGAAGGGGAAGAGAGAGACAGAGAGGCCTTTCGTATCATTCGTAGCAAGAGCAACGGCGTAGGGGCCGCCATTGGAATTCTAAGGGTCAACGAATTAGGTGCTTCTTTAATATTTTTTTCCTTCTCTTCCTGGCCCCTCCTCGGACGATTTTGCCCTTGCCCTTTTTTCCATCTTGCAAAAACAAAGATTAGCTATTTCATCATCACTGAAAACATTATTTGTCTTTCTCAATTTAGAGGTCGGGATACCCCGGAAAAATCATATTTTTCCATTGTGCTGTAGGGTCTCTTTGCAAGTACTATTAGATACTTTTAAATCATACATTTTCGATGCATGATTATGCACGACACGAGATCAATAGTGTTTGAAAATGACAGAATGTTTAACGAGTATCCCTAAGAACACTTGTTAACAAAATCCCGTAATAACACGCGATTTGTTTTGATATTATCATGAGAATAATCTTCCAATCAATGAACCCCCTCCCTCTAGTCTCTCTGTATTTCTAAATATAAAAGTACTTAGTACATAGTTTAATGATTAAGAATGTGGTTATCCTCATGGAACGACATAGAATGTGCTTCTTGGGCATATAAGTTTATAATTAAGTTGGGACATTCCATTTGTTTTTCTGGGGATGCATGTGTTGTGCTGGTTACAGCAAAATGAGGTATGTTACACGATAATCATTCATTAATAAACATGCGCTTACTAAGCAGGGCGGGCGATGGAATTTTTAATAATCATCTCTCCATGCTGCTCTCTTTAAGAGATGATTTGAATTGATTGCTTCATATATCAAAAATAGAAAATTTGAGTTGAAACCAAAATGGAAAACATGAACTGATAGAAGAATAAATTCCATATTTTAGTTACTTATGGGAATAGTATATGATTATGATTCGTCTTTTTGAGTATCTGAGAAGTACTGATTTTCTTCTTTTTTTGGTTAAAAAATTTGAGGTTGAGAGCTACTTCTTGAGGTTGTCTTATAACCAGCATGTATGAAAGTTTAACCAATGAAGAGATCCTTTTGTCGTGCATTAATTTTTTTTATTTTTATGGGTCGAATTGGGATCGTTTCCATTCGAGGGATAAAACTGAGATAGGGAAATCGGCCTCAAGATCATTTTACAGATCAATGTCACTCTCGACAAGTATCTGTAGCCCGATGGTTATGCCGATGTAACCTGTTGGCTGGGAGGACACAGTCGGACCTCCCATTTTCTCCTGTAAGTTGACCTGCTTGATCCCTTGGTCAAATCATAGTTTACATCGGAATTTGATCTTATCGAGTATAAATGTGAGGTCGTGTCCAATTTCCGATGATCCGATCAAGCTTTGACCACTTTTTAATCATGTAAAATTCGATATGTCAGTGGCGAGAGGGAAAATGAACTGTGGGGATGTGTTGGGCTTGTTGGCCTCTCATTTTTCAAATGTAAAGTAGATTCGTCGATCATTTTAGTCACATGAAAATGTGAATACAATTTCCTAAGCACACGATTTCGCCACTGCTTCGGCTGGTCATCTCACAACTTTGGGAGAGGTTTGCATGGCCGCATGGATAAAAAAGATGTTCGGAGAAATCATGCCGCCATGTGTTTCTGACAAAATTGACAACTAAATAGGAAGGAAACAAAAAAAAATAGTAGGTGGTTGGACAATACTAATCGTGTTTTTATCTATGTGTGATTAATCTCATTCTTACACGCTTTGACAAAACATAGCGACTCGTCAATTCAAGATTAAATTGTCGCATGAAAATGTGAACACAATTTACGAAGTAAAATATTTGACCACTACTTTAGCACGTCATCTTACAGCTTACAAGGAATTTGGTTATGTGGTGTGGTCGTATGGATTTGGAAGACGTTCGAAGAAACAACACCGTTATACATCTTGACAAAACAAACTGACAACTAAATAGAAAGGAAATAAAAAAAATCAAGTGGGCAGTTTAAATTGGGTAACTGATAAACAGATATTACCGACATAACTTATCTTCCCGTATGTCGGTTTGCGCAAGTATTTATAAAGTAAGAGCAAGTAGCATTATGTAACCGATATACAAAAGATCGACAATTCCCACAAACTTGTTCAAAGGTGATTGCAAAGATATTGTTACCCATGTATGATACCACTCTTTGTTGGAGAACTTATGGATATGTGGTGTGGCCATATGGATTTGGAAGACATTCAAAGAAATCACGCAATTATATCCAGACAAAACACACCGACAACTAAATAGAAAGGAAAACAAAAAACAAGGTAGGTGGTTGAACAATAATAATTGTTATATTTATATATAGTTCGACGCACTGTTATACGTTCTGACAAAACAAACCGATTAGTCAGTCCAAAATTAAATTAGGTAACTAATAAAGAGACATTACTAGCATAACATATCTTCCAATCTATCAGCTCCCATGTGTCTTTGTAAAGTAAGAGCAAGTAGCATAACGTGATCAATACACATAAGATTGACAATTCGCACGAACTTGTTCGAAGGTGATCACGAAGTTGTCGTTACCCATGTATTGCAGGACGCCTTGTGGAGAGTAGATAATTTCACCATGCGTACGCACTGTCCGACATGTGATGAGTAGTTCAAAGACCCTCGAACGCAGCTCTTTCTACTCCTCACACATAACGCCAAAGCCAAAAACCACAGCGCATACATGCTCATGCTTATTAATCACCCCTCCCTTCCTCTCTCTTGCCTACAGCTGTTACTTCCTCTCCGTCCATACCTGCTCGTCTCACTCCCTTTAACCGCTAGTGAGAACAGTAGGGAGGAAAAGAAGGGAGATGGTGCGTCGAGCGTCCAATTGCAAAGCGCACATCGACTTATATTAGACTGATTTTGGGGAAAGAAAATGAAAGAGGGGATAGATCGGAGAGGGGGGCACAAAGGGGGTTGTTGTCTTGGAATGTTGCTCTTAAATTTTGGCCACATGGGACAAAAGCGCCATCGAAATTAGGGTTCTCTTTTCTTGTGGCCTCTAGGTGGGGGAAACGTGCCCTCCAGTCGACCCAACAGTCCGTGCCCCACCCAAAGACACTCCCTCCCTCATCTTGTCCTAATGCACCCAAGACATGTTGGGTTCTTGTGCCCTTCATGGGTCCTACGTAAATTCAATGTCAAGTCCTACTGCATTTTGTTTGTAGTATCCAATTGAACTCATGTTCATACTACATGGTGTAATGGAAGTTTTCGCAAAAACGATCGAATGCACAGCTCAATTCCTACTCATTCTATGCCTATGAGGACACTCGCTCATGATAGGGATGTCTTCCTCTCATGTTTTTTGCCCCTGCTCTTCAATAAGGGAGGTGGCTCGACCATAGAATCGTGGATCGAGTTGTGCTGTGATCAAATCCAGCCTCATGTAGGGACAAGGCACCAGCATTCTGTTGTTGTCGGGTTCGCAAGAGCAGTACAATTGCATCCCACCATTCCTCGATGAACAAACCCAAAATCTAAAGTAGCATCGACCGAGTTATAGCATGTGACTCCTCATGATCTAAGTCTTGAAGGAAGCATACCCGAAATGATGTCTTTTGGAGCATGCATCCGCTCGGGTATGGCCTTCCCCTTCTACTAAAATGTAAGAATCTCAACTAATCAGTTGTCAATACACGCAATGTATTAAATTCATCCTAGGTTGTTTTGTTTTTTTTTTTTTTTTTTTGGGGTATTCACTCTGGGTGATCAATTTATGGTGGTGGATTCTTGGCTCTGTACCCCGATAGAGTTGAAGGGAAGATCTGAATTTGTCCTTCACCGCCTCTTTGCCCTGTCTCTTTGCTTCAGTTGGATAAGGCTGGTGCATCTAAGACGAGACCAGACTTTTAGAAAAGGAGGAAATAAGAGAATCTGACCAGGCCTGGACCTGTGAAAAAAAATAAAAATAAAGAAGAAAGGAAAAGATGGATTTTCTCTTTAATTTTTCTTAATTAAAAAAAGTTCAATAAAAAGAGCTAAAGGACAAAGTATGTGCAATCACATAACAGAGCCGTGTGGAGTTTTCGAAAATGATCAAAATCATTCAGCCGGAAAAGCCTGCAAATGATGGTGGTGATGATGAAGCTCTCCCCCCGTTCCTTCCTTTGCCAATTTTCATATGTTTTTTTTTTCCTCCTTTGTTTTTTTTTTTTTTTCTTTTTCAAACCATGTTGTTACTTTTGGGCCACGTGATTTCTGTGGACATCAAAAGGGAAAAGAGAGGGCTGCGAAAAAATCATGAATTTCTTGAATACAAATCGAGGGTCATGTCCAATTTGACTTATTTGCAAACCAATATTAATAAATTTAGCATTGCTTTTCAGAAATCTTTTAGCAACATTAATTAATTAGTCGATGGCATCAAAATAGATAATAAAAAGTATTCATTTGATTCACTGGGAAGTCGATGTGTGGAGAATCAAATAAAAAGTACCCAAGAATATTCTACATACAGTTAATTAGTAGTGTTTGAAACCTGATATAAATAAATAAAATTGATAAAGTTCAACTTTGATTTGAGTAACCTACAATCCATGTTCAGCAATCTTAAATTAAGTTGTCTAACTAGACCGTCCGATTATAATGCCATGATTCTCCCCGACGAACATTCTAAGAAGATGGAAAATTATAATATGCAAAAAATCAAAAAAGAAGGAAATCTTCCTATATATATAAGGGAAATATAAATTTTAGAAACACTTCACCCTTACGTCAAAGTAGAGTTGCGTCTCAATATCTTTTAGTTTTTCTCTATACATTTATCCAATTTTTATTATTCAAATTTTCTCGAAATATCAACCTACTTTATGATGAGAGGGTGATGGATTATTTAAATAAATTCGTAATTCGAACTTTTTTTTAGATGGACTAATTAATGATCGTCTCGCTGGATATGTGGTTCCGAGGAAGGAACAATAAATTAAGTGCTGCAACGCTTGTAGAAGACTAATGAGTCATTCATTTGAGTTTTAAATTTGAATAAGAGGATCATTTACGCAATGTCAAAAGGAGAAACAAAGTGTGATCCTTTTATTTGGGGTAGGTAAAGCGATGAATGTCTACCGTATGTGGTGGATTATATATGTATTGAGAATACTCAAAACATATCTGAAAAAAAACATTTTCTTCTTTAATTGCTTAAATGTTTGGAACCATTAGTAATATTTCCGCAAAAATCTCACATGATATATGAGCAGGAGATATTGAGTAGATCAAACTTTTCTAATCCACTTATGTGACTCCCTGTATATATTTCCGCTCTTGGTCGCACAATATTTTACACTATCAATATACATAAAATTGGGATATTAAATTTGTACTTTTTTTTTTTTTTTTATGGTACGTAGTATTGAAATCTTGGATTCGATTGATCCTCGCAAATGCTTGCAATCAATGCGTCCACATCCCTGTAACTCATTTTCGACTTCATCCACATGATGGCAAGCTTGAATTCTAAGATATACTACATAAGAGATGATGTGATTTGAATAAGGGATTTGCAGTACATATACCTATGACTTGTAAATATGTATGTATGTATCACCAAAGCTTGTTTTATCAATTAAATAACTAAATTTTTTGAATCAACACACACTGAGTTTAGTCAGTTAATTGAGTTTGGTTGATGTGATCAGATGGTTATTGATAATTGTATGATGTGATTATTGGCAATTACCAAACTACTCTATCAATGACCATAATGTGTAAACCCTCGACAGACATGCAATATAGCTATCGAGGAGTGACGAATCGAAAAAGACTAGTAAATGGAAGTGGTGGTATGACATTAATATTGACATCTATTAAGAAAATCATCGACGGCGTTGTGGAATCAATATCGACACATAGCTAAGAGTTGTGCAATCGACTAAGCAAGCAAAGGCTTGGCCATTGCAAAATTTGGCTAGGTGTTTGAAGCAAGCGGAGGACACAAGGACGAGAAGATCGATCGAGGGCGAGGATAGCAAGTGACGTTTGATGTAACTGTTTGTGAATGAAATCCGCATGCAAATAAGGGGGCCGGAATCTAGGGAGTGCAGTTGTAACCATACTTAGGCTAATAAATGCAAGTGAATGGTTATAGGTAGTGGGATTATGTATATGGCGACACGTAACTATAAAGGGATTGTCAGTCAACAACACAATTTCCCGATTTAATTTTCTTAGTTTATTGGTGATATTGTCTTTTTAGTTTCCATCATTTACAATCTTTTTTCCTTTCAAGTTGCTATTCATCTTCTCTGTAAAGCTGATCAAGTTTATATTCGAAATCAACATTGAACCCATTTGATAAAAAAATCAAAATTTAACTTTCGGTGGAAGATTTTTCACTATTTGGGTCGATACCCATCTCTAGTGACACATAATTCAATTATTATCAAATTAGGGGCATGAACATAGAGGTCTAGCTATCTAGAAATTCATGAAACACTCTGCAAACTTCATGAAATGGATAACTTCCAACATTTGATAGGTTTTAAACAGATGGCCTCCAGAACTTAAGCTGGAACTTCCTCTAATGCCTCCAACCAATTATCCTAACCCTAAGGGCTAGGAGACCATTAGATAGACAAAACCAAAATCTATGTATATATGCACTTTGTATCTAGTGAGAAATTTATCCCTGCGTTGAAATTTCCATAATCCAGAGAAACTATGCTCATCCTTTTTCTTTTTCTAACAAAAGAAAAAAGAAAAAAAGAAATAACAAAAGAGAATTTCACACGACAGAGAGAGGGACTGTTCAGCCTTTGGAATGTTAGCGACATATATGTCCGAAATAGTTGGAATCTATAGCTTTCGTCAAGAACCGGAAACAAACCTAACGATGAGAAAAGCAGAAGAAGAATTATTCTTATTCGCTGCTATCATTGTGAGGATTAACTTTTATCTTTTCTTTGCATGAAAAGATGGAAAAGAACAAAGATTCTATGCAGGCTGTAGCGAGAAGAGAGGATCCTACATATGCCGAAAGCCCTTTTGCCATTTGTAGAAAATTTCTCAATCAAATCGAGAGGGGGTAACATCAAGAGTACGTACCATCTCCAATCATTTCCAATTTGAAATGCGTAATTAGGGTTTAATTCGTCACTTCCAAATTCAAGTAACGAGGCCCTCCGTGAAAGCATTTGGGTGGGCAGGTCTTGACTAGACCGTCAAATATGGGACTGTTCAACCTTTGGAATGTTGGCGATATATATAATGAAAAGAGTGGGAATAGATTAGTGTTTAAGCTCATTTGTTTGACTTGATATATTTTTGAGAGATTGCAGCACTTTCTATTTATTTTTACACATTGCATTTTGATTAGCAATGGCCCGTTCTATAATCTCGAACAATTCACATATTCCGGCACCTCTTTCTCTCGGTCGAGTGCCAAACTTAGGTACATTGGTGTTCAAATCAGCCATATGTTGTTTGGTCTGATTTCATAATATGAAAAGTGCAATGGTTTCGGACTTTGTGAATTTCGATTGACAATAGGTATGTAAGTTGTGATTTCTGAATGTCTCGTATACAATAGGCGTTCTCTTTATTGGCAGATTGGGTGGTTTTTTTTATTTTTTATGTTGTCTCCATTGCCAACAATAACTATTTTTATTTTTATTTTTATTTTTAAGTGCTATAAAATCAAAAATATAATAAGGAAAATCAGCCAAAAACATTCATCCAATTACATAAATGATATACAAATAATTTTTCAAATTCGAGAAAAAAATTACACTTACAAGTTCTCTAATATTGATTAAAAATACATTACATCCAAGAGAATGTCTAATTAGTTTAGTGCGTTCGCTGATGTGTCCCTAACCATGACTTGGATAATAAGGTAGCATGGTCATCCTCTTCTTTATGTTGGGCACATTCGATTGGATTTAATTCTTGCAATAAACTATCATGCCCACAAATTGCCATTCTAGATCTTCGCCCAATCAACTTACATTTATTGTCCACCATAATCCATTGGCTAACACTAAATATGGAATCCAATAGTATGTGGGCTTAGTAAGAGCCATCGTGGAATGAGTCATGAAATGTGAAGTTCTACTCTTCCATCACTTCAAAACGTCAATGTTGTCTTTGCCAACTCTTTCGATATATTTGGGATAGGATGTCGTGAATCATCTCTTGACTTCATTGGTTGATGATGACGAAGAGCTAGCAAAGGTTGATAGGGCATTATTCTTTTTTTATGAAGTAAGGACCACAATTATGACTAGAGACTACTCGATAAGAAAGTCATCTTCGTTGATGGGATGGAGTTTGTCGTATTGAATCAATTGTCATATGTATCATACATATTTTAGAATTAATTCCTCAACATCGTCAATATCTGTTCCATTTGGACCTCCTTAACTAGCCCCAGATTGTTGTATTATGGAACAAGCGGATTCCTTAGTCCCTCTAACTTGAACCTCAATTTCAAGTAAGTGGACACAGAAAAAAGGTAAAATGTGTATGAAATAATTGAAAATTTTTGCCTTCAAGGCTAAACACACTTTGTTGAAGAAGGATTACCCTCCTTGTTCGCTAATTTAATTGACACCATGTATAGGAAAAGAATGGCAATGTTACTTGATGGACAATTGTTAGACAACAAAGTATTCGATGCATTGCTGAAACCTACAAGAAGTCCCCATAAATTTCTGCAACGTTCCAATTTTGTTGTGCGGACAACAGGAAATAAGTATTTGCGATATGAGCGGCGGAATACAGCATCGACTTAGCCATCTCTTGCATGCCACCTAAAGATCTTATATATCGAATTCCACCTTGTTTTTACATTTAGAAATACATTTTTAACTTTGCTTTCTTTTGTCATGTATAGGATCTCCAACTCTTGATACCCGAGTGGGGTGGATCCAATCTATTGAACGTACCCATGTAAAATAGCTACATAATCATAAAATTGACGAAGACTATCTTGCGCACACAGATTAATGCAGTGGCACAGACAATGAACATGGAAAAAGATCCTATTGCAAACAAGCTTTAGCTGTCTGAGCAAACTTTGGATCAAAAGGTATAACACTAGCATTATCTCAGGTAATCTAAAAAATTTATCGAGGATACCAAACTCATTGATAGCTTTCACTATTTTGGTAGTTGTATTTCTAGAATCATACATAAATATGAACTTCCTAAATGTCAAAGTTTGGTGATGTTATTTTCAATCCTTATCAACTCAAAGGCCCGTGAAAATACATCAGACATAATTGGTAAGGTCGGTCCATAAATTAGAAGTTAGAGAGACTTGTAAGTTACACATGGACAGTAAATGAAGCAACACCGCCCTTTCTCCTTTGATTGAGCCGAATCATTCAAATTGTTTGGATCAGTGACCATTGGGCAAAAAAACATCATCCCTCTATAAATTGGTCCCCTCTCCCTCTCTTTTTCCCCATTCACTTATTGATAATGTAAAGAAGGATTGTATGGTCTTCTAGGGTTAATTTTAACCCACTAAGTTTAAGAGGATGTCAATTTATTTTGTCCCAAGTATTAGAATTTTCAATTTTGAGGCATCAAAACAGTTTTTCATACCTTATCTATTTTCAAAAACAATATGGTGATTAAGTACGTATTCCTGTGGGGGTAAATGGGCATTTTCAACGAATTTGGATATCCCTAACTTCTAGTAATAAGTGTTTTCCCCTTTTCCTGTCCTCAAATTAGTTAGTTCATATATACAATACATAAAAGGATTGTTTAGCTGAATTACAAGTATGTAAACATTTCATCGAAGTATACTACCACAACAAGACCTTGGAAGAAAATTATGCTTCCACATTATACAGTCTATTACAATTTGCGCGAGTAGAATTGCTAGTATACCACATTATCAAGGAGGCCGATAACGACTCAATAATCAGTTGTGATTGAAGGGCCCCCTATGTTGGAAAGATGATTGACTCATAATTTGACCAAAACAATCTCTCATTTTTATATGGCAAGAGGCCATGGGACAAGCTTCATAAATGATGAAAAGATATCATTAGCAAAGACCAAGTTTGGAGAGCAAAAGATGGGATTTGCACACATGATTCCCTAGCAAATCCCCTTTTGCCTCTCCAAATATCATATTTTCCTCAAGAGTGATTAGCACTCTCCTCCTACCTTCATCCTACAACCAGAGATTCAATCATACCCCCAATATTTTATGTCAATCTTTTTGAATGTATCAATCCTTACCTGTCGTTCCGTTTATGGCATGCTTGACTTCCCATTTCCTTTGTGAGAGAGAGAGAGAGAGAGAGAGAGAGAGAGAGAGAGAGAGAGAGAGAGAGAGAGAGAGAGCCTTTTGAGCCTTTTGACCTAATTAACGAAAGTGAAAGCTAAAAATGATCCATGCCTACTTAATGCCAAATCCATTTTGACCTCCTCCCCAGCATTTTCGCAGATTCAACGATGCCAATCAATCACTTCTGGGGTGGTTGAAATCTCCTCAACATGAATGAGACGTGCGCACTTAAGAAATGGCTAAGTCAACGAATCGAAAAGAAAGGAGAAAGCCCGTTCTCTTTCACCTTCGAATCATTTGAGATCACCCCTTCCCTAGCTGTACCAATTTAACACTCCCAAGCAAATCTTGCTGAGCACATGAACATTATTCTGCCAGATCTTATCGCTAATCATGACGATTACAGCATGGTATTTTAAGATCCAATTGCGTCTGAGATTGGCAAGTCAAAGCTTGAGAAACTGCCATATAGCTCTACGTTGTATGTTCTTGATTGGTGGAATAGGTGTGAATGGAGAAGAATGTTACTTCCAGCTATCCATTCTAATAATTCGAGACAAAGGAATGTCGAAATAACTTCATAGATACCGAACGGGATCACATATTCTCACGAAATCTCATTTGTTCATCATATTAATTCAGGTAACCAAAATCGTCTATGACTTACGACGTTTATTTTACACGAAATGCACTTCATCGCCTAGGATTCAAGGTGCCTATGTTTCCCTTATATGTTTTGGCGTTCCCACCATCTTTTGCCGTCTATTTTATGTCTTCAACTCCCATACTTGTCACACTCTTCTGCGGTTCATCAATCGGCATCACATCTAGATCGAATCCTCCGTCGCCCACCACAGTTTCCGGCTTGACCTACGCTCCTCGCTTTCTAACAACTCCTTTCATGCCACCGATCCCATAAATGCTCTCGAAGCGTGACCTCCTCGCCAATCCCCCGTCCCACTCGCCTCGGTTCGAGAAGCGAAATGTGTCCAGATCAAACGGGGGTTGGGAGCGGCCGGTCGTGTAGTTACATCAATGCAAGGTAAGCCGATCGCAGAAGCGCACAGAGAAAGAGGGAGAGAGAGAGAAAACGCATCTGCATTAGTGTTATTCAACAGGAGCCTAATGGCCAATGCTGACGAGAGAGAGAGAGAGAGAGAGAGAGGATGGTGGTGAGCTTTCGTCCACGCAATCAACGGTGTGACGGATCCTTCTGCTTTGCTGCCGCTGCCGCTGCGCTTTTGTCTTTTCTCTCCTCCCCTCCCCCGGCGCAGCCACGTCAAATCGCGACCAGCCACGCGTCGGCCAATCATTTTCCGTCGCTCGTTGCTCCTTTGTCCTCTTCTTCCTTGTCAGCGTGACCAGTGGAGTCCCCGCCATCATCGTCAGCGATCTCGCCATTCAAACCTTCTCCCATTTCTCTCTTTTTTTTTTTCTCCTTTTCGGAAAGACCGGCTCCCACCTCGTATATTATAATAGAATAATCATGTTCGGCAGCCGTCGTAAAGAAACGAGAACACAGAGGAAAAGATTTCCATGCGTATGAACGAAAAAGAAACTCGCGTCGACCTCGCCGAGAACTTTCGCGCTTTTGAAAATGTCATTTTCCGCGCTCGGCACGCGTCGTCTAGTTTTGTTACGAATCCCGGGTCGTTAGAACAGCGAAAGATTAGGAACGAGAGGGACGGAGGAGGGGCGGCGGTGGCGGTGGCGGTGGTGTGGGGAAAAAAGGGCGACAAAAGTGGGGGAGGAGGGGGAGGGGGGCCGGATTCTTGATTTTCCGATGCTTCCACGTAGAAGAAATCAAGAACGGGGCAGCGGCCGTTGATGGGGGCGGCGACCGCATGGGGACAAGGCTGGTTTCAAAGAGACAAAACACGCGCCACGAAATGTAGGAGGAACCCCCCCTTGTTCTCGCTTTTTTTCACCGGTTAATAATAATAATAATCTAGCCCTAACTAAAGAAACATTACTATAATATCGAATGAAATTAAAAAAAAAAGAAAAAAAAAAAAAAAGGGGCATCACGAAAAAGATCGTCGGTTTTAAAATAATAATTTCGAGAGGGAAAACCCAAAACATCGGAGGGTGGATATTTTCGAAGGAAAATCTCGGGAAGGTGTCACGGGGAGAGAGAGAGAGAAATTAAAAATAATAAAAATAGAATAGTATAAATATGGGGAATTGATTAAAAGAAAAGGGAATTTAGGAAATTGAAAAGGTGAAAACACTGCCCCTCGATTTACGAGGGGGCGATAAAGTACGGATTTTTGGATTGGCAGTGGTTATGTCACTGCCAGAAGTTGTTATCTTTGTACTCAAAATCGCTAGCCACAGGACCTGCCTTCTTATATTCTCTCCCCCTCCTTTTATATTATTTTATATCATTTTTATTTATTTTTATTTATTTTGTTATATTTTATAACATTTATTTTATATACTTTCTTTTTCCTCTTCAGGTGCATGTGATCTCTCCTTTTGGTTTTCCACATCTACCCTCGCCAGCTTTGTGCTTTTATCTTCCTGTTTATCTTTTCTTTTTTTGAGGTTTGGATTAGGGTGATTGAGTAATTTGGTGTTGACAAGTAATTGATTTGAGCTGACTTTTTAATGTCCCGAGAATAAATCCGATGGGAGAAATCTGTTTTTTTATCAGGTTACAACCTTAATTTAGAGGTGGAGGAGTGTACACATAAACTTTGAAAGAGAATAAAATTGTTATAATTCTTATGTCACTCCGTTTTTCCGTTATGATTAGATCTCATTTCTTCTTGACCTCGGCTTAGTCTATCGCCTAAGTCAAGCCTTTCTTTTTCCACGCTCATTTTAATAACAATTGATGCTATCATATATAATTAAAAAAAATTAGACCAAGCTAATTGCCGCGAAATATCCCAATCACGGTTACAGGTGTAAAAGAGATGAGTAGGCTGGACATTTAGGCCTGAACAAATTGGACATGGCTTTTCAGGTCAAACTATTAGGGTTGACATTAATGAATATTAGCCCCGACCAAATTGAGTCGAGTCAATCCCAGGTGGTTCGGGCCAAAGCATGATTGTAGGAAAAGGAATACCACAAAAAAAGGTTATCGAAATTCCAAAATCATAACATGTAATTATCAAATGATCATGATAATATTATCGATAAATTTACAATAGATTAAGATTTAAAAATTGGGTCCGGAATGATCCAAGGAATCAATTAGCATAGTAAATTTTAGTTCTTCAGTTCAGATTCTTAAGGATCAAATTTTTCTTGTGTTCCCTTCTGTCCTCACTCTTTGACGACGACACTCGAACATTTCAGTTCCCACATGTATCATGTGATGATTAGTCGAAACATTTTAGATTTTTCGTTGTTAAAACTTAAATTAACCTCGATGGTTGTGAACTGCGTATAATATGGTACCGTGCTTCCGGCGAATTTGGTTTCTTTAATAGAGTTAGTTGGGTGGGGGTCCTGCATTATTCAACGCCACATCAATTCCACAAATTCAAGAAAATATAGGCAAAGACGATCACGACGGCGGCGACGACGACGACATTGAAGTTCTAAACATATGAAAGTTGAACTTGTCTTTCACAAAAAAGTCGAAGGAATCAGAGGGGAGGGTGAAACCGTGATGCCGACAGGAACAAAACCCTAATATCTAGAGACCTTAACTTAACAACTCGATTGAAAAAAATATAAAATTAGAAGTCGAGGCTTAGATCGGACTAACCCACAGATTTTCAACCTGCGAATTATTTAAAAAACATCAAATGTACTTACCCCGCACAACTTTGCTCGGGGGAGTACCAAATTAAGAAAAACGAATTTTTAATCGGGGCAAGTTGCCGGGTCGTCTCTCATCAACAGTAGATTTCCATGTCATTCGAAGTTTGAAAAGAGGGACGGGAACAGTTTCTTGAAGTATAGAAAAATTCCAAAGACGTAAGCAAAGGATAATTAAGTGAATGAGTGCGTAATAGCGACATCGACCCAATTTTGCAACGTAAAGGTTGTGAAAAGTACTGTGTGACTATATTATTGGTAATTAGTCTATTCTGGCAGAGCTGTCTCTTTTGCTATTTTAGTTGACTTTGCCATGCTCGTTTCCAACTGCCCTTCTAGAATTTTTTTATATATATAAGGGGTTAGGTTTTGGTATGGCCCCAATAAAATATTCCATTGGATGAGTTCGTTTTGCGAAAAATAAATAATTTTAAAAATTTTAGTTAAAAACAATCGATACCATATGAACAAACGAAAAAAATATTTATTGTCCATGCAAATGTTAAAATGAAACATGTTTATTAACTGATGGATGCGTTTGTTTCATTGAAAATTTTATAATGAAGGAAAATATTTTTTATATAAATCATTTTCTAAAAAAATGGTTAGTTTTCATTTGTTTGGTGATTTAGAGAAGTGATTTTCTCGTTACCAAGTAGAGAAGTTGTTTTCCCTGATTTAAGTTTGTTATCATTTTCTATAAATTTATTAATATTTATGTCATCCAAACACCGAAAAACAAAAAAAAATAAAAACGATTTTTTTGAAAACAGTTTTGCTTCAAACAAATGGACCGTAAGTACGGTTCAAGGATGTCGAGGAGCACTCTTTGACGAGACGTTTACATCGAACAAGAAAGAGTTATGCATAGACCATCTTTCTTTCGAAGAATTTTCCTCTTATATCATATCAATCTCCACATATGCATTTATGCATTATCAACCATACTTGATTTTGATAGCTTAATCTCCAGATCATAGTACATGGGACGAAAAACGGACACGTCACTAACGTTAGAGTGTTAGAATTTCCAAAAGATCAATGTTTTGAGTGAGAATATTTATGTAAAAAAAATTAGGCATCGAGTCACCATCGGAAGCCCATGTGATTACAACCGTCCGATTGGAGGGTGCACATTGGTCCGGGCCCATATGAGTGTTGGACATGCCTTGACATTGGTAAAGATGCAGACATGCCTATACCAAATTTGTAAGAATCGAGACATGAAAGCGATTCGGAGCCAAGGCAAACTTGAGAGATAAGATTTGCACGAAGATTGACATGTAAAGTCGTACTTCTTGCGTAAGATGTACAGTGCTACTCTTGAGGAGCAAAATCTCAGGCTTAAATTGGCTTTTGGCTTTAGCTTGAACTGTTCTGGAAATATAAGTTAATGGATGAAAGTGTGGTTCGAAATTTGAATGTTCTAACACTCTCCATGTAGTGTAACACTGGATTTTGACCTAAGACTAGAGTGTGGAAATATGTAAATTAGGGAGGCAAATAGAAGTTTGGAAGTATTTGAATTCAAGACCCCGCTCTGATATTAAGTGAGATTTTGTGAAACTGTTGCCAACTAATTTGAAAACTTGATCTAATAGATGAAGAGTCGAGATTTGCTGTTTAAATTTTCTAATTTAGAAAGTCCAACCTGAAAATCTTAAATTTTTGGGCTGATCTTTCAAACATGAAGCCGTGTTATCCCTTTCACATATGTGCGTCTACCCCCATAAGTTAAATTCTACATCTCTTAATCCGACTTGCACGTGAGAGGGTGTTTGAATATTGTTCTATATCTCTTAACAATAGATCTTATATCTTTTTTAGATTTATGTGATCTCCTTGACCTATTAATTTAAGTTTCTGGGTTGGTTTTCGTAACATTTATCATGATCCTCAAATTCAAGGAGTGGGAAATTATGATGTTTTGATTCTATAGCAATGTAGGATATGTCGAACACTTCATTTATATATTTTGGTAAATATAAATTGTATATTTTGGTAAAGATCGTGGGGTCTCACTGTCATTTTAGAGATAACTACATAGCAAACTTTAAAATTTGTCATGATTATAAATTTGAGTCCTAGAATTTTTATTTCATGCGTTCGAATTCTAAACCCTAAAACTTCGATGCAATTGACTTCTTCCATCAATTAGCTTTAAGTGGACAGAAAGTGCCTCTTGGTTATTTTTATCATTAGCCAGTACATGACGTTTTCCTTCCTGCTGTAATTGTCTCAAAGTTTTAGCCAGTACATGAGTAAATATCAAATATTTGGTTGAAGTTGACAAAGTTATCGGATGATTTTAAGAACAAGATCGACGTTTTATTTATTATTTGTTAGTAATTTAAACAAATGACAACTCATTGCAGTAAATTGTTATTATTATTTCATGAAAATACGAATCATAATATAATAATGAGGAAAACCATAGAGGCTATTTATGGAACTTTTTTTTTTTTTAAATTATTCCTTCATTTGATTTTGGTAAACCCAAAAAAATAGTCTTGAACTAACTATTCCATCTTACAAACCAAAACAAGAGAATAACTACAACAACAAATCAAGTCTTATCCCACTATATGGGGTCAGCTGTATGAATCCTATTACGTCATTACGATTCCCGAAAACTCCATACTTTTTCCTTATCGTGCCGATTTTCACTTCATTCTAGATCATCCCTTGTCCCTTTTAATGCGTGCTTCCAATCCTTGTTCACATCTCCTCGTTGGAGCATCCGAAGGTCTTCATTCAACATCACAAAACCATCTCAAGCGACCTTCTCTCATCTTATCGTCGATGGGACAACACCTATCTTCTCCAGAATAGACTCATTTCTAATCTTGTCATTTCTCGCGTGACTTTATATCCAACAAGACATTCCCATCTCCCCCCACTCATTTATACACATTTTGATGTTTAATCGTCCTTCATCCCTTGCTATAATTAAACCTATCACATTCTAGTCCCATGTACTTAACTTTCATTTCACATTAATTGAATACGAGATTTCAAAGGGCCTTATATACACATCATCTCACTCTACTTATAAATTCAATGTAATACAACCAAAAGGGACCGTACAAAATTTCACAAAATTATAAATGTCATGCTCACAGGAATGACACACATTCACAATATCAGCCTTGCCTACCCTAAAACAATCATCATATTAATGCTTTCAATCTTCTCAATTTACTTTAGTTTTTTCTTTGAACACTTTCCAGTCATGACCATCTCATCTGCATGCACAGCTGAATCTTCAATGACACAATCAGAGGAGGTGAAGCCAAAGCCGTCCCGTTCCAAGTGTAAAGGAGAGACACTGATTCTTAAACCTTAGTCATGAATGTGTGTATGTCTGTCAATGAGAGAGAGAGAGAGAGAGAGAGAGAGAGAGAGAGAGAGCAGTGTCTGGTCTTGGCAATTAATTCAGGGTTCGCCACTGGTTGTGTCATTTAACATTGGCATGATGAATAATCATCATCATCATAACAAAGAGAAAACTCAGCAATAGAACATCCTGGAATAGACAGCGACAGCTGCTGCCCTATCCTCCCCTTTTACGCTCGAGCACATGCTCTCTTTCCACAACATGTCCCGCTCCAAGTTTTCATGAATCTGGCTGCCACTACACGGCCCTTGCATACACTTGCATGAATTTCGTACCCTTCACATGATGGGCCACGTGATGTGCGGTCGCCATCTTAAATCTCCCGCTCGATACATCAAAGCAATAATTTCTCTCTACTGAATTTCAGATAACGAAGTGACACGATATACATGCACATCTTGCATGTCTATATGCAGGCACAGATAGGGTTTTTCCCCCACCACCATCTTCCCCTCGATGACCAAATCCATGTGATGATGCGACCTCTGTCGCTGTTTTGCTAGGTTTTCATGTCATCGTCACCCCCCATCACCTCCACTACATACATACACACACACCCTCAGCTTGATGGCATGTCGTTCTTCACCAACAATTCCACTTATAACTTGCATTAGAGGGCAGACGAGCAGTTACCATTTTCATGCAAAAAAAAAAAAGAAGGGGGTTTCGATTAAATTCTCTGAACCTAAGTATTGCATTGAATGCGTTGATGCGTCGACCCACCATCGATATACA
Source organism: Eucalyptus marginata (assembly GCA_014182565.1). Taxonomy (NCBI): domain Eukaryota; kingdom Viridiplantae; phylum Streptophyta; class Magnoliopsida; order Myrtales; family Myrtaceae; genus Eucalyptus; species Eucalyptus marginata. The sequence continues at coordinate 10,722,372 of CM024587.1, read as the reverse complement.
TGTACAAAAAATAGTGTTTCATGCATTTTATCTACTTAGATGTGACAAGGTGAGTGTCCAAATGACATATGTTACATTTATTATTATTGCTCATGCAAATTCCACAACCTCGTGACCGGAATGCATCACCTAATATTCAAAAGATTTGCACTTTGAGGGAACCTAAGGAAATTTTGTTGCTTTCCTTTTTATTTTGTTAAATGATTTTCAAAACGAAAGCCAAGAAAAAATAATGGGAGGTTTGTTGTTTTTCGAGGAATGGCTGGCCGTTTAACCGGAAAAGATGGAGGACAGAAGGGGCCATGTTGCAAAGAGAGACCCCATTCTGGATAATAGCAAATAGAAGATGATTGGTGAAAAAAGAAATTAATTAAGCAAGAAGAGGCCCAATTCAATTTCTCTATTTTCCTATGCTTCTTGTTTTGTTTTCTTCTGAATTCAATTGTCGAATGTACACCGGTCATTCTCAAACCCTAATCCGACCACCCACCGACAACGAAATTACTGTCCCTCTTTTGCATTGAAATGCTCCTTGCCACTGCCCCGATGGATGGGGCCTGATGAGCCCCTGAAAATTTGGGCACTGTCCTTATTGAGCCCAACCCCACATTTCATGGACATGTTGTGGGCATACACAAAAGAGAGAGACAGGGAGAGAGGGGGAGGGGCTAAGAGGCCATAGCTCTCGCGCCCCCACCTCTGAGTTGGATTGATGTGGACGTGATTTATTAGTGGGAAATGAACTCTCATTCCGGTGTGGCCTGGGGAGTCCAAGTAGGCGAACCGACACCGACAGCCCCGACTCCACAGGGTGCCGGAGGGGCCCCGGTCAGAGCTCCCAGGGCCTGGCCGTCGGCCGACGCGGAGCATGAGTACCGCCCGACCGGGGACATGGGCAAGTGGGTGTGTGTGTACTCAGGGAGGCTCGTGTACACAGGAGTCATGTGGTTTTCACATGTGTTGGCGAAAGGCCGAATCGGAGGGGGGGAGGGTGGTCGCCAATCCCTTTTGGATGTAGTAGAGTCAGTTCATGTAAGAGTTATGGCTGCAGACTCGTGTAAAGTGAACATCTTTTTGCTGCTCCGGTTAAGGACAAGACCATATGAGCATTATGTGCAAACCCATTTTATTTCTTGTCATTACCTTGCAAGTACCAGGTGGAGGTTTCTTCAAAATCTTCAATGATTGAACCTTTTGGAGGGTGACCAGGCGTTTTAGCCCAACAAGAATTTTCAGGTGACGGTCGTAAACACCTTTTGCTATGTCGAGATCCTTAAATTCTGCCAATGTTTGGAAGTATTCGAAGAAACAAGAAGACCACTGCATAATTAGGGTTGCAGACCAGGTCTGGGCTCAAATGAAAGACTTGGTCGAAATTTGGGCCGCAGCAAGAACTATATATATGCACAGTCCAATGTCTTACATGCCAACCCACGATTCAAACTAATTGGGGACTGCTCAGGACATGATTTAGATTACACCACGTACCTTATCTAGCTTTCCCTGCAACAAGAAGTTTTAGGAAGTGAAGCAAAACAGATAAGGCAGTCCAACACCACCAAGGATTTATGTATCATAAGCATATAGAATAAGAGTCTGTTGTACAATTGTACTTCTAGCAATATTCAAGTACCCTTGATGTATATTTACATTCTCTCATATCTGATGTGATCCTCACATGGAATTCACAACTAGGTGAGACAAGGAGGTATAAACAGGATGATATTAAGGGGGCATAATTAGGTGAGACGAGGAGGTATAAACAATATGATATTAAGGGGTGGGGGGATTAGAGCAACTTACAAATTCGAGCCACTCAATTTGATTTATTTGGTGAACTAGGTTCCTTTATTTATCTCTTTGTGGATGTACTTTTGTCTTCTTGATATAGCATTCATCTAATTTAGAAAAAGGATGTTTCGTTCAGAACATAAGATCATTACACTACTGCTGCCATGCTTGATATTTTTCTGCTCAGCCTTATGACAAGAACAATAAAGTGGAACAATGTTCTCTCCATGATAATACTATATATGAATCAGTAATGAGCAATATCCTACTGCTTCTCCAACTGTAACCTGGCATGAGCTCAATGTTTATGCCCATTGAAGTCAGAGCAGTATCAATCACTATGAGCTATAATGCTTAATATTGCCGAGACATCTTGCTTCTGATGACTAAGCTTTCATAAGCAGGGAACTGGAGCTCACATTCATTGGCCAAGACATGACCTTTTATCCACTATTTAGGTACTTGCAATTTCATAATGTACACTTTGCTAGAGAATCATGAAGCTACAGCTCAGCTTTTTCAACTGGCCGAAAGAGACGAAGCAAAGCTTTGGGTCTCTACTCTAGGATTTAGATTGATGGGTAATGCTAACACCACTAGGCGTGGAAGCTTTAGAAGTTCTAGCGGCAGGATCAACTGCAACCCTTGCCGAGGAGTTCTGGTTTACGGAGTGATCCTTTTCAGTATGAAAAGCCAACATGAAATATGAGTTCTGAACGAGGCATGAATCAAACTTGGGTCTATGGATCATTATAAACAAGAGAGTCCACTTCAGACAACCTATAAGTCGCAACTGGATATGACTGATATTTGACAATATAAATCATTTTGGACCATCTTGTGCACCCTAAGGTGAATCCACCACGCCAATCCATTCATAAACATCTTATCATGTCAAAATTCAGTTACATAGTTTAACCCAATAGCAAGCAAGATTTGAACCTGAGATAACAAGTTCTTCAATACAGAGAGGCCTTTGTGAATCTGAGCATTTCAACTAACACAAGAAATCCAGTTAATCAAAAAGCCTCTGACAAGTAAAAGTTTCCCTGCTTGTTTCATGTAAAGTTTAGCGACCAAAAGCAACTCAATTGCAGAAACATAAGTTTGTCTAAAATGTGGATTGACATCATGTAGATCTCATGATAAAATACGTCTTTATATAATGCTATAGCTGCAGATAAACTGAATGTTTTTTCAGTCCCCATGCACAAGCTTCACCATCAAATCTCATTTATACTGGTTCCTTGCTATGCTACTAGTCACTCATATTTGGGTAGAAAATCATAAGAGTTCTTGGAAAACACCAAGCCAAATAGGCTAATTTGACATAGATCACTCAGGCAATTGCATCTGAAAGGCATACGCATCACTCCATCGTGGCAACAGCGTTAAACAATGAAACCAGAATACCACTAGTAGGAGAAAAATATAATGCTATTTAAGATTCAATGAAGAAGTATCTGCAAACACCCATACAATAATAGCCCATAAGCAGAGCACTTCCTACTGGTATTATATGACTTTGGTTAACAAGACCAAACTTGAAAAGCAGCGACGGAAGGAAAGAACAGAAGGAAACATAGCGGGATCAAGTGAAATAGAAAGGAGTGTATATCCAGCTACCGGAATTTCATGGTCCCGAGATGTAACCGTTCTGCTCTTCATCCGATCAATTTAAGACAGAACGACTATGCACAAAAAGCACTACCAAAAACTTGGAATGCCCTTCAGTTCAACAACCCTCTACTCAAAGGCATCGTCATCATCATCAGGAAGTGGCTGAATAGCTGCTTGAGCAAGTTCTGCCTCATGCCTGTTGGGAAAATAAAAACCACCAATGGTCAATGGAAAGTTGAGAAGAGATTTATGAACTATGAAACTAGCTACAAAATATTAATATCTATGTAACCCAGCAAGAGAAGAGCAGATAGATCGGAGAGGCAATCCACGGCCTACAATTTCGGCTTTATAATACACACCGTAACATTCTTAAGCATGATTATGATTTATATAAGCAATTAAGGGCATTTCTAAGAGAAAAGGAGAAGAGGAAGGCCAGGATGTATGACCATTTGCCTTACTACAGTAGAAATTTACATAAAATAAAGCAGATAATAGAGGCCAAGATTCTTACTGCTGCTGTGCAGCCAAGTCAATGTGCACTTCTGGAGGAGCAAGGGCAGGAGACTCAACAAAGTGGAGGTTCGGATCCCTGCGATTACCAAAACAAATGATTAGCTACTAGACCATAACCACTTTTGCAAACAGGATTTGCACGTTTTGCTCAAGTACCCAGCAAGTTTTCTAGCGAGGTAGAGGAAGGGTTTCTCAAAGTTGTAGTTGCTCTTTGCAGAAATTTCATAGTACTGCAAATTCTTCTTCCGATGGAATGTAACCTGCTTTGCTTTAACTTGTCTATTCTTCACATCTACCTTGTTCCCACAGAGAACAATAGGTATGTTCTCACAGACCCTGTAAGATTATGGGAAATTAGCAGAGATATAATGCCATCAAAAACTGTAGTACGAAAATGAATAAGTAGGTCACGATCATTTTTACTCTACCTGCAGAGATCGCGATGCCATGTTGGAACATTCTTGTACGTCAATCGAGCAGTGACATCAAACATGATAATTGCACACTGGCCATGAATGCTGCAGAACAACAAATGAAAGTTTGAAATTTTGACACATGAAGACACAAGAGGGAGAGGGATTCCCTCTCCCACAAGCAAGTTTAAAAAGTGAATGACAGAAATCACCACATTCAGAAGACCACTCTACCCCACCAGCAACACACAGTCCAATAACATTTAAGGCCCTCCTCCTTTTTCTCCAAAATAAGATTTAAAGATATATGACAACTGACATACAAATTTTACCAAGTTTTAAGAATATCACAAATAAGGATGACCATGAAACAGACATGCAACTCCATACCAACTGTGGAAATTCTTTTGCAAAACTACTTGCTCCTTCATCCACAAGGTTACAAATAACAATTGACTGCACCTCTATTAAGTAACAATGGGTATCCTTAGTAAAACCCAGATAGTTAAATAAACTACCAACCAAAACATGGCTACCCCCTAATTAAAGCATTATTTCAACACAAGCTCAATGCTACATTTTTCTCCCTAGTGTCACTCAATTCACAAGAACATATACTGCAATCTGAAAATCCTTCCACTGATTTAAAAGCAAGGAACTTCTAAGAGGGAGCTCTCTTTACTCACTAATATCCATCTCTTAGACCACCAAACTTCTCCTGCCCTGCAGTGTCCCAGCAGTAAAACCGGATTTTCCCACAGTTTGTGAAGAAATCCAAAGGATGGACTTCAACACCAATGGTTGCTGTTATGCACAAGGATAATACCAGAAGATCAGTACAGACTAAACAAAATGATAATCTAATGACAAAAAAAAAAGAAAAAAAGAAAGAGAAATAACAGGCATTTCCACATCACTTACGCTCATATTTCTTTTCGAACTCCCCAGTAAGATGTCTCTTCACAAAAGTCGTTTTACCTGCACAAAGTTACAGACTACGCTCAGCCAGTTATCCATTGCTCAAAGCTAGAAAGAAAAGAGACACCTCGTGGCTTCTACATCATGACAAATGAAGAAGATCGCAAAACCACTTTTTATCCGACACCCTTCGATTTCAGACCGATCCCCAGGAATCGTGTAAAAACATACTGCCCGCCACTTCAAATGGTAAATCCTCTATCTTTAAGGATACAGCCATGGCCATGCTACATTTTCCTGATCCCGACCAGTAATATAACTAGAGCAAACCCTAATTTAACACGACCGCATACGCACCCTCCTACGCAAACGGAGCAACGAACGACTGAATCAAGAAACCAGCAAAAAAACAGAGCACACCAGCGGCAAATCACCTGTGCCTCCATCGCCAACAATGACGAGCTTGAAGTTCGGGTAATCGACCGTCTGTTGATTCGGCAGAGCCTGAAAGAGACACGCAAGGGAAACAACAACAATTAAAACAACAAACCAAATGAGATCAAAAGAAATCCAAACTTTGCGATCACGTAACCAGATCGCTCAGCTCCAGAACCACCCCACCAAAAAAAATCCGACCACGACCCAAGAGCCCGAGAAGAACGACAAACAGAACCCAGATTCAAGAACACCCAGCAACCAAAAAGGAAAAAAAAAAAAAAAACGAGCTACCCATAACGACGAACGCCCAGAGAATGACTCGATCGCAAGGAAAGAAGATCAAGAAAGAGGACTCACCATCGACGACGGCGAAGAGGGTCGGGAGAGAGAGAGAGAGAGACACGAATGCGTTCTCGAAGGAGCGAAGCGTAGTGGAGGAGGAGAGACAGCTGCGTAAGTTTGATGAGGAAGAGGGGGGTTTTAAGAGGGGAGGGAAAGCGACGGGAGAGGAGGAATGAATGAGAAGAAAGACGCGATTTTTGGCCTTTTTGTCGAACGTAGCTTTAAGCTGACGCTACCGTCTCGTCCGTCAGATTCGATTATTTTCCAGACGGCGAGCAGGCGTTCTAGAATCTGTCGACCGTCCGATCTGTGCAGAAACCTGTTTTAAAATTCCGAGGGGCAGAGAGAGAGAGAGAGGACATTTGGCAACAAAATATACCGGAAAAAAATTCAAATTCTTTCGTCCTCCATCTCGCCAGGATTCTAGAACTCTTCCCCAATTATTGCATCGAATTTGAATGAGGGGAACGAGAATTTGAATGAAAAGCAAGGGAAAATTTTTAATTTTTTTTAGCAAAGAATTAATTGCTTTTTTAACTCTTTAACTTCCTTACCAAATAAAGGTTATATCATGAGATATCTCAATCAATTCTAAATAGTAAATCGAATAATAATTCCTTATCAGAGATAGATTATGCACATCCAAATAAAGAAAATTCATAGATAATAGATTTATTGTGATGGAAGGCAAGTTGCCCTCAATAAAAACTGAAATCAAGAAAGTGTTTCGGGGCTATTGATAAAGAAGTTCAACTTTTGCTAAAAAGCTTAAATATTCACAAATCATATGATGAAGTATTGTCTATGATCAAACCAAAATGACTCGTTATCAATTGCTAGATGAGCAAAGGACAAGATTATGATAAAATTCTCCCAAAGACATAAAAAAAAAAGTGATTTTAAGGCATGAAGTAAAAAAGTTTTGTAAGACCTCCAATGATCCACCACTCTGCTGGTGAAAAAGCCTCTATGAAATGAGGCGTTCATGATATAAATCCCACAATCGAGAATATAATAGAACTTGCAACAATTTGTCATGTTTCCTCTGACAAAATTGTGCAACGAGTTCTTAGTCTTATGTATGAAATACATTTGAATTCTAAATCTTTTAATTTGTTCAATTAAATCTTAAACTAGGCCATAAAACACTAAAAAATCCTAAATATTTCAGTTGTTCAATTAAGTCATAACCCTTTTCAATACGAAGCACAATAAAGCCTTTAACAGTGATAAGAAAATAGCAATTCATGAACCATAATTGTTTGAAAAGATATTTTATTAAATATTGGTATGTCTTCATTGAAATTGAAGGTTAATTCAATAAATCAACAGAAGACAATTATGTAATTTAGCAAAACACAAAAAAAGTGAAAATAAATCTCATCTCCATGTAGAACTCCAAAAATCAAAGGGTGCAAGACTAGGGATAATTGATTCGTGGTCCAATCCCACCAAAGAATCAGGAATCGAACCAAGAGGACCTCTTCCCAATTCTATGACCGGGGACTAGAGCAGCTAGTCTTGGGACCAGGAATTGAATTGGATTGAAGGCAAAGAGAGAAGATTTTCCAATGGAACCGGTCCGGTTTGGGTCACTTATTTGTTTTCTTCCTCTATGCAATTGAAATCAACGTGTATCATGTGTAGTCCAAGTAAAGAGATACTATAATATGGTCAGCCAAACTCTCGCAATATGATTCATCCTATTTTGCATGTCATTATCTTCCAAAGAGACACAACAAACAAAAAGTAAGATTTGCGATATCTCCTCATGAAAACTTATGGAGCAACTAGTCTTCTGCAGTCTTGATCATGTCCTCCGGAAGATAATGACATGCAAAAGGGTGCATAAGTCTTCTGCAAGGCTGCATCAAAATCACCAAAATGAATGAGATCATGTCCTCCGAGCCATTTTTCTAAACTCTATTCCCTCCGGAACTTGTCCATGCTGCTGACAAGAGGGATTGAGGGACTGAAGAATTGAGGGATTGACGGACCGAGGGAAATATTAAGGTTTTTAAGAAATTAATAAAAATTAAATATATAGGCCCCTGTTCTTCCTCTATGTACGTATGATGATCGTCTAGAGTTTGATTAAATTTCGTGGGTTTTCAATCGTTTCTGTAATATCTTATTTGGCTTTTGTTTTTCTTATTGAATTGATGTTGCTTCGTTTGGAATCTAGTTTCACGGTTCGACTCTCGTTGAGGAGGAACCCGATGGTGAGGGATCGTTTGTTTACCCTCGTCTTAGCTGGGGCTTTCGATTATGGGTTTTACTCAGTGTATCCTTTTCCTTGCATTTTTTTTTTTTGGCAATCTCATGCTTTCGGCTGTTATTTGTCCATGGTATTGATTCATTTTGTTTATTAAAGCATTTGCCTTTGAAGTATGTCAAGATATTTTGCCAATGTTGTTGTATAGATGAATGTATTAGTATTTTACATTGTATTCATTTATTACCATCTACTGTCTAGTGCAGATTATTCCGTCAACAATTTGTAATTGTATATGATCTAGAACATGGTGGTAGGTGTCTTTGTCGGTACAAGATATTAATTTCTTAATAGGAGTCTCATTACAGGAGGTTACTAGATGCATGTCACGTAGTGATTCTGAGTGAGCAGATTCAACCTCATGATCTTTTGAATTGAGGATTTGCTTGATAAGGTACAAAACATTCAATGTTAATGGCCTTGTCCCTCTGTTGATCCCTTGAGAAACTTTGGTATCATGCTCTGATATCGTTTAGAAAACTGTCAAAGAACTCGATTGAAGAGCACCTTTAGATACTTAGGCTTCAAAGGTTTTGGATATCGAGGTCTTACTGGCAATCAAGATGTTGTGAATATCGAGGTCTTCCCAGGATGTTGCCATGTAAGGTCTCTATTCTTCTGCTGCGGATGATTTGAAGACGTGAACTAAGATACAGTTTCTTTCAATATGTAGAAAGTTGTTTTTGGCTGAAATTTGTAGGTTGGAGGAACCACAAGTTTTAGGAAATCAAGCAAACAAATAAGGCATTCTAACACCACCTAGGATTTATGTATTATAAGCAACTAGAATAAGAGTCTAGGGTCCGATTGTACTTCAAGCAATATTCTGGTATACTTGATGTATATTTACACCTCTTGTATATGATTTGATCCTCATGTGGGATTCGCGATTAGGTGAGATGAGGGTATAGACCGGATAATGTCAAGGGGGAAAAATTAGAGGAACTTACAAATCCAAGTTACTCGAATTGATTTATTTGGTGAACCAGGTTCCCTTATTTATCTCCTTGTGGATACACTTTTGTCTTCTTGATGTGGCATTCATCTGACTTTTGAAAAAGATCTTGCCCAACTGGCGTACCATTTTTTGCTCCATCGCCAGTGGTAATGTACTTTTTTTTTAGCCATACTGCTCAGCTGGAGGAGCATTTTTTTTTTTAGCCCGGTCTTTTTATTATCTCCTCAGATAGACCGCAGATGATAAAGGCAAAGATTCTTACAGCTGCTGTGGGGCAAAGTTCATGTGCCCTTCCGGAGGAGCGAGAGAAGGAGGCTCAACAAAGTGCAGATTTGGATCCCTGCGTTTACCACAACAAATGATTAGCTACTAGACCAAAACAACCTTTGCAAACAGGATTTGCACGTTTTGCTCAAGTACCCGACAAGTTCTCTGGCGAGGTAGAGGAAGGGTTCCTCTAAGTTGTACATGCTCCTTGCAGAAATTTCATAGTGCTGCAAATTATTCCTCCGCCCGAATGTAAACTGCCTTGCTTCAACTTGCCTATTCTCCCCATCTACCTTGTTTCCACAGAGAACAATAGGTATATTCTCACAGACCCTATTAAATTAATGGGTAATTAGCGAGATATAGCACCATCAAAAACTGTAATGTGAGAACAAATACAAAGGTCGCCGGCATGTCTAATCTAATCTACCTGCAGAGATTGTGATGCCATCCAGGAACATTCATGTATGTCGATCCAGCAGTGACATCGAACATGATAATTGCACACTGGCCACGAATGCTGCAGAACAACGAACAGAAGTTTGAAATTTGGATACCCACAGACACAAGAGGGAGAGGGATTCGCCACATTCAGAAGACCACTCTAACACCGCCAGCATTAAGTACAAGACACAGTCCGAAAATAAGGTTTAAAGAGATACGACTGACATAAATTTTACCAACTTTTAACAAAATCAGAACTGAGTACAACCCTGAAACAGATATGCACCCTTTTCGGTGGAAATTTTTTTGCAAAAATACTTGCTTCTTCCTACACAACTTTACAAATAACAATTGACTGCATCACTATCAAGTGATAATAGTTATCCTTAGTAAAACCCAGACAGTTGAATAAACTACCAACCAAAATATAGCTACCCCGTGATTAAAGCATTGTAAAATACAAGCTCAACACAACATTTTTCTTCCTAGTATCACTCAATTCACAATAACATAAACTGGAATCTGAAAATCCTTCCACTGATTTATAAAGCAAGGAAATTCTAAGACAGAACTCTCTTTACTCATTAATATCCATCTCTTAGACCCTGCCCTGCAGTAAAACCGGATCATCCCCTGGTTTGTGAAGAAATCCAGAGGATAGACTTCGACGCCAATAGTTGCTGTACTGCGCAAGGACAATACCAGAAGATTAGTACACACTAAACAATATGATATTCTAATGACATCAAAAAAAGAAAAGAAAAGGAAATAACAGGCATCTTCACATCGCTTACGCTCATATCTCCTTTCAAACTCCCCAGTAAGATGTCTCTTCGCAAAAGTCGTTTTGCCTGCACAAATGAACGGATTACGCTCAACCTGCTATCCCTTGCTCGACGCTAGAAAGAAAATATACATCTCATGCCTTCTACATCATGACAAATGAAGAAGATGGCAAAACCACTTTTCAACATCCCCAGAAATTGTGTAAAAACATTAGTCCGCCACATCAAATGGTAAATCCTCTATCTTTAAGCATATAGCCATGAGCACGTTACGTTTTCCCGATCCCGACCAGTAAAATAACTAGAGCAAACCCTAATTTATCACGACAGCATACGCACCCCGTAATGTATACAGAGCAACGAACGATTGAATCAAAGCTGGTAAAACAGAGCACCCCAGCGACAAATCACCTGTGCCTCCATCCCCGACGATGAGGAGCTTGAAGCTCGGCTAATCGACCGCCTGCTGATTCGGCAGAGCCTGAAAGAGACACGCAAGGGAAATAACAACAATTAAAACAAATTGAAACTTTGCGATCACGTAACCAGATGGAAGGGAAAGCGTGATTTTCCCTTCTTTTTTTCTTTTTTTTTTCTTCTGTCTAACATGGCTTTAAGCCGACGCTGCTGTTCTCCTCCGTTAGATTCGATTTACTTATTAGAATCTGCCGACCGTCCCATCGGTATATTTTCTCCATCGGTACAGACTCCTGGCTGAACTTCGCCCCTCCTCGCCTCCACGTTTCTAAATTTCGTTCCGAAAGTGAGAGGAAATTTCGGAAGAATATACAAAAACGAAATTTCAAATTCTTGTCGATTCTCATCGATTTTCATTCCCTCGTTGTGTGTGAGAGTAAGGGGAACGAAAATTTGACTGAAAAGCAATGAAAATAAAATCTAAAATTTTGGCCCTTTATTTCCTCCCCCTCCCACTACTAAACCGAAGCCGTGTCGTTGGCTATTTTAATCCATTCCCCATACTAAATCAAATGATTCCTTATCAAAGATAGATGGTTCATGCCGAAACGAAAAAAATTCACTGATGCTTAATCGATTATGATCGGAGACTGTCTGTCTGTCCTTGGTAAAACTGGAATTAAAAAGTGTTTTTAGGGCCATCGATGAAGTTCGAATTTTGTAAAGCGATCGACATATGGACCGTCAGATCGAAGAGACCGAGTATCCAAACGTTGGACGATCAAATAATGTCTATTGTCCGACTGCGAACAACTCCTTATCAATTGTCGGATGCCAAACAGACAAAATTATGGCGAAATTCTCCCAGAGATGCCAAAGGAAGAAAACCGATTTTAGGCAACCAAAATTCGAATGAAAAGCAAGAAAATACCTAAAAATTTAGCCCTGAATTCCCTCCCTTCTCATTGCCGAACAAAGCCGCCTCGCGAGGTAAGTTAATCAATCTTGACACGCTAAGTCGAATATTCCTTATAAAAAATAGACCATCCACACCGACGGGAAAAAACAAATTACAAATAATTAATCGATCGTGACCAGAGACAATTTGCCCTTAGCAGAACCCGAAATTAAAAAGTGTTCCGGGGCCATTGATGAAGTTCAACTTTTGCGGGGCAATCGGAAGGAAGAGATTGGGCATCCAGACGTTGGATGGTAAAGTAACGCCTATCGTTGGACCAACGACGACTACGGCGAAATTCTCCAAAGACGCCAGAGAAAGAAAACTGATTTTAAGGCAAGAAGAATGCATTGTTCAATGTCTGCAAGACCTCGACGATCCGTGCTTGCTCGGTCCAAGTTTTTTGAAGCTTTCCTCGTGCCATGCCACGATGCTAGTGAAAAAGCTACTCTCTCTTTTTTCCCCCCTATAATTTCCCGGTTCAAAAATGGGTAATGGATGAATATTTTTGCCCTTAGTGAAACCTGAAATTAAAAAGTGTTCTAGGGCCATTGATTAAATTCAACTTTTGCGAGGCAAACGGAAGGAAGAGATCAGGTATCCAAATGTTGGAGGTTAAAGCAATGTCCATCATCGGACCAACAATGACTCATCATCAACTGTTGGATGTGTAACGACAAAATTATGGTGAAATTCTCCAAAGACACCAAAGAAAGAAAACTGATTTTAAGGAACGGAGTATGCATTGTTCAATGTTTGTAAGACCTCCGGCGATTCGTGCTTGCTCGGTCCAAGTTTTTTGAAGCTTTGCTCGTGCCATGCCACTATGTCCGTGCAAAAATGGGCAGTGGATGAATATTTTTCGCCCGATCTTGTCTCCTTAGATTATGTGTTCAATTGGTCATTTGTCGTTTTAAAGCACACTTAATCGTAGTATCGATGGATTCTCGAGATGCAAACTTTAATAAGATGTAATAGCACGCATAGTAATTCATTGTGTTTCTTTTGAGAAAATTGTGCCAAAAGTTGTAAACCCTATGTATGAAATGTGTCTGAATTCTAAATCTTTTAATTGGTCCGGTCATGTCTGAAACCAACGTCAACGCCATGGATCCCACTTCCCATCTCCCTGTGTTTTGACTCGCTTTACTCGCAATGTTTCAGAGAGAGAGAGAGGTGGGGGGGGGGGAGGCGGGAGGGGGTGATTTGTAGAAGTGCATTGAAGACCGGTGATCATGGTGCTTTGGTGTAAGTAGTTGGAGGTTTTTAGGTCGGGGTGCTTTTAATTTGCAATTTGAGGTTGTTGTTAGCCGCTTGTTTTTACTAGTTACGTCGTCGGATCGCCGTTGAAATATGCATTATTAACATGGGTTTGGAGGTACTTGTTTATTAGTTGCATACGCTACAAGGTCGGAGCGGCAAGAGATACGCTTCCCTTTCTCCCGATCGTGTGAATTATCGAGTAAGCGGGGATTTGATGTTCGTGATGGCGATGTGCAGAGGCTATTTCGTTTTTTGGTGCTTGGGATGACGACGTGCGAAGGCTATTTCGTGTTCTCGTTGGGCGTATGTTGACTTCTTCAATTTGCGCACTTAGTGCTTGTTTTTATATTTGATATAAGTAAAGAATCTTTCTCTCGCGTGCGATTCGCAGAGCTTGTAATTTGTCATGTTATAAAATTTTAGCTGGATCGATAGAGCAGATACATGCGCACTTCTCTAATTATTATGATTCTTTCATTTTATTTACTTACATCGTCACATTTTGTTATTTTTAATCTCTTTTTTCTTTTCCTTTTTTAATTTGACATAAAATTTTAGCCAAGGAACGCATTAACATAAAGAGCCTAAAGAAATTAAATGGATGCATTACAGCAATATAAATCGGGTCGAGCACAAATTATCAAAATTGTATTACATAAGAATGGATCAATACAAATTAAATGAATTAATTTAGGTCGGACCATCTTCGAACCGACCCGCCTATTTAACACCCTCGACAGTATCCATGTACTGCAATTGTCTAAAAAAATATGTATGCTGTTAACTATCAATACATGTTTGCCGAAATTGAGGTCAATTTGATAAATCAAGCGGAAACAATTATGTAATTTAGCAAAACCAAAAAAGTGAAAACATCTCCCATCCCCAATGTAGAACTCCAAAATCACAAGGATGCAGGCTGAAACGACCTGCCGTCTCGAATGCTCATTACTGTCTCCAAACCTGAAAACTGCTTTTCCAGCGCCATCGGGAAGTGGCTGAATAGCTGCTTCAGCAAGTTCTGCCTCATGCCTGTTCGAGACAAACAACCACCGTAAGTCAACGGACAGTCGAGAAGAGGTTTATGAACCATCAAACTAGCTACACAACTTTGAAAAAAAAAAAAAAAAACAATTCAAGTCAAAAACGTCAGCCTCTTTTGTCTTTTCCTCTAAAAAAAACTAGCTACAGAACAATTCAAGAACCATACGTCAGCATATTTTGGCTTTTTAAAAAAAGACACTGGCCACAGAATACTATTATATCTGTGACCGGTGCCCGACAAAAGACATGAGCCACAGAATACTACTATTATATCTGTGACCCGACAAAAAGATCATATAGACCGGACAGGCAACCACAGCTACAATTACCACTGCACGATTGTGATTTATTTATGCAATTAAGTGCATCCAGAAGAGAGAGGGGGAGGACGAAGGGCGGGACGCACGACGACACGACTGTTCGTAGAAATCAACGTTATATAAAGCAGAGAATATAGGCCAAGATTCTTACTGCTGCTGTGGATCAAAGTCCATGTGCAAAGCCGGAGGAGCAAGAGCAAAAGGCTCAACAAAGTGCAGATTTGGATCCCTGCGTTTACCACAGTAAATAATTAGCTACTAGACCAAAACAACCTTTGCAAACAGGATTTGCACGTTTTGCTCAAGTACCCGACAAGTTCTCTGGCGAGGTAGAGGAAGGGTTCCTCTAAGTTGTACATGCTCCTTTGCAGAAATTTCATAGTGCTGCAAATTATTCCTCTGCTGGAATGTAAACTGCCTTGCTTCGACTTGCCTATTCTTCCATCTACCTTGTTTCCACAGAGAACAATAGGTATATTCTCACAGACCCTATTAAATTAATGGGTAATTAGCGAGATATAGCACCATCAAAAACTGTAATGTGAGAACAAATACAAAGGTCGCCGGCGTGTCTAATCTACCTGCAGAGATCACGATGCCATCCAGGAACATTCATGTATGTCGATCCAGCAGTGACATCGAACATGATAATTGCACACTGGCTACGAATGCTGCAGAACAACGAACAAAAGTTTGAAATTTGGATACCCACAGACACAGGAGGGAGAGGGAATCCCTCTCCCACAAGCAAGGTTAAAATGTGAATAAAGGAAATCGCCACATTCAGAAGACCACTCTAACACCACCAGCATTAAGTACAAGACGCAGTTCGAAAATAAGGTTTAAAGAGATACGACTGACATAAATTTTACCAACTTCTAACAAAATCAGAACTAAGGACAACCCTGAAACAGATATGCACCCCTTACCGTGGATTTTTTTTTTTTTGGGCAAAAATACTTGCTTCTTCCTCCACAACTTTACAAATAAACTGCACCACTATCAAGTGATAATAGTTATCCTTAGTAAAACCCAGACAGTTGAATAAACTACCAACCAAAATATAGCTACCCCGTAATTAAAGCATTGTAAAATACAAGCTCAACACAACATTTTTCTTCCTATTATCACTGAATTCACAAGAACGTAAACTGGAATCTGAAAAATCCTTCCACTGATTTATAAAGCAAGGAAATTCTAAGACAGAACTCTCTTTACTCACTAATATCCATCTCTTAGACCCTGCCCCGGAGTATCCCAGCAGTCAAATCGGATCATCCCCCGGTTTGTGAAGAAATGCAGAGGATAGACTTCGACGCCAGTAGTTGCTGTTATGCGCAAGGACAATACCAGAAGATTAGTACAGACTAAACAATATGATATTCTAATGACATCAAAAAGAAAAGAAAAGAAAAGGAAATAACAGGCATTTCCACATCGCTTACGCTCATATATCTCTTCAAACTCCTCAGGAAGAAGTCTCTTCAGAAAAGTCGTTTTGCCTGCACAAAGGAACGGCCTAGGCTCAGTCTGCTATCCCTTGCTTGACACTAGAAAGAAAAGATATATCATCTCATGGCATCTACATCGTGACAAATGAAGAAGATCGCAAAACCACTTTTTGTCTGACACCCTTCGATTTCAGACAAATCCCCAGAAATTGTGGAAAAACATGCTGTCCGCCACTCCAAATGGTAAATCCTCTTCAAGGATATAGGCATAAGCATGTTATATTTTCCCGATCCCGACCAGTAAAATAACTAGAGCAAACCCTAATTTATCAAGACAGCATATGCACCTGTTCTGTATACAAAGTAACGAGCGATTGAATCAAAACTGGTAAAAACAGAGCACGCCAGTGACAATTACCTGTGCCCTCATCGCCAACGATGACAAGCTTGAAGCCCGGGTGATTGAACATCGGCTGATTCGGCAAAGCCTGAAAGAGACGCGCAAGGGAAACAACAACAATTAAAACAACAAACCGAATGAGATCAAAAAAATCCAAACTTTGCGATCACGTAACCAGATCGCTCAGCTCCAGAACCCCCTAAAGAAACAACATCTAACCAGGACCCAGAAGCTCGAGAAGAATCACAAAAAGAATCGAGATTCAAGAAGACCCAGCAACAACAAGAACACGAGCCATCCATATAAGTATGGACGCGTGGAAAATGGGATGATGAAAGGGAAAGAAAAGCACGTAAACGAACCCACCATTGATGATTGCGAAGAGGGTCGGGGATTTTGGCGCGTGTCTGAGACAGAGAGAATCTCGAATAGGTTCGGAGCAGCGAAGTGAAGTGGGAGAGGAAAGGGCGGACGGAGAAAGCGTTGACTTCCCATTTTTCTTTTTTCTTCTGTCTAACATGGCTTAGAGCTGACGCTGCTGTTCTCCTCCGTTAGATTCGATTTACTTAGAACCTGCCGACCGTCCGATCTGTACCTCCTCTCCACGTTCCTAAATTTCTTCGAGGCGAAAGTGCGAGGAAATTTCCTAAGAGTCTATATAAAAAAATTGAAATTTCAAATCCTTCGCCCTTTTATCTCACCAAACTCCTTGGACTTTTCATCAAATTTCATGCCCTCATTCCGACAGAGGGTCACGTCACGGGACGAGAATTTGAACGAAAAACAGGAAAGAATTTAAATTTTTAACGAGAACTAATTTTCTTTTTCTTCTTCAAAGAGCCGATTTATTGAACTGCTCGTTTTTTCAAAAATCTCATTTGGAGATCTGAATTCTAAACCCAGCAAAACTTGTTTCAGGCTTTCTGGTAAAAAAATTTAACAAAAAAAAGACTCTTTTTCTGGTTGAAAACTCCTTTGTTTTCCTGACGAATCTCTCTCAAGCGTCCGCGCACATTGATCAATATCTCTTGAATGGCCTCGCCGTCCGACACCTCCAACCAGTAAGTTCACAATTCTCGTTTTAAAAAAAAAAAAGAATTTGGGTCTCTTTGAAGCTCAAAGTCTGCATCTTTCTTGAATAATCCGAATTGATCGGTTGTGTTCACTCGAGGGTTTTGGTCTTTTCTTTTTGGTGATTTGAAGGGAGGCTGCTGTGAGGAAGCAAAACAAAGGAGCCCCGTTTAAGTTCTTGGTCCCTCTTATATATGCCCCTGTTCTTCCTCTCAGTACGTCGATGATCGTTTAGAGTTTGATTAAATTTCGTGGGTTTTGAATCGTTTCTGTCGTATCCTATCTGGGTTTTGTTTTTCTTATTGAATTGGCGTTGCTTCGTTCGGAATCTGGTGAGGGATCGTTTGTTTACCCTCGTCTTGGCTGGGACTTTCGCTCATGGGTTTTACTTGGTGCATCCTTTTCCTTGCATTATTTTTCTTTTTGTTGCCATCTCGTGCTTTCGGCTGTTTTCTGTTCATGGTATCGATGGATCGTGTTTATTAAAGCATTTCTTTGAAGTATGTCGAGAATTTCTGCCAATGTCCTTTTATGGATGAATGTATTAGTATCTTTCATTGTATCTATTTATCACAGTCTATTGCAGAATGATCCGTCAACAGTTTGTAATTGTGTAGCATCTAAAAAATGGCGGTGTCTTCATGGATACAAGATGTTAATTCCTTAATAGGCGTCTCATTACAGGAGGTTACTAGATGCATGTCTTGTAGTGATTCTGAGTGAGCAGATTCGACCTCATGATTTTAGTGAACTGAGGATTTGCTTGATAAGTTACAAAACCTTCGATATTAATGGCCTCGTCCCTCTGTTGATCCCTTGACCAACTCTGGTATTCATGCTCTGATAGCATCTAGAAAACAGTGTCAAAGAACTAGTGATTGAGTTCTTTAGAGCACCTTCAGATGCTAAGGCGGTAGCAGATGGGTTTTGAACCCTTGTATACTTGTGAAATCAAGTCTATACTCACAATCTATGAGAGAATTTTTCCTCGGTGATGAGCTCTTTCTTTCTGTAAAAAGTACTCTCTTCAAATGCATGTCGAGGTCTTCCCATGATGTCGGCATGTAAGGTCTCTATTCTTCTGCTGCGGATGATTTAAAGACGTGAACTAATATACAGCTTCTTTCAATATGTAGCAAGTTGTTTTTGGCTGAAATATGTAGGTTTGAGGAACCACAAGTTTTAGGAAGTCAAGCAAACAAATAAGGCATTCTAACACCACCTGGGATTTATGTATTATAAGCAACTAGAACAAGAGCCTGGGTCCGATTGTACTTCTATGATAATGGGGCCATGCTCGATATTTTCCTGCTCAGCCTCGTAACAATAAAGTGGAACAAAGTCCTCTCTATGATAATACTATCTATGAATGAGTAATGAGCAAAATCCTACTGCTTCTCCAACTTTAACCTGGTTTGAGCCCAATGTTTATGCCCATTGAAGTCAGAGCAGTATCAATCACTATGAACTAGCAGGTCATATTTCTTTTCAAACTCCCCAGTAAGATGTCTCTTCACAAAAGTCGTTTTACCTGCACACAGGAACGGACTGCGCTCAGCCTGCCATCCATTGCCTGACACTAGAAAGAAAAGATACACCCCATGGCTTCTGTGTTGTGACAAATGAAGAAGATCGCAAAACCGCTTCTCGTCTGACACCGTTCGTTTTGGACAAATCCCCAGAAATTGTGTAAAAACATACTGCTCGCCACTTCAAATGGTAAATCCTCTATCTTCAA
Source organism: Eucalyptus marginata (assembly GCA_014182565.1). NCBI lineage: Eukaryota > Viridiplantae > Streptophyta > Magnoliopsida > Myrtales > Myrtaceae > Eucalyptus > Eucalyptus marginata. Next base: position 10,702,940 of record CM024587.1, on the reverse strand, counting down.
GGATATAGCCACGAGCATGTTACATTTTCCTGATCCCGACCACTAAAATAACTAGACCGAAGCCTAACTTATCACAACAGCATATGCACCTTGTCATATATACATAGCAACGAACGATTGAATCAATACCAGTAAAACAGAGCACACCAGCGACAAATTACCTGTGCCTCCATAGCCGACAATGAGAAGCTTGAAGCTTGGGTGATCGACCGTCTGCTGATTCGGCAAAGACTGAAAGAGACGCAAGGGGAAAAAAAAACAAAACAAAACAAATGAGATCAGAATCCGAACTTGCGATCACGTAACCAGATCGCTCAGCTCCAGAAACCCTCCCAAAAAAATACATCTAACCAGGACCCAAAAGCTCGAGAAGAATGACCAAGAGACTCGAGACTCAAGAAGACCCAGCCAAAAAAAAAAAGAAGAAAAAAGCTATCAGTAACGATGAACGCGCAGATAATGGGACGATGAAAAGGAGAGAAAATCAAACGAACGAACGAACCATTGATGATGGCAAAGAGGGTCGGGATTTTGGTGGGTGGCAGAGACGGAGAGAGAGAATCGAATGCTTTCGGAGCAGCAAAGCGTAGTGGGAGAGAAGAGACAGCTGCATAGGTTTTTAAGAGGAGGGAAAGCGATGGACGAATAGGAGGATCATGATTGGAGTGTAGAACTGGAATTTGAGAACCGTACAGGTGGAAATTCCAAAATTTGAAAAATCTGTTTTTCTTTTTTTTCAAAATTTGAAAAATCTGTTTGGACTCGGTGAAACCTAAAACCTATAACTACTAGTGTTTTCCTTTGTGTGTGTCTTCACGCAATTCATGACGTTCAATAATGAGTGTAATTTGAGCTTTAATTTTATAACTGAGACTTTTACTCAATGAATATTTTATATTTTTTATGTGCCTAAATATAAATTATGATCAATGAATTATAACAATAAGTGATGATTATTAAAAGTTATAAATTAATAATATAAATAGAACTTGAATAGATTCTAAAACCGTAAGGGGATAAGTTTTAAATCCCAAAAAATGAAGAAACTATTTTAATGGGTAAGGAACTTGGCATGTTTTATTTTTTGGTCGAACGTGGCTTTAAGTACAGCATGCTGTCTCCTCCGATAGATTCGATTACTTTCTTGCAAGCAGTGTTCTGGAATATGCTGACTGTCCGATCATTACAGACTCCTAGTTGAACTTGTCGTCCCCTCCATGTTCCTAAATTTCGAGGGAGTAAGGAAATTTTTGAAGAATATATAAAAACAAAATTTCACGTGCTTCTCAAGTTTCATCGAATTTCATTTCCTCGTCGTGTGAGAGAGTAAGGGAACGAAACTTTAAATGAAAAGCAATAAAAAATTTAAAATTTTAGATTATTTCCTCCCCCTCCCATTGCCAAAACAAAGCTGGGTCGTAGGCCATCTTAATCAATTCTGGCATACTAAATCAAACGATTCCTTATCAAAGATAGACAATTTACACTAAAACAAAAGAAAATTCACTCGATCATGACCGGAGACAATTTGCCCTTAGTAAAACTAGAATTAAAAGTGTTTTAGAGCCATTGATGAAGTTCAACTTTTACAAGTCAATCGAAATACAGACCGCTAGATTGAAGAGATCAAGTATCCAAATGTTTGATGATAAAATATTGTCTATCGTCGAATTGAAAATAACTCTTTATCAATTGTCGAATGCAAAACAAACAAAATTACGGGAAATTCTCCCATAGACACCAAAGAAAGAAAACTGATTTTAGGGGATTTTTAAATGAAAAGCAAGAAAAAATTTAAAATTTTGCCCATAATTTCCTCCCCTCCCATTGCAAACAAAGCTATGTCGCAAGGTAACTTAATCAATTTTCACACTTTAAATCGAATATTCCTTATCAAAAATAGACCGTCCACCCCAACACGAAAAAAAAAAAATTACAAATAATTAATCCATCGTGACCAGAGACAATTTGTCCTCAGTGAAACCTGAAATTAAAAAGTGTTCCGGGGCCATTGATGAAGTTCAACTTTTGCAAGGCGATTGGAAGGAAGAGATTAGGTATCCAAATGTTGGATGGCAAAGTAACGTTTTTAAATTCCGAGGGGTAGAGAGAGAGAGAGGACATTTGGCAACAAAATATACCGGAAAAAAATTCAAATTCTTTCGTCCTCCATCTCGCCAGGATTCTAGAACTTTTCCCCAATTATTGCATCGAATTTGAATGAGGGGAACGAGAATTTGAATGAAAAGCAAGGGAAAATTTTTAATTTTTTTAACTCTTTAATTGCCTTACCAAATAAAGGTTATATCACGAGATATCTCAATCAATTCTAAATAGTAAATTGAATAATAATTCCTTATTAGAGATAGATTATGCACATCCAAATAAAGAAAATTCATAGATAATAAATCTATTGTTATGGAAGGCAGGTTGCCCTTAGGAAAAACTAAAATCAAGAAAGTGTTTCGGGGCGCTATTGATGAAGAAGTTCGACTTTTGCTAAAAAAACAAAATGTAGACCGTCGAGCTGAAGAGCTTAAATATCCACAAATCATATGATGAAGTATTGTCTATGATCAAACAAAAATGACTCGTTATCAATTGCTAGATGAGCAAAAGACAAGATTACGAGAAAATTCTCCCAAAGACATAGAAAAAAGAAAGTGATTTTAAGGCATGAAGTATGCATTGTTCGAAGTTTTGTAAGACCTCCAATGATCCACCACTACGCCGGTGAAAAAAAGCCTCTATGGAATGAGGCGTTCATGATATGAATCCCACAATCGAGAATATAATAGAACTTGTAACAATTTGTTGCGTTTCCTTTGACAAAATTGTGCAACGAGTTCTCGGTCTTATGTATGAAATACATTTGAATTCTAAATCTTTTAATTTTTTCAATTAAATCTTAAACTAGGCCGAGAAAACACTTACAAATCCTAAATATTTCAATTGTTCAATTAAGTCATACCCTTTTCAACACGAAGCACAATAAAGCCTTTAACAGTGATAAGAAAATAGCAATTCATGAACCATAATTGTCTAAAAAGATATTCTGTTAAATATCAGTATGTCTTCATTGAAATTGAAGGTTAATTCGATAAATCAACCGAAGACAATTATGTAATTTAGCAAAACACAAAAAAAAAAAAAAAAGTGAAAATAAATCTCATCCCCATATAGAACTCCAAAAATCAAAGGGTGCAAAACTAGGGATAATTGATTCGTGGTCCAGTCCCACCAAGGAATCGGGAATTGAACCAAGAGGACCTCTTCACAATTTCTATGACCGGGGACTAGACCAGCTATTCTTGGGACCAGGAACCGAATTGAACTAAAGACAAAGAGAGAAGATTTTCAATGGAACCGGTCGGGCTGGTTCCAACGGAACCAGTCACTTATTTGTTTTCTTCCTCTATGCAATTGAAATCAACGTATATCATGTGTAGTCCAAGTTCTTTATAACAAAAGAGATACTATAATATGGTCAGCCAAACTCTCGCAATATAATTCATCCTATTTTGCATGTCATTATCTTCCAAAGAGACACAACAAACAAAAAGTAAGATTTGTGATATCTCCTCACGAAAACTTATGGAGCCAGTAGTCTTCTGCAGTCTTGATCATGTCCTCCGGAAGATAATGACATGCAAAAGGGTGCATAAGTCTTCTGCAAGGCTGCATCAAAATCACCAAAATGAATGAGATCATGTCCTCCGAGCCATTTTTCTAAACTCCATTCCCTCCGGAACTTGTCCATGCTGCTGACACGAGGGATTGAGGGACTGAGGAATTGAGGGATGGACGGACCGAGGGAAATATTAGGTTTTTTAAGAAATTAATAAAAATTAAATATATAGGCCCTTGTTCTTCCTCTATGTACGTATGACGATCATCTAGAGTTTGATTAAATTTCGTGGGTCTTCAATCGTTTCTGTCATATCCTATCTGGCTTTTGTTTTTCTTATTGAATTGATGTTGCTTCGTTTGGAATCTAGTTTCACGGTTCGGCTCTCGTTGAGGAGGAACCCGGTGGTGATGGATCGTTTGTTTACCCTTGTCTTAGCTGGGGCTTTCGATAATGGGTTTTGCTCGGTGTATCCCTTTCCTTGCATTATTATTATTATTATTATTATTATTATTATTATTATTATTTTGCAATCTCGTGCTTTCGGCTGCTATTTGTCCATGGTATTGATTCATTGTGTTTATTAAAGCATTTGTCTTTGAAGTATGTCGAGATATTCTGCCAATGTTGTTGTATAGATGAATGTATTAGTATTTTACATTGTATCGATTTATTACCATCTACCGTCTAGTGCAAATTATTACGTTAGCAATTTGTAATTGTATATGATCTAGAACATGGTGGTGGGTGTCTTCGTCGGTACAAGATATTAATTCCTTAATAGGAGTCTCATTACAGGAGGTTACTAGACGCATGTCTTGTAGTGATTCTGAGTGAGCAGATTCAACCTTATGATCTTCGTGAACTGAGGGTTTGCTTGATAAGGTACAAAGCCTTCAATGTTAAGGGCCTTGTGCCTCTGTTGATCCCTTGACGAACTTTGGTATCATGCTCTGATATCGTTTAGAAAACCGTGTCAAAGGTACTCTCTTCAAATGGATATCGAGGTCTTCGCAGGATGTTGGCACGTAAGGTCTCTATTCTCTGCTGCGGATGATTTAAAGACGTGAACTAAGATACAGTTTTTTTTCAATACGTAGAAAGTTGTTTTTGGCTGAAATTTGTAGGTTGGAGGAACCACAAGTTTTAGCAAATCAAGCAAACAAATAAGCCATTCTAACACCACCTAGGATTTATGTATTATAAGCAACTAGAATAAGAGTTTGGGGTCCGATTGTACTTCAAGCAGTATTCTGGTATACTTGATGTATATTTACATTCTCTCGTATATGATTTGATCCTCACGTGGGATTCGCGATTAGGTGAGATGAGGGTATAGACCGGATAATGTCAAGGGGGAAAAATTAGAGGAACTTACAAATCTGAGTAACTCGAATTGATTTATTTGGTGAACCAGGTTCCTTATTTATCTCCTTGCGGATACACTTTTGTCTTCTTGATGTGGCATTCATCTGACTTTTGAAAAAGATCTTGCCCAACTGGCGTAGCATTTTTTGCTCCATCGCCAGTGGTAATGTACTGTTTTTTAAGCCATACTGCTCAGCTGGAGGAGCATTTTTTTTTAGCCCGGTCTTTTTATTATCTCCTCAGATAGACCGCAGATGATAAAGGCAAAGATTCTTACAAAGTTCATGTGCCCTTCCGGAGGAGCGAGAGCAGGAGGCTCAACAAAGTGCAGATTTGGATCCCTGCGTTTACCACAACAAATGATTAGCTACTAGACCAAAACAACCTTTGCAAACAGGATTTGCACGTTTTGCTCAAGTACCCGACAAGTTCTCTGGCGAGGTAGAGGAAGGGTTTCTCTAAGTTGTACATGCTCCTTGCAGAAATTTCATAGTACTGCAAATTATTCCTCCGCCCGAATGTAAACTGCCTTGCTTCAACTTGCCTATTCTCCCCATCTACCTTGTTTCCACAGAGAACAATAGGTATATTCTCACAGACCCTATTAAATTAATGGGTAATTAGCGAGATATAGCACCATCAAAAACTGTAATGCAAGAACAAATACAAAGGTCGCCGGCATGTCTAATCTACCTGCAGAGATCGCGATGCCATCCAGGAACATTCATGTATGTCGATCCAGCAGTGACATCGAACATGATAATTGCACACTGGCCACCAATGCTGCAGAACAACGACCAAAAGTTTGAAATTTGGATACCCACAGACACAGGAGGGAGAGGGAATCCCTCTCTCACAAGCAAGGTTAAAATGTGTAAAGGAAATCACCACATTCAGAAGACCACTCTAACACCGCCAGCATTAAGTACAAGACGCAGTCCGAAAATAAGGTTTAAAGAGATACGACTGACATAAATTTTACCAACTTTTAACAAAATCAGAACTGAGTACAACCCTGAAACAGATGTGCAGTCTTTACGGTGGAAATTTTTTTGCAAAAATACTTGCTTCTTCCTCCACAACTTTACAAATAAGAATTGACTGCATCACTATCAAGTGATAATAGTTATCCTTAGTGAAACCCAGACAGTTGAATAAACTACCAACCAAAATATAGCTACCCCGTAATTAAAGCATTGTAAAATACAAGCTCAACACAATATTTTTCTTCCTATTATCACTCAATTCACAATAACATAAACTGGAATCTGAAAATCCTTCCACTGATTTATAAAGCAAGGAAATTCTAAGACAGAACTCTCTTTACTCACTAATATCCATCTCTTAGACCCTGCCCTGAAGTATCCCAGCAGTTAAACCGGATCCTCCCCTGGTTTGTGAAGAAATCCAGAGGATAGACTTTGACGCCACTAGTTGCTGTTATGCGCAAGGACAATACCAGAAGATTAGTACACACTAAACAATATGATATTCTAATGACATCAAAAAAAGAAAAGAAAAGGAAATAACAGGCATTTCCACATCGCTTACGCTCATATCTCCTTTCAAACTCCCCAGTAAGATGTCTCTTCGCAAAAGTCGTTTTGCCTGCACAAATGAACGGACTATGCTCAGCCTGCTATCCCTTGCTCGACGCTAGAAAGAAAAGATACATCTCATGCCTTCTACATCATGACGAATGAAGAAGATGGCAGAACCACTTTTCGACATCCCCGGAAATTGCGTAAAAACATACTGTCCGCCACATCAAATGGTAAATCCTCTATCTTGAAGGATATAGCCATAAGCACGTTACATTTTCCTGATCCCGAAGGGTAAAATAACTAGAGCAAACCCTAATTTATCACGACGGCATACGCACCCCGTTATGTATACAGAGCAACGAACGATTGAATCAAAACTGGTAAAACAGAGCACACCAGCGACAAATCACCTGTGCCTCCATCGCCGACGATGAGGAGCTTGAAGCTCGGCTAATCGACCGCCTGCTGATTCGGCAGAGCCTGAAAGAGACACGCAAGGGAAACAACAACAATTAAAACAACAAACTAAATGAGATCAAAAAAAAAATTGAAACTTTGCGATCACGTAACCAGATGGAAGGGAAAGCGTGATTTTCCCTTCTTTTTTTTTCTTTTTCCTTCTGTCTAACATGGCTTTAAGCCGACGCTGCTGTTTTCCTCGTTAGATTCGATTTACTTTGAATCTGCCGACCGTCCCATCTGTACAGACTCCTGGCTGAACTTTGCCCCTCCTCGCCTCCAAGTTTCTAAATTTCGTTCCGAAAGTGAGGAAATTTCGGAAGAATATACAAAAACGAAATTTCAAATTCTTGTCAATTCTCATCGACTTTCATTCCCTCGTTTTGTGTGAGAGTAAGGGGAACGAAAAAAAAATTCTAAAATTTTGGCCCTTTATTTCCTCCCCCTCCCACCGCTAAACTGAAGCCGTGTCGTCGGCTATTTTAATCCATTCCGCCATACTAAATCAAATGATTCCTTATCAAAGATAGATAGTTCACACCGAAACGAAGAATATTCACGGATGCTTAATCGATTATGATCGGAGACTGTCTATCCTCAGTAAAACTGGAATTAACAAGTATTTTTAGGGCCATCGATGAAGTTCGAATTTTGTAAAGCGATCGACATATAGACAGTCGGATCGAAGAGACCAAGTATACAAACGTTGGATGATCAAATAATGTCTACCGTCCGATTGCAAACAACTCCTCATCGATTGTCGGATGCCAAACAGACAAAATTACGGTGAAATTCTCCTAGAGACGCCAAAGGAAGAAAACCGATTTTAGGCAACCAAAATTCGAATGAAAAGCAAGAAAATATCTAAAAATTTAGCCCTAAATTCCCTCCCTTCCCATCGCCAAACAAAGCCGCGTTGCGAGGTTACTTAATCAATCTTGACACGCTAAGTCGAATATTCCTTATCAAAAATAGACCGACAGGAAAAAACAAATTACAAATAATCAATCAATCGTGACCAGAGACAATTTGCCCTTAGCAGAACCCAAAATTAAAAAGTGTTCCGGGGCCATTGATGAAGTTCAGCTTTTGCATGGCAATCGGAAGGAAGAGATCGGCCATCCAGTTGGATGGTAAAGTAACGCCTATCATCGGACCAACGACAACTCGTTATCGATTGCTGGACGCGCAACGACAAAATTACGGCGAAATTCTCCAAAGATGCCAGAGAAAGAAAACTGATTTTAAGGCACGAAGTATGCATTGTTCAATGTTTGCAAGACCTCCGGCGATCCGTGCTTGCTCGGTCCAAGTTTTTTGAGGCTTTCCTCGTGCCATGCCACGATGCTAGTGAAAAAGCTACTCTCTCTTCTTTCCCCCCTATAAGTTCCCGGTTCAAAAATGGGCAATGGATGAATATTTTTCGCCTGATTTTGTATCCTTAGATTATGTGTTCGATTGGTCATCTGTCGTTTTAAAGCACACTTAATCGTAGTATCGATGAATTCTCGAAATGCAAACTTTGATAAGATGTAATAGCACGCATAGTAATTTATTGCGTTTCTTTTGAGAAAATTGTGCCAAAAGTTGTAAACCCTGTGTATAAAAATTCCGACAGAGGGTCACGGGACGAGAACTTGAACGAAAAACAAGAAAGAATTTTTATTTTTAACGAGAATTAATTTTCTTTTTCTTCTTCAAAGAGCCGATTTATTGAACCGCTCGCTTTTTCAAAAATCTCATTTGGAGATCTGAATTCTAAACCCAGCAAAACTTGTTTCTGGCTTTCTGGTAAGAAAATTTAAAAAAAAAAACTCTTTTTCTGGTTGAAAACTCCGTTGTTTTCCTGACGAATCTCTCTCAAGCGTCCGCGCACATTGATCAATATCTCTTGAATGGCCTCGCCGTCCGACACCTCCAACCAGTAAGTTCACAATTCTCGTTTTTAAAAAAAAAAAAAAAATTGGGTCTTTTTGAAGCTCAAAGTCTGCATCTTTCTTGAATAATCCGAATTGATCGGGTGTGTTATCTCGAGGGTTTTGGTCTTTTTCTTTTTGGGGATTTGAAGGGAGGCTGTTGTGAGGAAGCAAAACAAAGGAGCCCCGTTTAAGTTCTAGGTCCCTCTTATATATGCCCCTGTTCTTCCTCTCTGTACATCTGATGATCGTTTAGAGTTTGATTAAATTTCGTGGGTTTTGAATCGTTTCTGTTGTATCCTATTTGGGTTTTGTTTTTCTTATTGAGTTGGCGTTGCTTCGTTCGGAATCTAGTGAGGGATCGTTTGTTTACCCTCGTCTTGGCTGGGGCTTTCGCTCATGGGTTTTAGGGTGAGTTTGGGAGTAACTTTTGAAGGAGAAACCCTTGGGCCAAAAAAATGGTGTTTGGGAAACAACTTTCGAAGTCTCTTAATGGGAAAGCAAACATTTGCAAGGCTGAAAGCTCAAGGCAAGTCCTCACCTGCCTTGGGCTTTTAGCCTTCTCGGCATGCCCACGCAACACTGTTCACTTTTTTTTTTCCCAAAATTGTCCTCACGAATTTTTGGTTTTTCCAGGTGCGTGCCCTTGTATGGACACTTTGTTCATCTTCTCCGGACCGACGGCTGCTAGAGGGACTCCGCGACCTAGAAGATTGTCATCGGAGATTTGGGCGACCTCTGCAAGTCGCAGATCTGGTGCGACCAGATGTGGTCGCCGGCGACCGTTGCCTGCCGCACCGCGACCTCTGCACGGAGCTCGCCGGGGCCGCGCGACCCATCTGGTCACAGGTCTGGTCGCGACCAGATCTGGTGCCGGAGGCTCGAGCGGCGGGTCGCGTAACCTCGCCGCCCCCGAATCTGGGTTGCGGCGGCGTTGCGCGACCTCCCACGACCTTGCCGCCCCAGATTCGGGCGACGAGGTCGCGGAACCCGCGACCCGCATCAGGGCGGCAAGGTCCTCCTGCAACCTTGATGCCCCGAATCTAGGTCGCCGGAGGAAGAGGAGGCGTCGCGCGTGAGCCGCCCCAGATCTGGGGTCGCCGGAGGTCACCGGAGGTCGTCATCAGCCATTGCCCTTGCCGGTCAATTTTTTTTTTAATTTTTCTTTTGATAATTTTTTTTTTTTACCACAAAACTCCTTTGTAAATGTAATTCCCCAAACACTATTTTTGCTCAAAGTACTTTACAAAGGGCTTTCAAAGTATAATTTACCAAACAAACAGCGGTTTGCGTTTGAAAACACCTTTAACTTAAAGGTCTTTGCATTTTTTAAAGACTTTCCCCAAAAGTGGTTCCCAAACACACCCTCACTTGGTGTATCCTTTTGCTTGCATTCTTTTTCTTTTTGTTGCCATCTCGTGCTTTCAGCTGTTTTATGTTCATGGTATCGATGGATTGTGTTTATTAAAGCATTTCTTTGAAGTATGTCGAGAATTTCTGCCAATGTCCTTTTATGGATGAATGTATTTAGTATCTTTCATTGTATCTATTTATTACAGTCTATTGCAGATTGATCCGTCAACAGTTTGTAATTGTGTAGCATCTAAAAAATGGCAGTGTCTTCGTGGATACAAGATGTTAATTCCTTAATAGGCGTCTCATTACAAGAGGTTACTAGATGCATGTCTTGTAGTAATTCTGAGTGAGCAGATTCGACCTCATGATTTTAGTGAACTGAGGATTTGCTTGATAAGTTACAAAACCTTCGATATTAATGGCCTCGTCCCTCTGTTGATCCCTTGACCAACTCTGGTATTCATGCTCTGATAGCATCTAGAAAACAGTGTCAAAGAACTAGTGATTGAGTTCTTTAGAGCACCTTCAGATGCTAAGGCGGTAGCAGATGGGTTTTGAACCCTTGTATACTTGTGAAATCAAGTCTATACTCACAATCTATGAGAGAATGTTTTCCTCAGGGATGAGCTCTTTCCTTCTGTAAAAAGTACTCTCTTCAAATGCATGTCGAGGTCTTCCCAGGATGTTGGCATGTAAGATCTCTATTCTTCTGCTGTGGATGATTTAAAGACGTGAACTAATATACAGCTTCTTTCAATATGTAGCAAGTTATTTTTGGCTGAAATATGTAGGTTTGAGGAACCACGAGTTTTAGGAAATCAAGCAAACAAATAAGGCATTCTAACACCACCCGGGATTTATATATTATAAGCAACCAGAATAAGAGCCTGGGGTCCAATTGTACTTCTAGCAATATTAAGGTACACTCGATGTGTATTTACATTCTCTCATACATGATGTGATCCTCACGGGGGATTCACGATTAGGTGAGACGAGAGTATAAACCAGATAATGTCAAAGGGGGGAAAATAAGAGGAACTTGCAAATCCGAGTAACTCGAATTGATTTATTTGGTGAACTAGGTTCCTTTATTTATCTCCTTGTGGATATACTTTTGGCTTCTTGATACGGCATTCATCTAATTTAGAAGAATGTTGCGTTCAGAACATAATATCTCTACACTAATGGGCCATGCTTGATATTTTCCTGCTCAGCCTCGTAACAATAAAGTGGAACAAAGTTCTCTCTACGATAATACTATCTATGAATCAGTAATGAGCAATACCCTACTGCTTCTCCAACTTTAACCTGGTTTGAGCCCAATGTTTATGCCCATTGAACTCAGAGCAGTACAATCACCATGAACTAACAGGCATTTCCACATCACTTGCGCTCATATTTCTTTTCAAACTCCCCCAGTAAGATGTCTCTTCACAAAAGTCGTTTTACCTGCACGAAGGAACGGACTGCGCTCAGCCTGCCATCCATTGCTCGACAGTAGAAAGAAAAGATACACCCCATGGCTTCTGTGTCGTGACAAATGAAGAAGATCGCAAAACCGCTTCTCGTCTGACACCGTTCGTTTTGGACAAATCCCCAGAAATTGTGTAAAAACATACTGCTCGCCACTTCAAATGGTAAATCCTCTATCTTCAAGGATATAGCCACGAGCATGTTACATTTTCCTGATCCCGACCACTAAAATAACTAGACCGAAGCCTAATTTATCACAACAGCATATGCACCTTGTCATATATACATAGCAACGAACGATTGAATCAATACCAGTAAAACAGAGCACACCAGCGACAGTTTACCTGTGCCTCCATAGCCGACAACGAGAAGCTTGAAGCTTGGGTGATCGACCGTCTGCTGATTCGGCAAAGACTGAAAGAGACGCAAGGGGGAAAAAACAAAACAAAATAAATGAGATCAAAATCCGAACTTGCGATCACGTAACCAGATCGCTCAGCTCCAGAAACCCTCCCAAAAAAATACATCTAACCAGGACCCAAAAGCTCGAGAAGAATGACCAAGAGACTCGAGACTCAAGAAGACCCAGCCAAAAAGAAAAAAGAGAAAAGCTATCAGTAACGATGAACGCGCAGATAATGGGACGATGAAAAGGAGAGAAAATCAAACGAACGAACGAACCATTGATGATGGCAAAGAGGGTCGGGATTTTGGTGGGTGGCAGAGACGGAGAGAGAGAATCGAATGCTTTCGGAGCCGCGAAGCGTAGTGGGAGAGAAGAGACAGCTGCATAGGTTTTTAAGAGGAGGGAAAGCGATGGGAGAATAGGAGGATCATGATTGGGGTGTAGAACTGGAATTTGAGAACCGCACAGGTGGAAATTCCAAAATTTGAAAAATCTGTTTTTCTTTTTTTTTCAAAATTTGAAAAATCTGTTTGGACTCGGTGAAACCTAAAACCTATAACTACTAGTGTTTTTCTTTGTGTGTCTCTTCGCGCGATTCATGACGTTCAATAATGAATATAATTTGAGCTTCAATTTTATAACTGAGACTTTTACTCAGTGAATATTTTATATTTTTTATGTGCCTAAATATAAATTATGATCAATGAATTATAACAATAAGTGATGATTATTAAAAGTTATAAATTAATAATATAAATAGAACTTGAGTAGATTCTAAAACCGTAAGGGGATAGGTTTTAAATCCCAAAAAGTGAAGAAACTATTTCAATGGGTAAGGAACTTGGCATGTTTTATTTTTTGGTCGAACGTGGCTTTAAGTTGACGCTGCTGTCTCCACCGACAGATTCGATTACTTTCTTGCAAGCAGTGTTCGGAATCTGTTGACCGTCCGATTATTACAGACTCCTAGTTGAACTTGCCGTCCCCTCCATGTTCCTAAATTTCGAGGGAGTAAGGAAATTTTTGAAGAATATATAAAAACAAAATTTCACGTGCTTCTCAATTTTCATCGAATTTCATTTCCTCGTCGTGTGAGAGAGTAAGGGAACGAAATTTTAAATGAAAAGCAATAAAAAATTTAAAATTTTAGATTATTTCCTCCCCCTCCCATTGCCAAAACAAAGCTGGGTCGTAGGCCATCTTAATCAATTCTGGCATACTAAATTAAATGATTCCTTATCAAAGATAGACAATTTACACTAAAACAAAGAAAATTCACTCGATCATGACCGGAGACAATTTGCCCTTAGTAAAACTAGAATTAAAAAGTGTTTTAGAGCCATTGATGAAGTTCAACTTTTACAAGTCAATCGAAATACAAACCGCTAGTTTGAAGAGATCAAGTATCCAAATGTTTGATGATAAAATATTGTCTATCGTCGAATTGAAAATAACTCTTTATCAATTGTCGGATGCAAAACAAACAAAATTACGGTGAAATTCTCCCATAGACACCAAAGAAAGAAAACTGATTTTAGGGGATTTTTAAATGAAAAGCAAGAAAATATTTAAAATTTTGCCCATAATTTCTTCCCCTCCCATTGCAAACAAAGCTATGTCGCAAGGTAACTTAATCAATTTTGACACTTTAAATCGAATATTCCTTATCAAAAATAGATCGTCCACCCCAACACGAAAAAAAAAATTACAATTAATTAATCCATCGTGACCGGAGACAATTTGTCCTCAGTGAAACCTGAAATTAAAAAATGTTCCGGGGCCATTGATGAAGTTCAACTTTTGCAAGGCGATCGAAGGAAGAGATTAGGTATCCAAATGTTGGATGGCAAAGTAATGTCTATCATCGGACCAACAACGACTCATTATCAATTGTTGGATGTGTGACAAAATTACGGTGAAATTCTCCAAAGACGCTGAAGAAAGAAAACTTTTTAAGGCACGGAGTATGCATTGTTCAATATTTGTAAGACCTCCAACAATCCGTGCTTGCTCGGTCCAAGTTTTTTGAAGCTTTCCTTGTGCCATGCCACTATGCCCGTGCAAAAGCTACTCTCTTTTTTTTTCCCTATATGGTCCCGGTTCAAAAATGGGCAATGGACGAATATTTTTCGCCCAATTTTGTCGACTTATATTATGTGTTCAATTGGTCAGTTGTTGGTTTAAAGCGCACTTAATCGTGGTATCGATAGATTCTCAAGATGCAAACTTTGGTAAAGTGTAATATTAATTTATTTTGTTTCGTTTGAGAAAATTGTGCCAAAAGTTGTAAATCCTATGTATGAAATGTGTTTGAATTATAAATCTTTTAATTGATCCAATCATGTCCGAAATCAATGTCAACGTCATGGGTCCCACTTCCCATCTCCTCGTGTTTTGACTCGCTTTACTAGTAATGTGCTCAGAGAGAGAGAGGGGGTGGGGGATGAGGGAGGGAGTGATTTCTGGAAGTGCGTTGAAGACCGGTGATCGCAGTGCCTTGGTGTACGTAGTTGGAATGTTTTTAGTTTAGGGTTCTTACGATTCGTAATTTGAGGTTGTCATTAGCTGCTTGTTTTTACTGGTTATGTCGCCGGCTTGCCGTTGAAATTGGCATTACTAACGTGGGCTTGGAGGTACTTGTTTATTCGTTGCATACGCTACAAGGTTGGAGCAGCAAGAGATATGCCTCCCTTTCTCCTGATCGTGTGAATTATCGGGTAACCAAGGATTTGATGTTCGTGATGACGATGTGCAAAGGCTGTTCCGTGTTTTGGTTTTTGCGATGACGATATGCAAAGGCTAATTCGTGTTCGCGTTGGGCATACGTTGGCTTTTTTAATTTGCACACTCAGTGCTTGGTTTTATGTTTGAGTTCGATATAAGTAAAGAATCCTTTTATTGCGTGAAATTCACAGAGCTTGTAATTTGTCGTGTTATAAAAATTTAGTTCAATCGATAAAGCATATATTCAGAAAATGCGTCGCCACAGTACGTTCACACTATTCCAATTCTCTATAGATATTTTGATTTTTTTTACTTTTCCGTTTTATTTACATACATCTTCATATTTGGTTATCATACTCTCCCCATTTTTTTTAATTCGATATGAAATTCTAACCACGTGACACATTAACATAAAGAGCTTAAAGTAATTAAACGGACATGTTTCAGCAACATAAATCAGATCGAGCACGAATCATCAAAATTGTATTACACAAGAATGGAATATCAAAATTGTATTATATAAGAATGAATTAATTTAGGTCGGACCATCTTCGAACCGACCCACCTATCTAACACCCCTAACAGCAATTCCCGTACCACAATTGTCTAAAAAAAATGTTGTTAACTATCGATACATATTTACCGAAATCGAAGGTTAATTTGATAAATCAAGCGGAAACAATTATGTAATTTAGCAAAACAAAAAAAGTGAAAACATCTCCCTTCCCCGATGTAGAACTCCAGAATCAAAAGGATGCAGACTGAAACCACCTGCCGTCTCGAATGCCCACTACCGTCTCCAAACCTACAAACTGCTTTTCCAGCGCCATCAGGAAGTGGCTGAATAGCTGCTTCAGCAAGTTCTGCCTCATGCCTGTTCGAGACAACAACCACCGTAGGTCAACGGACAGTTGAGAAGAGGTTCATGAACCATCAAACTAGCTACACAACTTTGACTCCAAAAAAAAAAAAAAAAAAGGAAGAAAACTAGCTACAGAACAATTTACGAAAAAGACAAAATAGTGTGACCACGCGACGCAACCCCTGGCGACGCTGATGAGGACCAGAATACTATTATATCTGTGACCCCACGCGAGTTGGAACCACCCCCGGAGGAGTTTGTCGTTTCCAAAAAAAAGTTGGCCTTTGGTCAAAGGGCTTGTCTTTTCAACGAAAGCACCCATCAATTCAAACAAAAAAATTGGCTTTTTAAAAAAAGACACTGGCCACAGAATACTATTATATCTGTGACCCAACAAAAAGATCAGACAGACCGGACAGGCAACCACAGCTACAATTACCACTCCATAATACAAACCGCATCAATCGCAAGCAAGATCGTGATTTATTTATGCAATCAAGTGCATCTAGAAGAGAGGGGGAGGACGAAGGGCGGGACGCACGACCACACGACAATTCGTAGAAATTAACGTTATATAAAGCAGATAACATAGGCGAAGATTCTTACTGCTGCTGTGGATCAAAGTCCATGTGCACTTCCGGAGGAGCAAGAGCAAAAGGCTCAACAAAGTGCAGATTTGGATCCCTGCGTTTACCAGAACAAACGATTAGCTACTTAGACCATAACAACTTTTGCAAACAGGATTTGCACGCTCTGCTCAAGTACCCAGTAAGTTTTCTGGCCAGGTAGAGGAGGGGTTTCTCAAGGTTGTACTCGCTCTTTGCAGAAATTTCGTAGTACTGCAGATTATTCCTCCGCCCAAATGTAAACTGCCTTGCTTCAACTTGCCTATTCTCCCCATCTACCTTGTTTCCACAGAGAACAATAGGTATATTCTCACAGACCCTATTAAATTAATGGGTAATTAGCGAGATATAGCACCATCAAAAACTGTAATGCGAGAACAAATACAAAGGTCGCCGGCATGTCTAATCTACCTGCAGAGATCGCGATGCCATCCAGGAACATTCATGTATGTCGATCCAGCAGTGACATCGAACATGATAATTGCACACTGGCCACCAATGCTGCAGAACAACAAACAAAAGTTTGAAATTTGGATACCCACAGACACAGGAGGGAGAGGGAATCCCTCTCCCACAAGCAAGGTTAAAATGTGAATAAAGGAAATCGCCACATTCAGAAGACCACTCTAACACCGCCAGCATTAAGTACAAGACGCAGTCCGAAAATAAGGTTTAAAGAGATACGACTGACATAAATTTTACCAACTTTTAACAAAATCAGAACTAAGGACGACCCTGAAACAGATATGCACCCTTTACGGTGGAAATTTTTTGCAAAAATACTCGCTTCTTCCTCCGCAACTTTACAAATAAGAATCGACTGCACCACCATCAAGTGATAATAGTTATCCTTAGTAAAACCCAGACAGTTGAATAAACTACCAACCAAAATATAGCTACCCTGTAATTAAAGAATTGTAAAATACAAGCTCGACACAACATTTTTCTTCCTATTATCACTGAATTCACAAGAACGTAAACTGGAATCTGAAAAATCCTTCCACTGATTTATAAAGCAAGGAAATTCTAAGACAGAACTCTCGTTACTCACTAATATCCATCTCTTAGACCCTGCCCTGGAGTATCTAAGCAGTCAAACCGGATCGTCATCCCCCGGTTTGTGAAGAAATGCAGAGGATAGACTTTGATGCCAGTAGTTGCTGTTATGCGCAAGGACAATACCAGAAGATTAGTACAGACTAAACAATATGACATTCTAATGACATCAAAAAAGAAAAGAAAGGAAATAACAGGCATTTCCACATCGCTTACGCTCATATATCTCTTCAAACTCCCCAGTAAGATGTCTCTTCAGAAAAGTCGTTTTGCCTGCACAAAGGAACGGACTACGCTCAGTCTGCTATCCCTTGCTTGACACTAGAAAGGAAAGATAAATCATCTCATGGCTTCTACATCGTGACAAATGAAGAAGATCGCAAAACCACTTTTTGTCTGACACCCTTCGATTTCAGACAAATCCCCAGAAATTGTGGAAAAACATGCTGTCCGCCACTCCAAATGGTAAATCCTCTTCAAGGATATAGCCATAATAAGCATGTTATATTTTCCTGATCCTGATCAGTAAAATAACTAGAGCAAACCCTAATTTATCACGGCAGCAAATGCACCTCTTCTGTATACAAAGTAACGAGCGATTGAATCAAAACTGGTAAAAACAGAGCACGCCAGTGACAATTACCTGTGCCCTCATCGCCAACGATGAGAAGCTTGACGCCCGGGTGATTGAACATCGGCTGATTCGGCAAAGCCTGAAAGAGACGCGCAAGGGAAACAACAACAATTAAAACAACAAACCAAATGAGATCAAAAAAATCCAAACTTTGCGATAACGTAACCAGATCGCTCAGCTCCAGAACCCCCAAAAGAAACAGCATCTGACCAGGACCCAAAAGCTCGAGAAGAATCACAAAAAGAATCGGGATTCAAGAAGACCCAGCAACAAGAAGAACAGGAGCTATCCATATAAGAATGGACGCGTGGAAACTGAGATGATGAAAAGGAAAGGAAAGCACATAGGGACCTAAAGGGATTTTTCGAAATGGTAAATTGTAGCATTGAAAGGTATTTAGCATAAATACCGCTCGGCAAAACTCACAAATGAACTTTTGCTTTTTTTTTTTTTTTTTAATCTGAAAATTAAATCCGGCGGCCGGCTAACCACCGGCCAACTGGCCGATCTGGCCGCCCGAGGTCGCGACCTCAGGCGACGCCGTCGTCTACGGTCGCAGAGGCCAGATCTGGCCGCCGGACGGCCAGATCTGGCCTCCGGACCGCCAGATCTGGCGGCCTGAGGTCGCGCGGACCCAGGCGGCGACGCCGCCTGGCTCGCGGGTCGCCCCACACCAGGCGGTGGTCACCGGGGACGCGCGACCCCCAGGCGGCGGCGGCGGTTGCCGGAGAAGCCCGACATAAACCACATTAAACCGACTCACCATTGATGATTGCGAAGAGGGTCGGGGATTTTGGCGCGTGTCTGAGACAGAGAGAATCTCGAATGGGTTCGGAGCAGCGAAGTGAAGTGGGGGAGGAAAGGGCGGACGGCCGTACAGGGAGGAGGTTTTGATGGAAGGGGAAAGCGTGATTTTCCCTTTTTTTTTTTTTTTCTTCTGTCTAACATGGCTCCAAGTCGACGCTGCTGTGTCCTCCGTTAGATTCGATTTACTTAGGACCTGGTGACCGTCCGATCTGTACCTCCCCTCCACGTTCCTAAATTTCTTCGAGGCGAAACTGAACGAAAAACAAGAAAGAATTTTTATTTTTAACGATAATTATTTTTTTTTTCTTCTTCGACGAGCCGATTTATGGAACCGCTCGTTTTTCTTTTCAAAAATCAATAATCTAACCACTACATTTACATTACACATAAAATGGGTTAATTTTAATTCGGATCATTTTCGACCCGACTCTCGACCCACTAATTTGACAGATCTAATTTTGGCACGCTAAAACAAATGATTCCTTCAAAAAGATTAATCTATTATAGTCGGAAGTGCTTTTTCGGTCCAAGATTTTTTGAAGATTTCCTTGTGCCATGCCCCCACGCCGATGAAAAAAGCTCATGAGATGAGGCCTTCCCAATTCGAATCCCACAATCCAGCAGTTGACCACCCGTAGAACTTGAATGAATGATTATGGGTAATTGTGTCAAGTTCATCAAGATACATCTTACTCGTAACGTAACTATTGATTCTTTCCTACATGCCCCGGTTCGAAAAATGAGCAACGGATGAATATTTTTCACCTAATTTTGTCTGCTTAGATCATGTGTTCAATTGGTCACTAGTTGTTCTAAAGCATGCTTAATCATATTATGACTGGATTTTCGGTTGGCATCATCCGATTAGGCCTTCTGTAAATATGAAGTGCATTCTCACAGTAGGATTTGGATTCCTTGAACTTCCCTATCTTGTGGTACAAGTTCGCCAAACGCACATAAATTGAAGCAACTTTGGGATGATTCTCTCCTTTGGTCGACTTGAAGACTTTAAGTGCTTTCTGGTATGCAAAAACAGCCTCATCATACTTAGCGAGTGACAGGTATAGATCTCCGATGCTGCAGTCTATTGAAGCCACATCCAATTCTTGTCCATTTGATGCCATGGCCATGCTTGCTAAAACATGGCTCCAAGCCGACGCTGCTGTGTCCTCCGTTAGATTCGATTTACTTAGGACCCGGTGACCGTCCGATCTCGTACCTCCCCTCCACGTTCCTAAATTTCTTCGAGGCGAAACCGAACGAAAAACAAGAAAGAATTTTTATTTTTAACGATAATTATTTTTTTCTTCTTCGACGAGCCGATTTATGGAACCGCTCGTTTTTCTTTTCAAAAATCAATAATCTAACCACTACATTTACATTACACATAAAATGGGTTAATTTTGATTCAGATCATTTTTTATCCGACTCTCAACCCACTAGTTTGATGGATCTAATTTTGGCACGCTAAAACAAATGATTCCTTCAAAAGATTAATCTATTATGGTCGGAAGTGCTTTTTCGGTCCAAGTTTTTTTTTAAGCTTTCCTTGTGCCATGCCCCCACGCCGGTGAAATAAGCCCATGAGTTGAGGCCTTCTATTGTGATGGAAGGCAAGTTGCCCTCAGTAGAAATTGAAATCAAGAAAGTGTTTCGTGGCTATTGACGAAGAAGTTCGACTTTTGCTAAAAAACAAAATGTAGACCGTCGAACTGAAGAGCTTAAATATCCACAAATCATAAGATAGAGTATTGTCTATGATCAAACCAAAATGACTCATTATCAATTGCTAGATGAGCAAAGGACAAGATTACGATAACATTCTCCCAAAGACAGAAAAAAGAAAGTGATTTTAAGGCATGAAGTATGCATTGTCCAAAGTTCTGTAAGACCTCCAATGATCCACCACTACGCCGGTGAAAAAAGCCTCTATCGAATGAGGCGTTCATGATATGAATCCCACAATCAACCATATAATAGAACTTGCAACAATTTGTCGCGTTTCCTCTGACAAAATTGTGCAACCAATTCTCAATCTTATGTATGAAATACATTTGAATTCTAAATCTTTTAATTTGTTCAATTAAATCTTAAACTAGGCCAGAAAACACTAAAAAATCCTAAATATTTCAGTTGTTCAATTAAGTCATAACCCTTTTCAATACGAAGCGCAATAGAGCCTTTAACAGTGATAAGAAAATAACAATTCATGAACCATAACTGTCTAAAAAGATATTCCGTTAAAAATCGGTATGTCTTCATTGAAAATGAAGGTATAAATCAACCGAAGACAATTATGAAATTTAGCAAAACACAAGAAAGAAAAAAAAAAAAGTGAAGATAAATCTCGTCCCCTATAGAACTCCAAAAATCAAAGTGTGCAACACTATGGATAATTGATTCATGGTCCAGTCCCACCAAAGAAACGGGAATCGAACCAAGAGGACCTCTTCCCAATTTCTATGACCGAGGACTAGACTAGCTAGTCTTGGGACCAAGAACTGAATCGGAATGAAGGCAAAGAGAGAAGATTTCAATGGAACCGGTCCAGTCTGGTTCCAACGAACCAGTCACTTATTTGTTTTCTTACTCTATGCAATTGAAATCAACATGTAGCATGTGTAGTCCAAGTTCTTTATAACAAAAGAGATACTATAATATGTTCAGCCAAACTCTCGCAATATAATTCATCCTATTTTGCATGTCATTATCTTCCAAAGAGACACAACAAACAAAAAGTAAGATTTGTGATATCTCCTCACGAAAACTTATGGAGCGAGTAGTCTTCTGCAGTCTTGATCACGTCCTCCGGAAGATAATGACATGCAAAAGGGTGCATAAGTCTTCTGCAAGGCTGCATCAAAATCACCAAAATGAATGAGATCATGTCCTCCGAACCATTTTTCTAAACTCTATACCCTCCGGAACTTGTACATGCTGCTGACAAGAGGGATTGAGGGACTGAGGAATTGAGGGATTGACGGACCGAGGAAAATATTAGGTTTTTTAAGAAATTAATAAAAATTAAATATATAGGCCCTTGTTCTTCCTCTCTGTACGTATGATGATCGTTTTGAGTTTGATTAAATTTCGTGGGTTTTCAATCGTTTCTGTCATATCCTATATGGCTTTTGTTTTTCTTATTGAATCGATGTTGCTTCGTTTGGAATCTAGTTTCACAGTTCGGCTCTCGTTGAGGAGGAACCCGGTGACGAGGGATCGTTTGTTTACCCTCATCTTAGCTCATCTTAGCTGGGGCTTTCGATTATGGGTTTTACTCGGTGTATCCTTTTCCTTGCATTCTTTTTTTTTTTTTTTTTTTTTTTTTTTGCAATCTCGTGCTTTCGGCTGTTATTTGTCCATGGTTCGCATTCGCCTCGTTTATTGCATGACATTGCACGCAGGATAGACCCATTTGGTTTAGAGCAATTCCAAACAAGGGAGAGTTTTGCTCTTCACTGGCCCGGAATTTTGAAACAGCAGATGTTAAGGAGGTGTAAGCATCAGAATATTTTCCCATCATATAATAAATAACCCCAATCTGTGCCTCGACTCCTGCAACCATGTTTTGCTGGCCAGGGGCATCGGCATGCATTTTCAAAGCCTTCTTAAGCAATGTGAGTGCCTGCTCCAACTCATTCATAGGCTCATAGATGGCAGAAAGTTTGATGAAGCCACCAGCAATCTCTTCGGTTGGCATCATCCGATTAGGCCTTCTGTAAATATGAAGTGCATTCTCACAGTAGGATTTGGATTCCTTGAACTTCCCTATCTTGTGGTACAAGTTCGCCAAACGCACATAAATTGAAGCAACTTTGGGATGATTCCCTCCTTTGGTCGACTTGAAGACTTTAAGTGCTTTCTGGTATGCAGAAACAGCCTCATCAGACTTAGCGAGTGACAGGTATAGATCTCCGATGCTGCAGTCAATTGAAGTCACATCCAATTCTTGTCCATTTGATGCCATGGCCATGCTTGCTAAAACATAATGCTCAAGAGCGGACTCATATTCACCTTTGGAGTCACAGATAAGTCCCATTAGTCTCCTATCAGCCGCTTCTGCCAGGAAAGCAGCAGAACCATTTCCCTTGTGGATGTCCAGAGCCATTTGGCAAAGCTTCTCAGCCTCATTAAATTGCAATGCCTGGACATAAGCCTTTGCCATATAACGGCATGTCTCGCCAACTCTAGGGTCTGTCTCTCCCAAAGCTTGCTTTTGGATCTCCAAACCAGCCGTATATAACAGTAACGAGTTCTCCATCTGACCAATCATTGCATATGTATCACCTAGCTGCATGCACCCAGCAAATTTAGCAAGCGCATGGTTTTCACCATCCTCTAAAGCTGGAATTTCAATTGAGCGCTCGAGAACTGGAATTGCTTCACTATGCTGACCTAAGTCACAGTATATTGCAGCCAAAGCATGCAAACACATAACCAATCCTAAACTAGGCTTGTCATTGACTCGCTGCTCATACGAGCTCACGGCTCAAAGAGCCAATTCAAGAGCTTTCTGGGGATTAGCCCCAGTAGCAAGCATATCTCTTATTCCTTTAAGTAGATAGGGTCCAATAATCTGCATCGTCAAGTCCCATATCAAGAATATTTTCTATTCTGTGACACTTTACCCCAAGTAAACCAAGATTTCTCTGTTTCCTCCTAGGAAAAGAACTATTTGTTCGTTTTGCATGCTTCCCATTCTTTTTGCCAGTAGGAGGTCTCTCATAGGGCACTTTGCGCATAGAACTTGCTTCTGATGATTGCTCCTCTTTAACTGCAGATTGGTATCTACCTCTCATTTCAATCTTCTCATTGGTTAGATCAATGCCTTCTATTGCGTAGCCATCACAATCTTTATCCTCCAGTCTTCTCTCTGGCACCGCATCCTTCATCATCTCCATTACACCGAAGTCTCCGACAAGATGGCCCAACTCCGAATCAAGTCTTGATTCCTCGCCATATGAGAGAAAACTAGACCTGGAGGGAGATTGATCGGAGCTCTGCATCTCAAACACATTGTTTTACAACTGCTCGATGGAGACGTCCACCACATGATTGATATAAAGATCAATGGAATCGCTTCGAGGACTGTGTGGACTTAGTGGACTTCTTGGAGACCTCAACTGGGTGTAGCTTTCCGTAGAAGATGAAGTATTTCCACTGGATTCATCTGTTGTGCTATGCTCATTTCCAACTTCAGTGGCTAATTCAGGCATTTCGCTGAACACCAATCAATCCGCTCAATAAACTTAATTATATTAGGAATAAATGTAGGAGAAGTAAGGCACACATATATTTAGCAAGAAAAATTTCAGGCAACTTTTATCCTTAACGCTTAAATTCTTCCAAATTGGGCTGAGAGTGAATATCAAGGCATAGCCACCGATACTTCTTTAGTGTAAATTAGACCTTACATCTAAAACACAATAATTTAAAGTGGTCACGTCAAACAATCAAAAGGCGGCTGCCTAGCAACTGAAGAAAGGATCACAAAGAAATCGGATGAGGAGCATCGAGGGTCCGATCATGACTTGAAATCTCATCCCGTCTTTGGACAGCTAACAACATAAGCCAAGCACATTCCCCTGCGGAAGCACGAGCCAGGCATGACCAGGGACTCGACCTAGAGATTCAATTTCGCACGCACAACCCATTAGCACGCTCGGAACTCGTCCCAAAACTCGCGAACAACCCAGAAGCAGAGAACCAAATGTAGAGGAGATAAACATCAGTCCCATCGAAGCACGAGGGCGGTTCGCATTCGCAGCGACTTCCGGCGACACAGAAGGTGGAGGGACAGAAACGGGGGAGGGCGTACCTTCGCAGATGCGCGACGGAGGAGGAGGAGGACTTCCCTACGGACGGCGGGCGCGAGCTCAGACCAAGCGGCAAGATGGAGAGGGATGGGGATCGAGCACGGGGCAATGCGGAGATGAAGAGCGAGAGCGAGAGCGAGAGAGAGAGAGTGATGAGGAAGTTGCAGAGGCGTGAAGTTGCAGAGGGAGCCGGAAAGTTGAAGCAACGAGGGAGGGAAAGAGACCTCTCTGTCTCTCTCTGTATTTCCTCTGGTGTGTGTGTTTTTAGCTGGGACGTCGCAAGTTGGGGGCGGTTAACGGCTTTTCGACGCCAGCGAAACAGCTGGGCTGTCGATGTACGCGCCACGTGGGATAACGCAACATCCCAATTTCCCAAGGAAAGGGGGAAAAGAAAAGTCAACAAATATTTACAGACTTATTGACGTAGGACTTAGGCAACTTGGCTTAGAAAAGAACACTACTTTGGATTTGCGCGACTCGCGGATGAAGCATGAGGAGATATAAATGCCGTCTTATCTACATAGCTGATGTACTTGTCATGTGGTAAATCGAGCAGATGATATGTATCGTGAATGAATATCTAATCATGGCGTGATAAGTTAAAAAAGAAGACGAAGAGTAATGTAAATAAAGAAATGAATAAGAATTTGTGAAAACTCTTTTAGTTGGAATGCAATTCGAAATTCATTTATCACCCGATATATTTATGAATTTTTGTCATGTCGAGCGCCTCATTACTATCCAACATACACAGAATATGAGGTTCTAACGTTAGTTATTAGTATGCACATAATATACGGGTGTTGATTTAAAGACGTGAACTAAGATACAGTTTCTTTCAATATGTAGCAAGTGGTTTTTGGCTGAAATTTGTAGGTTTAAGGAACCACGAGTTTTAGGGAGTCAAGCAAACAAATAAGGCATTCTAACACCACCTGGGATTTATGTAGTATAGGCAACTAGAACAAGAGCCCGGGGTCCGATTGTACTTCTAGCAATATTAAGGTACACTCGATGTGTATTTACATTCCCTCGTATATGATGTGATCCTCATGTGGGATTCATGATTAGGTGAAACGAGGGTATAAACCGGATAATGTCAAGGGGGGAAAATCAGAGGAACTTGCAAATCCGAGTAACTCGAATTGATTTATTTGGTGAACTAGGTTCCTTTATTTATCTCCTTGTGGATACACTTTTGTCGCATTCATCTAATTTAGAAAAAGACTGTTGCATTCAGAACATAATATTTGTACACTAATGGGGCCATGCTTGATATTTTCCTGCTCAGCCTTGTAACAATAAAGTGGAACAACGTCCTCTCTATGATAATACTATCTATGAATGAGTAATGAGCAATATCCTATTGCTTCTCCAACTTTAACCTGGTTTGAGCCCAATGTTTATGCCCATTTAAGTCAGAGCAGTATCAATCACTATGGACTAACAGGAATTTCCATGTCACTTACGCTCATATTTCTTTTCAAACTCCCCAGTAAGATGTCTCTTCACAAAAGTCGTTTTACCTGCACAAAGGAACGGACTGCGCTCAGCCTGCCATCCATTGCTCGACACTAGAAAGAAAAGATACACCCCATGGCTTCTGTGTCGTGACAAATGAAGAAGATCGCAAAACCACTTCTCGTCTGACACCGTTCGTTTTGGACAAATCCCCAGAAATTGTGTAAAAACATACTGCTCGCCACTTCAAATGGTAAATCCTCTATCTTCAAGGATATAGCCACGAGCATGTTACATGTTCCTGATCCCGACCACTAAAATAACTAGACTGAAGCCTAATTTATCACAACAGCATATGCACCTTGTTATATATACATAGCAACGAATGATTGAATCAATACCAGTAAAACAGAGCACGCCAGCGACAAATTACATGTGCCTCCATCGCCGACAATGAGAAGCTTGAAGCTTGGGTGATCGAAGAGAGAGAGAGAATCAAATGCGTTCGGAGGAGCGAAGCGTGGTGGGAGAGGAGACAGCGGTGTAGGTTTTAAGAGGAGGGAAAGCGATGGGAGAATAGAGCCTAGAACTTGAAAACCAAATCGGTGGAAATTTATCTGGTTATAGATTTCAAAAATTAAAGAATCTATTTCGACGCGTAGTTTCCAGATTCTAGATTGGTGGAACTTACATTGATCTATATCTCCGTACGATCCTACAATATTTCAAGACGTTTAATGATAACCTGCATAATCTGGAACCACTAGTCCGAATTTCCATTTTATAACTGACATTTTTACAATATAAATTATGATCAGTATTGTAGTAGTAATTGGTGGTCATTAAAAATTATAATTCATTACAATCGTTCGATTAATAATTATAGGTAGAGCTTGGATAGACCCAGGAACTGTGACATGATAGGCTCTGGGTCTCAAAAATTGAGGAAATTATTCTAATGAGTAGGTTTACCTGAAATTTATACGGAATCTCGAACCGCTCATTCGGGGATAAGAAGAGGAATGAGAAGAAAGACGACGGGCATTTTTTATTTTTTTTGTCGAACGTTGCTTTAAGTTGACGCTGCTGTCTCCCCCGTCAGATTTGATTACTTTCTTACAAGCAGTGTTCTAGAATCTGTTGACCGTCCGATCATTACAGACTCCTAGTTAACCTTGCCCCCCCTCCATGTTCCTAAATTTCGAGGGAGTGAGGAAATTTTTGAAGAATATATAAAAACAAAATTTCACGTTCTTCTCAATTTTCATCGAATTTCATTCCCTCGTTGCGTGAGAGAGGTAAGGGAACGAAAATTTTAAATGAAAAGCAACGAAAAATTTAAAATTTTAGATTATTTCCTTCCCCTCCAATTGCCAAAACAAAGCTCGGTGGTAGGCTATCTTAATCAATTCTGGCATACTAGATCAAATGATTCCTTATCAAAGATAGACGGTTTACACCGAAACAAAGAAAATTCACAAATAATCAACCAATCATGACCGGAGACAATTCGCCCTTAGTAAAACTGGAATTAATAAGTGTTTTAGGGCCATTGATGAAGGTCGACTTTTACAAGGCAATCGAAATATAGACCGTCAAATTGAAGAGATCAAGTATCCAAACATTTGATGATAAAATATTGTCTATGGTTGAACTGAAAATAACTCTTTATCAATTGTCGGATTGCAAAATAGACAAAATTACAGTGAAATTCTCCCATAGACACCAAAGAAAGAAAACTGATTTTAGGGAACCAAAATTTGAATGAAAAGCATGAAAAATTTAAAATTTTGCCCATAATTTCCTCCTCTCCCATTGCCGTACAAAGCTGTGTTGCAAGGTAACTTAATCAATTTTGACACTCTAAATTGAATATTCCTTATCAAAAATAGACCATCTACCCCAACACCAAAAAAAATTTACAAATAATTACTCGATGTTGACCGGAGACAATTTGCCCACAGTGAAACCTGAAATTAGAAAGTGTTCTAGGGCCATTGATTAAGTTCAACTTTTGCAAGGCAAATGGAAGGAAGAGATCGGGCATCCAGACGTTGGATGGTAAAGTAATGTCCATCATCGGACCAACGACGATTCGTTATCAATTGTTGGATGTGTAACGACAAAATTACGGTGAAATTCTCCAAAGACACCAAGGAAAGAAAACTGATTTTAAGGAACGGAGTATGCATTGTTCAATGTTTGTAAGACCTCCGACGATTCGTGCTTGCTCGGTCCAAGTTTTTTGAAGCTTTGCTCGTGCCATGCCACTATGCCCATGCAAAAATGGGCAGTGGATGAAGATTTCTCGCCCAATGTTGTCTCCTTAGATTATGTGTTCAATTGGTCATTTGTCGTTTTAAAGCACACTTAATCGTAGTATCGATGGATTCTCGAGATGCAAACTTTGATAAGATGTAACAGCACGCACAGTAATTTATTGCGTTTCTTTCAAGAAAATTGTGCCAAGAGTTGTAAACCCTATGTATGAAATGTGTTTGAATTCTAAATCTTTTAATTGGTCCGGTCGTGTCCGAAATCAACGTCAACGCCATGGGTCCCACTTCCCATCTCCCCGTGTTTTGACTCGCTTTACTCGCAACGTGCTCAAAGAGAGAGGGAGGGGGGGAGGCAGGAGGGGGTGATTTCTAGAAGTGCGTCGAAGACCGGTGATCGTGGTGCTTTGGTGTACATAGTCGGAGGTTTTTAGTTTGGGGTGCTTCCAATTCACAATTTGAGGTTGTTGTTAGCCGCTTGTTTTTACTGGTTACGTCGTTTGCTCGACTTTGAAACATGCATTATTAATGTGGGTTTGGAGGTACTTGTTTATTAATTGCATACGCTACAAGGTCGAAGCGGCAAGAGATACGCTTCCCTTTCTCCCAATCGTGTGAATTATCGAGTAAGCAGGGATTTGATGTTTGTGATGGCGATGTGCAGAGGGTATTTCATTATTTGGCACTTGTGATGACGACGTGCAAAGGCTATTACGCGTTCTCGTTGAGTGTACGTTGGCTTTTTCAATTTGCACACTTAGTGCTTGTTTTTATGTTTGATATAAGTAAAGAATCTTTTTCTCGCGTGGGATTCGCAGAGCTTGTAATTTGTCGTGTTATAAAATTTTAGTTCGATCGATAGAGCAGATACATGCGCACTTCTCTAATTATTATGATTCTTTCATTTTATTTACATACGTCGTCATATTTTATCATTTTACTCTCCTTTTTCTTTTCTTTTCTTTATTTAATTTGACTAACATAAAATTTTAACCAAGGAACACATTAGCATAAAGAGCCTAAAGTAATTAAATGGATGCATTACGGCAAATATAAATCGGGTCGAGTACAAATTATCAAAATTGTATTGCATAAGAATGGATCGATACAAATTAAATGAATTAATTTAGGTCGGACCATCTTCGAATCGACCCGCCTATTTAACACCCTCAACAGCATCCATGTACCACAATTGTCTAAAAAAATAATATGTCGTTCAATATCAATACACGTTCGCCGAAATTGAAGGTTAATTTGATAAATCAACCGGAAACGATTATGTAATTTAGCAAAACCAAAGAAGTGAAAACATCTCCCTTCCCCAATGTAGAACTCCAAAATCACAAGGATGCATGCTGAAACCACCTGCCGTCTCGAATGCCCATCACCGTCTCCAAATCTAAAAACTGCTTTTGTAGCGCCATCGGGAAGTGGCTGAATAGCTGCTTCAGCAAGTTCCGCCTCATGCCTGTTCCAGACAACAACCGCCGTAGGTCAATGGACAGTCGAGAAGAGGTTTATGAACCATCAAACTAGCTACAGAACTTTGGCCCAAAAAAAAGAAAAAGCTACAGAACAATTTACGAAAAAGACAAAATAGTGTGACGACTGACAGAAAAGAACGCGGCTCGCCGACAGAAGGTGTGGATGCTGACATCATCCTGGACGCGTGGCAAGCTCGCAAAATTTTTTCTTTTTAAAAAAAGAAAGACACGGGCCACAGAATACTACTATTATATCTGTGACCCAACAGAAAGATCAGATAGACCGGACAGGCAACCACAGCTACAATTACCACTCCACAATACAAACCGCATCAATGGCAGACCGGACAGGAATTTTGCTCCACAAATACCAGGACGAAGGGCGGGACGCACGACGACACGACTATTCATAGAAATCAACACGCACGACGACACGACTATTCGTAGAAATCAACGTTATATAAAGCAGATAATATAGGCCAAGATCCTTACTGCTGCTGTGGGGCAAAGTCCATGTGCACTTCCGGAGGAGCAAGAGCAGGAAGCTCAACAAAGTGCAGATTTGGATCCCTGCGTTTACCAGAACAAACGATTAGCTACTAGACCATAACAACTTTTGCAAACGGGATTTGTGCGTTCTGCTCAAGTACCCAGTAAGTTTCCTGGCGAGGTAGAGGAAGGGTTTCTCGAGGTTGTACTTGCTCTTTGCAGAAATTTCATAGTACTGCAGATTCTTCTTCCGCTGGAACGTAACCTGCTTTGCTTCAACTTGCCTATTCTGCACATCTACCTTGTTCCCACAGAGAACAACCGGTATGTTCTCACAGACCCTGTATAAATATGGGAAATTAGCGGATATGTAGTGCCATCAAAAACTGTAGTGCGAAAATGAATAAGTAGGTCGCAATCGTTTTTACTCTACCTGCAGAGATCGCGATGCCATGTTGGAACATTCTCGTACGTCAATTGAGCAGCGACATCAAACATGATAATTGCACACTGGCCATGAATGCTGCAGAACAACGAATGAAAGTTTGAAATTTCGACACACGAAGACACGAGAGGGAGAGGGATTCCCATCTCCGGAAGTAAGGTTAAAAAGTGAATAAAGGAAATCGCCACATTCAGAAGACCACTCCACCACCGCCAGCATTAAGTACAAGATGCAGTCTGAAAATAAGGTTTAAAGAGATACGACTGACATAAATTTTACCGACTTCCAACAAAATCAGAAATAAGGACGACCCCGAAACAGATATGCAACCTTTACCGAAGAATTTTTGTTTTTGCAAAGATACTCGCTTCTTCCTCCGCCACTTTACGAATAACACTTGACTGCACCACTACTGAGTAATAATAGTTATCCTCAGTAAAACCCAGACAGTTAAATAAACTACCAACCAAGATATGTCTACCCCGTAATTGAAAGCGTTGTTAAATACGAGCTCAACACGACATTTTTCTCCCTATCATCACTCAATTCACAAGAACTTTAACTGGAATCTGAAAATCCTTCCACGGATTTATAAAGCAAGGAAATTCTAAGACGGAACTCTCTTTACTCACTAATATCCTTCTCTCAGACCACCAAGCTTCTCCTGCCCTGCAGTATCCCAGCAGTAAAACCGGATCTTCCCACGGTTTGTGAAGAAATCCAGAGGATGGACTTCGACGCCAATAGTTGCTGTCATGCGCAAGGACAATACCCGGAAGATTAGTACAGACTAAACAACATGATAATCTTACGACATCAAAAAAAAGGAAATAACAGGCATTTCCACATCACTTACGCTCATATTTCTTTTCAAACTCCCCAGTAAGATGATTTCTTCACAAAAGTCGTTTTGCCTGCACAAAGGAACGGACTACGCTCAGCCTGCTATTCCTTTCTTGACGCTAGAAAGAAAAGATACATCTCATGCCTTCTACATCATGACAAATGAAGAAGATGGCAGAACCAACTTTTCGACATCCCCAGAAATCGTGTAAAAACATATAGTCCGCCACATCAAATGGTAAATCCTCTATCTTTAAGGATATAGCCATGAGCACGTTACGTTTTCCTGATCCCGAAGGGTAAAATAACTAGAGCAAACCCTAATTTATCGCGACGGCATGCGCACCCCGTTATGTATACAGAGCAACGAAAGATTGAATCAAAACTGGTGAAACAGAGCACGCCGGCGACAATTACCTGTGCCGGCATCGCCGACGAGGAGGAGCTTGAAGCTCGGGTAATCGACAGTCTGCTGATTCGGCAGAGCCTGAAAGAGACACGCAAAGGAAACGAGAAAGAAATTAAAAAAACAAAATGAGATAAAAAAAAAAAAAATCCAAACTCGCGATCACGTGACCAGATCGCTCAGCTCCAGAATCCCCAAAAGAAACAACATCTGACCAGGACCCAAAAGCTCGAGAAGAATCACAAAAAGAATCGAGATTCAAGAAGACCCAGCAACAACGAGAACACGAGCTATCCATATAAGAATGGACGCGTGGAAAATGGGATGATGAAAAGGAAAGAAAAGCACCACATAAACCAACTCACCATTGATGATTGCGAAGAGGGTCGGGATGTTGGCGGGTGTCCGAAAAGAGATTTTCCCAAACAGGTTACAGCGAAGTGAAGTGGGAGAGAGGAAAGGGCGGACGGACGGCCGTACAGGTGGGAGGTTTCGATGGAAGGGAAAGCGTGATTTTCCCTTTTTCTTTTTTTCTTCTGTCTAACATGGCTTTTCTTTCCGTTAGATTCGATTTACTTAGAACCTGCTGACCGTCCGATCTGTACCTCCCCTCCGCGTTCCTAAATTTCTTCGAGGCGAAACTGCGAGGAAATTTCCTAAGAGTCTATGTACGAAAATTGAAATTTCAAATCCTTCGCCCTTTATGATTTATCTCACCAAACTCCTTTGACTTTTCATCAAATTTCATGCCCTCGTTCCGACAGAGGGTCACGGGACCAGAACTTGAAGGAAAAACGAGAAAGAATTTAAAATTTTTAACGAGAATTAATTTTTTTTTCTTCCTCAACTAGCCGATTTATGGAACCGCTCGTTTTTTTCAAAAACCAATAATCCAATGAAAAAAAATTTAGAATTGATCTTGGATCACATAACCATCGCTACATTTACACTACACATAAAATGGGTTAATTTCGATTCGAATCATTTTCGACCCGACTCTCGACCCATGGGTTTGAAGGATCTAATTTTGGCATGCTAAAATGAATGATTCCTTATTAAATATAGATTATTCGCACCCAAATAAATAAGCGAAAATATTAATCTATTGTGGCTGGAGGTGCTTTCTTGGTCCAAGTTTTTTTGAAGCTTTCCTCGTGCCATGCCCCGACGCCGACGAAAAATGCCCATGTGATGGAAGGCAAGTTGCCCTCAGTAAAAACTGATATCAAGAAAGTGTTTCGGGGCTATTGATGAAGAAGTTCGACTTTTGCTAAAAAACAAAATGTAGACCGTCGAACTGAAGAGCTTAAATATCCACAAATCATATGATAAAGTATTGTCTATGATCAAACCAAAATGACTCGTTATCAATTGCTAGATGAGCAAAGGACGAGATTACGATAAAATTCTCCCAAAGACAGAGAAAAAAGAAAGTGATTTTAAGGCATGAAGTATGCATTGTCCAAAGTTTTGTAAGACCTCCAATGATCCACCACTACGCCGGTGAAAAAAGCCTCTATGGAATGAGGCGTTCATGATATGAATCCCACAATCGAGAATATAATAGAACTTGCAACAATTTGTCGTGTTTCCTCTGACAAAATTGTGCAACGAGTTCTCAGTCTTATGTATGAAATAAATTTGAATTCTAAATCTTTTAATTTGTTCAATTAAATCTTAAACTAGGCCAGAAAACACTAAAAAATCCTAAATATTTCAGTTGTTCAATTAAGTCATAACCCTCTTCAATACGAAGCGCAATAAAGCCTTTAATAGTGATAAGAAAATAACAATTCATGAACCATGACTGTCTAAAAAGATATTCCGTTAAAAATCGGTATGTCTTCATTGAAATTGAAGGTTAATTCGATAAATCAACCGAAGACAATTATGAAATTTAGCAAAAAAAAAAAGTGAAAATAAATCTCATCCCCATATGGAATTCCAAAAATCAAAGGGTGCAATACTAGGTATAATTGATTTGTAGTCCAGTCCCACCAAGGAATCGGGAATCGAACCAAGAGGACCTCTTCCCGATTTCTATGACAGGGGAAGAGACTAGCTAGTCTTGGGACCAGGAACCGAATCGGACTAAAGACAAAGAGAGAAGATTTTCAATGGAACCGGTCCGGTCTGGTTTTAACGGAACCAGTCACTTAATTGTTTTCTTCCTCTATGCAATTGAAATCAACGTGTATCATGTGTAGTCCAAGTTCTTTATAACAAAAGAGATACTATAATATGGTCAGTCAAACGCTCGCAATATAATTCATCCTATTTTGCATGTCATTATCTTCCAAAGAGACGCAACAAACAAAAAGTAAGATTTGTGATATCTCCTCACGAAAACTTATGGAGCGAGTAGTCTTCTGCAGTCTTGATCACGTCCTCCGGAAGATAATGACATGCAAAAGGGTGCATAAGTCTTCTGCAAGGCTGCATCAAAATCACCAAAATGAATGAGATCATGTCCTCCGAACCATTTTTCTAAACTCTATACCCTCCGGAACTTGTACGTGCTGCTGACAAGAGGGATTGAGGGACTGAGGAATTGAGGGATTGACGGACCGAGGAAAATATTAGGTTTTTTAAGAAATTAATAAAAATTAAATATATAGGCCCCTGTTCTTCCTCTCTGTACGTATGATGATCGTTTTGAGTTTGATTAAATTTCGTGGGTTTTCAATCGTTTCTGTCATATCCTATATGGCTTTTGTTTTTCTTAATGAATCGATGTTGTTTCGTTTGGAATCTAGTTTCACAGTTCGGCTCTCATTGAGGAGGAACCCGGTGATGAGGGATCGTTTGTTTACCCTCATCTTAGCTGGGGCTTTCGATTGTGGGTTTTACTCGGTGTATCCTTTTCCTTGCATTCTTTTTTTTTTTGGTTGCAATCTCGTGCTTTCGGCTGTTATTTGTCCATGGTCCGCATTCGCCTCGTTTATTGCATGACATTGCACGCAGGACAGACCCATTTGGTTTAGAGCAATTCCAAACAAGGGAAGAGTTTTGCTCCGCACTGGCCCGGAATTTTGAAACAGCAGATTTTAAGGAGGTGTAAGCATTAGAATATTTTCCCATCATATAATAAATAACCCAAATCTGTGCCTCGACTCCTGCGACCATGTTTTGCTGGCCAGGGGCATCAGCATGTATTTTCAAAGCCTTCTTAAGCAATGTGAGTGCCTGCTCCAACTCATTCATAGACTCATAGATGGCAGAAAGTTCGATGAAGCCACCGGCAATCTCTTCGGTTGGCATCATCCGATTAGGCCTTCTGTAAATATGAAGTGCATTCTCACAGTAGGATTTGGATTCCTTGAACTTCCCTATCTTGTGGTACAAGTTCGCCAAACGCACATAAATTGAAGCAACTTTGGGATGATTCTCTCCTTTGGTCGACTTGAAGACTTTAAGTGCTTTCTGGTATGCAAAAACAGCCTCATCATACTTAGCGAGTGACAGGTATAGATCTCCGATGCTGCAGTCTATTGAAGCCACATCCAATTCTTGTCCATTTGATGCCGTGGCCATGCTTGCTAAAACATAATGCTCAAGAGCGGACTCATACTCACCTTTGGAGTCACAGATAAGTCCCATTAGTCTCCCATCAGCCGCTTCTGCCAGGAAAGCAGTAGAACCATTTCCCTTGTGGATGTCCAGAGCCATTTGGCAAAGCTTCTCAGCCTCATTAAATTGCAATGCCTGGACATAAGCCTTGGCCATATGACGGCATGTCTCGCCAACTCTAGGGTCTGTCTCTCCCAAAGCTTGCTTTTGGATCTCCAAACTGGCTGTATATAGCAGCAACGAGTTCTCCATCTGACCAATCATTGCATATGTATCACCTAGCTGCATGCACCCAGCAAATTTAGCAAGCGCATGGTTTTCACCATCCTCTAAAGCTGGAATTTCAATTGAGCGCTCGAGAACTGGAATTGCTTCACTATGCTGACGTAAGTCACAGTATCTTGCAGCCAAAGCATGCAAACACATAACCAATCCTAAACTAGGCTTGTCATTGACTCGCTGCTCATACGAGCTCACGGCTCGAAGAGCCAATTCAAGAGCTTTCTGGGGATTAGCCCCAGTAGCAATCATATTTTTTTATTCCTTTAAGTAGAGAGGCTCCAATATCTGCATCGTCAAGTCCCACATCAAGAATATTTTCTATTCTGTGACACTTTACCCCAAGTAAACCAAGATTTCTCTGTTTCCTCCTAAGAAAAGAACTATTTGTTCTTTTTGCATGCTTCCCATTCTTTTTGCCAGTAGGAGGTCTCTCATAGGGCACTTTGCGCATAGAACTTGCTTCTGATGATTACTCCTCTTTAACTGCAGATTAGTATCTACCTCTCATTTCAATCTTCTCATTGGTTAGATCAATGCCTTCTATTGCGTAGCCATCACAATCTTTATCCTCCATTCTTCTCTCTGGCACCGCATCCTTCATCATCTCCATTACACCGAAGTCTCCGACAAGATGGCCCAACTCCGAATCAAGTCTTGATTCCTCGCCATATGAGAGAAAACTACACCTGGAGGGAGATTGATCGGAGCTCTGCATCTCAAACACATTGTTATACAACTGCTCGATGGAGATGTCCACCACATGATTGATATAAAGATCAACGGAATCGCTTCGAGGACTGTGTGGACTTAGTGGACTTCTTGGAGACCTCAACTGGGTGTAGCTTTCCTTATAAGATGAAGTATTTCCACTGGATTCATCTGTTGTGCTATGCTCATTTCCAACTTCAGTGGCTAATCCAGGCATTTCGCTGAACACCAATCAATCCGCTCAATAAACTTAAATATATTAGGAATAAATGTAGGAGAAGTAAGGCACGCAAATATTTAGCAAGAAAAATTTCAGGCAACTTTTCTCCTTAACGCTTAAATTCTTCCAAATTGGGCTGAGAGTGAATATCAAGGCATAGCCACTGATACTTCTTTAGTGTAAATTAGACCTTACATCTAAAACACAATAATTTAAAGTGGTCACGTCAAACAATCAAAAGGCGGCTGCCTAGCAACTGAAGAAAGGATCACAAAAAAATCGGACGAGGGGCATCGAGGGTCCAATCATGACTTGAAATCTCATCCCGTCTTTGGACAGCTAACAACATAAGCCAAGCACATTCCCCTGCGGAAGCACGAGCCAGGCATGACCGGGGACTCGACCTAGAGATTCAATTTCGCACGCACAACCCATTAGCACGCTCGGAACTCGTCCCAAAACTCGCGAACAACCCAGAAGCAGAGAACCAAATGCAGAGGAGATAAACATCAGTCCCATCGAAGCACGAGGGCGGTTCGCATTCGCAGCGACTTCCGGCGACACAGAAGGTGGAGGGACAGAAACGGGGTAGGGCGTACCTTCGTAGATGCGCGACGAAGGAGGAGGAGGACTTCCCTACGGACGGCGCGCGCGAGCTCAGACCAAGCGGCAAGATGGAGAGGGATGGGGTTCGAGCACGGGGCAATGCGGAGATGAAGAGCGAGAGCGAGAGAGAGAGTGATGAGGAAGTTGCAGAGGCGTGAAGTTGCAGAGAGAGCCGGAAAGTTGAAGCAACGAGGGAGGGAAAGAGACCTCTCTGTCTCTGTCTCTGTCTCTGTCTCTGTATTTCCTCTGGTGTGTGTGTGTTTTTAGCTGGGACGTCGCAAGTTGGGGGCGGTTAACGGCTTTTCGACGCCAGCGAAACAGCTGGGCTGTCGATGTACGCGCCACGTGGGATAAGGCAACATCCCAATTTCCCAAGGAAAGGGGGAAAAGAAAAGTCAACAAATATTTACAGACTTATTGACGTAGTACTTAGGCAACTTGGCTTAGAAAAGAACACTACTTTGGATTTGCGCGAATCGCGGATGAAGCATGAGGAGATATAAATGTCGTCTTATCTACATAGCTGATGTACTTGTCATGTGGTAAATCGGATAGATAATATGTATCGTGAATGAATATCTAATCATGGCGTGATAAGTTAAAAAAGAAGAAGAAGAGTGATGTAAATAAAGAAATGAATAAGAATTTGTGAAAACCCTTTTAGTTGGAATGCAATTCGAAATTCATTTATCACCCGATATATTTATGAATTTTTGTCATGTCGAGCGCCTCATTACTATCCAACATACACAGAATATGAGGTTCTAATGTTAGTTATTAGTATGCACATAAAATACGGGTGTTGATTTAAGGACGTGAACTAAGATACAGTTTCTTTCAATATGTAGCAAGTGGTTTTTGGCTGAAATTTGTAGGTTTAAGGAACCACGAGTTTTAGGGAGTCAAGCAAACAAATAAGGCATTCTAACACCACCTGGGATTTATGTATTATAGGCAACTAGAACAAGAGCCTGGGGTCCGATTGTACTTCTAGCAATATTAAGGTACATTCGATGTGTATTTACATTCTCTCGTATATGATGTGATCCTCACGTGGGATTCACGATTAGGTGAAACGAGGGTATAAATCGGATCAGAGGAACTTGCAAATCCGAGTAACTCGAATTGATTTATTTGGTGAACTAGGTTCCTTTATTTATCTTCTTGTGGATACACTTTTGTCGCATTCATCTAATTTAGAAAAAGACTGTTGCATTCAGAACATAATATTTGTACACTAATGGGGCCATGCTTGATATTTTCCTGCTCGGCCTTGTAACAATAAAGTGGAACAAAATCCTCTCTATGATAATACTATCTATGAATGAGTAATGAGCAATATCCTACTGCTTCTCCCAACTTTAACCTGGTTTGAGCCCAATGTTTATGCCCATTGAAGTCAGAGCAGTATCAATCACTATGAACTAACAGGCATTTCCACATCACTTACGCTCATATTTCTTTTCAAACTCCCCAGAAAGATCTCTCTCAAAGTAGTGACGAGCCTAGTA
The DNA here is from genome assembly GCA_014182565.1 of Eucalyptus marginata. NCBI lineage: Eukaryota > Viridiplantae > Streptophyta > Magnoliopsida > Myrtales > Myrtaceae > Eucalyptus > Eucalyptus marginata. Next base: position 10,663,964 of record CM024587.1, on the reverse strand, counting down.
CTACGCCTAAGGGGGGAGCTACCGCTTCGTAGACAGCTTGGCTTTCTCGTCGCTTCTTTCTGTCGACTAGCTTCTCAAGTGGGTGGCATTGCCTCACCAACTAGCTAATGAGACGCGAGCCCCACCTCGGGCGAATTCCTCCTTTTGCTCCTCAGCCTACAGGGTATAAGTAGCCGATTCCAGCTGTTGTTCCCCTCCCAAGGGCGAGTTCTTACGCATTATTCACCCATCCGCCACTGAAAACCAAACCTTGGCCTCGTCCACGACCATCAGTAGCAATAGAACGAATCCCAGTTCGGAACCACGAAAAGCAATGTCAAACTAAAATACCCAACAAGCATTAGCTTTCCCTGAAAAGCAGGTGATCCAGCCACACCTTCCAGTACTTACGACTTCACTCCAATCACCGGCCCTGCCATTGGCATCCCCTCCTTGCACACAAAAGTCATTTTGCCTGCACGAAGGAACGGACTACGCTCAGCGTGCTATCCCTTGCTCGGCGCCAGAAAGAAAAGATACACCTCATGGCTTCTACATCGTGACAAGAGAAGAAGATCGCAAAACCACTTTTCGTCTGACACCCGTCGATTTCAGACAAATCCCCAGAAATTGTATAAAAACATACTGTCCGCCACTTCGAATGGTAAATCGGTGTCTTTCAGGATGTAGCCATGAGCACGTTACATTTTCCTGATCCCGACGGGTAAAATAACTAGAGCAAACCCAAATTCATAACGACAGCATATGCACCCCGTTATGTATACAGCCGGTAAAGCAGAGCACACCAGTGACGATTACCCGTGCCAGCATCGCCGATGATGACAAGCTGGAAGCTCGGGCAATCGACCGCCTGCTGATTCGGCAGAGCCTGAAAGAGACATGCAAAGGAAACAAGAAAGAAATTTTAAAAAAAAAAAAAAACATCTGGCCAGGACCCATAAGCTCGGGAAGAATCACAAAAAGAATCGAGATTCAAGGAGACCCAGCAACAACAAGAACACATAAACCAACTCACCATTGATGATTGCGAAGAGGGTCGGAATTTTGGAGGGTGGCAGAGAGAGAGAATCTCGAATCGGTTCGGAGCAGCGAAGCGAAGTGGGAGAGGAAAGGGCGGACGGTCGTACAGGGAGGACGTTTAGATGGCAGGGAAAGCGTGATTTTCCCTTCTTCTTTTTTTTCTTCTTCTGTCTAACATGGCTTTAAGCCGACGCTGCTGTTCTCCTCCGTTAGATTCGATTTACTTAGAATCTGCTGACCGTCCCATCTGTACAGACTCCTGGCTAAACTCTGCCCCTCCTGCCCTCCACGTTTCCAAATTTCGTTCCGAAAGTGAGAGGAAATTTCGGAAGAATATACAAAAACGAAATTTCAAATTCTTGTCAAATCGATTTTCATTCCCTCGTTGTGTGAGAGTAAGGGGAAGAATATACAAAAAAAAAACTGAAATTTCAAATTAAACCTTGTCGGCTATTTTAATCCATTCCGCAATACTAAATCAAATGATTTTTCATTCCTCATGGGTGCTTAATCGATTATGATCAGAGAGAGTAAAACTATAATTAAAAAGTGTTTTTTAGGGGAAGTTCAAATTTTGAAAATTTGACTGAAAAAGTATCCAAATGATCACATAAAAAACAAAATCGATGAAATTTTAGGCCGAATGAAAAGCAAGAAAATATCTAAAAATTTAGCCCTAAATTTCCTCCCATCAAACAACTGCTTAATCAAAACTAAGTCGAATATTCCTTATAAAATAGAGTCCACTCCGTGAAAAACAAATTACAAATAATTGTCGGACTATTGAAATTAAAAATCATTGATGAAGTTCAACTTTTGCGGGGCAATCAGAAGGAAGAGATCGGCCATCCAGACGTTGGATGGTAAAGTAACGCCTATCGTCGGACCAACGACGACTTGTTATCAATTGTTGGACGCATGACGACAAAATTCTCCAAAGACGCCAGAGAAAGAAAACTGATTTTAAGGCACGAAATATGCATTGTTCAATGTTTGCAAAACCTCCGGCGATCCATGCTTGCTCGGTCCAAGTTTTTTGAAGCTTTCCTCGTGCCATGCCACGATGCTAGTGAAAAAGCTACTCTCTCTTTTTTCCCCCTATAAGTTCCCGGTTCAAAAATGGGCAATGGATGAGTATTTTTTGCCCGATTTTGTCTCCTTAAATTATGTGTTTGATTGGTCATCTCTTGTTTTAAAGCACACTTAATCATAGTATCGATGGATTCTTGAGATGCCAACTTTGATAAGATGTAATAGCACGCATAGTAATTTATTGCGTTTCTTTTGAGAAATTTGTGCCAAAAGCTATAAACCCTATGTATGAAATGTGTCTTAATTCTACCCACCCCATTTTAATTGGTTTGCGCTTTGCTCTCCCCGAAATCAAACGTCAACACCATGGGTCCCACGGTTTCCCATCTCCCGTGGTTTGGCCAAAAAAAAATATCTTAATTCTAAATCTTTTAATTGGTCCGGTCATGTCGGATGGGTCCCACTTCCCATCTTCCCGTGTTTTGACTCGCTTTACTCGCAACGTGCTCAGAGAGAGGAGAAAATAGGGGGAGAGGGGGTGATTTCTAGAAGTGCGTCAAAGACCGGTGATCATGGTGCTTTGGTGTACGTAGTTGGAGGTTTTTAGGTTGGGATGCTTTCAATTCGCAATTTGAGGTTGTCGTTAGCCGCTTGTTTGGAGGTACTTGTTTAGTAGTTGCATACGCTAAAAGGTCGGAGCGGCAAGAGATACGCTCCCCTTTATCCCGATCGTGTGAATTATTGAGGAAGCGGGGATTTGATGTTCATGATGACGACGCGCAAAGGCTATTTCGTTTTTTGGTGCTTGTGATGACGACGTGCAAAGGCTATTTCACGTTCTCGTTGAGCGTACGTTGGCAAAAACAATTTGCACACTTTGTGCTTGTTTTTATGTTTGATATAAGTAAAGAATCTTTTTTTCGCGTGGGATTTGCAGAGCTTGTAATTTGTCTGTGTTATAAAATTTTAGTTCGATCCATAGAGCAAATACATGCGCACTTCTCTAATTATTATGATTCTTTCATTTTATTTACATACATCGTCATATTTTGTTATTTTACTCTTTTTTCTTTTCTTTTTTTAATTTGACATAAAATTTTAACCAAGTAACACATTAACATAAAGAGCCTAAAGTAATTAAATAATTGGAAAATAAAAAGCAAGTACAAAAATGAGTAATAATCCCCAGTACAGACTGTGGATGCTTACGGCAATATAAATTGGGTCGAGTACAAATGATCAAAATTGTATTACATAAGAATGGATCAATACAAATTAAATGAATTAATTTAGGTCAGGCCATTTTCAAACCGACCCACCTATCTAACACCCCTAACAGCAATTCCTGTATCAAAATTGTCTAAAAAGAATATGTCTGTTAACTATCGATACGTGCTCACCGAAATTGAAGGTTAATTTGATAAATCAACCAGAAACAATTATGTAATTTACAAAACCAAAAAAGCGAAAACATCTCGCTTCCCCAATGTAGAACTCCAAAATCGAAAGGATGCAGGCTGAAACCACCCGCCGTCTCGAATGTCCATTACTGTCTCCAAATCTAAAAACTGCCTTTGTAGCGCCATCGGGAAGTGGCTGAATAGCTGCTTCAGCAACTTCTGCCTCATGCCTGTTCCAGACAACAACCACCGTAGGTCAATGGACAGTCGAGAAGAGGCTGATGAACTATCAAACCAGCTACAGAACTTTGACCCCCCGGAATAAAAAAAAAAAAAAGTAGCTACAAAACAATTTACGAAAAAGACAAAATAGTACGACGACTGACGGAAAAGTAAGAGGGAAGAAAGTGACCAGCCACGGACGGTGAGAAAATGACAGCCTCATTTGTCTTTTTAAAAAAGAAAAAACAGACACTTTGTCAAAAGACAGTTTTGTCATCAGGCTTTTGACCAAACCAAATGTGCCCAAATGTAGACCACATTATATCTGTGACCGGTGCCCGACAGACTTTTTTGTCTTTTTTAAAAAGAAAAAAAGAAAAAAAAAAAAAGAAAACAGACAACAGACACTAGCCATAGGGTGAGAAAACAGACAACAGACACTAGCCATAGGGTGACGACAACAGACACTAGCCATAGGGTGACGAGACAGCCTAGGGTGACGCCTTCTTAAGAAAAACAGACCTAGCCATAGGGTGACGACTGACGCACGCATCATTCGGTGATTTATCTATGCATTTAACCGAAGAGAGGGGGGAGAGGAGAATATAGGCCAAGATCCTTACTGCTGCTGTGGGGCAAAGTCCATGGGCGCAGCCGGAGGAGAAAGAGCAGGAGGCTCAACAAAGTGCAGATTTGGATCCCTGCGTTTACCGCAACAAATAATTAGCTACTAGACCAAAACAACCTTTGCAAACAGGATTTGCATGTTTTGCTCAAGTACCCGACAAGTTCTCTGGCGAGGTAGAGGAAGGGTTCCTCTAAGTTGTACATGGTCCTTGCAGATATTTCATAGTGCTGCAAACTATTCCTCCGCCCGAATGTAAACTGCCTTGCTTCAACTTGCCTATTCTCCCCATCTACCTTGTTTCCACAGATAACAATAGGTATATTCTCACAGACCCTATTAAATTAATGGGTAATTAGCAAAGATATAGCACCATCAAAAACTGTAATGCGAGAACAAATACAAAGGTCGCCGGCATGTCTAATCTACCTGCAGAGATCGTGATGCCATCCACAAACATTCGTGTATGTCGACCAAGCAGTGACATCGAACATGATAATTGCACACTGGGCACCAATGCTGCAGAACAACAAACAAAAGTTTGAAATTTGGATACCCACAGACACAGGAGGGAGAGGGAATCCTTCTCCCACAAGCAAGGTTAAAATGTGAATAAAGGAAATCGCCACATTCAGAAGACCACTCTAACACTGCCAGCATTAAGTACAAGACGCAGTCCGAAAATAAGGTTTAAAGAGATACGACTGACATAAATTTTACCAACTTTTAACAAAATCAGAACTAAGGACAACCCTGAAACAGATATGCACCCTTTACGGTGGAAATTTTTTTGCAAAAATACTTGCTTCTTCCTCCACAACTTTACAAATAAGAATCGACTGCACCACTATCAAGTGATAATAGTTATCCTTAGTAAAACCCAGACAGTTGAATAAACTACCAACCAAAATATAGCTACCCCGTAATTAAAGCATTGTAAAATACAAGCTCGACACAACATTTTTCTTCCTATTATCACTGAATTCACAAGAACGTAAACTGGAATCTGAAAAATCCTTCCACTGATTTATAAAGCAAGGAAATTCTAAGACAGAACTCTCTTTACTCACTAATATCCATCTCTTAGACCCTGCCCTGGAGTATCCCAGCAGTCAAACCGGATCGTCCTCCCCCGGTTTGTGTGGAAATGCAGATGATAGACTTTGATGCCAGTAATTGCTGTTATGCGCAAGGACAATACCAGAAGATTAGTACAGACTAAACAATATGATATTCTAATGACATCAAAAGAAAAAGAAAAGAAAAGGAAATAACAGGCATTTCCACATCGCTTACGCTCATATATCTCTTCAAACTGCCTAGTAAGATGTCTCTTCAGAAAAGTCGTTTTGCCTGCACAAAGGAACGGACTACGCTCAGTCTGCTATCCCTTGCTTGACACTAGAAAGAAAAGACAAATCATCTCATGGCTTCTACATCGTGACAAATGAAGAAGATCGCAAAACCACTTTTTGTCTGACACCCTTCGATTTCAGACAAATCCCCAGAAATTGTGTAAAAACGTGCTCTCCGCCACTCCAATTGGTAAATCCTCTATCTTCAAGGATATAGCCACAATAAGCATGTTATATTTTCCCGATCCCGGCCAGTAAAATAACTAGAGCAAACCCTAATTTATCAAGACAGCATATGCACCTGTTCTGTATACAAAGTAACGAGCGATTGAATCAAAACTGGTAAAACAGAGCACGCCAGTGACAATTACCTGTGCCCTCATCGCCAACGATGAGAAGCTTGAAGACCGGGTTATCGAACATCAGCCGCTTCAGCAAAGCCTGAAAGAGACGCAAGGGAAACAACAACAATTAAAACAACAAACCAAATGAGATAATAAAAAATCCAAACTTTGCGATCACGTAACCAGGTCGCTCAGCTCCAGAACCCCCAAAAGAAACAACATCTGACCAGGACCTAAAAGCTCGAGAAGAATCACAAAAAGAATCGAGATTCAAGAAGACCCAGCAACGACAAGAACACGAGCTATTGATATAAGAATGGACGCGCGGAAAATGGAATGATGAAAAGGAAAGAAAAAAAAAAGCACATAGGGACCGTTTGGTTAGTTCGGCTTTCGGAGAAATGGTGAATGCAAATACCTAAACGGATTTTTCGAAATGCTACGCCGTTCGGTAAATCGTAGCGTTGAAAGGTAACTTACCATAAATACCGCTCGGCAAAACTCACAAATGGACTTTTGCTTTTTTCCTTTTTTTTTAATCTGAAAATTAAATCCGGCGGCCGGCTAACCACCGGCCAACTGGCCGATCTGGCCGCCTGACGTCGCGACCTCAGGCGACGCCGTCGTCTACGGTCGCAGAAGCCAGATCTGGCCGGACCGCCAGATCTGGCCTCAAGACCGCCAGATCTGGCCGCCTGAGGTCGCCGGACCCAGGCGGCGACGCCGCCTGGCTCGCGGGTCGCCCCACACCAGGCGGTGGTCACCGGGGACGCGCGACCCCCAGGCGGCGGCGGCGGTTGCCGGAGAAGCCCGACATAAACCACATTAAACCAACTCACCATTGATGATTGCGAAGAGGGTCGGGGATGTTGGCGCGTGTCTGAGACAGAGAGAATCTCGAATGGGTTCGGAGCAGCACAGTGAAGTGGGGGAGGAAAGGGCGGACGGCCGTACAGGGAGGAGGTTTTGATGGAAGGGGAAAGCGTGATTTTCCCTTTTTTTCTTTTTTCTTCTGTCTAACATGGCTCCAAGTCGACGCTGCTGTGTCCTCCGTTAGATTCGATTTACTTAGGACCTGGTGACCGTCCGATCTGTACCTCCCCTCCACGTTCCTAAATTTCTTCGAGGCGAAACTGCGAGGAAATTTCCTAAGAGTCTATATATACAAAAATTGAAATTTCAAATCCTTTCGCCCTTTTATCTCACCAAACTCCTGGACTTTTCATCGAATTTCATGCCCTCGTTCCGACAGAGGGTCACGGGACGAGAACTTGAACGAAAAACAAGAAAGAATTTAAATTTTTAACGAGAATTTTTTTTTTTCTTCTTCAACGAGCCGATTTATGGAACCGCTCGTTTTTTTTTTCAAAAATCAATAATCTAACCACTACATTTACATTACACATAAAATGAGTTAATTTTGATTCAAATCATTTTTTATCCGACTCTCAACCCACTAGTTTGATGGATCTAATTTTGGCACGCTAAAACAAATGATTCCTTCAAAAAGATTAATCTATTATGGTCGGAAGTGCTTTTTCGGTCCAAGATTTTTCAAAGATTTCCTTGTGCCATGCCCCCACGCCGATGAAAAAACCCATGAGATGAGGCCTTCCCAATTTGAATCCCACAATCCAGCAGTTGACCACCCGTAGAACTTGAATGAACGATTATGGGTAATTGTGTCAAGTTCATCAGGGTACATCTTACTCGTGACATAACTATTGATTCTTTCCTACATGCCTCGGTTCGAAAAATGAGCAACGGATGAATATTTTTCACCCAATTTTGTCTGCTTAGATCATGTGTTCAATTGGTCACTGGTCGTTCTAAAGCATGCTTAATCATATTATGACTGGATTTTCGGGTAATAAAACTTTGATGAGATATAATACCATGCATATACCATAAGTTTTAAACCCTATGTATGAAACACATTCGAAAGCTAAATCTTGTAATTGGTTCAATCAAGTCTTAGATTATATCATGCAGTCTAATTGAGCGCCAATTTTTTTCATTAATCGATTTTATTAGAAAGCACAGTAAAGTCCCGAGTCGAGATAAGAAAGTAAAAGGTCATGAACCATAATTATTCTAAAAGATATGTTGTTAAATATCAATTTATATTTACGGAAATTGAAGGTTAATTCCATAAATCAACTAATAGCAATTATGTAATTTAGCGAAACAAAAGAATTGAAAGTAATCTCATCCCAATATAGAACTCCAGAATCAAAGGGCGCAGGCTGAAATGACATGCCGTTTTGAATGCTCCTTATCGTCTCCAAAACCGGAAAACCGCTTCGCCGCCGCCAACAGTAATATGAAAACCAAAGATCATTTTGAGATCTGAATTCTAAGCCCAGCAAAACTCTTTTCTGGCTTTCTGGTGAAAATTTTGTAAAAAAAAGACTCTTTTTCTGGTTGAAAACTCCTCTGTTTTCCTGACGAATCTCTCTCAAGCGTCCGCGCACATTTATCAATCTCTCTTGAATGGCCTCGCCGTCCGACGCCTCCAACCAGTAAGTTCACAATTCTCGTTCTGTTTTTAAAAAAATTGGGTCTTTTTGAAGCTCAAAGTCTGCATCTTTCTTGAATAATCCGAATTGATCGGTTGTGTTGACTCGAGGGTATTGGTCTTTTTCTTTTTGGTGATTTGAAAGGGAGGCTGTTGTGAGGAAGCAAAACAAAGGAGCCCCGATTAAGTTCTTGGTCCCTCTCATATACGCCCCTGTTCTTCCTCTCAGTACGTGTGATGATCGTTTGGAGTTTGATTAAATTTCGTGGGTTTTCAATCGTTTCTGTCGTATCCTATCTGGGTTTTGGTTTTCTTATTGAATTGGCGTTGCTTGGTTTCGGAATCTGGTTTCGCAGTTCGGCTCTCGTTGAGGAGGAACCCGGTGGTGAGGGATCGTTTGTTTACCCTCGTCTTGGCTGGGGCTTTCGCTCATGGGTTTTACTTGGTGTATCCTTTTTCTTTTTGTTGCCATCTCGCGCTTTTGGCTGTTATCTGTTCATGTTCATGGTATTGATGGATTGTGTTTATTAAAGCATTTGTCTGACTAATGTCGAGATTTTCTGCCGATGTTCTTCTCTAGATGAATGTATTAGTATTTTCCATTGTATCCATTTATTACCGTCTATTGCGGATTGATAGGTCAACGGTTTATAATTGTATAGGATCTAGAAAATGGTGATGTCTTCGTTGGTACAAGATGTTAATTCCTTAATACGAGTCTCATTACAGGAGGTTACTAGATGCATGTCTTGTAGTGATTCTGAGCGAGCAGTTTCATCCATATGATCTTAGTGAACTGAGGATTTGATGGATAAGGTGCAAAACCTTAAACGTTAATGGCCTTGTCCCGCTGTTGATCCCTTGACAAACTTTGGTATACATGCTCTAATAGCGCTTAGAAAGCCGTTTCAAAGAACTAGTGATTGAGTTCTTTAGAGCTCCTTTGGATACTTAGGTGGTGGCAAATAGGTTTTGAATCCTTGTATAATTGTGAAATCAAGTCTTCACTTGCATACTATGAGGGAATGTTTTCCTGAGTGATGAGCTCTTTCTTTCTGAAAAAAGTATTATCTTCAAATGCATGTCAAGGTCTTCCCAGGATGTTGGCATGTAAGGTCTCTATTCTTCTGCTGCGGATGATTTAAGGATGTGAACTAAGATGCAGTTTCTTTTAATAGGTAGCAAGGAGTTTTTGGCTGAAATCTGTAGGTTTGAGGAGCCTTGTCTTCTATTGTTTGTGTGGGTCGACATTTCCATCCCCATCTTCTCATATATTAAATCAATTCCTCTACCTTGCGTTATTTGTGGATGTAGTTTTCCTGCAGGTGTCCCTCATTGTGTTTGTAGCTTAGCAATGAGAAATTTACCTACAAATTTACAGAAGTTGTCCTTTGCATTCCACTATAGCTTGTAAAATTACTATAATTCATTGAATTAGGGTGCTTTTTAACCTTCAGGGACTAAGCGAAGATCTTATAATCTTATGTAGTCTTTCAATTTTATTTGTATGGTTCTTTCAATTGTATCTTTGCTTTTCCTTAATAAACATTTGCAGCACGGACATTTATGACTCTGAAAGCAAGTGATGCAAGGAGCTGGAAGACAGAGTAAATCAAGTCCTCACATGTCTTTAATGTTGGTCGATCAATTCTTACACACCCTGGTGCATGTTAGCACTGGAAATTTTTGCAGGACCATATTTTAAGTAATGTTGTAGTCCCATTTTTTGGTTGTGGTAGGGGGTGTTGGGAATTGGGGCCCAATCCTGTAATTGCCTCTTGCTTACATCCAATCATGATATAGAGACTTGCTAATGTTTTGAATAAATGACCAGCTCTTGTTGATTCTTCAGGTTTAATTATAAGTTCTGTTGTGCTCGGTTAGGTCTCCAGCCTCCCTTCACTGGCTTGACTGTTTAGACAACCTTTGTGCAGAGTGCCATGGTGGAATGGATAGGAGATTTATCTCTATATAATTGAGGATTTGATTTCTTGGTTTGGGCAAGTACTTTTGTTTTGGAAATTGTCTCTGTTGGCTCGCTTGTTACCCAGTTGCATGCATTGCCTGTATGTCTACACGTGTGCGCTGTGTTTCTGGGTCATGGAATCAAAAGGCAAGCTTGTGTGCTCTCGCGGTTCCTTTGTAAGAAAAAAACCATTGAGCAGGAGGCATTGCCCCTTGCCTGTGTTCATTTTCCTTACCTTTTGTGAATCACCTGTTCTTACTCATCTTGGTTGCTCATGTTATGGGACTCTCGTACATGGTTCATGCAATAACCTTGTTAATGAATTCACTGTCCAGTTTCTTTTCTTCTCAGTTTGAACCTTTTGAGGAAAAGAACTTATTTGCACGAGGCATTGATGCTGATGTCTCTGCACCTGTTAAACGGTGTTTGCAAAGATCTGGGCATTTCATATATGTGCTAACCTTCATAATGGCGAATGTAACTTGTAATGATAGTGAGAATTTCAAGGCCTGGGAGCCATGCAAGAGTCTGAGCAGTCGAAAGCACTTGCAGCTCAGAATGCTTCTTGTGGAAAGAGACGTTTGCAATTTGCTCAGGTCCCCGGGCAAATTGAACTCGCCATGAACTCTGTTCAGCTCACGAATCTGACAGAGATAGGTCCATCGCGTGCATCTCCACTTCTCAATGATACAGAACAGAGTTCATAAGTCAAATTCGATACTCCTCTTCCGACAAATTGCATGTATCTTTCCACAAGTTGCACAACAGATGGAAAACCAGACATCCCATGTTGACTTCATGTCCATTTTGACACAAGACCCCAAAGCTTGCTTCGAATGAAGAAGGACTGAAAAAGTTGATGGAGGACGAGATCATGGAGTGCAATCCTTCATCAACACCATACATGGAACGTATTACTACAAGATCGAATTCAATGTTTGCAGTGCATCTTATAAAACCGGTGTTAACATGAAGGATTTGTTCAAGATTGCCGTTCGAACACTTGTTAAACAATCAAGTTAGAAAATACAATGGTGCTCGCTACACTGACCTTTCTTATGATGTGTAATTATTATTTTGGAAATCGAAAGGCGCGTTTGAATAGACTTTTACTATTTTCATTCTTTGCCCAATTAAAATTTTGCGGACTTTGGCTTTTTCTTGTTATGAATAGACAGATATCAGCATGAGAGTTCTCATATGATATTTTTTTTAATAAATGCCCGACATTGGTTAACATGGCTCCCATATTTCACCACATATCAACTTCATGACATAATCACATATGATTTCATAAATCAACTCGAAAGTGAGATCCAATCACAATACCAAACGAACAATGACCACAATAGGTGACTCACTCCACTAAACATCAAAATCATTGATCGACTCAAGTTTGATAATCATCGTATTCAACTTATATACGACCTACCTTTCTTATCCGGGATTGATAAAACCCTTCGCCATCTATGGGCACATCATCGTTGTCGCCGACGGATTAAAAATAGAAGGACGCATGCCCAAGTTACTGATTAATAATCACTTGATGCCAATAAAGAGAATGCCAAGAGTGGTCAAATATTTAAACTATATTAAACATTAAATATGTACATTACATCAGTTATCAACTAAAATGATTGGTGATCACAAAGATTAATCCACCCATTTCACGTAACCTTCGCTGTCCTTTCATCACCACATCCCACCCATGATTCGGAATATTACGACTCGGAACGACATCTGGCCACTAACCTTAAAAACAATTCGAGAATATAAACACAAAGGAAAAAAAAAAAAAAAAAAGTGTGTCCTAAAGATGTTATACAGCGACAATCGTACTGATGTTAACATGGTCCGGCCGGATTACAGATCGGTCGGGTTCCCGAAGTCCGAAGCCAGGCGGGACGCGATCGCGGAGTGATACATGGCGTCGTGGCGGGAGGCCGCGTCGGAGGTCATGAGCCTGAGGAGCCGCGCCTTCTCCTCCGTGAACCGGATCGGGTCGGGGCGGGGCCTCCCCGCCGCGGACAGGCTCGAGCCCGAGCCCTCCAAGTTGGCCTTCCTGGGGTAGGCGACCTTGCCGGCGGCGGCGGCGGAGTCAATGTAGCCCGGGTCGGCGGAGAAGCCGAAGATCGGGGCCAGCCACTTGTTGTTGGAGGAGGAGGAAGCGGAGGAGGAGGCCGCGGCCTTGACGGCGAGGGTTCCGGAGGGAAGGAGGCCGGTGGCCATTACGGCGGCGGAGAAATCGAGAGAGAGAGAGTGACGTAAGATGGAGATGGAGAGCGGAGGTGGTCCTTTCAACGGTATAAACCCGACTGGTTTACTTCTCTTTTTCTCTTTCTGGGTGGCTTTTTAGCCTTTTATAGAGGGGAGGAGGGGACAAGGGGATAAGACTGGACACGCAGAGGTGACGGGGAGTGCATGTTACTAGGGACTATGGTTCTAAAGTTAGACTAGAGTACCAAATCTATCATATTATAACCGATTCCCACTTTTTTAGATCTCGAAACCTATTCCATTTGCCTGTAATTAGTTCTCTACATTTTTTTGTCTAATTCAAGGTTTATCCATGAACTCGTTTTATTTATTTATTATTTTTTATAGAAAAATTATATGAGGCCATGAGTAATGAAATGATTCAATGTAAAAGATGAACAATAAAAAAATCCATTCTCCATTCATTTATAAAAAATTAGGGGAAGAGAAAAGACTAACGAGAAATTCTTAGAAAGGACAAATGATGAAAGAGTGTTGATGTTAGAATTTAGGAGAAAAGAAATTAAGATTTTGGCTTTTAGTTTATAAAATCGATTCTGAAGCCAATTCTCCGGTGGGCATTCACACGAAACCTGTTCTCGGCCCAATTATAACAAGTTTGAAAAATTTGGAACCTATTCGGGAACTAGGTTCGCAGACCTTTTTTTGGGTGATGCAATCCTTTTCTCGGTAAAATCGATTTGATTACACACCCCCATGCGTTATGAGGGGGATTATTCACTTTTTATGCTCGTTGCATTGGCTAGTCCCAGTCATCGCATTGACTGCTTTTTAATGATCCACCTCTCCCTTTTATCATTTTCTTTTAAAGAAAATTATTAAAAAAAAGGGGGGTCAATACTAGAAGTGATAATAGTTGTAGGCTAGAATTGGGAACTTGAGAATCAAATAGGTTTCCTCTAGAACATGCAAAATAGTTTTCAAGATCAAAATCGGGGAACCTGTCCTAAAACAAGTCTTTGTGTTTTTTCTGTTATGCCTTCGCGTGACCCTATGGTATTTTATGGCATCTAATGATGAGTGTGTAATATGAATCACTAGTTTAAGCTTATATTTATGGCTATATCCATGACCGAGACTTTTACTTTATTAATATTTTATATTTTTCATGTATCTAAATATGAGTTATAATCTATGGATTTTAGCAAATAGTGGTCATTAGCGATGATGATTCACTGTAATCTTTCAATTAAGACTATAGATAGAATATGGGTAGATTCTAAAATTGACCCTAGAACCTATAATAGGGTAGGTTCTGAGTTTTTGGATATGCATGTTAGATTCTAAGTTCCAAAAATCACGGAACCTGTTTTGATAGATAGGTTTTAGATTTCAAGCACTTGAATTGTTCACCCCTAGTTAATGTCACCAAAAATCTCAAATTGATGCACTTATAACAAATTTACATCAAACTATTTTTTTGACCACCAAAAACACCAAACTGGTATATTTGTATGCCCTTCATTAGTTATTGTTAAATTGGATTATTACCACACAAAATGTTATACCGATTTAATATCAAATTTCTCCTATTTGAATTGAAAGATACTACACAAAAGGAAATGTAAGCTACTAGAGAAAAATATTAGATTAGCTACACTACTTTACAAAGGGCCCGTTTGATACATTTGTAACAAACGGTGGGTAAAACCCTAAACTATTATACTGATTTAATATCAAATTTCTCCTATTTGAATTGAAAGATACTACACAAAAGGAAATGTAAGCTACCAGAGAAAAATATTAGATTAGCTACATTACTTTATTCGTGCCATTAATTGAATTTGAAATGTTAAAATATAGTGAGCACAACACATGACGCACCAAAATTTTTTTGAGTTATAACATTCTTTACATATATCATTAGTCTCGGTTGATTGTGTTGAAATGCTAATTTATTTCAAACTAATGGTGATCTCTAATTCGTCTAGATAAAGCGTTTACAGATGACCCAATTACATGACATGTTCATTATTATCATTTTTGGCGCTGATAAATGATTAAACTAGTGAAGATGTGACTAAGAAATTGTTGACAACCGTCGAGGACGTTTAGGGGGAATGGTCGTGGTTAATCATCCTTTTAAACGTGCGCGAGACGAAGTAATTTCTGCTTAATTTCCTTAATTTTTCCAGCTTAACTTAGGGTTCCTTCATTTTGATTTGATTCTTTTGGAGAAAGAGTATGATGATTTCCTATGATTTTCCTCGATGGAGATGGCGATACGGTACCCGGAAATTAAACCTGAATCTTGCCATGAAGCGGACATATACAATTTTAGGTACATGGAAGTAGAGCCAACTACATAATCAACTAATAATAATAAGCAAAGTCTGAGATGTAGAAAATTTCACTCGAAATTGCATGTGGTCGTTATAATTTATTTTGTTCAAGTGTAACGGGACGTGAAAATCACATTGACTGCCAATATAACTCAGTGGCGTCTAAGGTGGCACGCACTCAATTTCAAGAAAAAAGCAGGGAAAAAGAAAGATTTCTAAGTGTGCGTTTCATAATCACTCTGTTCCTAGAAACAATTTCTATTCATAAATTATTCTTTTTTATTCTGTTTTCAAAGATAATTTTCAAACTTTTGGTAATTGCCCAAAATATTTATTTCCGAAATAAAAATGCATTTGGAAGGACTCCTAAAATTTTCTTTTAATTTTTTTAATACTTTTATTATATTTTCTTATTTTTCCTTTTTCCTTTTTTCTTCTTCTTCCTCCTTCTTTGTGGTCAGTTGCCGACGACTGATTGGGTGAGGTCTGATGAGCTCGCCAAAGGCTCACCTAGCCACTGCGAGCCTCGGCCTCGCTAGCTGCCGCGAGGTTGGGCCTCAAGAGGCTAGGGCGAGGCCGACCTTGTGTTGCCTGGGCGAGGTTGAGGCTAATGGCGAGGCTCCAATGAGCTTGTAAGACCTCGCCCAGCCGATCACCGATCATGGCCAATGGTGGCAGCGGCAATTGGCCACTGGTTGGGGGGAAGAAGAAGGGAGAAGAAGAGAGAAGGAGAAAAGAAAAAAAGAAAAGAGAAAAAAGAAAAATAGGTTTGGATTTGATTCTGGAATTATTTTCAAGAACAAAGAAGTAAATTTTTTTTTTTTTTTTACTTACTTCTGTTCCAAATTTATTCTTGGAACTAAAAGAACGGATTTTTGTTCCTCGGAACGAGAATAAAAAATTTATCAAAATGATTTATGTTTCAAATCTACTTCCGGAAACAAAATAATATAATCAGTTACTATTAAGCAAGTTACCAAACGCGCCTTAAGCGGTCCAGCACTAACTTTTCGAACAATCTTCCTTCGAACCTCCATGAGGGACAATGAAATTCGTGAATAGTCGATCGACTGGGCATTTGTGTGCTTTGATATATTAGAAGGAACAGTGATTTGGTGATGATAGTAGTAGCTATATAAATATTTTCTCTTTGCCCAATCTATTCATTCAAAGTCATATTCAGGGCATGTTTATTTCATCGAAAAGTAGTCATTTTCAGATTAATTTTCATTTATTTAGTAGTTTAGAGAAAGTGATTATCTTCTCAGTGCTTTCCCTCAATCTAAACTCGTTGTTTTTGGTCCATGGAAAAATGTTCGCGTGAATAAATATGTGCAGCACGGACATATATGACACTGGAAGCAAGTGATGCGAGGAGCTTGAAGACAGAGTAAAATCGAGTCCGCACGTGTCTTTAATGTCGGTAGCGCTGGAAGTTTTTGCAGGACCATAATGTAGTCCCATTTTTGGTTGTGGTAGGGGGTGTTGGGAATGGGGCCCAATCCTGCAATTGCCTCTTGCTTAAATCCAATCATGATATAGAGACTTGATATAGAGACCAGCTCTTCATCAGGTTTAATTGTAAGTTCTGTCATGCTCGGTTGGGTCTCCAGCCTCCCTTCACTGGCTTGACCGTTTAGACAACCTTTGTGCAGAGTGCCATGGTGGAGTGGATAGGAGATCTATCTCTATATAATTGAAGATTTGATTTCTTGGTTTAGGCAAATAGTTTAGTTTGCGAATGAGATAGTCTCTGCTGGCTCGCTTGTTACTCATCTGCCTACATGCCTGCGCTGTGTTTTTGGGTCATGGAATTGAAAGGCAAGCTTGTGAATCTCGTCTTCTTACTCATCTTGCCCGCATATATCAAGGAAATCTTATGCATCATACACGGTAAAGAACGTGCAAATGAATCCACCGTCTAGTTACTTTTCTTCAGCACCTTTTGAGGAAAAGAACTTATTTGCACGAGGCATTGATGCCGGTGTCTCTGCACCTGTTAAACAGTGTTTGCGAAGATCTGGGCGTCTCGGACGTCTACTAACATTCATAATGGCGAATGTAACTTGTGATGAGAGTAAGAATTTCAAGACATGGGAGCCATGCAAGAGTCGAGCAGTGGGAAGCACTTGCAGCTCAGAATGCTTCCCTGTGGACAGAGACATCTGCAATATTCTCGGGTCCCCGGGCAAATTGAACTCCCCACGAACTCTGTTCATCTGACGAATCTGACAAAGATAGGTTCATTGCATGTATCTCTGCTTCTTAATGATTCAAAAATAGAGCTCAAAACGTCAAATTCAATCCTCCTCTCCCGACAAATTGCATGTCTCTTTCCACGAGTCGCACTACTAGTGGAAAACCAGGCGATCCATGTTCACTTCATGTCCATGTTTACCCAAGGCCCCAAAGCGTGCTTCGAATGACAAAGGGAAGAACAAATTGAAGGAGGATAAGAACATCGGGTGCAATCCTTCATCAGCACTATACACGGACCGTATTACTATCAGATCGAATTCAAATTTTGCAGTGCATCTTATATAACCTGGTTTAACATGAAGGATCTGTTCAAGATTGCCATTTGAGCACTTGCAAAACGATAAAATTAGAATATGGTATAGTGCTCGGTATACAGACTTTTCCTATGATGTGTGTAATTAGTACTTTGGAAATGGAAATGGCGTATTTGAATAGGCTTTTACTATTTTCATTCTTTGCCCAATCAAAATATTGCGAACTTTGGTTTTTTCTCATTACATGAAATACTTGAAAATTTCATGATAGACAGATGTCAGCACAGGAATTCTCATATTATTTTTTTCTCTAAAAGTGCCTGGCATTGGTTAACATGGCTCCCATATTTCATCACTCATCAACATCATGATATAATCAGAGATGGTTTTATAAATTAACTTGAAAGTGAGATCCAATCACAAGACCAAACCAACAATGACCCCAATAGGTGATTCACTCCACTAAACATCAAAATCATTGATAGACTCAAATTTGATAATTATCTAATTCAACTT
Organism: Eucalyptus marginata; assembly: GCA_014182565.1. NCBI lineage: Eukaryota > Viridiplantae > Streptophyta > Magnoliopsida > Myrtales > Myrtaceae > Eucalyptus > Eucalyptus marginata. The sequence continues at coordinate 10,645,894 of CM024587.1, read as the reverse complement.
ATATATGATCTACCTTTCTTATCATCTCTTTAAAAATTACATAAACCCAAGATCAATACAACCCTTCGTCATATGTGGGCACGTCACGTCGTTGTCGTGGATGGATTAAAAATGAAGAATTACATAATGCCAATAAAGAGAATGCCAAGAGTGGTTGAATATTTAAACTATACTAAACATTAAATATGTACGTTACATCAGTGATCAACTAAAATAATAGGTGATTACAAAGATTAATCCGCCCATTTCACGTAACCTTCGCTGTCCTTAACAAAAACCTGGCCACTAACCTGAAAAAAAAAACAATCTCTTTTTTTGGGACCTAGAAAATTTGAAACTGTATTGAATTTATGTTTTAAAAGAGTTGGTGATGAAATGAACAATTCTTTAGTGGCAAAACTAACCATGGAAGAGGTGAAGGCTGCTGTGTCTCAATTTGGAGTGAATAAGACTCCTGGCTATCTTCTCCTCTCAGGCCCTTTGGGCTTTGCTTTATAACGACACTCCCGGTTTGGGCTCTCCTGGCTGAGTCCAGTTTATTATATAAATAAAACTCGTTTATGACAAAAAAAAACCTAAAAAAAATTAAAAGAGTGTGTCCTAATGATGTCACACAGCGACAATCGTACGGATGTTGTCACGGTCCGGTCCAGCCAGATTACAGATCGGTCCGATTCCCGAAGTCCGAAGCCAAGCCGGGGGTGATCGCGGAGTGGTACATGGCGTCGTGGAGGGAGGCGGTGTCGTCCAATGATAAGTGCGTATTATGAATCCACTAGTTTGAGTTTCCATTTCCGACAATATTCATGACGGAAACATTTACTTTGTTAATATTTTATATTTTTCGTGTATATAAATATGAGTTATGATTTGTGAATTTTTGCAAAGAGTAGTCATTAGTGATGAAGATTTATTACAATTGTTCAATCAAGACAACAGATGGAATATAGGTAGATTTTGAAATCGACCCTAGAGCTTGTAATAAGGTAGATTATGGGTTTTTGAGTATGTAGGGTAAATGGTAAATTCTAGATTCTAAAATTTAAGGAATCTATTTTATGGATAGATTCCAAATTTCAAGCATAACTTGGAACCATTCACCCCTAATTAATGTTATAAAAAACCTCAAATTTATGCGCTTATGACAAATTTATATTAAACTAATTTTGTAACCACAAAAAACCTCGAAACTTTACATTTGTATCCTCTCCATTAATTTCCATTAAATTGGATCATCCTCATGAAAAATTACAAATTGACACACCTATACGGTGAGTAAAGCCCCAATTTGATACCCTAATTCAAAATCAAATTTCTCCAATTCGATTGAAAAATACTACACAAAAGGACATGTAAGGGCTGTTTGGTAACCATCCCAGCAAGTCAGGATTCGATTTTTGTTTGAATCGGTTTGGGACGAGAATCAAGAATAAAAAAAAAAAAAAAGTTAATTCTTGTTTTGGGAACAAAATTGATAAACGAAACTCTTCTTCTTCTCTTTTCTTCTTCTTCATCGACCGCCATCCCGCGATGCATCCGCCACCCGCCACCACCGCCGCCGTCCGCCGCCCCCGGTTGCCGCCGCGCCGCCACACACCGGTCTGGCCACCCGCCGGTCCGGCGAGCTCGCCCGAGGCTAGGGGCGAGGTTCGGCGAGCTTGCCAGGCAAGCCTAGCCATCGGCGAGCTCACCCAACCCGCCGGTGGCCGGGTGGGCCTCACCCGGCCCCACGGGCCGGCGCGAGGGCCGGGGCCGCCGAGGGCCAACAACCGGCTGAAGAAGAATTAGAATAGGAAAAAAAAAAAAAAAAGGAAAAAGGAAAAAAAAAAAAGAAAAAAAAGGAAAAAATTATTTAAAAATTAAAATAAATTGATTTGGAATATAATCAATGAACACGGTACCAAACACAATTCTATTCCTAACCATAAATTTTTGTACGGTTACAAACGCGTTCTTTTACTCGGAATTAGTTCCCATAAAAATAATCATTTCGATCGATCGAATTTGTTCTGGAACAGAATCGTTACCAAATGCGCCCTAAGCTACCGGATAAAAATATTAGATTAGCTACGTTACAATAAAGGGATTTTCTCGTGCGATTTACTGAATTCGAAATGCTAAGATATAGTGAGTGCAGCACATATGATGCACCAAAAAATTTGAGTTCTAACATTCTTTACATATATTGTTAGTCTCAGTCAAACGTGTTGAAATGCTGATTCATTTTAAACCGATGTCGATCTTGGATTCATCTATATAGAGCGTCTACAGATGACTAATTACATCACGCGTTCATTATTATTATTATCTTTTGTGCTGATAAATGATTAATCTAGTGACAATGCGACTAAGAAATTGTTGACAACCCGTCAAGGACGTTTAAGGGGAATGGCTGTAGTTAATTATTTGGTTAAATGTGCGGAATACGAAGTAATTTCTTCTCAATTTCGTTCAATTTTCCAGCTTAACTTGGGGTGTCTTCATTTTGATTTGATTCTTTTGGAGAATGAGTATGATGATTTCCCATGATTTACCTCGATGGCGATGGCAATAGTGATACGGTACCCAGAAATTAACCCGAATCTTACTATGAAGCAGACATATACAATTTTAGGTACATGGAAGTAGAGCTAACTACATAATCAATTTATTATAACAACAACAACAACAACCAATGTCCAAAAATTATAAAATTTCACTTGCAATCGAATTTGGTGGTGATAATTCTTTTAATTTAGGTGTAACGAGGCATGACCATTAAAATAACTCAATGGCATCAAAAGTTATAGGCACTCAATTTCATGAAAAAAAAATGGAGAAAAAGTAAGAATTCTAAACAGCCCAAAACTAACTAGCTTTTCGAAATTAAGATATCCCTTCGAACCTTGATAAGGGACCTAAATTCACAAACAATCTATCAACTGGACATTTGACTCTCTGTTTACGCACTGCTTAGTATACTAAATTTATACTAACTTTTCATATGACGTGTGTAATTAGTACTTTAGAAGTCGAAGTGGCGTGTTTGAATGGATTCTTACTTTGTTTCCTTTTTATGCTTTCAACATCTTGCAAATTTTGATTTTTTTCTTAGAATAGATAGATGTCAGCACGAGAGTTCTTATATAATTTTTCTCTCAACAGTTGCTCGGCATTGGTTAACTTGGCTCCCATGATTCAGCACACTTCAACATCATGACATGATCACAGATGGTTTTATAAATTAATTCAAAAGTGAGACCCAATCACAAGACCAAACAAAAAATGACACCAATAAGGTGACACACTCCACTAAACATCAAAATAATTGATCAAACTCAAGTTTGATAATTATCATATTCAGCTCATATACAACCTACCTTTCTTATCATCTCATTAAATAACACATAAACCTCAGATTGATACAACCCTTCATCATACATGGGCGCGTCATGTCATTGTCGCCCATGGATTAAAAATAGAACAATGCATTGCCTAAATCAATAGTGAATAATTACATAATGCCAAAAAACACATAAACCCAAGATCGATATAACCTAGACTAAAAATTGAATGACGCATGACCAAATTTATGAATAATCAAATTGTGCCAATAAAGAGAACGCCAAGTGTGATCAAATATTTAAACTATAGTATACATTAAATCTGTACATTACATCAACTAAAATAATTGGCGATTACAAAGATTAATCCACCCATTTCATGTAATCTTCGCTGTCCTTACATCACCACATCCCCCCATAATTCGGAATATATGGCTCAGAACAAACACCAGGCCACTAACCTAAAAAAACAATTCGAGAATATTACAAAAGAAAAGAAAAAAATTAATAGGGCGTGTCCCAAAGACGTTATTGTACAGCGACAATCGTACGGATGTCGACACGGTCCGGCCCGGCCGGATTACAGATCGGTCCGGTTCCCGAAGTCGGAAGCGAGGCGGGAGGCGATCGCGGAGTGGTACATGGCGTCGTGGAGGGAGGCGGCGTCGGAGGTCATGAGCCTGAGGAGCCGCGCCTTCTCCTCCGTGAACCGAATCGGGTCGGGGCGGGGCCTCGCCGCCGCGGACAGGCTCGAGCCTCCCGCCGGGTCGGCCTTCTGGGGGTAGGCGACCTTGCCGGCGGCGGAGTCAATGTAGCCCGGGTCGGCGGAGAAGCCGAAGATCGGGGCCAACCAGCTGTTGTTGTTGGAGGAGGAGGAGGAGGGGCTTCGCCGGCCGGCGGGGCCCGGCTTGCGCTCGCCGGAGGAGGAGGCGGCGGCCTTGACGGCGAGGGGTCCGTAGGGAAGGAGGCCGGTGGCCATTACGTCGGCGGAGAAATCGAGAGAGAGTGAAGGTGAGATGGAGATGGAGATGGAGAGAGGAAGCTGTGCTTTTTTAACGGTACAAACTTGACTGGGTTTTCTTCTTTGTTTCTCGTTCCGGGGAGGCTTTTCTAGCGTTTTATAGAGGTGGGAGAAGGGGATGAGGCCGGACACGTGGAGGTGACGGGGAGTAGCGCGTTACGAGGCGGGGGATCATTCGCTTTTTTATGCTCTCTCTGCACCGGCTAGTCCCGGTCGCCGCGTTGACCGCTTTCGAATGACCATCCCTCCCGGCAATTTCTTCCGCATTTCGAATTCGATGCGAAATTGAAAAAATACTAGGCCGAAGGAAATGCATGGTACTCGAGAGAAGATAGAAAAATTTCTAATAAAAGTCCGACATGTCATCATTTTTTTTTTTTAAATAAGAGCTCGAATAGGAATTTATTTTAAATAAGGATATGAAGTGGTTATGTCTATTTTAAATAATGACCTAACCTTATTGGTTCGTTAGTCGGCAAGATATTTTGATTGATTAAGGACAATTTCATTTGAAGATAAATTTTACCTAATTTTTAGTTAAATTAGATTAAAAATAAAAAAGACGATTTCTTTTACCAAAAAAAAAAAAATATTAGCCAGCCCTCTAGTCGTGTATTTATTTATTTAAGTTTTAGCCTTTTTACCTTTTTGAGTTTTTTATGGAAAGAAAAAATAGAAAAAAAGGAAAAAAAGAAAATGCCCCTGGTTGGGAGGTCAAATTCTCTCTTTGAGACTAATATGACCATTTTAGACTTTTATTTGAAATAAAATCCATTTCAAACATTTATTTGAGAAAAAGAAGCCATTTTCATGCTTTTATTTGAAATAATATCCAATTTAAATCCTTATTTGAAAAAATAATGGTATTTTAAGCTCATATTTGAAATCTTGCCAAGAAAATATTATTAAATTAGCTATGTTACAATAACAAGATTTTCTTGCATGATTTGTTGAATTTAAAAAATTAAGATAAATTGAGCATAAACACATAGCTTTTTTTTTTTTTTTTACCCATCCCGCGGTGGATGAGTTGTTCACGCTTTGATCCCTCATTCGGGAGGGTAGAGGTTTGAAACTTCTCGCCCGATTGCGCGACGAAGTGGGGCACCATGGGAGGTGGGCCCCGCGCTAGTGCTCCTCGGGTTTACGTTGTCGCCACGGCTGCTTAAATTTGTATGGCAGTTTTCGGGTTATTAAAAAAAAAAAAAACATAGTTTTTTGCACCAAATCTCAATCGAATATATTAAAAAACCAATGTGTTTTAAATTGACGAGATTCATTGACATGCAGTGGTAATTACATGACACGTTTCATTAATTTTTTTTTTCTTGCTCCAATGAATGATTAATCTAGTGATGATGCGACTAACAAATTCTCGACCACCCGTCGAGGACGTTTAAGGTGAGTGGCTCGAAGTGAATTAGTTTTTTTTTTTTTTTTTTTTTTTTTTTTTTTTTTTTAATGTGCGTGAGACGAAGTAATTTCTGCTCAATTTCGTTCGTTTTTCCAGCTTGAACTTAGGGTTCCTTCATCTTGGTTTTATTTTATGGAGAACGAGCATGATGATTTCCCACGATTTTCCTGGACGGGGACGGCGATACGGTACCCGTAAATCAACCCTGAACCTTGCCGTGAAGCGGGCACATAATATTTTAAGTACATGGAAGTAGAGCTAACCACGTAATCAACTTATAATAATAATAATTATAAAAAGCGAAGTCAAAAGGATTAGAAAATTTCACTTGATATTGCGTGTGGTTACTATAATTCTTTTTCTTTAGGTGTAACGAGGCGTGCCCATTAAGATAACTCAATGGCGTCGAAAGTCGTAGGCACTCAATTTCATGAAAAAAAAAAATTGTAAAAATGAGGAATTTTAAGTGGCCCAAAAATAACTAGCTTTTCGAAATTAAGATCTTCTTGCTAATGTCGATAAGGGACATTGAAACTCATGATTGATTGATGGACCAGGCATTATACACTTTGAAATATCGAAAGGAATGGCAATTCAATGATTATAGGAGTAGCTAATAAAATGTTTTCTTTTGGCCCAAGCTATTCATTCAAAGTTATATCAAGGGCATGCTTATTTCATCGAAATGGAAATCATTTTTAGATTGCTTTTTATTTGTTTAGTGGAAAAGTGATATTTTTTCTTATCAGAAGGAGAAATTGCTTTCCCGATCAAAACTTGTTATTTTTTATCTATAAAAAGCGTTTTTCATAAATCGATTAGTTTTTTATCAAAATATCGAAAAGTCGGACAATAATTTTCCGAAAACAAACAAACGGAATTTTCCCTAGGCGGCCGCTTTGTCCCTTTTGTGGAGGGATTCGTCGATGAATTTGCGACGTGGACGGAGCGCATACGACACGCACGTGAGGATTTCCTGCGAAGGAGGGAGGGCCGTGTCACGTACCGGAGCATGAACCGCCGGCGGGCCACGTGGACGACTTCTATTTTGTACTCTAATCAGCTCTCGACGCGTCGGGAATACTTTCAGCGAGCTTTCCCTTTTGGAGGAATATGCCTTTCGGTACATCCGCATTTTCTTGCCTCCTTCGGCAATATTTCCGCGACCAAAATAATAATAATAATAATAAAAATGGGAATATTCTAAAAAATTTAAACGTGCTCGAATGCGTTCGAGTGGGCCCCACGGGATCCCGAGGGAAGGAAATGATATTGGGGACTCGATTTGATGCGTGCGTTGCAAGTACATTGCATGCTTGTTCAATTCATTGATGGATATGATTTATTTTTTAGCATAAAAAAGCGACAAAGTTAAAAGGGTTAGGATAAGATGACCGGTTCACGTAGCTAGCAAGTGTTTCGCTTGTGGCGGTAGTCGGCTCTCCCCTCCATTTCTGGTGAAGGAATCTTTCTCTAATCAATTCTCAATTGGCTTTGATTGACCGGTTGTGGGTATTTAAGTAAATATAAATATGGGTGATGTTCATATTTACTTCGATAGAGGATTATTCTCAGTAAAGCTTTTCCCTCCCCTACTTTACTTTTTGGGCCTTGGGCTGTTCTTCAAACATGCAAAAGAGGAACGAAAGAGAGGTTTTGTTAGATGGGCCAAGCCCATTCTTGGGCCATAGATGGGCCAAGCTTCACAAATGGTATGTAGTGGACCGGGCAGCTATTGGGCCCAGTTTAAGAGATTAAACAAGCTGAGAAATGAGAGCTCTTGTGATTTCGCCTGGGCTCTCTTTGAAGTGCTTTCAGAGAAAGGATACATGAAAATCAATTTAGATATCGATATCTTGATCCTTATTGGGAGTGTGCAGCAAAATCTGATTTGATACGTTTTCTTGAGGAGATCGCTAAACCTAAGTTAATGAGTTATGAGCCAACTAGGGGTGTCAAAAAAACCCGACCCAACCCGACTCGACCCGAACACGAAACAAGTATAATACATGTTTTGTGTTCGGGTAACAAATATAAAACAAGCAAAAAAATGTGTTTCGGGTTGGGTCAAGGTTCGAACATTGTTCGACCCGAAACAAGTTAATTCTAAATTCCAAACACGCCAAAAACACAAACACTTTAGCCCCAAACACAAACAGTCATACAAAAGCACTGAAGCACATACCTCGTCGGCTCCGCCTTCTTCTCTGACAAGTGCGCCTTCTCGTGGAGTCCGTTGCCGCCCTCCGATCGACGCGCCTCTGCCTCACCGTCGCCGTTGCCACCCCTCGCCTCCGCCTCGTCGACGCCGGAACCCTTGTCGCCGCATGCGGCTAACCATCGTCGACGGCTCGGGGACTGGGTTCGCTTAGCCAACTACTTTACACTACATCGTTAAGTTTAAGTTAATAAGTTATGTGCCAATTACTTTATATTACATCAATTCTTTTATGTGGGCTTTTTTTTTTTAACACAATTTACTCACACGTCATCATAATAATTTTCCTCTAACGTGTGAGCTCAAGTTAGATCAACTTCCTGTGGGCCTGCATTGCTGTGCCATAAGCTCACTTGCAACCATGGGCTTTGATACCACATCAACTTCTCGCGAGTTTGCATTGCTAGGCCACAATGCTCACTTGTTCGGATATCACAACCTTAAGCTTTGATATCAAGCTCATAAATGTATTTCATTGGACCACCTTCATTAAAAAATTTAGGGCGAACGAGTTATGAGTAAATTAAGATATATTAATCGTTCTACATCACAACAATTTTTCGATGTGAGATTTTTTTAATATAACTCATTCATTCATACATCTTGATAATCTCGACTGGAAAGCACGCGACACAGGGCAAGCGCTCCTCCTGTTCTTCATTCCACTTCGGTCGCGCCTCCCACCATCTGCAGACACGGCACAACTCGTGTTAGCCCTCTTTGGTTTCAGCTGATGACGTGACGTGTGATAATCATTCCATACCTTTTATCGGTTAGGCAGAGTCGAGGGAGAGGGAGGGAGGAAATCATGTTTTCAGGAAAGATTTGGGCTTGCTGTTTCTTTTGGGCCTTTTGATTTAATGGGTTTCTCACGTTTCAGTCCAACATTTGACTAAATAAAATATGAAATGCCCGCCGATGTTGTCTATAGTAAAGTGACAACCTTCATTTAATGTCTCTCTAGTGTATATCCAAAATGGGTTTAATTCGAAAGCGATGCACAGAGATGCACCTACTCAGTTTTTGGATGGTTTGGAGAAAAATTGCGCAAAATTACACTCTGTTTTCTTTGCTTCGATCAATGAACCCGAAATGGATGCCAGCCTAGTTCAACTCGACATTAACACTCACGACGGTCGGTTGTTGTCACTTTGGGACGGGGTCGATGTCTGGTCCACACTGGCCCGATTGGTGACTGCGTCCGCACAATCCACATGCACTCATCGGTCCAGATTGACCTCCCTAGGCCGACGACGATAGACATGCCCATCGTTTCTTTCACCTCAGATTGTCAAATGTGTTCCTCGGGGGGGACCCAAGACCCCCATGACTCTCGGGTGTGGAAAGGACGTGATCTAATCTTTCTAGGATGCATGGATTCTCCACGCTTCCGGATCGCGATTATTCACATTATCTCATATCGCCAATGGTCCCTATTCTTAGCCGCATGCATTTGTCCACCACATAAGGAATAGGAAGGTTAAGCAGCAACGTATGCACAAAAAAAAAAAAAAAAACCATTATATTTGATTATATTCACGTATCGGTCTACTGATTCCTGGACCATGGCGGTCCTGTTGAGCTTCGGTTACTTCAAAAACCGCAATGACGACAAAAATGCTCTATAAGTCGTGAATTCTCATCCACAAGTAGTCGGGGTGATCGATTTTTGGATCAGGCGCACTTCAGTACTTGTCAACGTTGCATGCTGCTCTCATTTTATGTATGAAAAGATAGAGATTGATTGTTCTGATCCCTATCTACGTTTGGACTTGCATTCCTTCCCTCCCTATGTTATGGTCTTCCATGTACAATGCATGATTCTCGAGGGCAAAGTTGCTTCTAGGTTTCTCGCTTTGACACCCATCTTTTGAGGCATTTGAGCCACGAGAAAACACGCACCAAAATTGAGCAAATGCCTATTTACAACTACCGGAATGATTGCCCCCAGGTTCATTTCATTTGCCCTCGCTGGTTTTGCAGCACATGGATGGACCCGACAGCATCCAACAAGAGGGAATCGTTAGGAAGACATGGCGACCATCGTGGCTAATGTTAAGGCTGTCTTCGTTCCAAGAAATTAGTGGAGCCCTACCTTCCCATGAACAGTATAGACCCTATGACTAGAGCCCTCTTGTTTTTAAGAGATGTGCGATTATTGTTGGGGTCTTTGGTTCATTATAATTATGTTGGCACGTTATTAGATGGGACCTAAGTTAAGGAATCCCTTTGTCGGTCTCGTGCCAGCGGTTGAGGGGGAATCTTGATTTGGTCTCTCCCCGCACATAAGAAGTAATTTTGTTTGACATTGAGAGGTTTGCTATGCTTTTGTCCTTGTTTTCACTTTTCTGATGTGAAAAAGTCTGGTCACCTCAGTCGGCATAGCACATGGGGCTGAAAGACCCAAAAAAGCTAGATGTCAGGAGGGTGCTAGGCAACTTCACTAAACTCTTGATTAAGTGGGGATGCTATCTTTCATCGAAATCTTCTTATGTGCTTTCCACGTAAGACATTTCCAAAATGACCAAAGAAAATAAAAAGTTGACTATCTTAGTCTTTTCCCTCTTCACACAACTGGGATCTGGCTCTATCTCCTAGTGCAAGAGAGCAATTCTCCCAACATGGCTGGGGATCCGACTCTAAAGAAAAAGTGGACCTCGGCCATGGGCGACTGCACATGGTCTCTGGACAATCGTTGCTTGGGCATTCTTGGGCATTCAAAATCTTGACATAGATCTCAGGCCCTTGCTTTGTTTGAGCCTTGGAAGCAAATAATCTTTAAATACGTTTATAATGGGTGATCGTTTCTAAAATGAGACCATTCCCGACTTATAACTAAAACTAATCTTGTGAATCTAGTTCCAATATTTTGGAACTGGGAACCAAATTGGTTGGCTTAGGAATTGTGTCTCCTGAATCAACTAGTTCGGGTTCATGATTCTACACACAACCAGTCAATTTTATGTTTGGTAAAAACGCAAATTTTAATAACAAAACATAAAAGCTGCAGTAGTTCACTAAAAAAATCATCACTAGGTCAAGTGGTTTTGTTGTTGTTTCTTCATTTTGTTCAATTTTTTAGACTTCAAAATCGGTTTAGAATTGATTTAACTTGGAAATGGGACTACTTGAACACAGGAAAGGATTGGAATTAGGAATTGAACCGGTGTTGGGTCTATTATAGGTTTTGTTAAACTGGGAACCAAACCACTTCACCCAAGGGCAAGTCTCGAATTGGCCAAACGAGGCTAGGTCGGCTATGTTGAATCGGAACAATTGCTCACTCCTAACATTTATTGGCTTCTTTATTTTAAAAAAGTTGGAGCTTTTTAAATAAATTCAAGTTTGAACACTCATTCGTCCCGGGTTAGTGGCCTATTGAATGTGATGACGCTCGCATCTGATGTTTCTCGTGTAAAATTCAAATTGTAATAGGAACTATTGAAGGATGTGTTTACTATCATATCATAACTGACCCGTCTCTTGATAGTTCTAGATGTTGACAACAAAGGGTTTTCCCACTTACTTAAGGTATATACTTTGGATGAACATTTAGACATGGAAAAAAGGTCAAACGATTCTCTTTTTGAAACACCAATCACAAGAACGTAGTCATCAAATCTCCCTCTAAAAATAACACTACGCACCGGTTTTCTCTCGAACGAAAGCATGAAGGAACGCATGCATTCTGTAGAAATCTAAGATGTATCATGGGCATGTGGGATGAATGGAATCTCAGTTGTTTCTTATGCTAGTTTGTGGTCCATGTGCTTACAAGCAAGAGCTTTTGTTTTCCCTATTGCCTTTTCTCTCTATGTCTAGGGCATCAAAGGAAAATTCATGAACTTGTCTTTCACAAGGACAAAAGTTCAGTCGACCCAATGGTCCAAGACCTTTGCTCTCGCAAATCAAAGCCTCACATGCAAGACATATAGTACAATGTGGACCCTCGAGTGGAAGACAAAACTAGAGGCAAACACATTTTCAAAGATGTTGGACCCATGAAATCAATTCGGGGACCACCCGAACTCCTAGGGTTTTTCCTTTTCAGTTGGCTGTTTATTCCCCTAGTTTTGGAAGAGAAATTTTTGTTGAGTGGTCTTGCGCATCTCTCATTTTAAAAGTTTCTTTTACATTTGTAAACTGACTACTAATTCATTTCCTAATCAATGTGAGATGGCACCAACAATTTCCCTCTTATACATCTAGCCCTTGATCATAAGAGCCACAACTTGTATTTCCACTATGATTGTTGGGTCCAAACTTGCATTTCTAATGTGATTGTTGGGTCCAGACTTATTGATGACATGAGCTTTGATAATAGTGTTGGGTGGTTTTGAACCTCTTTCATCCCAAAAATTAAATTAAATGGCGAGGCTTTCCTTCACATTTATAAATTGACTACCAGCCCATTTTATAATCGATATAAGATAATCTCAACAATTTCAATATCGAATTCCAACTTCATTCAGCACTTAGATTTCCATTTAACTTTAGTGGTTACGAACCATGTGTGATTTTGAAAATGACATGGAGTAGCTTTGACTTTGCTTAATATGCTGTGTGTTGAAGCATTGAAGTGGCTCCATAATAACCTTCTCGAATTATGACAAATTTTGGATTCGACCCATTTCGTGAACACCTCAACTGAACAATGGAATGGCGAAGGTATATTGCGAAATATAACAGGCCAATTCTATCCGGAACTCCTTCGGCAAATTCCAAGATCTCAATGATTAATCATCACAAAGAGAAATTAATATAATTGTCCTTAATTCCCTCCATTAATTAAGATAGGAGTAAGTGCAAGCACCCAAGAGGCTCAAACCTATTTACAGTGGCCTGCCAACGAACGTGGTCACGCACAAATCGCAAATGTGGTGGGTATGATGAAGAAAACTCAAATTCCAGGATCCCTTGTTTCCTGATTAGTTCTTGGTAACGGCGAAACTAATCAATTGAGAAAAGCGACGTCGTGTCTAATGGTAATTTACCAATGATGGGGGAACAAAAAGTTGAACCAACTAACGTTTGCTCCATATATAATTCGAAAAAAAAGATGATTTGACTGAGACTCAGTGGGGACAAGTGGTGGCCACTTGCTTTATCGCTCTGAACACGTGATTTCCTAGGCTTTCCTTCCTCCTAGGAAATCACGAGTCCCCCGTAGAAATCACAACCTATCCTCAACTTTCTCACCAGCCCGGCGTCTTCAATCCTACATTCCTTGACCACTTATTTAAATGCTAATGACCAAAAATCTTCCATTATTTTTATCTTCTTTTTTTAATAACCCAGGAGTACGATCATAATTAGCCAATCTTAAAGGATATTAGCAGAACAACCCACTACCATCCTTCTCCTTTTAACACATCCGTCATCATTATCATTACGCATGCAACGTCATTTATCGCATCGCATGCGAGCGACAAAAATGATTTGTTTTTCCATTGATGATGGGCATGAAAAACCTTCATCAATAAACTTAGGGTACTTTGAGGAACAAGCATATGCATGATTTAATTAATCATGCCATTTAAGCTCAATTATTATATAATCAATTGCAAACATTTTGGTCATTTATCTAGATTTTCATTTATGTCTACCCCGTGAAGTTTAGTGATTAGGTGTCTTCCAGGCATGAGCGGTTCCCGGTGATTAGAGAAAAGGTAGAATCTAGGTAGGGGAAAGGGATATAATAATGTGATAGGCTATTGCTTTTTGCTCCATGGATTTTCTAATGGGACTCTTCTTTCCCTTGTAGATTTCTTCCTAGTCACGTGAATTCTTACATTCGCAGTCTGAGTTCAGGTTATACCGTCAAAGAGGCGATCGTGGTGATGCATGAACTTGAAAGTGACATAGACTTATTAAAAAAAAAAAATTAATACCACAAAAAATCTCAGATTAATGCATTTTAATAAATTTACTTTAAACTAATTTTTTAACTTCAAAAAATTAGGATTGATTGGTTCCCGGTCCGGTTCGGTTTTGAGGTAGAACCGGGAATCGATCGGGAGGACCGATTCCCATAGTTTCGCGATTGGGAACTGGACCAACCAACCGGTCCGTCTGCTTCGATGAAACCAGTAAATTTGCTGTTTTTGGCCAACAATAAAATGAATAATGGGAAAAATTGGGAGGAATTAGGGTTTGTTTCTTAAGAAATTTAAAAATATATTATATGTATAAAATTAACCGGTTCAGTTCGGTTCTCACCTTGGAACTGGGAACTGGATCGATCGGCCACCGGTTCCAAAAGCAGTAACCGGGAATCGGACTGCCTGTTTAAAATCGGCAGGTCCGGTTCGGTCCGGGTGGTTCTCTGTTTGGGCAGTTCCCAATGCACACCCCTACAAAAAACCTAGATTGGTGCATCCATGATAAATTTACTCTAAACAAATTTTTTAACCATCAAAAACCCCAAAGTAATACATATGTAACAAATTTACTTCCAAACTAATTTTTTAATTACTAAAAACTTAAAACTGGTACATTTTATGATAAATTATACTTTTTGTTAGTTTATATTAAATTGGATTAATTTCAAGGAAAACGACAAATGAATACACCTACAACAAATGGAAGGTAAAACTCTATCAACCGTATATATAATCCAACTCAGCAATTTGATGTTAAAATTTAATAGAAACTAATGAAAAATAAATTTGTCACAAATGTATCAGTTGGAGAAAAAATTAGTTTGGGATAAATTCGTTAGAAGTGTACTCAGTGACAATAAAAAATGTTCAAGATATTTATGTTATAGTAGGCATAATATAGGGTTTTTTGTGGTATCTTCCCTATTTCTTTTTATTACTTTTTTTACATGGTTGTTATGTGAAATGTATTTCTCGAATAACTTGTTTAGAGTACATTCGTTTCCTCATTTTTCCCATATCTCGTCTACTTGATCAAAACTTTATTTTCCTTTTCCTTGTCAATTAATATTTTAACTCTGCATGGACCTGAATACTTTAATCTTAGTTCAAATTAGATTCATTATAGCTATACATTTGATTGCTTTATGTAAAAACTTACTTCGCCTTTCATTCAGTGACCAATTAGACATCTCTACTTTTGAAAATAACAAATATACACCTGAGTTTTACCTTTGGAGGTTATTTTGCACTTTCACGATCAATTATTCTTATTTTGATACTTACGAAAGTGCCATTCTTAAAAAAAATGTCCATTCCCAAATCCTAAATTCTCACACCCACCTAGAACACTTGAAACCAACTAAAAACAAATCACCCAAACCCTAAGCAAGATGTTAAAATAAGTTTGCAAGGAGAGACGATTTGATATTTTCAATGTGTGGTTTTGTTCAGAGGATTATAAATGGTACTTGCATAATGCAGATATACAAGTGGTCATTGTATAAAAAATGACGTTTTTTTTTTTTTTTTTTTTTACCATTTTTCCTGATTAGCAGCTATATGAATTTAAAGCCAATCACATTGGTGAGTTTTCAAGGACACGTACGATAAAATTTCTAGAACAAAAATCAATTTCTATTCTATGGACGAGTTTCTGAGCAAAGAAACGTGTATGCTAACAATTTAAAATTTCTATTTCTGAAATAAAAATTTGTTTAGCAAAAGAATAAAATTTCTATTTCTAGGAGCGGCGACGATCGGTGTTCGGTGGCTGGAGTCTCGACGTTCGATGAGCAGCCGGAGTCCGAGTCCGACGTCCGGCGGCCGGCATTCGGCATCCGACGTTCGAAGTTTGGTGTCCGGCGTTCGACTAGCTAGCGACTAGCGTCGATGTCCGGAGTTCGGCAGCTGGTGGCCATTGGTTGAAGTCTAGCGGGCGGTCATCCAACGATCGGTGGCAAGCAGCGGGCGATCGATGGCAAACATTCGGTGGTCGCCGATAGGCCTCGGCATCTAGCGATTGGCGATGAGCAGCCAATGACCGACGAGCATTCGGTATCGCGATCGATGGTTGACGATGGTTGGCCGAAGTCCGGTGGCCGGTGGTCGGCGGCGGGCGGCCGGTGGTGGGCGGTCGGCGAGTGGTGGGCGTCTAGCGTCCCACGGGCAGCCGATGGGCAATGGGCGGTGACAAGAGTGAATGATGAGAAAAATTTTGATTTCTCATTTTTGTTTCAGAAATAGAAAAGTTAAAATTTTAACTTCTGATTTCTACTCTAAATCTATTTCTAGAATAGAAATCTGTTTCAAAAAATAAATAAAAAAATTAAATTGCGTTACCAAACGCAATTTACGTTTCTAAATACGTTCTCGAAAAATAGAAAAATAGAGAAATCGAAAAATAAAAATGTTGTCATGCGTGCTATAAGAAAGATCACTATAAACGATTCAGCAATCATCACCTGGAAAAATCTAGAATTGTAATATATGAAGAAAGGGGAGGCCCCCGGGGGGGAGGGGGGATCAAATTAAGACTCTTTTCTTTTTCATAAAAACTTGTTTTCTTTTTCATAAGAATAATTCATATGGTTTTTCTGGTTGCATGGTCATCATATGTGTCCCGCGCAAATAAAACTGACAAATATCTGTGTGTGCAGTGTCTAATCTACCCTCAATTTTCGTTAGATAAATATCGGACAGAAATTATAAAATAGCGAACGGCTAGAAACGCCTGTTGGCGAAGTTAGGTTTCCATGCTGAAATGATCTCTTGATATTTGCTAGTGTTGATTTGCATTGTGCACCTCTGTTTGCCCACCACCACAAAATTCTACGAGTTGTTGACACTAAACATGCCTGTGAAAAAGGGGGTTAACAAGTGGTAGGTATCGATATTTGTTTATGATCAGCATAAGGATCCACTGAGAAATGGTACGACTGGTTGTACCCAGTTAATGGTGTTAGTCATCGAATTTTTGTACTCATTTATTAGTCACTCAGATCGAATATTTAAGTCGAGAGAAACCTGAGTGCTATTACTGACGTGGAAGTATGAACAACACGCGAATGGTTTGGGCGATAAATAAATTGCGGAAATAAACCATAAATATTGATGTAAGAAATTAAAAGCAAAAGGTCAAAATAGTTGCAGTGTGGAATCTTCTACAAATTAGCTTAAAGAAAACATATCAAACATAATAGCTACGAGTTGATCATTTATAAATCTTTTTTGATTTTTTATTTAATTTTCATGTAGATCAATTTTTTATCTTTGATCTTTAACTTCCACCATATATTGGTAGTGATATCTCTATTTCTACTATACAACATATCTATTGAAAAGATAAGGATGGCTAGTTAGCAGAGGCCAAATTTAGAAGGAGATTTAGCTCAAATATATATATAAACAGGAAATAAGAATTGTATTTGCCTTTCCGGTAAATATTCATGTTATTCCAAAGATGTATTCTATCTTATTTAAAGATAATGAAATCCCCCAAGGTGATATGCAAGATTGGGATTTCCCATCGTGGATGAAGCCTTTCAAGAGTCTTCTCCTTGGTTGACTGAACCATGTTAAAGTATTTTCTTCTTCTTCGTGCGTGTGTGATTACAAAGATAACAATATCATTGATATTGTATCAATGAAAATTCTTAATGTTTTTGTTTTGTTTTGTTGTTTTTTTGTTTTTTTTTGTTTTTTTTTTTTTTATGGTATCAAAGCCACGCAAGGGCACACTGATCTTTTCTTGTTGAAAAAATATATCTTTTCTTATTTGTGCTTATTTGTGGTAAATTCAACATCTTGTCGAAATCTTGTTTACTCAGCATTTTCCATTAATCATGGTAAATTGAAGACCCAAACCTTGTTAATTTCCATGTTGATTAATTTGTAAAATCCTCGGTATGTATAAGCTTCAGATCAATGCAATCACGTTGCCTGCACTCAACTATTGGGTGGAAACATTTACATCAATGAATTATTTGATAAATCGACTTCCTTCAATTGGTCTGGGCAAGCGAAGTCCAAACTAAGTCATGTTCAAGAAGGACACTAATTACTCATTACTCTGAATGTTTAACTCTCATTGATATCCATATATACACAATTACACGATGAGCAGATTTGACAAATGCTCTTTATCGTGTGTATTTTTGGGGGTATAATGAAAGGCACAAAGGATATCCTTGTTTTCATCAATTTGCTGATCATATTTATATATCTCAACATGTTGTTTTTTATGAACATTATTTACTTTTGCCCTTTCTTCTCAGGTTATTGCTACGACTGAGGGGGAGTTGTTGTAATGGAATTCGACTTTTAAGTCCATCACAAACAAAAGTTTCTAGTGATCATTGACTTAGTCCAAAATTTTGTCAAAATGGTTGTTCACCAATGGATCTTGACTCTCGAAGCGAACATGCACATCTACTTGCTGAAATAGAACCAGCCTTAAATGCTTCATCTGCTGATCTATCTAGTCATGTGCCACAACTAGCGGAGAGTGAATCTTTAGTTCGGTCTTGATATGAAACTTCCATATCCTCAGTGCATCCCATGGTTACATATTCAAAGGCTAGGATCTCGAAACTTAACCCCTGGTATGATGAATATAGCAGTATCATCTACCCCAAATTGAGTCATGCACTATCCATTGAGCCTTAAAACACCCTCGCTAGACCGCTGCTATGCTTAATGAGTTGGATGCTCTAGCAATCAACAAAACATGGGAACTTATTTACTGTCATCCCTCAATAAATGTGGTTGGATGTAAATGAGTGTACAAGGTAAAGCTCCATGTAGATGGTTTGCTTGACTGATTGAAAGCATGACTTGTTGCAAAATGATTTTGTCTAGAGGAGGGTGTTGACTTCCTAGAAACTTTTAGCCTGGTAGTCAAACAAGCCACAATTCGCATTGTCCTATCTATTGCTACCATTTAGAATCGGATCGCCAATTATATGTTAAGAGTGCCTTCCTACATAATGATTTCAATGTTCCTATCTATATGTAACAATCATTGAACTTATGTGATTCATTTTGTCCTGACCATGTCTGCTTACTCCAATGTGCATTCTTTGCTTTCTTTAACAAATGCATTGGAATTACGCAGTTTGATGGTGTGCGTACGCCAAGAGGAGTGATTGACGAGAGGATTGTACTATGATCGACAAAGATGGTATTAAATTTTCTCAATCACACTCACAAATAAGTGTTTTCGATCATTGATCAAACCCGAACCCAATAAGAATCAGTCACAGAAAGAAGTTTTCTCACATCCTTAACTCTCTTGGATGATGGTTTTCAATACTTTTTGTGTCTCTTGTAAGTTTTTATCCATATCAAGCAAACTCACAACATACACGAGACGAAACTCGATAACTTTACTTTTATACGCAATTCTTCTGCTTATGTGTGCTGACCGTATTTTTTAGGGCATGACGATCTAATAATTTTCAAATACATCCAATTCCTAAGGCCCGATTAAATTTTTATTCAATTTCTGTGAATTATCAAGATAAACTCCGCCTATAAATTTTCCAACTACATTGAAATAAAAGTTCATGTTAAATTAGGATTGATTAGTTCCTGATCTGATCTAGTTCTGAGGTGGAATCGGGAATCAGATTGGGAGGACCCGTTCCCACGTTCTGGGATCGGGTACCGGACCAACTGATTTGGTCTGGTGTGGTTTCGTCTGATGAAACTGGTAAGTTTGCTATTTCAGGCCAAAAATATATATTAATTCATATGCAGTAGGCAGGAGTTGCAGCAGCCAAACGCAGACGAATGGAGATATGATCGGAAAAAAGCAGAAGAATGGGTGGGATTCAACTTGCGTTTCAGTTTTTTCAAGCTTTGTTTTTTCTCTCTCCTTTATTTATTGATTTTTTGGTGGTGCAGAATGCGTAGGACTGAACTTGCGGATCCCATTTCCATCCACGTCCACGTCGATTACACTTCCAATTTAGGTTTTATTTTTTAAGAAATATAAAAATATTTATCATATATATAATCAACCTGGTCTGGTTCGGTCGAGAATCGGGAACCGGACCGACTAGTCATCGGTTCTAAGAATGGGAACATAAAATTAGACTGTCATTTTTGGGAACAAAAAGAACTAACCGGTTTGATTCGGTCCGGGTGATTTCTGATTTGGGCGGTTCTCGTTGCACATTGCTACATTAACTTGTACGAGCAAATGAGGTCATTGACCATGAAAGAATTAAATGGCTAACTTTGATGGCTTCAAAAAATAGAAATAATAATATGTGCTTTCAAAGTCAACCCCTGTGGAAAAAATAACAGTTTGACTTATCTCTACAGAGAGTTGACACTAAACCATACTATTAAGTCATGATAATTGACTTTTGATGTCTCTCGAGAGCGTGCCCAAGGCAACGTATTTTTTCCTTTTTTGACAAATTTTTATTTACAAAAAAAAATTTATCAGAGAGTCACGTGTCATTTAACTTAATATAATAAAATTTTTAGGTAAAAAATAATATAAATTTGATCGGTTTAGGGTTTTTGGTGGTAAAAAAAATAGTTTGGGATAAATTGAACAGTTTGGGATTTTTCAGGGTATTAACCCTTTTTTATTTATCAAGCAATATAATTTTTAGGAAAATAATATAAATGATCATT
The DNA here is from genome assembly GCA_014182565.1 of Eucalyptus marginata. Taxonomy (NCBI): domain Eukaryota; kingdom Viridiplantae; phylum Streptophyta; class Magnoliopsida; order Myrtales; family Myrtaceae; genus Eucalyptus; species Eucalyptus marginata. The sequence goes on along the minus strand of CM024587.1, from coordinate 10,625,388 downwards.
GGACTTTGGTTAAATATATAATGTGATTCATAAACTTTTTGTTTGTTCAATATGATCCATAATTGTATTTCAATGTATAAGGTAATCATTGAACTTTTAATTTGTTCAATATAATTTATAAATTTTAATACATGTTCGATTTAGCCTTTGAACAAGATGAAAATATTTAATGTTGTTCCTGAACTTGAATTAATGGAAACATAATATGAACATTTTCATGTACAAAAAGTTTATGAATCACATCAAACAAATTAAAAGTTTAGGGATTATATTGTACATTGATTAAAGTTTGAGGACCATATTGAACAAATTAAAAATTTAGGAACCATTTATGTCATTATCCATTATTAACAGAGAATTATATAGTAACCTGAGATGAAAATGACTGTAGGGCTCCAAGACAACTTATGTATTCAAATAATTAAAAATAACGTTCTGTGTTGGGCAGCCCTTTTGGACTTGCATTGAATGTCGTTAGGGTAATGGCGCAAATGATCATGAAATCTTTGATTTAGGTTCGTGAATATTTAGTACCATATCTTAATGAGTCCGCCACCACAACTCTAGTTGCGCGTCAACAATCCGTCATTCTCTCTAGAGGATAGGGACGTCCAAGAGCACTGACCCAAATGACGCTATCCATCTCCTCGCCTTAATATTTTTATGTTGGGGTGCTTCCGAAAGCGATGCTATGCATCTCCTCGATTTTGGATACCCAAGGTGGATGTCTGAATATTCCATCGACGATGGCCAATCGTTGTCCGGTGTCATGGCAGCGAGATTCACATCGGGTCAGTGTCCGGCCCACACCGTCCCAATTTGTGACCACTTCCACTTTCCACAGGCCACTCATCGGTCCAAATTAATCTCCTAAGCCAAGTACATCATGCCCATAATCTCTTTCATCTTAAATTGTTAGTGTGTTTTGGGAGGACTCCATATTAGGAGCGAATAGCAAAAATCTGATACCTTCATTTAAAGAAATCGTCAAGAGAGAGTCCAAGTGCGAATCTATCAATACATTAATTTTTGCATTTGTGATTTTTTCTATTACAACTCACATATACATCTCAATAGTGCATCCTTGTGCGTGAGCTAGTGTTAGGTATGCTCTCTCTCTTAATTTAGGTATCCTTTGCACCAAAATATCTCAACTTCAATATCCAACACTCACCTTCATCATTGATTTCTTTGTTTGTCATATCATTCTTGAGATATTCACTAGACATATGTGTACCTTGGGAGTGCTCTACCAACCAACCAGTTGGTTGTGCACAGCAGAAGTCCGTTCCCTTCACCCATGGAATCACAAAGAGGGAGCTCAAGTTCGAGTTTGTTAATATTTCTAGTTGGACCTACGTTTATTTAAAAGCCTAAACCAATGAATTATGGGTTAATTAGGATATATTAACTGCTCTTCATCATATCAATTTTCTGATTTGTGATTTTTTTTTTATAACACAACTCACATATGCACCTTTACACTTAATAATTAATGGACCAAAGACCACATGAACCTCAGGTGTTAAACTACGACCAATGAACAACCTATTCTTTTGCATTGAGATTCTTCACAATATCTGCATGCATTTGTGCACTCTATACGCAATAGGAAGATTAAGTTGTTGAAGATATAATTGAAGATTCTAATGGTGGCGCCGATTTTGATTGATTCAGTAGATTTGTAATTGCCTTAGTTAATAGGAAATTATGATTTTTTGTATATTATTTCCTAAATTCCTTGTATTCTTACACTATAAGTCGATCATTATAATTGTTCACAATATATTAAGGGTCCGTTTGTTTCGCGGAAAATAATTTCTGGGAAAACGTTTTCTGGATTTTCCGGCGTTCGTTTCACGGAAAATGAATTTCTTGAAAAAAATGTTTTCCATCAAAGGAAAAAAGTCTTCTAAATTAAGGGAAAATGTTTTTCACTTTTGAAAAGTGGAAAACATTTTCCTCACTTGATCTCTCTTATCTCACACCTCTACAAATCTTAACTTCCTCCTCCCCTTTATTTTTCTTCTTTTCCTTTTTCATTCGAATTATTTTTTAATTTTTTTTTCTTTTTTTAATTTGAATTATTTTTAATTTCCTTTTTTTCTTTTTTTTTTTCCCATCTTCTTCTTTCTTGGATAGTCGTCAAATCAAGTGAACCTCAAGCTCGTCGATTTCAAACTCGTGCTTGTCGATCTGGTGAGCCTCGAGCTTGACGCTCGTGCTCGCCAATTTGGTGAGCGGAAAATATTTTCCTTACCAAAACACCGAAAATATTTTTCAAACATTTTCAGATTTTAACTAAACACCAAAAATATTGTCATTTTCTTGGAAAATGATTTCTGGAAAAATGTTTTCCGGAAATGGTTATTTTCCGCGAAATGAACGTACCATAATATACAGAAAGTTCTCCCTCTCCATTCATCTTTTACTTTCTGTCATAAGCAGCAGTGTATTGAAAATGGTATTTCATTACATTCACGTATTGATCTGCCAATTGTTGGAACATTGTGGTCATGTTGTGCTCAGTTGCCTCGAAACAACAAAGACATAACGTGAAATGATTTGGTGAATTTCTATCTACAAATAACTAAGAATTTATTTCTGAGCAAAGCGCGTTTAGGACTTTTCAATGTTCACACGAGATTCTTATTTTACGTGAAGGCAGAGATTGTTCCCTCCAATCCATTATTTATTCTTGGATTTGTATTCCTTTTACATGTTATGGTCTTCCATTTACATTGCATGACTCTCGAGGCTAAGTCACTACCCGTTTCTTTCTTTCATACCCATTTTTGGTACATTTTAGAGATAAGAGAACATGCATAGATATTAAGTACATGCTTACCTACAATTATAATTATGATTGCAACCAAGTACCAAATAAGATAGATTTCACTATCAATTTTCTCAAAAATATCTGAAATTTTTTTTGTACACTCATGGGGCCAGGATATTCAATTATTACACAGACATTGTAATCATCGTGGCGAATCTTAGTTTTCTCTGTTTCCAGAAATATGAACCCCACCTTCCTATGAGAATAGACTCTATACTTAAGAGTAATTTTGGTTTTAGATATATACAATTGTTGGGAATCTTTCAATTACTTTGCTTCAAAAGTAATTTTCCCTAAATTGAGAGCTTGCATTGCTTTCCCTTTTTTTTATCCTTTTGCTTTCTGACGTGTCAAAATCTCATAGACCATTTCGGTATTCACATGGGACTCAAAAACCTAATAAAGTTAGATGCAAGGAGGGTGCTAGGCAATTGCACATGGTCTCCCGACAATCATTGCTTGTACGGAGGGGAAAGAGAGTTTGACATGGATACGTGGCCGTCGCTTTGCTATAGCTTTGTAAGCGAATATTCCCAGTTACATTTATTAAGGATGGTTGATTTTAAAATGAATCGGTTCCCGAATATAGCTTTGTAAACGAATATTTCTAAGCACATTTATCAAGTGTGCTCGGTCTTAAAATGGGTTGGTTGTGACCTCCAGTTCTTGGGAAGCGGTCCATCAATAAAGCATAAAACTTGCACAACTTCATTATAAAAACATCCATTGGTCAAGAGATTTTATTGTTGTTTGTTCATGTCGAAAACCAAGGTTCAATTTTCGCGTGTGCAAAAGTACTTTCTCTTAAAAAGGCTTAAAAATTGATTCAATTGGGGTATCTAACAAATTGAATTGGTTCGTGTGTTGAACCAATAGTTTCGGCCTTGAAACCAAGAATCAAATGGTCGGTTGGAACTGGGAACCAAACAGTTGGTGTAGACTAGTTCGGTCCGATTCTTGAGTTGAACAAGACCTATCGAGCTCAACATTTATTGGCCTTTTTTTCCATAAAAATTTAAGGTTCTAAGTTTTTTGAGTAAAATTCAAATCTCAACATGCATTCTCTCTTGAGGTTCATGAAGTAACCTATAAGGGTTGAATAAATTGATTAAAAACTTTAACCACTTTTTGCAGAATATAACAAGTTATACTTTGATAGATGCAAAAACAAATTGATATAGTGAGATGCAAGTGTTTCTATCAAACAAATGATGCTAATAGTGAAAAGTTAGAAGACATTGCAAACAAATATATTATGGTTCGGTTTTTAGCCAAGTCTACATTCACTTTCTCAAACTAACAACCATCAATAAAAGCTAGAATCCATTAGTAATCTCAAGAGAAGGTACAAAGTAGCAAGTGCAATTTCAATTTGAAGCTGATAAATCCAACTCTCAATACACAAGCAATTCTTTTACACCTGTACACTTCTCTTAACATACATTAAAGATAAAAGCAACCTCACGGGGAATTTAATTAGAATTACACAGCTTCTACTAACAAGAACAGAGCAAAGATGAACACTCAAAACAATAGACCAATTTTGTCCATTTCCTTCTAATTCTACTGCTTCCTTTGGATTGAATTTATAGTCATATGACCTCAAATGGCCGTTTGAAATTCAAACCCCTTATGTATCGGGAGAAGTACATTATCAGTGCCATAAGTTGTCTACGGTGCTCACTTTGGTGTCAAAAGTTTCCGTCGGATCACTTAAGTGCCAACAAATTTGAAAAACGATCATTTCAGTGTCAACGCCGATGAAATTGGCCGGAAATCCGACGTGGCACTTTTTTATTAATTTTTGAAGCCAACGTGGCTCATCGGAGAGTACAGTCAGTCATCCAAACAACAAAACGACGCCGTTTCGCATCTTCCCTAACTTAGAAACCTTAAATCCCCAAATTGAGAGAGAGAGAGAGAGAGAGAGAGAGAGAGAGAGAGAGAGAGAGAGAGAGAGAAGGAACGTCGTCTTCTTCTTCCTTGAAGACCTACGCTAGCAACGGCACTAGCAATGGCACCAGCAATGGCACCAGCAGCAGCACCATCAGTGGCACCAACAATGGCACCGGCACCACCACTAGCAGCAACAACGCACTAGCGGCACCTTCGACCCCTCTTCTTCCTCCTCCTCCTCCACCCTCGCTTCTTATTCTTCCTGCCACTTCTTGCTTGAACAACAATCTCAATCTCTCCTCACTCACCTGGTCGAGCAACTACAATAGTGGCGAAGCGACGGTGGCCGAGCGATGGAGGCGAACGACAGTGGCCGAGTGGCGAGCAGCGGAAACCCTAATTTCAATCCCCATGAGCTATATGGCGTCGTTTCTATGAGGATGTCCACGTATAACGGTAAAACGATGTCGTTTCTTGAAGAGGATGAAAAACGACGTCGTTTTAAAGCCATCACGATTTTCTTTTTTAAATATAAGAGTCACGTAATTAATCTGGTCGGAATCTCTCGCTGGTGGCACCAAAGTGATCATTTTTTCTTCGATTTTGCACTTAAGTGATCTGATGGAAACTTTTGGCACCAAAGTGAGCGCTGTATACAACTTATGGCACTGATAGTGTACTTCTCCCCTTATGTATCCATTGGTTTCACTATTAGTAGCAACATAATGTTTTTTGCTGCTCTAACGGTGACAATTTTCCAAAACAGTCATTCTGCTTTTATCCGAAATCTATCATGTTCATATATAGTAAAATTGTTATGACTCAACGCTGGTCCTCCACTGTGAATTCCAGAGCTTGCAACTAGCTATTAGACACAAATTTGAATGCAACTCAAATTGGAAAGAGGTCTAGCTCCTCTTCTCCTAGTGGTAAGCATTTTCTTTGCAATTGATAGAGGGAACTCCCTTCATCAGCAGTCTAGTGAGTTTATCCAAGATACTCGTTGGCAATTGACTTACGGACGACTAACCATTGGGTATTTTTTTTTTTTTGTTCACTCAGCTGTTCGCCTTATAATAGTGCATCTAAGTCTACACGAACATCCCGTTCTTCTTGATTTGCTCACCCTTTTTTCAAAATCTGTCCAGCTTCTAGTCGTCTTTTGACTATACACTTTAGAATCCGATGGTGAAAAAATATTCCTTATATCAACATTACAATGTCTAGGCTAATCCAAAAACTGCTTAGCAACAGTCGGACAAGTAGGGAATGTTGAGGTGAACTAGAAAAAGTTGGGTAGAGCCGCTTCTTATTCAAGTGGTAAAAGCATGTTACACGTATTCCACCTCGTCCGATAGAGGGAGCCACTCTTTGCTAGTGATCAGGCAGTTTTATCCACACAATTTGTTAGAAATTGACTTTTGATCTTCAATCTTTCGGTCTTTCTAACCATTTTGAAAATCATGGTTTTACCCAGCCTAACACCTTTTCATAGTCCTTCGAAGCTTCCCTGGAATTCTAATTTTATACTTCTTCACCTTTAACTCAGATTCATCTAAATTTTACCGAACTTCTAATTCTAGGCTTGTTCACTTTCTATCAGGTCCATTCTGCTTATAGAAACCTTGGTGCCCAATACCTTATTCACCCTTAATCGACACAAATCACCTTCATATTAGTTCACCTATTTTGGACACCATCTGCACAATGGCTAATGCATCTATCAACTAGTTTTGCTCAACCTATTCATACATTAATAGTCTATAATTATATCATATTCAAAACAACATAGGGGTTCTTCCTAACATGCTCTTTTCTTACTCATCATAACATTCCTACTCGGTTAGTGACCTATCAAATGTGATGATGCTCACATCCAATGTTTGTATGTAAAATTCAAATTACATGGAAGAGAGAATGTCTAGAAATATTGAACAATGTGTTTATAATTATATATAAAGGAATCCCGTTTTTAATAGTTTGAGCTCTCGACCACGAATGATTTACTTGCCTACTTAGGATAGATACTTGGACGAAGATTTAGTTATGAAAAAGGTTAACAATTTTATTTTTGACGCATTAATTACAAATACATAGACATCAAATTTCCTCTAAAAATAACACTTAAAGGTAAACATCGTGGAACCATCTATAAAAAATTGCGATGTGTATATATACAAAAAGAAAATTGTCCATCAAGTCTTAAATTTGTTGTGTGGCTGCCAATTCAGTCCTAAATTCTTTAATTTTGTTAATTTAATCCTAAATTTTTTAACAATTTGTGAATGCAGTCTTTCCAGCAATTTTGGTCGAAGATAGTTAGCGTGGACGCTAGTTTTCTCTCAAAGATAAATATCATGGAGTGCTTGCCTTCTAAAACAATTTACGATGTGTATATATAAGGATAATTGCTCAAAAAGTCTTGAACTATGATAGCTGATTCAATTATAAACTTTTCGATTTTGCTAACTTAGTTTAAATCTTTTGACTATTTGTTAATATAGTCCTTCAAGCAATTTTGTTAGAAATCGCTAACATGGACGCGGGTCTTCCTACATTGCACAACCGCCACGTTAGTTATTTTTAGTGAAAATTAGTTGGAAGGACTATATTGACAAATCATTAAAATGTTTAAGATTCAACTGGCAAAATTAAAAAGTTTATGACTAAATTGATTTCCGTATAATAGATGCAGGATTTTTTGGATAATTTTCTTCATATACACATATATGCTAATGGGCATGCGGATGAATGGAATCTCAATTGTTCTTATGCCATTTTGGGACCCTTGTGCTTACAAGCAAGAGCTTGTCATTTTCATATTGCCTTTTCTCTTTATATCATTCAAAGAAAATTCATGATCATGTCGTTCACAATGACGAAGATTGTGTCGATCCAATGGTCCAAGACCTTTGCTCTCGCCAATCAAAGTCTCACATGCTAGAGAATTAGGACAATGTGGACCCTCCAGGGGGAGGCAAAAGTACACACGGATACATGTTCATTTTCAAAACTACCTAACTCGTAGGGTTTTTCCCTTTAGTTGGCTGTTTATTTCCCTAGTTTTGAAAGAGAAATTTCAACATCTTCATTTGATTCCAATTTCATCCAGCTCGTGGATTTGCATTTAACTTTAGAGTGGTCACGAATGATGTGATTCTAAAATGACATGTAGTGGGTTTGTCTTTGCTTAATAAGCCGTTTGTCGAAGCGGCTCCATTTCTTTTTCGTTCATTAATTTATTTAGAAGTCGTTTTTGGATTATTAAGCTTTTGTTGAGTAGACTTAAATGTTCATGAATATATTTTCTCTTCTTAGCTATATATGAAGTGGTTCCTCTTATGGGTAAATGTGCAACCTATTATGTGTATTTAATATGTATTATAGGATATTTTTGTATTATGTTTTTATTGGCACCCTTTTTATAATTAACCACTTTTATAAATATATGTCATTCAACCCTAATTGGGGTTAAGCCACCATAAATACTTTGTCGTTATTTTCTCTCTAACTCTAAACATCAACATTGTATTAAAGCAGGAAAACACATCAAATTCTTTAACATCTCTACCCCAAATCAATACTTCTTTTGCTCCAATTACTACCTTAATAATGTCCAGTACATCTCTAAATTTTTCTTCATCTCTACTATTTCTTTACTCATCATCTTCTTTTTCTGTTAATCCTAATTTCCCATCGTCTCTTTATAATATTGCACCCAATTTCACCTCTTTTTCTCTCCTCGGCTACTTTGATCTTCACTACCACTGCTTCAATTATGGCTATGAAAGCATCTTCGCTGTTTTTTGTTCTTCCCAATATCACAAGTCTTGTCTCCATTAAACTCGATGCAAACATTTATCTTTTGTGGAAATCTTAGTTTGAATCTATTTTGATCTACAACGATTTGCTGGGCTATGTAGATAATTCTTTTCCATGTCCGCCGAAACTTATTAATGATCAGAACGGCACTGTGGTGGTTAATACCTCCTATTCTACTTGGGCTAAGACAGATCAATACATTTGTAGTTTGATCAATTTGACCCTCACAGTCGAGATTTTCTGTGAAGTTCATGATCTTCGGACATCTCGAGAGATTTGGTTGGCTCTAGGACAACGTTTTACTGAACATTGTGTGGCTAAGGAAATTGGTCTAATTTCATATTGTTGTGAAGAAACCTGATCAGTCAATGTCTAATTATCTCCAGCATATAATGTTGCTTTTTACGTGTTTTGACTTCTAATATTATATAAGAGGATCGAGAGATCATTTTCCATCAATTTGTGTGTAAGATATTATTGGTTAAATTGAGTGCTGGACACCCTGAGTGCCAAAACTTGGCACAGGTGGACACTTAAGTGCCAAAATTTCCAAAAATGTACACTTAAGTGTAAAATGGGAGAAGAAATGAACACTTAAGTGCTAACGACGAGAATTTCCAACCAAACTGCTGGCGTGATATTTTTCGACGACATTTTTTATAACATGGCTAGATAAGCCTAAAACAATGTCGTTTTGCCCCCAAATTTGATTTTTAAATGAAATTAAAATTAAATGATGTGGCATTTCTTTAAAAAAAAATTATCTACGTGGCGCTGACATGGCAACAACATCGTTTTGGTTTAAGTTTGATTCTTAAATATAAATATTAATTAAATTAAATTAAGGAAGAACATGGCAACAAATCGTGAGGGCCTATACGGCCCTTGTTGTTGCCTCCCCACCATCGCTAGAAAGGGCCAACGAAGGTGGGGTGAGGGTTAGCCGTTGTCGCCCTCACCCCACCTTCATCAATCTGCTACCCCTTTTAAAAAAAAAAAATTTCATTAATATTTATATTAAAAATCAAATTTGGGGGCAAAACAACGTTTTTTTGGGATAAGCATTACTAAGTGGACATTTCAGTGAATTACGTAGACCAGTTTTATTATTAACATAATGTCTTCTCGAATTTCTAACAAATCTCACTTAAATGTCCAAAATTTTAAAAAAATGGCACTTAAGTATACGTTTTAGAAGTTTTGGCACTTAAGACCCTATTTGGTAACTGGCCAAATAGTGTTTGATTTTATTCTTTTGTTCTTCAAAACAAAAAAAAGAACATAAATTTGTCTAGTAACTTTTTTATTCTTGGGAACAATTTTATTCCTAGGAATACATTTGGAACAAAATCATGAAATAAAAAAAAAATGCTTCTTTATTTTCAAAGACAATTCGTAATCAAGCCTATTTTCTTTTTTTTTTTTTTTCTTTTACTTTTCTTCTTCTCCTTCTCCTTTGGCCAATTGCCAACCTTGGCGATGGTTGACAACTGGCCAGATGAGGGCTAGCAACTAGCTAGACAAGGGCCAGCGATCGGCCAAATGAGGGCCAGTGGCCTCGTTGAAGAGTCATTAGCCCCCAGCGAGGCTTAGCCTGGTTGACGGCTAGATGAGGTTGGCCCTTACCTTGGCTAGGTGAGGCCAACCTCGTGGTAGCTCGGTGAGTCGGCCTTAATGAGGTTGCCAGCTTGGCTGAGGTTGGCGACCGGCCAAAGGAAGAAGGAGAAGAAAAAAAGGAAAAAGAAAAAAAAAAAAAAAAGGGAGAAAAATGTACTAAAATTATTAAAAAATAAAAAAATTCCAAATCACAAAAATATTTAAGGGTTCTACCAAACGCATTTCTACTCTGTGGATAGTTATTAAATACCTTCAAATACTTAGAAACTCATTCAGGGAACAAAATACAAAAAAAAAAAAAAAAAAAATCATTTTTGAGTAGAAATTATTCTCGAGAACAAAATGGTTACCAAACAGGCCTTAAGTATCCACCTATACTAAATTTCGACACTTGGGGTGTATTTTTGCCTGTTTAATTTTAACTTGAAAATGCAAAATTACATAACCACATCTAGCTAGAGAGAAATTCCTTAACTCAATTTGGCTTTACCAAAATCATCTATTGGCATATCAGCTATTGCATAAAATGTTAAGCGCACGAAAGTTATGGCCCAGTCAACCTTAAAGATGAAATTAAGAAAACTTTAGATGGTCCTCAAAGCTTTTCAGATTTTCTTTTGTATCCAGAATAAACTTCCCAAATCAAATCATGTGCCTACCCATTTTAAGAATTTGAGAAATTTCAAGATCCTAATGATTGATCATCGTGTATGATTGCCCATACACGTGGTTCCCCAAATGGCAAATGGTGGTGAAGGAAAAACGAAGTCATTCGAGGATAAATTATTCACGATCAATTTTTGATTACTACGAAACTATTAAGGTGGCAATTCCGCGTATCACTGGTAATTTACAATAATTGTTTGTTCCATCTTGCATTATTCAAAAAGATGATTGATTTAGACAAAATGGGGAACAAGAGGTGGCCATTTGCTTTATTAAATGTACCTTTGTTTCTGAATGTGCACTTCCCTTTCTTTCTAGGAAATCGCTGGTCGCTGGTGGAAATCTCGTCCTTTTTTCGTCTATCTTATCAACCACGCATCTCTTTAATCCTACTTTTCTTAACCACTCATTTAAAAGCTAATGATATTAACTCTTGCTAGGAATTTACACCCCTTTTAGATGACCTTTTGGTCGTTTGGGACGAAGAACAATGAGTATGAAATGTCGGAATGAAAAGCTCTATGATTGTGTTCTCGTTAATGTCGAGAGAGGTGGGAATGAATGAACAAGAAATGATAACTTTATGACCGGAACTATAATAAACGATTAAGATTTAGATTAAGTTCCGTATGGAGGAAACCTTTTACGAGTTTATTAGCATTTGCCATCTCTATAGTAATATAAAAGCTGTGCATCAATGATAAATTTACCCTAAGTTAATTTTTGAGTCACCAAAAATCCTAAATTCGTGAAAAATACCCTAAAATTATATGATTTTTCATGTGGACTTACCAAGTCAATTAAGTTATTATCATATGTTATTTGGTTCATCAATTTCATGGTGTAATTTGATAGAAGCTAACGGAAGGCAAATATGTCACGAATGTATTGGCTTGGGATTTTTGGTGCTCCAAAAATTATTTTGAGATAAATTTATCACAAATGTACCAGTTTGAGACTTTTCGTAATATTAACTCAAAAAAAATATCGCATTTTTATTCCAAGAATCTATCAAAGTTGATGTCTTAAACTCCTTTGTTATCATTACACATGCATGATAATGACCTGCGTCGCACGCATGACTCTTTAACTGATGATGCACACCGCAAAAACTTCATGACTAAATTCTTGTTAGACATTAAAATCAAGCGCATGCAATTTCATATTTAGGTCACTTATATTTATATTTTTACTGCAAAGTTTAGTAATTAGACGCCTCCCCAATATGAGCGGTTCCTCGAAGTTTAGAGAAAGGGAAGATTCTAGCTTGGGCCAAGGAACATAATGATGAGTTAGGGTATTGCTTTCTGCTCCAAGATTTTCTTGTTTTCTCTTTAGCTTTATCCCTTAGTCGCGTAAATTTCTTGCGTTCACATTCTGTGGTCTAAATCATACCGCAAAAAGGCGATCGACGTGATGCATGGAACTTGGAAGCCATAGACATATACAAATAAATAAAGTAGTAAATCGAAGTGCCATAGTTTAAAGAGGGCAAGATCTAATGCGCCAAAAGAGAGTGCCACTATATTCTAAAGTACATCAAAGAAGACGTCGAGTCACTAATGCAAGCCAAGCTCAATAATTCATGGTGATATTTCTTGAAAAATTAATGTCAAATATATTTGTGTCCTCATTTTCCCCATAACCCATTTATCTACTTCATCAAAAATTTCCCTTTCCTTTATTTTTCAATTTTCATTTGTCATTTTATGTTTTACTCTGCATGGCCTTGAATATTTCATCTTAGTTCAAATTAGATTCATTATAGCACAAAGTGTTCGATCAATTTTTTTAGGCTCACTTAAATAACAAAATAGCATCTTAAATGATTCACTAGAGATTAGTTTTATATTTCCATTTTGTAAGTCGTGTCAAAACTTTTACTAAATGTAACTTAACCAAAAAACTTTATCTTTTACTCAAAGACCACTTATATATCTCCACTTTGATAGGACCAACTACAGACGTGAGTTTTTCCCTTAGAGATCACTTTACATACTTCACATCAATTATTCTTGTATTGCTATTTACGAAAATGCCATTTTTTCCAAAGATTTTAATCCCCTAATTCTAAATTTCTGCACCTGTACAAAACACTCAAAACTACTCAAACCAAATCACTCATATCTTAAGCAAGATGTTAAAATGAGTTTGTAAGGAAATACAATTTGGTATATTTAAGTTATGTAAATGATATTTGTAGAAACATAAGTATATAGTGGTCATGAGTCAAAAGTGACTTAATTAATGTAAGATAATCATTAGTACGATAATTTTAAAGATTATGATAATGGAGAGCTTCTAGGAAAGACACTTCAAACTATTCAGTGATCATCCACGGAAAGACCGCGATTTGTAAAGTATGCCAACATATAAAAATGAAATGTTCTTTCGTGGGGAGAGAGAGAGAGAGAGAGAGAGAGAGAGAGAGAGAGAGAGAGAGAGAGAGAGAGAGAGAGAAGAGAGAGAGGCCTTGCAAAATCTAAAGCAATCGTCTCGAATCTAAAATAGGAGAAATTCATGATATATGAAACGATTCGATACGGGTCAAGACAGTCTAATTATTAAAGAAATGTGAAGCTCTTGGTAGGTTTTGGAGGATCTTTGAAACTTAGAAGAAAAAGGTGAATCGAATGATAGGCTCCTTTCTTTTTCATAAGCACTAGTCTTCTTTTTCAAGAGAATAATTCATGTGGTTTTTCAGGTGGGATGATCATAATAATCTAGTCTACCTTCAAGATCGTTCACTAAATTATGAGTGCATTTGATTTAACTTTGCAAATGAGCTTTAAGGGTAATGCAAATGTTGAAAGCCAAAGCTATTTGTGGAAATGCAAATTGTATTTGGTAAAAACTCTTTACAAATAGACTTTGAGTCCAAGTTGTATTTGGCAAAAAAAAAAATTTGCTACAAGCTTTTGGTATATTTTTAATAATTTTTTTTTATTGAAAAAGGACCCAAACCCTTCGCTGGTTTCAATGAAGGGCTATAGTTGCCGACGAGCCAGATTAGGTGCTAGCGACTGTCGGTTGAGGTCACCCAACCTCTGGTGACCTATGGTGAGGGTTGCACAACCCTCGTGAGAACTAGGCGGTAGTCGCCTGGGTCGCACGCCACCTAGGACGAGTGACCCTTGTGGAGGGTTGCTTGAAGTCGTGCGACCTCAACTGACGGCCATCGGTGCTAGATCTAGCTCACTGGCGACTGTAGCCCTTCCTTGACCGACGAAGGGTTGGGGTCCTTTTTGAATAAAAATATAAAATGAGGGACAAAATCGAAAATTTGAAGAATTGATGAGGGTAGTTTTGGAAAAAAAAAGTTAATTTCAGCATTTGGCCAAGCCCAATATTAACAAGCTCGATACTAATAGGGACTAGCATTGGGCTTTTAATTTTCCCAAAGCCAGCATTCGGCCGACAACCTAATGGAAGAACTTGCCAAACACCCTAATATTTCCGTCAAAACTCATTGAGAAAACTAAACCAAATTTACCCATTGCACAATAAACTATGAAATAATGAATGGCTATATCCAAACACAATGTAGAAAAGGAAATGCACAATATATATATATATTTACGTGCTCTCAAAACATTCCATCATTTTGGCTATTTCGATTTCATCCATCATTATGTGATGTCGTTGAACAATATGCGGTGATTCGAAATGATTACATGATTTGACTTTTCTTTTCATTAAAGTACACGGACTTTTTCTGGAAATTTCGGGAAAACCAAAAACAATAGTATTCCCATGGAAGCGGATAACATACAGGTACAGCTCAAAATTGGCATTATCCTATATTATAGTTTGAGAACTTATTTATATCCACCGACCACACCGACAATATAAGATCCTTCATCTTCAAAACCTTAGATCTTCGATCGTCCATGAGAAAAATGAAGAAAAGAGAACTTACATCTTCAAGCCACGTCCATCCATACTCGACCAAAAACAATAAATAACAAAATAATAAAAAATAAATCTCTCTCTCTCTCTCTCTCTAAAGGGTAGGGGTGTGCAACTGGCAATGATTTTGGGCGGTTCCCACGGTCGTGGGAACCAGACCGAATCAATTTTTTTTATATATAATTTATATATATATAGAGTATATAAAACATATAAACATTATAATTTATTGCAACCAAAATTGCAATTGAGATAGAAACCTCTTATGTGGCCAAAAGACAATCAAAATCTTGTTACTCTTTTATTTATAGAGAAAATCTACTTGTTAATTTCATCTTCTACACGATGTGGGACTAAGGCTCCAAGAGACCCACAAGGCACTTCAAGCCTCCAAGAGTCCCACATCGACTAAACATTCAAAGAGAATAAGAGAGATTGTCTATAAAACCTAAGCCAAGTTATTCATGACCTTCATAGTTAAGTTTCATTGTGAGACATACAAAGTGTGACTGATATTCACACAAGTGAAGTCTGAATATATTGCATGTGGAAATATGTGATTTGTTTTGTTGAATTGCTCGAGAACCGAATTGGATTGATTGAGCGGTCCAAAGCACGGTCACTCTTTAGTGCAAAAAAAGTAGAGTTGATTTTGTTGGACGGGACTGGACCGGAACCGATGGTCCAGTCCGGTTCCTAGTCCTAGGACTAAACGGTCCGGTCCATGGTTCCCAATTTTGGAAACCGGTGCTCTCGGTCCGGTTCCCGGTTCCAAGGTGGAACCGGACCGAACCGGGAACCGATCACCCCTAATAAATGGTCAACTATTTGAACAAATAACATGTCATACTGCCAAAAAAGGATAATAATTCCATTAGTTTTTAAAAAAAAACTATAGTGAATAATATATCATTAGTCACATTCTATGAATACAATGACCAAAAATAAAACTATTTTATACTAGTTGATAACTATAAAATACGGATCTATCCGAAAATAGGAGGTCCGCATGAACATCGGACACTTGCTCTGAATGGAAATAGTTCGATCCAGTGGATGGAAAAAGGTCAACGAGACCACGAAAAGAATAAGCATATAAACGACTATTCTTCTTTTCCTCGTCAGTTTCCTTATCTGTACACGCCCAGATTTTCCATTTCAAGGAAGTAAGTAAGTCAGACAGACAGATTGGTGGGCAGGTTTTCTAATGTTGATTTTTTCTGGCATTATACAAGGTGGAAGGCTTCTAGACCGGTGGTAAGTGTAATTAGGGGGACCTCTGTCGGTGAAGTTAGGTTTACACGCTGAACAGATCTCTTGATATTTTTGGTGATGTTGATTTGCACTTATGTTGGACCGCCACACCTAAGTTCCAAGTGTCATTGAGACTAGACATGCCTGTGAAAGAAGGGTGTACAAAGTGATAGTAATTGATATTTATTCATGATTTAGGGTAGGGATCCACTAAGAAATGTGATGATTGTCTTTAATGATGTTGTCGTCGAATTTATGTACTCAGTTAGTCACTCAGATCGAATATCTAAGTCAAGAGAAACCTGAGTGCTATGACTACTACGGAATCTGAACAAAAGAAACAATTTGAGTTGGATTTAAATTGAAAAATAAAACCTGAATACAATTTACATGGTTTTTGATGATGCAGCTACTTAAGGGGAGGAGATCAACGAGACTATTTCACTGTAACCAACAAAGATGAGATTACAATAGCTTAATCACACACGCTCAGAAATGTTTCTCAATTCTAGATTAAACTCGAACCCAACAAAAATTAATCATAAGAAGGTAGTTTATGTTGTAAAATATTGTGTTGTGGTGAATATATAATAGAGAAGAGATCGAGAAGAGAAAGCAATTGAACACCAGAGATAGTAGAGAAAGTCAGAGAAGAGGGTGTGACTGTTTATTCTGATGGTTGTTGTGATAGTTGTGATTGTACATCAAAACTAAACTCCTATTTATAGGAGAACAAGAATGTACTTATCATTAATATCAATGTACCGAATGATACATGTACTGGATATGGGAGATGAACGTACATTGTATAGGGAGATGTACTTAGAAAGTATGATACAAATGTACCATAATAAGTATATTAGATAAGATGAATATGATGAATATTCATTCATGTATTTCATCCATTCATGTATTTCATAACACTCCCCCTTGAATATTCATTGTATTCATTATGATTGTGCATCAAATGATACTGCCTCATTAAAAACCTTAAGCCGGAAAAACCCAAAGTGGGACAAAAACCGGACAAAAGGGAAAAAGAGTGCAGAGCACAAATGTTATGATCTCTCCCATTTATGGATGCATTAATTGCCTCGTTAAAAACTTTAAGCCGGAAAAACCCTGTGGGAAAAAACCGGACAAAAAGAAAAAAAGAGTGCAATGCATATATAGCCACTGCAGGGGCTAATCAATCTTGCATCTTGTGAACTCGCCGCATATCAATGCTGCAATGTATAGTTCATAATATCTCCCCCTCAATTGAGCCATATAGCCACTTTTGGGGCTAATCAATCTTGCATCTTATGAACTCGCCGCATACCAATGCCATATACTAATTTCTCAAAAGTTGATGTTGGCAATGATTTGGTAAAAAGATCTGCAAGATTATTTATAGATCGAATCTGTTTAACATCAATTTGTCGACTTTCTTGGAGTTCATGAGTATAGAAAAATTTCGGCGAGATATGCTTGGTCCTATCACCTTTGATATATCCTCCCCTGACTTGTGCAACACAAGCAGCATTATCTTCATAAATTATAATGGGAGAATTTGTAACCGGTATTAAACAACAAGAATTATGAATATGCGTTATAACGGATCTTAACCAAACACACTCTCTTCCAGCTTCATATAAAGCAATAATCTCAGAGTGGTTAGAAGATGTAGCTACTAGCGATTGCTTAGTAGAACGCCAAGAAATAGCGGTGCCGTTATAACAAAATAAATACCCGGTTTGAGAGCGAGCCTTATGTGGATCGGATCTATATCCAAACATCGCATATCCAACTAAACCGAGTTAGTGGAATCTTTGGAATAATATAATCTCAAATCTATGGTTCCTCGGAGATAACGGAAAATATGTTTAATTCCATTCCAATGTCTCCGAGTTGGCTCAAAACTAAATCGTGCCAATAAATTTACAGCAAAAGCGATATCCGGGTCTCGTACATTGTGCCAAGTACATCAAAGCCCCAATTGCATTGAGATATGGTACTTCAGGACCAAGTATCTCTTCATTTGATTCTCTAGGACGAAATGGGTCCTTTTGGGGATCTAGAGACCTTACAACCATAGGGGTGCTCAATGGGTGAGCTTTGTCCACGTTGAAGCGTTTAAGCAATCTTTCAACGTATGCTGATTGATGGACGATTATTCCATTTGCTTTATGCTCAAGCTCTAGAAACCAAGACAAAGTTTGGTTTTACCCAAATCTTTAACTTCAAACTCCCTTTTCAAATATTCAGCAGTTTCAGCTAACTCTTCGGAGTTCCAATTAAATTTATATCGTCGACATAAACTGCTACAATAGCAAATCCGTTTCGATTTCTTAATAAACACGCATGGGCATATAGGATCATTCTTGTACCTTTCCTTAATTAGGTACTCACTTAGGCGTTGATACCACATGCGACCGGATTGCTTTAACCCGTACAAGGATCTTTGCAATTTTATTGAGAATAAATTATGGGAGTGCATGCTTAGGCATTTTGAATCCCTCGGGAATTTTCATATAAATATCAGAATCTAATGAGCCATATAAATATGTCGTCACAACGTCCATAAGGCGCATTTCCAATCTTTCAAAGATTGCTAGGCTAATGAGAAAACGAAATGTAATCATATCCATCACAGGTGAATATGTCTCATTATAATCAATCACAGGTCTCTAGGAGAATCCTTGGGCAACGAGTCGGGCTTTATACCTGACAACCTCGTTTTTCTCATTTCGTTTTCGGATAAATACCCATTTATATCCAACGGGCTTTACATTATCGGGGATACGAGTTACAGGTCCAAAAACCTCTCGTTTAGTTAGGGAAGCTAATTCAGCCTTAATTGCTTCCTCCCACTTAGGTCAATCTTGCCTTTGACGACATTCAATAATAGATTGCGGCTCACAATCATCATCCATAATTTTATGAGCAACTGAGAATGCAAAAGCATCATCAATGATGATTTCATTTCGATCCCAAATTTCATTATAATATGTAATGGAATTCTCAGTATTCCCGTGATTGGTGTTCCTTTCATGGGTTTACGCCTCTTCAGGGGCAATAAGCTCTTCGGGAGCGAGCAAGTAATCACAATGCTAGGCTCTTCTCGGAGCTTGTGCCTCTTCAGAGGATTCTCTTTTGCCAGGCTCTTTTGGAGCTTGTGTTTTGAGGAGCATTATCTTTTGATCTTATCGGTCTACCACACTTCAAGTGCGGGGATTTTAATCCATTTTAGCCTGTCCTTCGGGAACAACTATCCAAGCTGGAGCATTTGCACTGGAATATGATAATAGTGCAAATAAACGTGCAAATGTGTCATTGCGCGTAGATAATAGGCAAACATGAGACCATCTACAAGATGCATCCACTAATACCATAAAATATCAAAATTGTCCACTTAGTGGTTGTATTGGTCCACAAATATCACCATGAATTCTTTGCAAGAATAAAAGGGATTCAAAATTAACCTTTGTTATATAAGGTTTGATAATGAGCTTTCCTTGTGAGCAAGTCTCACAATTATAATCTTTGGACAACAATACCTTTATATATTTTAAAGGGTGCCCTTTTGTATTTTGAATTATCCTACGCATCATTGGAGCGCCAGGATGACCAAGGCGATCATGCCACGGTCCAAACCGATCGGGGCTTACCAATCTCCGGGATGTGGTGGCGTAGGTTTCAAACAATAGTCTTAATCATGACACAATACAAACCCATAGAAGAAGCTTCTAGCTTCTCATGGATGGTCTTCAAGCCCATCTTATAAGAGGAAATGCCAATATATTCCTTATCTTGCTCATAAATAGTCTCAATATGGTACCCATTACGGCGTACATCTTTGAAACTGAGCAGATTCCTCTTTGATTTAATACTTAGAAACGCATTCTCAATATGAAGGATTATGCCATTTGGCAAAATAATTGTGGCATTCCCAAAACCATCAATAATCTGAACAGGACCTGATATTGTATGGATTTGTGCTTTCCGCAATGTTATACTCGAGAAAAAGTGTCTACTACGAAATATAGTATGTGTTGTTGCACTATCAAGCAAACAAACATCTTCCTTTTTCTCGGTATTTTCCATTTGCATTTATATTGACAACTTCAGGTGTCAAGTATCATAAAAGTTGCATATTAGTTATATAGTCGAATAAAATTTCAAAAAGAAATATTATATAAGGCTTATAAACATTTCATAAAGAACAATAAAAAGTAATACATTTAAAGTGAAACAACATAAACCACCAATCTGATTATCAAAGTAATCGAGGTCCTCAAAGAAATCGAGACATCCAATGATGCATTTGCTACTTCAGGAGCAAGAGGAGTCCCACCAACGGAGATATTGTTGGCCTCAACAGTGGTTATGGCAGTAGGATTGATTTCAATGGCATGAGATTCACCACGCTTGCCCGTATTCTTTAAAGATGCCTGGTATAGGTCAACAAAATGTTTTGGCGTACGCAGTACGTGACTAGTGTCCAGTCATGCCACATCGATGACAAATACTTTCATTAATCACCTTCTTTGGCTTCTTTTCTTTGCCATGATTCAGGCCAAAGTTTGATTTCATAGAGCGGTTAAATATCCTGCCATCCCTTCTAGGATTATGTTTTTGCCTGTGCTTATAGCCCTTAAAATGGTTAGTATTTTTCTAAAAGTTAGCATGTGCTTCAAGCAATGCTTTTGAGCCAGCAGGTCTAATATCATGATTTTTGAGCAGCAATTCATTAGTTTGCTTCGGCGGTAAGAAGCACAGAAATTAATTCGAGTATGTGGCAACCGACGCTGCCGGTATTCTTTGTTGCAATACAATATTTGAAGCATGGAAGGTGGAGAAAGTTTTCTCTAACAATTTTGCATCAGCGAGTTTGATACCGCATAACTCAAGCCGAGAAACGATATCAAATAAAGCAGAATTATAGTCATACACTGATTTAAAATCTTGCAGTCTGAGATTTTGCCAATCATATTGTGCTTGAGGGAGGATAACAGTTTTGGTATGATCATACCTATCCTTCAACCTCCTCCACAAGATATGAGGGTCTCGCACGGATAAATATTGAGTCTGCAGGCTCTCATGCAAATGACGGCGGATAAATATCAGCGCATTTGCTTTATCCTTTTCATTTGAGGTTCCATCTTCCATGATTGTATTAGCGAGACCTTGCCCTTGGAGATGCATTTCCAGGTCAAGGCATCAGGATAGATAATTCTTTCCACTCACTTCCAGGATGTGAAATTTGGGCTTTTCAATATTTGCCATAATCCTTGCAAAAGTAAATCCTTAAATTAATTAGAAGGATTTCTAAATATCCACCGCTACTTCGGGAGAGCGAAGGATATTTTTAGATTTGAAATTTGGCTTCGGGCCAAGAAAAATAAAAAGAAAAATTGATAGAAGAAGATGAAGTATAAGTTGATTAATAAAATGAATACCCACCTTGCAAAAATTACTTACTCACGGTAGATCTTCGTGCTTGCAAAAAATACTTACTCAGTCGGTAGATTTTCGTGCTGATAACGTGTTGTAAAATATTGTGTTGTGAATATATAATAAAGAGAATAGAGAGATTGAGTAGAGAAAATTGGGACACCAGAGATAGTAGAGAAAGTCAGAGAAGAGGGTGTGACTGTTTATTCTGATGGTTGTTGTGATAGTTGTGATTGTACATCAAAACTAAACTCCTATTTATAGGAGAACAAGAATGTACTTATCATTAATATCAATGTATCGAATGATACATGTACTGGATATGGGAGATGAACGTACATTGTATAGGGAGATGTACTTAGAAAGTATGATACAAATGTACCATAATAAGTACATTAGATAAGATGAATATGATGAATATTCATTCATGTATTTCATCCATTCATGTATTTCATAACAGTTTCTTCACACATTTAACTCTCTTGGATGAATGCTCTCGAGGCTTCATGTGTCTCTCAATAGTTTTACAAATATTAAGTACACTCACTATGCACACGGAATCTATGTGTGTGTATATATATATTGGCTTATGAAATTTAGTTTCTGAATTTGATTCCGTGGATTTCATCTTCAGTAATATATATATATATATATATATATATTAGAATATATTAAAATATTTAAATAATATATCATAATTTCATTTAATAGCTTAAACTTTTAGAGTAGTTGGCAGTGATCCTTTACAAAATCTCACATGGTACTTAGACTTGGTCGATGGGATAGGCTTCATTAACATGCTTGCTAGATTGTCTACTTTTGCACTTTCTCAACTAATGTCGTTCTTTGTCACATAATATCATGTAGAAATGGTTGCTAACATCTATGTATTTCGTCTACATGTGATATATTTGACTTTTGGTCAAATGTATTGCACTCTAATTGTCGTAATAAATAACAAAATTTTCCTGTTGCAATCTCAGATCGCTAAGCAAATCTGGGAGCCAAATAGCTTCCTTGGTTGCCTCGATTGATGTAATTTACTCTGCTGCAGTTTTCAATGGTTGTAGTTGCGTTTTCCAGCCGCAGCACAACCCGTTAAACTAAACACATAATCTGTCAATGACCAACGTCCATCCAACAGAATTTGGATCCACATTACCCGTTACATCTCTTGGAGTCCGTCTCTTCCCGAATATCAAACCAACGTCATTTGTTCCTCCGAGAAACCTCATAATACATATCAGAACTTCTCAATGTTTCTTTCTAGGAAATATTGAATGTCCCTGCTCACAACACTAATAGAATGTGAAATATCTAGTCTAAGACAGACCATAACATACATATGACTACCACCACTACTAGCATAGGAACACGAGACACATACTCAGCTAAAGTCTTAAAGCCTGATGTGGTAAAATGATTGCTTGTTGCACTTAACATAGGTGAGCCGACACACAATCAAATTGCGATTCATCCTTTGCTTGCCTCGACTGTATAATCTAGTGGCAAGACGATCTAATAACTTTAACCCACATTGTTTTTTATCCAATTTTTAATAAGGTATACTCGACATTGCATGGCCGGATTGGAGCGGAAATTCATGTTAGATCGTACAAGCAAATTGAGGTCATAAACCACGACCGAATTCAATGCCAACTTGGATGGCTTGATGGGCAACATCTAATGAATACCTGCACGGTGCATGCAAAAGTCATCGTAATCGTGAGGACATGGTCCACACGACATTAATAATGCATAACCATATTAGGTGCGTAAATAAATTCTTCGAAAAAAAATAATAATATATGCTTCGAAAGTCAACCCTTTGTGGGAAAAGAAAAATTAAGAGTTTGACTTATCTCTTCAGGGACTTGACACTCGGGCATATTATTATGTCATAATAATTGACTTTATGAGCGTGACATGCACATTTCAGGGTTGCATAATACACAAGCCAATGTAATTTATTTTTTAGAGTAATTAAAATTTATTAGAGAAATATAGGAATGAAAATGACCACGTGGGGCTCCAAACTAACTTATTTATTCAAGTAATGAAAAATATAACTCGTATATGGTATAAATATATAGTTGATAACCAATAAGTTAGTTTAGCAACCAAGGTATTCACTATAACATGCTGGTTCAATATTGTCAATATTCTCTTTGAATTGTGTGGACGAATGTCAAATTTTATTTCTAAGGGTTTTTTTTTTTTATTTCACAGAAAATGAATGATTTGGAAGATAATTTACAAAAATGATCGTTTGTGTCATTTGAAATAATTAGTCAATAATAAATATTTTCATTATTGATCTATGTTTAAACATTTTTATGGGCGATGAAAATATCTTTCGTTCATTTATTTTTACAGGCAATACAAGTAATCACTTTTAAGTAAATATTTTCTAAATCCTTCATTTTTTAGCAAAACAAACACACCCTAAGTAAGAATTTAATCAGTAACAAGGAAAATTCAATGAGGCATCTCTAAGAAAGTCATAGATTGATTTAGTTTAAAATATACACAACCAATTCTGGAGCTTAAAAAAATACTAATTTGTCGATTAATAATTGAATTTTAATTGTTAAATATAATAGTAGTATACATGTCACCGTCTTAATTTTTTTTTTTGTAATTGTTCTTGCCATTATTTCCCTAGAGAGGCCAGCGGGTCCATGACGGAAAATTCTTGCATACTTTCTCGGTGAAGTTCGTTAGTTTTGGGTCAATAATTTCCTCCCTGCGGGTGGTTCCAAATTTCGTCTCATGACAAGAATCTTTATGCTCTTTGACAGTGGTGGAATGGCGGCGGCTCGCTTGGCCTGCCCGCGTCTCGGAGGCCCGAAATGTAAAGGAGTGGATTTGAGTAACTTCCTTTCATGAAAAATCTTCGGCTCATTCGATTTTTCCCCGACACTGACTGCTTTTTTATAGAGGCGAAGTTGGACAATACATCACTCCCAAACTGCGGGCGCATCGGATGATTAGCTCTACGACATTCCAATTATAATTCTTATAATTGGCATTGACTGCCCCGGTTGGATGTTACCATGACAGTTTCACATATCATTATAGAATTGACTTGAGTCATCAATGGTCAAATACTATCCAAGCTCTTAGGCTCGATCTTAGCGACGATGGCTTTCTCCCATCCCGAGCTAAATAAGAATACTTATTAAGCAATCAATTAAGGAAAATTTGCAATTCCCAATATCGAATTATCCTCTAGGCGAGTATAGGGGTGATCGGTTTCCAGTCCGATCCGATTCACCTAGGAATCGAGAACCGGACCAGGAGAACATATTACCAATTTTTGGGATGGGAACCGGACCAGACCGACCTAGGATCGGGAACCAGACTGGACTGGACTTTGTCCCATGAAACCGATTACTTAGCAAAAAAATTAAAAAATTAAGAAAAACATAAGAATTGTTACTATTTTAATTTTTATTGCTATTTTTAAGAAAAAAAATGCATTTTAAAAAAAAAGGTCGGTTTAGTCTTGTCCGGTCCAACCTGATCTCTCCAAACTAGAAATCGGACCGACAATCACCGGTTCTATATTTATTAAATTGGAAACCGGATTGATCCCCTTGGGAACCGGACCAAATCGGACGGTTCGGTCTGATTCGAACAGTTCTCGATTTGGCGGTTCGGCGTGCTCATCTTTAGGTGGTCAGGTCAAAAAGGAGGGGCTAAAAAAGGTGGAGAGAAAACAGGCGAACTCGTGCTCGTGACTCTGGGTCGGGGGGGACTGATGGGGGCAGATGACGTGACTGTGGACGGTGGGAGGTCATCAGCAATCCAATTCCAAAACGCCATTTGCAATTTCAGTCTGAACACGAGTCAGCAAGGGCGTCGTCTCAAGTCCCCGACCAGAGAGCGGAAACTTCTCGCCTTCCCTCCCTCTGTCGAGCGCCTTTGAATGAAGTCGGCAATGGTGGGATGGTCAACTTGAGGCAGGCGGAGAGGAGCTTCGTCTCTCTTTCTTCCCTCCGCGTGCGTACTAGAAATTCTTCGAACAGAATAGTGACATGGAATATGAGGTGCACGCCCACTCCCGGCTGGATGCATGCAGTTACCACTGGTTGGCATCGCGTCGCATCACATCGCGGGATGGTATTCGAGCTTGGTTATTCCGTAGAAATCTCGGCGGAGCTAAGTGACAGCCTCCCCCGTCTAGGACATCCTTGTCATAAGTGCACAGCGTAGAGATACTGTAGTTTTGATTTGGATTTTTATGTTTTGTAGCGAATGGGAGACTCTTAGGATAATATTTGAGGATAATTGATGACTTTATCTGCTTTTACCTCTCCCTTTTTGCTTCACGGAAAATAAGGAATTGCACGTGATGTAGAGGCATTTAAAAAAAAAAAAAAACTCAGACTTCTAGGGAATGGGTCCTACGATATGGACATATCAAGTCCTCCATCTTACTTGATTATTCCGATGAAGTCCTTAAAAATTACCACATTCGATTATGTTAATTCGTTCTTTAATTTGCCTATTTTTCATATTACCCACAACAAATGAGAACGACGTTTTAAAATTCTGAAATTTAGTCTAAGAAAAAGGACACATGGTTAAGTCCAAATTTCATTAAAAAATAACCACGCCATTAGAAAGGTTTACTTTTTTAATGCCCTCATTGCTCACAAGTTTTCGACCAGTAGAAGGATGTTGCTACTCCATTTAAATGGTTATATCTTAAAATACAATAAATAATTGCCTCTTTGCTATAAAAGTATTACCGTTTAATATTGACTATAAATATGTAACTTTTATGGCTATGCCTTATAGGATTGTAGAGAGAGTCACATTCCCCAGTAATCAATTATTTTATGGTATAAGGTTAGATTGGGTTGTCTTATAGCTTCATTTATGGGAAAGTGAAAATAATTTTATTTTTAGAAATCCAGAGATACATGCACATAGATACATGCATAGAGATCCGATTATAGGAAGGATTATGAAACACCTTTCAAAGATTCATGAACTAGTTAAATCTAAAATTTTGGCATATACAAATAATTCAAATTCAGATCAGTTTACACATAATTTATGAGATTTGAATGAATACTTTTTAATACCCGAGCTGGAAAATTTCCAACGGCTCAATCAATGGGGCTAATGCTTTAGGTTTCTATAATTAAAAATAATCAAATTATTCCTAGGAAAGTTATCAGGGAGTGTGAACAGGGCCTTTTCTTTTCACCACTTTCTAACTGGAGGCCTCTGTCTTCCTAAGTCAACCTGATATTCCTCCAGGTTTTATGTGGCGGTTTGGTCTTTTAAATGCGCATCGGGAGTATCAAATACATATTTTATAGCATACAAACAAGTATATGTAACCATTCCATACACTACAAAGGGAGAAACGCCAAAACTTATCTCAACTTTTACTCCATTGTCGTCTTACGTCTTCAAAACTCCCCTTTGCATCTAAAGAAACTAGCAGCATCCATGAACTTTTTTTCACTTGTGTAAAATTGGGATATGCATTTTGTAAAAGTAATTCGTAAAATTGTATGCCGTTTTGCAATATTTTGTATCAACAAAAAAGAATAAAATCCATAATTCATACTATTTATTAATGTGAAATATAGGGACTTGATGATAGTTATATAGTCCTAGTTATTGTGACTATGGATATAGAAAGATGTTAAATAGCATCAGTAACAATATTGTAATATTGAGACAAAACAATTAAATCATCACAGGAAACTATATAGGGAGTTATATTGCCTATTTGCAACATTAAAATTCATTAAAACTAATGGTATAAAATGAGATTAACCTAGGAGAGGGAGGAATCCTAGTTGGTTGCAAGATGAGAGAAGAATGCAAGAAAAATTATGTTGGGAGCATGCAACAAAAGTCCAATATCTTCACCTAGAGAGATCTCCAAGAGTGAGCCCAAGTCCAAGCCCATTAATATATTCAGTTAGATCTTCTTCACTAAAAAACTTAAGTCAATGAGTTATGGGATAATTATGATATATTAATTATTCAAAACCACATTAATTTTCCAATGTGGGACTTTTCTAATACAACTCACACGTGTGTCTTAACAATTCCCCCCAAGTGTGAACTTCAATGTTGGGTTTGTTCTCCCTTAATTCATGGAGTATCCTTTTGGCCCAACTTCATCCTTACACGGGCCTACGTTACTACGCCGTGACGCCCACCTGCCTGGAAACCATAACCATTGGCTCTGATGCCATTTATTGGGAGCACGTAATAGAAGTCCGATACATTCACCTGGGGAGATCTTCAAGAGGGAGTCCAAGTCCAAGCCTATTAATATATCTAGTTATATCACATTCACTTAAAAGCTTAAGCCAATGAGTTATGGACCATCTATGATATATTAAGTACTTGACACCACATCAATTTTTCGATGTGAGACTTTTCTAACACAACTCACATGTGTATCTTAACAAATTATTCTTGGAAGAGATTGATAACCTATTGCAAATTAAAAGTCCAAGTTGCACTCATTAAGGAGAATGATGGGGAATATCCTTGTAATAATATAGTTATATGAATTACTCCTTAGTAAAAAAAGAACAGATTGCAAAAACCACAATCCCTTTACCCAGCCTAATACACCAGCCTTAACCTCTCTATTACAATCACTAGGACCAACTATGCAGTTGGCCACACCCTACAACGGTTGTCGAAGATTGAGCCCTACCTCTCGCTTTCTCTTCCGAGAGAGAGAGAGAGAGAGAGAGAGAGAGAGAGAGAGAGTTGCCACTAATGTGTAAAGGCATCCGCCAATGGCAAGAGGCAATGCACTTGCCGCTTAGACGATTGAGCTGAGAGTTAAGGCAACTAAGGTCAATTTTTATTTTTATTTGTACTTTTAGATGGGTAAGGGTGAGAAGTGTGTGTGTGTGTGAGAGAGAGAGAGAGAGAGAGGAGGAGGAACCACTGATGTGCGAAGGCAGCCATTAGTGGCAAGGGGCAATGTACTTGCCGCTTAGGCGGTTGAGCTTAAAGTTAGCGAGGCTAAGGCCGATCTTTATTTTATTTGCACTCTTAGATGGGAGGGGGTGGGGAAGAGAGAGGTGCCACTGATGTGTGAATGTGGCTGTCGATGGCAAGAGGCAATGCACTCGCTGCTTAGGCGGTTGAGCTTAAGGTTAGGGTGACTAAGGTCAGTCTTTATTTTTATTTGTACTCTTGGATGGATTAAGGGGGGGGGTGCCACTAATGTGTGGAGGCGGCCATCGATGGTAAGGGGACGAGAGAGAGAGAGAGAGAGAGAGGACTAAGGTCAATCTTTATTTTTATACTCTTAGATGGGTAAGAGGGAGAGAGAGAGAGAGGAGGTTCCACTGATGGGTGAAGGCAGCCACCGATGGCAAGGGGCAATGCACTTGTCGATTTAGGTGGCTGAGCTTAGAGTTTGGGCTACTAAGGTAAATCTTTATTTTTATTTGTACTCTTGGATGGATAAGAGAGAGAGAGAGGACTGGTAAGGGTGAGAAATATGAGGGGACATAATGTGAATACAAAAGCACCGATTAAACATAACTACAAATATTAGTTGACATAAGGTGTAAAGTCAACGGGTCACTCTAAATATGATAAAAACAAATAAATTCGAATATTACGAAAGTGTTGTAAAATATTGCGTTACAAATATATAATAGAAAGAATAGAGACATTGAGTAGAGAAAGCAGGTAAACACCAAAGATAGTAAATAAAGCCAAACACTAGAGATCGTAGAGAAAGTTAGAGGCGAAAATTTTATTTCCAATATATCACATTATATCTATGACAAAAACTAAACTCCTATTTATAAGAAAACAATGATGTATTTATCATTAATATCAATGTATTGACTAATACATACATTGGATAGATAGATGAACATTCATTGTATAGGAATATGTACTTAGAATATAAGATACAAATATATCATAATAAATACATTAGATAAAATTAATATAATGAATATTCATTCATGTATTTCATAACAGAAAGAAAATAAGACTAAAGAAATGGAGAGATTGGATTATATTGTTAATTTGAGTGCTCACGAGAGAAAGCAATGGAAATGAATACATATATATTTGAGGTTTTCCACAAGCCTACAACTAGACGGTTAGTTTGTCGTAATTTTATTTGTTTCGTGAAAAAGAATAATTTAGAAAAAATATATTTTTAAGATTGATTGTTTGTGTAATTTAAAATAATTAGTCAATAATTTTTTATTGTCAATAATAATTTATGTCTATATATTTTCATAGATGATAAAAATATTTTCGTTTATTTATTTCTATAAGTGATACAAAATGTTATATTTACGAAAACATCTTATAAATTATTTATTTTTGACAAGACAAAGAAACCCGTATCCCAATATATTCTTTTTTCTTCGTCAAGATTGCTCCAGCAGATACAAGACTTAAATTGGCATCCCCGTCTTTCGAGAAATCGGACGGTTCGGAGTCGAGTCGCGCGATCCAAGAACATTAAACTCAGTCAGAAGAAGGATTCCTTCGTCAGTTCCCGGTTTTGGCCTATATATATATATACCAAATTTCCCCCAGTAGATTTAGACTTCACTCACCTTTTTTTTTTTACCATATATAAAACGACCGCAATGATACACCCCCAATATTACAAAAGATATTGTGAGATCTCCATGCCTCTCAAGAGATAGATTGTGATAATATTTGACGAAGAATTCAATACCATCGAGATAATGGTTGATTAATTTTGTATAAATTGTTTCGCATTCCTCTTTGATTGAGTAAAATCATATGATCTCAAAATGTTATTTACTATCCACGGGAGGTTCAGGGAGTTTTTTTTTTCTCTTTTTATCGGTCAAAAGAGAAACGAGAAGCGCTCTTAAAGTTCAATGGAAAAATACCGCTCGATATTCACGGAATTTGTTAAGGGACGCTTTTTTAAACGATTGCGCATTTAAACTTATTTGTCCCTAACCGGAAAAAAAAAAAAAAACATTTATCAACACCCTCTTCTCTCTCTCTCTTTTTTTTAATGGATACTTGGAAGTTGAGAGGGGTAAAGTATACTCTTTCGGTAAAATTATAAGATTTCCCAAAAAGATACTATTTCCTCCTTTTTCTAGCCTCCATAAAAGGTGTTTTTATTTTCCTTCATTAAGTCATCGCCTAAAAGGGGAAAAAAGGAAAGAAAAAAAAAAGGCGTGTTTCCAATCAAAAGCACATTATCTATCCTCTCCTGTTGATATATGTAGAAAGCTATTAAATATATATAAAATATTTACATACCTCTTTAAAGCTCACTGTGACAGATTCACCTTAAATTATTTATGGTGATATAAGAATTCCTAAATTTATTCATTGTGACATATTCATGATGACACAAAAAAAAAAAGAAAAAAAGGAGAAGGAGAGTAAATAACGTGGCTTCTTTTCAATTAAAGTCAGAGTAGGGACAAGACAGAAATTTAACTGTAACCGAGCTGTGAGAAACAGAGAGACACAGACCGTGGAGGCTAAGAAAGCCTTTATATGCAGAGCTGCACGCGTATAAGCTCGGCAGCCTTCTCCTTCTCCTTCTGCTTCTTTCTCGGTCTCGTGCTTTTGCTCTGCGTCAGCAATGGCGGGTGCTGGCCGCTCCAGAGGGGGCGTGTTCGGGGTCTCGCTCGCGTGCGGCCAAGAAGAGTTCCAGGACCTGTCCCGCGACGGCAGCCACTACAGCCTCTCCACCAGCATCCTGCCTTCTCTCGGCGCCCGGAGCAGCCGGCGAATCAAGCTCCGGCCGTTCATCGTCTCGCCTTACGATCGTTATTACAGGCACCGCCCCTCTCTTCCCTCTCTGTTTTTTTTTTCCCTTTTCCCTTCTGGGTTTTCGTTCTCTCGTCGCTTCTCGTCCTTCTTTTCTGGTTTTCGCTGGAAAGCTCGGAGCTTGCTCTGTTTTTTCTGTCCAATGCTTGTGAAGAGAGAGCGACATTGAATCTCGCGTTGCGTTGCTCGGAACTCCGTGTGTTCTTCGTGGGTGATCATTCCGTGTTTGCTTTTTTTTTTTTTCATGTGGTTTCTGGTTCTTGTTTTGTACTGTGCAGAAAAGTTTGTTCCTTTTCGCTCGTTGGTTTTGCAAAATCTTGTTCCTCTGTTCTGAATGAATTCTCTCTCCTCTTTCGTCTCCTTTGTTCCTTTTCAGTTAAAGTAAACAAGGTCACCGAATCTGTGGATTCTTGGCGAAAGTGTAATTTTGTTCGGTTCTTTCTTGGCTTTCGTCCAGAGTATGGGTTGTGATAAGGTGATCTCATCTCGGATACATATATGACTTTCCTTTTACTGAACTTGTTTTTTGCTTTGAAACATTATGTAGAGGAATGATTTGCTGGTTTCCTGGCAAATTATGTGCCAAATATGCTTGGAAACTGAGTGATGATCGCTTTTCCCTTTTTCTTTCTTCTTTCTTCTTTCTTCTTTGTTGGTTTCATGATCTTTTTGGTAGTCTTTTTGCAGGGTATTCGGAATGTTAGGTTCGTCTACTAGTAACATGAGATCCGATAGCCATTTCTGCTGTGATTTTTTTTGTAATAGTTTGTTGGCTTTAACTGTCAAAGTCAGAGAGAAGCCGTTCCTAACCGGTGGCCTTGAGAATATATGATTGACTTCTGTCTAGAACTCCCAAGCAACTTGTGGGTT
Organism: Eucalyptus marginata; assembly: GCA_014182565.1. Taxonomy (NCBI): domain Eukaryota; kingdom Viridiplantae; phylum Streptophyta; class Magnoliopsida; order Myrtales; family Myrtaceae; genus Eucalyptus; species Eucalyptus marginata. The sequence continues at coordinate 10,593,278 of CM024587.1, read as the reverse complement.
TATTAGTATTTTTTTTTTTTTTATTTTGCCTTTTTTCCTCACCTGCCTCTCGGCCTACACCAGAAATTTTGGCTTTTTGAAGGTCAAGAAGAAGAATTATTGGAATACTGATCTATGAATATGAGCTCAAGTCTTGAAATATGCATATGCACAAATAAAATTTGGAACTTCCTTCTTCTTCCAAAAAAAAAAACCGTAGCAGGAAATGATTAGTCGCCATCACAGAGTTTAGTATGATTTTGAATGTATTTGCCCTGGATAAATCCTCGTAATTTTCTCTTATTATCACTGAATTGAAGTTGTCTTTGTGCAGGTGTTGGGAGACTCTCCTTGTCGTTCTGGTTGCCTACACAGCTTGGGTGTCGCCTTTTGAATTTGGGTTTCTGAGAGATCCAGCAATAGCATTGTCCATTATCGATAATATCGTCAATGCATTCTTCGCCATAGACATCATATTGACGTTCTTCGTTGCTTATCTTGACAAAAATACTTACCTTCTTGTTGATAATCCAAAGAAAATTGCTTGGAAATACACAACCACGTGGTTTGCCTTTGATTTAATATCCACGATTCCATCCGAACTTGCTCAGAAAATATTCCCATCAAATTTCAATTCCTATGGCCTTTTTAACATGCTTCGCCTTTGGCGTCTACGAAGAGTCAGTGCCTTATTTTCCAGGTAATGTTTTTTTCCCCTTGAATGAATCGCAATTGCGAACCTGTACACTGCGAAAACTTGATTGGTATTTACATATCTGCAAACAGATTGGAGAAAGACAGGAACTATAACTACTTCTGGGTTCGATGTGCAAAACTCATTTGTGTGAGTGTCCAAGTTATTTTGGATCAATCTGATCATGACCAAACATATTGACATTTCCTTCCTGTAATAAAAAGCTCTGTAATTTACCTTCTTCAGGTCACCCTTTTTGCTGTTCATTGCGCTGCGTGCTTCTATTACCTCCTCGCTGCGCGATATCGAGATCCTAAAAGGACATGGATTGGTGCCATAATGGATAACTTCCTTGAGCAGAGTCTGTGGATCCGGTATGTGACTTCAATTTACTGGTCAATCACTACTCTAACGACGGTTGGCTATGGGGACCTGCATCCTGTCAATACAAGGGAGATGCTCTTTGACATCTTCTACATGCTCTTCAACCTTGGGTTGACTGCTTACTTGATTGGTAATATGACCAACTTAGTCGTTCATGGGACAAGCCGAACCCGAAAATTTGTGAGTATGCGCTTATCTGTTCCTGACATAATTGCTTAGAAAAGTGTCTTGTAATGTATTTATATGACCAACTTTTATGTCCGTAAGCAGTGATTTTGGACCCCAATTCTTTCTTTACTTTCTTATCATTGTTCGCTTTTTAAATTCTAGAGAGATACCATACAAGCTGCTTCAAGCTTTTCCCTGAGGAACCAACTGCCTCCTCGGCTGCAAGATCAGATGCTAGCGCATTTATGTTTGAAGTACCGAACAAATTCAGAGGGACTGCAGCAACAAGAGATTCTCGAGTCACTCCCTAAAGCCATCCGTTCAAGCATTTCGCATTACCTTTTTTACTCTCTAGTGGATAAAGTGTACTTATTCCATGGGGTTTCAAACGACTTGCTCTTCCAGCTGGTACTAGCAACATAACTATTCTGCGAATTTTCACTTTGCACATAACAATTTTGATTGGCTGTCCGTAGTTGCATGTTTCCTAATAATTTGTGTTGTCCATTGTATTTTGGAAAGGTTTCAGAGATGAAGGCTGAATATTTTCCTCCAAAAGAGGATGTGATTTTGCAAAATGAGGCGCCTACAGATTTCTACATACTTGTCACTGGTGCTGTGGTAATGAACCAAAACCTGTCATTTTATCAGAAATTTGACATGCAAACTTTGATTTTGCGGTTTATGGCTTCTTTTGGAAATAGAATTCCCTAAATTGAAACTGAACATTTCTGAATTTAAGGTTTAACATGTATGACATCATGCAGGATCTGCTGGTAATGAAGAATGGAACCGAACAGGCAAGTCTGACTGCTCCATAATTGACACCAAGAAATTTGCTTGCAAGTAAAAAGTAAGGAACGTACTGACATTAATGTGGATGGCACAGGTTATTGGTGAAGCTAAAACTGGAGATCTCTGTGGTGAGATTGGCGTGCTTTGTTATAGACCGCAGCTCTTCACAGTGAGGACCAAACGGTTGAGCCAGCTGCTGCGGCTGAATCGTACTACATTTCTTAATATTGTCCAGGCTAATGTTGGTGACGGAACTATTATAATGAACAACCTCCTTCAGGTATGAATTCTGTAGGGAAAAAAAAAACCATATTATAGCAGCTGTTAGTACGGTAATTCGTCAGGTTAAATTTTTCATGGTGTTCCTAGTTTTTTTTTACTATAATTCATGACAAGGGTTAAGGTTTATTCTTTGTTCATAATATTTTCCTAGGTCCATTTTGTAATATCGATGGTGATTTTGCTGCACAGCATTTGAAAGATCTCAAAGATCCAACCATGGAGGGTGTCTTGCTGGAGACAGAGAACATGTTGGCTCGCGGTAGGATGGACCTGCCTCTCAGTTTGTGCTTTGCGACAATGAGAGGAGATGACTTATTACTAAACCAATTGTTGAAACGAGGTCTCGATCCAAATGAATCAGACAACAGCGGGAGGACTTCAATGGTAAGTATGAAAGTCCAGCGATTTCGCTTATTTTGATGCAATTTCCATTGGCTAAAAAATCATTCTAAATTTAATTGCCTTTTTTTGTAATTTCAGCATATTGCAGCATCTAAAGGAAGCGAGAATTGCGTGCTTCTCCTACTGGACTTTGGGGCAGATCGTAACAGGCGAGGTATCATCTTTCTTATTGATATTCTACATTAATTTGATTGGATTTTCATGGTTCATATCTCGGTATCACAATCGTATATCGATGCTGCGTATTTAATGCTTCATCATATTCCCAGTATTTCAACATTCTCTAATTAGTTGATCAACTATCTACAAAAAGGCCATCCATGTTTTTTCCGTCATATGCTAAGACTCTGCCGTCTGCTGATTTCCAACAAGCCCTCCTGTATTACAAGAAGCTCTTAAATTCCCGTCAAGTGGGTCACAAGTTTGAAATTGCATACTTCTTTATGGCCCTTCTCTTACACTATCTCTGGTCCCTTGTGACATGTCTTTGGCTGCATATAGTATCGAGTTGTCAAAATGAACATACCTTCTGACTATTAAGTGGGGGAAATAATGGTTTTGGGATGATACCCACATGCGGACTTTCTTAACATACTTGTCTCTCCATAGATTTCGCGAGACCACCTCCCTGTATGAATCAGATTAAGTAACATTATCTTCAAAATGCCCCTTTTAGTTGATCTTTCATATCCAAATTTGGTAAACCATGACGCCATGATTTGACAGGTGTTCCATTCATGGAATCTGTATTGCATTGTTTTGGCACATTGACTTTCACTTCCCTTTCTTTCTTAGCAAATCTTTGGGATCACATGTTAGTAGTAGTCAACATGATGTTCTTATCCAGAAGTTGCAGCAACCAGCTAGCATGCGTAGATGCAATATCTGCTCTGTGGTGGTCAACGTCTAGATCTGTTTATTCACCTGTCCAGGTATCCTAGTCGTAGGACTCCACTCAAAGAAAACAGACAATATCTCTTGAGATATAAATCAATCCATGTCTATGCCAATATGTGAAGAAAATTAATAATTCACTGCTAGATCGGTCGGTTCATGTCTGTTGACTTGCTTCATGGTGTTGAACGGTATCCACTGTTGGTAACTTTTCCAGACGCTGCTATGTTTGTCCAAGTTCTCCATGTTATTGAATGTGCCGACATATAAGTATGAACTCAAGTCATGCGATCCTGCGACTATCGCTTTTACTTGAAGATTAGTATGCCTGACTCGGAGTGCTGGGCGCATTGCCTTCACTCTTGCTTTAAGTTAACTTTCGTTCCATTTACTAGAATATCTCCTAGAGGCCTTTCCCTTGCTCTGATTCAAATTCACTCATTTGACAGTAAATAAATTTACAATTTTTCAGACTCAGAGGGAAGTGTGCCGCTTTGGGAGGCCATGCTTGGCGGTCATGACCCCGTCGTCAAGTTGTTGGCTGAAAATGGTGCGAATATAAGCTCTGGAGACGTTGGCCAATTCGCATGCACCGCGGCTGAACAGAACAACCTTTACCTACTCAAAGAGATTGTGCATTATGGAGGGGACGTCACACTTCCCAGCAGCCACGGGAACACAGCCCTCCACATTGCTGTCTCCGAAGACAACCTCGAGATTGTGAAGTTCCTTCTGGAGCAAGGGGCTGACATGGACAAGCCAGACACCTTTGGCTGGACGCCGCGGCATTTGGCTGACCAACAGGGGCATGAGGAGATAAAACTCCTGTTCCAATTGTCCGAAGATGCCAAGCCACAGTCCGTCGTAGCCATACCTGAGAAACACCATGAGGCCCGCTCCCTAGGGAGGTTCACTAGCGAGCCAATGATCCGTCCGGCATCACGGGAAAACAATGGGGAGGGATCGTGGGGCCAGAGCCGCCCGAGGCGTCGGACCAACAACTTCCACAATTCTCTGTTTGGGATTATGTCAGCTGTGCACAACGGCGAGAAGAGGGAGATGCCTTTTCTGGTCAATCGAGTTCATAGTGTCAAGAGTGGCGTCGACCCGGCAAGGGTGACCATCAGTTGTCCTGAGATAGGAGATAGTGCAGGGAAGCTAGTGCTGCTTCCGGCGAGCTTGGAAGAGCTCCTCGAGACTGGAGCTAAGAAGTTCGGTTTCATGCCCGCCAAGATTCTGATGAAGAACGGTGCGGAGGTGGACGACATCGAGGTGATCAGGGATGGCGACCACCTTATCTTTGTCGGCAGCAATGGCAGGTCGAGGGAAGACCATAACTACTACACATTGAGCTGACGCAGCAGTAAATTTTTGCCAATTTTTCTTCTCGTTTATCATGTTGGGTTCTCCTATACCGTGCGCAAATGTAAAGACAAAAGTCTTGCATTAGGCCTGGAAAATAGATGGTATGGAGGACCTTTCCAATTTGTATATCTGTTTCCTATTTTTCCAAATTTTGACACAATCATCCAAGGATGATGCATTTCTTCCTCCCTTTGTTTTGGGGTAGAGATGATGACACATGTCATATACTCGTAAGGGTTGAAAGGTGAGGGAAGTGATGACAAATTGGGGGGGATGTGGCCATGATAAGAGGGGTCAGTCGGATCTGGTGTGTGTGAACTCTTGCTCAATGAACATTTCACACGAGTCAAAGCAAGGTGAATGCACTTCATCCAGTTCAAGCCTGCAATCTAGTTAATCTTGTGTGTCGGCACATCGGAGTGCACTGCACCAAAAATTTCGGATCCTCTTTTTATCCAAACCAAGATCTGGGAAATAAGAAAAATGAATGTTTTACAATTATATTAATCCTGTTTTGCTAGCTCACCTCTTAAATTTGGAATAAGGGATAAGTGTATTGAAAGTTTTAAAATTTATTACAAAAATATAATTGAATCTTAAAACTTATCACAAAATGCAATTGAGTCATAAAACTTTCAAAAAGTGTAAAACTTTCAAAAAGTGCAATCAAGATCTAAGATTTGTCAAATTGAACTAATTAAGTTTTTCCGTTGATTACACTTTTTAGGATTCGATTGTATTTTTATGATAAGTTTTAGGGGTGAGCATGCGGTTCCTACCTTAAATCGAGAATCGCCCACTAAGGATTGATTCCGAAAAATTGGAATTGATAATTGTCCGTTGGTTCCATAGATCCACGCGAGAATAAAATTGCTGGTCCTGTCCAATTTTGGGGTGGGCCGACAGGACCGGTCCCACCAAGCTTCATGCACTTACTGTAACATCTTCCAACAAGCCAATGTAAAGCAAAAAAAAAAAAAAAACTTCCCTATTCTTAATGGATTAATATAACAAAAAACTCAAATCAATTACACTTATGCCGATTTTACCCTAAGCTAATTTTTTATCATAAAAAATCTCAAACTGGTCATCTTTGACAAATTTACCAAAAACTGTATACTTATAACATATTTACTCTTCGTTAGTTCTCGTTAAATTTTACTGTTAAATTGCTAAGTTAGATAACACGTAACAGTTGATTGGTGTATCGGTTTGAGATTTTACTTTCTATTTGTCATAGTTATACTAGTTTTGAGATATTAATTCAATTTAACAGAGGGCATATTTGTTACCGGTTTGGGGTTTTTGATGGTTAAAAAAATTAATTTTGGGTAAATTTATCACAAATAAATTAGTTTAGGGTTTTTTGTGATCATTTAGAGTAAATTTATCATACATGCACAAATTTAGGAATTTTTTGTGGTCAAGAAATTAGTTTGGGGTAAATTTATCACAAATATACCGATTTAGGAGTTTTCGTGGTATTAACCCATTCTTAATTGCAATATTAATAAATAGATTGGACTCATATTAAAAATTAGTTGAAAACATTAGCTTGAGAGTTGAGGCTGTGAGTGAGAGATAAAAGACAACTTTGACAAGGTGAAAATAAGACGTGACAAGCACTCGGTTAATGAGTGTTGACCTTCAAATTAGGAATTTTAGGATTTTTATTTGTCTTAAAATATTTTTGTCAAAAATTTTTCTTAGAAAGTAAATATGTATTTATAAATTACCGGTTCGGTCTTAGTGATGGATGGGTGGTTTCACACCTAAAATTGAGAATCGGATTGGTGCCCACTAGTTCCAATAATTTGGAACAGAGAATTGAATAGCTACCTTAGGAACTGCCTAATCCAGTCCGGTTTGGTTTCGAGCAGTTTAGGCGGTTTTTGATCTTTTGCACACTCACAATAAGTAGTAAAATTTGATTGCACTTTTTTGAAAGTTTTATGATTTGATTTTACTTTTTTAAAATTTTAGAATTCAATTATATTTTCGTAACAAATTTTAGGACTTTTAGTGCTCTTATTTCTTAAAAACACTTATTTTCATCTTTTCCACCCTCGGATTAAAGAAGTAAATTAAAGTTGGAGATGGACTCTTACCAGCAGACAATATAGGCGTGGTTGGGATTTGGTTTTCTTTTTCTCTCTTTTACATCTTATTGCTTCATTACATCTTAGGCTCAAGTTATGAGTTACCCCCGACCCCTTAATTTAGTCTAGTCATACTTCAAAATCAAAAGCTATAAGTCTGAATTTTATGCTAAATAGAATTAGATAAATCATTTTTCGTAGAAGCTTAAATTGTTACAAAAAGTGTTTAAAGTGAATTCTTTTTTGGATTAATCAAAGATGGAATAGCAAAAGACCAACCACCCGTGGGTGGCCGCGTTAGTTTGCACCTGCATGCCTCATCACCGAGGTCTCACGTTCGAATCATCGGCAACTAACACGACTTAAGTGGGGGTCCTAGGGGTGGGTTCCGGACTAGCCCCCTTTGAGGTATTGACGCTGCTTGGTTCGGGGTGCACCGCGCACTCTACGGGCTGTGGGCTACCAAGCGTAAGCTCGACGGGGCGGATCCTTTGGTTATCAAAAAAAAAAAAAAAAAAGCAAAAGACCTAACTCAAATAGAAGTTGATAAAAGATGAGAATTTTTATTGTCAAGGAAATGAGAAGTTTGTAACTAAAAAAATCCAATAAGCGTTATTAACTCTTTTAAGCAAGAGTTAGTAACTTAATTGGAAAAAGTTGATTATTACTCTAATTAAGATAAAAATTTCCAAAAAGAGTTGTAAATTTGACTAGTTGGTAAGGAAGACAAATAAAAATTACTTGCTCAACATAAAAGTGTGAAAAGTTAAAAAGAAAAACTAAACAAATAGTGGAAAACAAATCAAATGAGAGTTTGTAAATCAAAACTAATTGGTAACCTAATGAAAGAAAGTCCTGTAAATCACACAAATAAAGGTTGGTGAATTTATATAAGAGTTAACAAACTTAAGGAATTTGTAAGAAAGACGAACTAAAGTTGGTAAATGATGACAAAAATTAAAAGAAAACAAATCAATGTGGTGGGTAACTCAAATAAGAGTTGGTAGCATAAAATTAGTTAGGAAAAAATAATTTGTAAGTCACAAAAATAAAGATTGAAAAATTCACATAATAGTTAACAATTTTAGGGAAAATGAAACTAATAGTCCTTAAACTTTTATTCAATGTACAATGCCATCCATAAACATTTATTCACATAATGTAGTCCTTGAATTATTCTTAAACGTGTAATCTAATCCTTAAACTTCCAATTTATTCAATCCAATCTCTTAACTTTCCATAACAAAATCAAATCGGTTCATCTGTACTATTCACAAGTTTTCATGACGGGGCTAGCCCATTGTCCACGTTGGACTTGCTTTTATTCTTTTATATGAAATTGTTTTTATAAAAAAGCCACGTTGGAATTATCATTTCATTAAAAAAAAGTTATATAGGACTCTTTGTAGGAATTTATCACCGGGGGGACTTAATTGATTGTTTTTTCATGATATGGCACTATAGTGATCTATTCAAAAGTTTTGACACTAAAATGAATGTCATATGTAATTTATGTTACTTCTAGTATCTTTTTCCCTTTTAGCTTATGATCTCTATAATAGTAATCATAGAACCTCATTTATAGTTAGATCGAATTGAAATTCCTTTTTTTAAGAATAAGTGTTTTCATAAGAATATCTAACATCGATATTAATTTATTTATAGCCATTCTAATCTCGATCTAAATCGCATTCCTAATTTTTAGCTGGATGAAAATTTCAAACTTTTGTGTTTTGTGTTATTTATTTATTTATTATTATTTGAGTTTAGTTAAGTCTATAAAATAGAGAATTAAGGTAGCAAGAATATCAACCTAATACAATTATAAATAAAGTTCTGCTTTACTTTTATAGGGACATTACATTAAAATTTAATTAAATGAAGCAATCATAATATTTATAAAGACCAAAAAGGTTTAAAGTAATAAAAAGATAATAATATCTTTTGTTGATTTAGGAACAAATTGAAATGAAAAGATATTTGAAAATCAGAGAATAGTGAAATAATAAAAAAAAATCACTTTTTTTTTAATGGAAAATTGAGGGACTACATTCAACTAATTGAAAGTTTATGGATTAAATTGAATATTTAGGTATAATTTAAGGACCACATAGAACGATTTAAAACTTTAAGGATGACATTACACGTTAAGCTAAAGCTTAGGGACCATTAGTTTCATTTTTCCACAAATTTAAGACATTGGGAAGAAAACTAATAAAATTTGGTAAAACAACTAAAATTTCTTAACAACGTCTTAAATTTTTAAAAAAAGATAAGAAAAATTGATGAATTGCACCATAATAAATGTTGGTAATTTTATAATGTGTCTGTAAGTTACCAACAAGTTAGTGCAAAATCAAATGAGTGGTATTATTTTTCGCCAACAATTTTTTTTAATTATCAATTATTTCATAAATCTATAAGAAATAAACTTTTTTTTTTTTTTTTTTTTTTGGTGTTTGGGGGGGGGGAGGGGAACAGAATAGTGGAATATTTTCTACCTTGTCATTCGGAAATCGATTTTCTTCCAATCTTTAGCAAAATGTAGGAGGGTAGGAGGGTTCCTCGAAGTAATCCATAAAATGCAACTATGGGTGTGTTTGTTTATGTTCTTTTTTTTGTTCTTAAACAGCTTTTTCTGTTTTTTTGTTAAAGGAACAAGAAAAGAACAGAAACGCGTTTGTATGCGTTTTGTTCCAAATCGTTCTTTTATTCGGGAACAAAAAAGAACGTAAAAAAAGAACAAAAAAAAAAGTTGTTTGCTTTGTTTAACAAAAACAAAGAAACACTTCTCTTTTCTTTTCTTTTTTTCTTCTTTTTTCTTCTTTCTTCTTCTTCTTGCTTTGGCCGGTCGCCGGCCTCGGCCATGGCCGGCGGCCTCGCCCAGCCACGGCGAGGCTCGCCGGCCCCGCGAGGCCGAGCCTCGCCGTGGTTGGGCGAGGCTCGGCCTCGCCTTGGGCCGGGCGAGCTCGGGCTCGCCCAGATCCGGGCGAGGCCGAGCTCGCCCGACCATCGAGGCTCGGCCTCGCCTGGATCCTGGTGAGCCCGAGCTCGCCCGCCCGGCCGCGAGGCTCGCGAGCTCGGGCTCGCCAGATCCGGCGAGGCCGAGCTCGCCCGACCATCGGCGAGGCTCGGCCTCGCCGGGCCACCGCTGGTCGGCGTCGCAGCGGTGGCCGGCGAGGCCGAGCCTCGCCGTGGCCGGGCGAGCCTCGCCGTGGCCGGGCGAGGCCGCCCCTCGTCGGCCGGTCGCCGCCGGCCATGGCCGAGGCCGGCGACCGGCCAAAGCAAGAAAAAAAAAATAAAAAATAAAAAGAAAGAAAAATAATGAAAAATAAAAAAACATTAAAAAATTAAAAGAAATAAAAAAGAACAAAATTTACCAAACATATTTATGTTCTTTTTTTATTTTAAACAAGTTTACCAAACGCTCGTTTTGTTCAAAAAGCGTTAGGAATGAGAAATAGTTTTTCTATTTACGTTTAAAAAAAAAAAAGTAAAACACAAACAAACGCACTATCTTGTCAATCATACATTCTTATGAAATAATTCCTCCGAAGACTTGACTACTAGGCCAACCATGACTAGTTCAAATTCCACGAGACGACTTGGATCATGTCTTGTCTTGTCGAACGGATTCCTCATTTGATTTCTCTCGACTCAAGAGCATCCGCAAGAAGTTGTAGAGAAAATGCCTCGACTAGCGTTCGACAAATCGAAGTCCCAGGGTTTTGTCCTGGAATCCCAATTCCGTTTCTGCGCCTGACTGCGCCCTCTTTTGTTCGGTAATAAGAGCGTGCTTGACTTGGCGTTTACTTGTCCACGGCCAATCAACTTGCCGATGACACGTCCTGGGCTAGTGACAATGGTCCTCTTCGTCCTAAGAGAAGACGATTGGATTGGTCTCGTCTAATCCGTCGTTCTTGAGCGATGGGGTCGAAGATGGGTAAGGTGATTGAGCCGGAAGAATTACCAAGAAAATCATAAATTTATTATAATCACACCAATTCAATTTTAAACTTTTTTTTGACAAGTCATAAATTTTTTACAATTATATTAATTCAATCCCTTTAGTCAATTTTGGCCGGCTACGACGTTGACGTGTGACAATTTTTAACAATGTTTTTTTTTTTCAAAATTTATTTATTTATTTTTCTTCCTTCATTTTTCTCTTTTCCCCATAGTGCCGATGAGGCCCTTCGAGAGCCAAGAAGCTCTCGTCGATCGCGAGCAAGGCTACCTTTGCCTGTGGCCCCCAAGGCCACAGTGAGGCTGGCCTTGTCGGCGGCTGGTGAGGGCTTCACAACCCATGCCCAGTGGCAAGTGAGCCACGCTTGCCGCTATGGGAAAAAAAGTAAAGAAGGAAGAAAACCAAAAAAAAAAAAAAAAAAAAAAAAAATAATAAATTCAAAAATTCAAAATAATAGAAGATTACTAAAAATTATCCATGTTAGTGTTGCCTGGCGCCACATTAAAGCCGATTTACCAAAATTGATCGGATGGATTAAATTTACATAATTACAATAGATTTAAGATTGAATTGACCAAAAAAAAGTTTAGAATTGAATTAACATAATTGTAATATATTTGAAACTTTGTTGGCAATTCTCTTTGGTTGAGCCCAACAATGATGGATGCGGGGATAGTGGTGACAAACTCGGTGATTGTTGGAGCGGACGCGGTCGACCCTAGCGGCGGATAGAGGTGTGGCGCCGATGTCGGGCTCGTGCAAAAGTAGAATCCTCACAAGGAGAGTAGAGAGAAAATGTGAGGTTTTTAAGTGTTTAGGTATGGCAAATTGCAAATCAATTTGACAATGAAAAAATATTAGTGGGGATAGATGCGCTTATGGATTTGATAATCGCATGACAACTCAACTTCCAACCAATTTTTTATTGCACATAAATTTTAGGACTTTTAGTTCAGTTACCTCCGAACTTGGAAAGGATGAAGTGATTTATCCAGACATAAGGAGGGATACTGAAATTTTTCTTTCCTAATCCCGACACCCGAAAAAAAATAAAAAAAACTGTCCCCTTTTTGTAGTCGGTTCTCATATTTTGAAACAGAAGTATATCCCGCGACGGTCACATTTTAGCGATAATGATAATAGAAAAACTAGCTAATAAAAAAGGAGGGTTTAATATTCAAACCAAAAAGCAAATCCTAATATTTATCATGTAGATAACGTGGTTCGTCGATTATGCGACATCGGCCATGTGATCATTATATAAAATGATTTTTCATATGATATAGGATTGTGATATTTTATAGTTGGTTCATCTTTCTTCTTTTTTTTTGGTTGGTCGACGTAGTTGGTTCATCTTAAAAGGAGGAATTTATTAGAATTGGTTTAGGTGAGAGAAATTAAAGCAATAGCGTAAGTAGGAATGCATGTTAGGTGCGATTATTACACCCCTCTCGCACCGAAAACGTAGACTAGCAAAGAAGAGAAGCTTCCGAATCTGGGGAAGCCTCCAAGAAATTCATGTCCGACCTTCTCACATGAAAAATACGTCCCTCTCTTTGATTAATACAACATGAAACGACGCGCAATTGTAGAAAATGGAGGAATGACGAGCTCGTGCAAGACCAAGAAGACCAATATTAACCGGGGGAAAAGAAGGGAAAAAGAAGAAGAAGAAGAAGAAGAATTTTCAACAACAATTGATCATCATTCTAGAGGACGACGCAAGAATTGATCCAAGCCGATTATCATTCGTCGAGTTCCCTCTGGACTTTCTCTGCCTCTCCATCCTTCAATACCCAGATTATCTCCAGAATCCTAGATCAGACTCTGCACGTTCCGAACACAAAAAAAATATATATATGATTTTGAAAACTTTACCATATCGAAACCAACGTGCTGATATTGAAATCGTCAGCGGATTAGGCCGGATCCATTTTGAAATTTGCTTCTTTCCTACCTTATTTTAATCGACAATTAATGTGAACGCCGGCATCGCGGCTTGATACGCTCATTGTTTTTGAATTACAAAATATGCCCGTTGTAAACGTATGAGAATTGCGACGAACTTAGTTTTTGATTTGGCCGATAACATGAATTGTCTAACATGATTGTCGCATTACCGCTGCTATTAAAATTAAAGTTTTGGCTCGATATATTGTGATTGCAACCGCAGCTGGAGTTTAGCAAGACAGGTTGATCATTGGAAGTTCTTATACCCTGAATTACTGCGATTCCTTTTTGGAAGCATCCGAATTCCGAGTTTTTCGCAAGGATTCTATCCTCGATACGGCGAAAATAAAAGGGCGGAAAAGAATTCGCAAGCTCTAAAAATGGTGTCCAACTGACTGGCACGAGATTCACATAAATTACGGAGAAAGGAGGAAACTGGAGTTACTTACTGTTGGAACTCGACGTTGATAGAAGTCACGGATGAATTGGCAATGGCTCCGAACGCGGTCTGAGACAGGACCAAGGTGGCGCCGGTGACGGACTGCTTGGAGGCGACGGCTGCAGACGAGGACGAGAGGGCGTAGTCGACAATCTTGATCTGGATAGTGCGTTCGGGGATGCAGGTGCCGGACTTCGACGCGCTGATGCACCGCACCAGGTACTGCCTCCCGCACGCTGCCCCATTGTCCCACACCCCATCACCCGCCGCCGCAAACAGGTTGCTCGACGGGAACTGTGATGGGTCCCCACCGTAGCACTCCGTCGCTAAAAGCAAAAGGGTTAAAGAGAGAAGTCATATAAGCTTTTACGTCTGCCAAATCAATGTAAGTCCATTTCTTTTCAAATGATGGAGAGAACTTCTCTCCTCGTTCTCTCCTTTCCTAGGGTTAGGACTTACGTTGGTATGGAGGGGTATAGTGAGAAGCCGTGCCGACATCGCCGCGGGCCACGAAGGCAATCTCCGAGAGGGCGGAGGTGAGGACGAGGAGGAGACATGGATGAAGGTGTGCAGGGAAACTCCTTCTGATAAACATGTTTGGAAGAAGGAGCGGAGGAGGGAAATTATGTGCATATATTCCATCAAAGTCAACGCTTATTTCTTCCATAAGATGATATGTGTCACGTGACATAAAGGGTAGATACCAACCTCGACATAGAGATTAGGCCCTACAGATTTAATATACAGACGTGCGATGGCAGCTTTGCTGCCAAAATTAATGTGTGAACTTCTGCATTTTCTATTTTTATCTTTGAAGAAATCTTCGACTCTTCAAAGTCGCTCCTGACCAGTCAAACGAGACATTTCCCTTAGCATAAACGCCAAATCGAAACGCGTATTCAGCCGCTACGGAGGCTTTCTGGACGTGTATTGTTCTTGAAACCCGCAGCATCCGTAACCGATGGGACTTTGGAAAATGTGCACGCGAAGTGCTGATCTGAAATTCTTGTAGACCGGCGGATGATCAGGCTGCATGCATGTCAAGGATGCATATGCGGTTCGTGCGCTCTCCATTTCCCTCGATTACAGCGTTCCGGAAGCGGCACAAATTTTTGAAGCCAGCTCGTTGGGCCTCGTGGGTTTGGATCTTGACAACCGGGTGTCGTTCGATGTGGATGTAAATTGAAAGGTGATGGAAGGTCAAAGACGAAGTGTAGTTTTCTTTCTTTGTTGGACAGAACGCCGAGGTGAAGCAATAATTCCAACCGATCGTGTCCAGCACGGGGCTAGTTCTGGGGAGTACAGTGCACGCAATGCCATATCAACAACGTCATTCCTGACCCTGGTTCCACGTCAAAGGTAATTAGATTCCGTCTATTTTGCAGAAAATGAATAACCCTGATCACATGGGAAAGGTAATTAGGCTCCGTTTATTTCGCGAAAATGAATGATTTGAAAAAATATTTTCTTAGAAATGATACGATCCGGCCTTTTCGTTTGGGCCTCATCTTTTAAAGGGATACTTGTAATAACATATAAGGTGACGATCTGAAAAAATATAGAAATGGATCCGGCCTTTTCGTTTGGGCCTCATCTTTTAAAGGGATACTTGTAATAACATATAAGGTGACGATAATATAGGACCTCTCCCAATCAATGTGGGTTTCTGACAGTTACGTAAAGCTTCGACAATAATTAGTCATAATTGCATGGGAAATAAGAGTTTTATTGTGAACATCAAGCTCGAGTGATTGAGACATGAGATGAGATAAACATAAGCAATGGTCTATCTTCTGGATGATTTACAACTATTATGCGACATCAACATTTAGCTACCATTCAAGACCAGAGACAGTGATCGAATAATTGAATAGACCTTCATGCACAATGAAACTAATACGATCATTAAGCTTTAGGAGTATTGTGTTGTCCCTCTAGTTTTTAACCCCTTAAAGCCTTAATTTTAGCAATATTCGCTCTGCCTTTATTTTACTATGATTTTAACTTTAATGTTGGAAGAGCATTGTGACAAGTTCTAGAAGGTCAGTGGCGTTTGATTTGAAACATTGTATTTTCTTAAAGTTGAAAAATATGAGCCAGGATGCGTTTGCATTTCCGCATTTGGCCAAGGGACTTTAGAATCCCAAGTCCAATGCAAATGCCGAACCAAATGGGTAGTGTCACCTTGCAAAAACAACACATCAGTAGACAACTTGTAAGAAGCAATGCAGAACTCCCCTGAATTTGCTCGATGGATATACCCTTTTTGCAATGGGCATCATGTAATAACTTAGTATGTGACGAAAGTTCGGACGAGAATTAGGCCGGAGCCAATGATAGAGACACGTTGAAACGGACTTCGAAGTATCTGTGGATATTGCAATAACTCATGTATGGAGGGGCAAGTTACCACAGCTCCAAGCAACTAGCTGTCAAGACGTTGACTGAATGATTGTGCAGAACATTTCATGCAAAAAGATAAGAACCTTTTCCATCCAATGATTGGACTTCGGCTTTAACTTACCGTGTAGGAGTGTCTGAAGTTGACCCCGGGTCAGCCACCTTGGCGGGCGAGCTGTTCGGCAAAAACCGAGTCTAAACAAGCTGTTCAACCAAGTGGGCATGTGGACCCTGAAGCGAAGGACGCGGAGGTGACGGGAAAGCCACCGTTGGTTGGAGATGCGGATGGTCAATCTTGGCTGCGCAAGAAGAGCCACTGCATAGGGATAAGCCTACAATAAAAGATGGGACCAAATTCGTCACTTTCGATCGTTACTCCGTTTTTGCTGTGAACATGATCTTTGTATTGATGAAAAGACATGAAGATAGCCCCAAAGCCCAGAAAAGAAAAAAAAAAAAAAAAAAAAGGAGGCCGTGAGGATAGGTGAACTAAGGCTCTACTCGTTTTACGGAAAATAATTTCCGGAAAAATATTTCCCGAATTTTCCGGTAATTGTTTCACGGAAAATGGTGTTTGGGGAAAATATGGAAAAATGTCTTTTAAACTAGTAGAAAATTTACACCCTCCAGGCTCTCACTTCCTCCTCCTCCTCCTCCTTTTTTTTTTTTGCTTTTCTTTTATGTTCCCTCTTCTTCTTTATTTTTATGTTTTCTTTTTCTTTTTCTTTTTTTTTAAATTGAGTTTTTCATTTTTTTCATTTTTTCATTTTTCACCTTTGGCGGTTGGCGATAGTCCTGGCAACCAACCACAGGCCAACTCAAGCCTCGCCCAAGGCTAGATCTGACAAGGGTGAGGCTCAAGCTCAATTGGATCGACTAAGCCTTAAGCTTGTCGGCCTTAGTGGACCTCAGGCTCTCTTGGATTAGCACGGTGAGCTCGTAGCTCTCTTGGATCGGTTGAGCCTCAAGCTCATCGGATCTGGCGATTATGTCTTGGTTGGTCGTCGAGTAGCCGGCCATCATCGAGGCACATGACAGTGGAGGAAGGAGGAGGAAGGAAAAGAAAAAAGAAAAAAAAAAAAAAAGAAAAATTAAAAATAATAAAAATTTATTTTTAAAAATAAAATAATTAACAATTCTATTTTTAAAAATATATATTAAATTAAATATTTTTGGTCAATTAACAATATTAAAAAATGTATTTTCTCTCAAAAAATCAAATTAGATAACAAATAGTGGAAAATATTTTCTAGTTAAAATTCAAGTTTTTCGAATACTAGAAAATATAGCCATTTTCTTGGAAAATGGTTTCTTGAAAAACATTTTCAGAAATCGTGATATTTTCTACGAAATGAATAGACCCTAAGAAATGAGCTCTGTGAATATCTTGTTTGATGTAGAGCCACCATTTTCTTTAGCAAGACAAGACCCAAGTATGATGAAGCACACCATTTGAGTAAGGGACCTCCTAACGTTACTGGACAACTTATCAAAGTTTAAGTGTCACAAAGGTTGGAGGTTTAACTCATCTCTTACTTTTTTGCCAAATCTCTTTGCAAAACATGAAGTCGAAAAGTCGAACCCCACACCTATGATACTAGAAACCTTTGATCTTGCTCGAGATTTCAATGTTTGGTCTATCCTATCTCTAACTCTCCTCTCTCTCTTATAAATTTTTGCTCTGCTATTTTGTAGACCACGAGTCGAACCTTGCACCTATGATATTAGCGTGCCCACCCCCAACCGACAGAAATGTTTGATCTTGCTTGAGATTTCAATTTGCAATTCATCCTGTTGCTCCATCCAGATGAGATTAATCCCAAAACGATTATATGCCCAAAACAGACAACAAGCTTAGACCGAGTATGATGTGTCTCTTAGGTAATGGGGCGTCGGTCACAAATTGAGGACTTGAATTTGGTTTTAACAGTCAGTTTGTTAAAAAAATTGAGACCTGTACTAGATCTCGGAACCTACTTCATGCTCCTTTTGGCCAAAAAAAAAAATTACAATTTAGCTCAGCTGCTTCCCGTTCAGGGCTTTTTCGCATTGTCAGGGAAGTGAAGGTTCTTGCTCTGCCTAGAAACCGTTCAGTATTCGTACTTTCCATTCGATAAATGGCTGTTGCATTTATCTGATAAATCAACCAGAAAAAAGCGTCAAAGTGAGGTTTTCTCTGAAAAACAGATATCCGTTAACGTCATGATATGCTTCCTGCCATGTTTTTACCATTTTACACATTCATGTGCAGGTGGGCCATGAAACATTGATCAATCCACTACCCTTGGTCATCTCATTGTTGAAACTTTATAAACACGAGGAGACAGAGGATACTGATTACAGGAACAACACATGGAGTTCACATCAAGAGCTATCCTCGGATCCCTGAGGTAACGATTATACATGCACTCATGGAACAATCCCTCTCTCCATCTTTCTCGTGAAAGGATTCAAAGTATAAACAGTTACTGCAGCTGCCGGATTCCTATGCTTTGTCTGAGGCAATATACAAATACTAGACTTGTTGGATGCTGATAGGAACATGGTTTGAGCCTATGCTACTGCGCCAATTTCACTGGCAGGGTGTTATAAAGCTTCAAGATAGCTAATAAGTTATATCCGCAAAGACGGTGCATCAAAGAATTGCTGGACTCACTGCTCGCTACATCACATACTAGTCCAACTCGAATTCCTCAAGCCATATCAACACTTCATTTCTCTGCAAGTACAAGCAACCCCAAAAAATGCAAGTGAATACTTAACAGGTTATTTATCATAGTACAGTGACAAATCAAACAGCATCTTTGAAATTAGCTTTTTGCAAGTCACAAGCGGCAACCCTATAGAATTGTATGCCAGAGGTGATGACATCGTCTTACCAATGTAAAGCTCCACGTTCGTCCTGGATCATTGTATCTTGCAAACAGACAACCCATCTTTGGTTTGAGCCCATCTCTTAGAAGACTAGAGCGAAGTTCTCTCTCTTTCTCGAGAACAATATCTTCAGTAGTCTCTCCACTGAACTTCAGAACAGCAGCAATACTACCATCAACTTGTCTCAAGCTTATGTTTTCTTGACTGGGATCAGGTACACTGCACAAAAGATATCTTACTACTTTCACTCGATAATACTGAATTTGCTTCACTAGCTATAGGGAATTTTGGCATAACACACCTTAAGAAATTTCAATTGTATAAACTTATATAGCCCCACCTGCTCAAATCTTTCTCCAGCGGAAGAACAAATTGAATCGATATTTTCGACAACTCATTATCAAATGCTTGAGTGAAGACAGGAGTAGTCATTTTCATTTTCTCCATTTTCGAATTCTTCCCGAAGATATACCTGCGCATATTAATTCAATCATCAATATTGTCATGCAAGAAAAGAAACTAATGCTATAAAATAGATGGGCAGAGGCAACTGACCCTGCTACGTCATTAAAACCTTTCGATCCAGACAGCTTGTCTCCGCTTGTTTCTGCTACTAAAAATGGTGCGTACTTTCTTACCTATGGATTGCAGTATTGCTTAATAACAATTCCAAGCAGATATTAACAAAAGTTTCTCAGTGCGTGACTCTTCAATCAAGTATACAGTAAGTGATCAGAAATCAGAATACAAAGAGATGGTTTCAATATGCACACAAATAAATGGCAACATGTTTTCAGGAAATGAGAAGGGATTAACCCAAAAAAAGTGCCCTACATAAATTGATCATAGTCTAGATTATGATAAGAAAAGAGACAACTGCAAAAACTTATAAAAAGAAACAAGGATCAGCTAGTCGACCGTAGCTAGTTGGACATTGATGCCTTCACTGAAGTTGGAAATGTGCATCAGCTTGAAAATGGCCAGATTCACAAAGCAATGAAATGGCATGAAATGCTTCCAGTTAGATACCAAGGAATCTCTTACTCGCATCATGAAGACGTAAAAAACACAGTAAAGCTAATCTAATTTGATCTGACAAGTGGTAAGGTCCTAACAAATGCAACAAAAACTAGATCGTCTCGTTTGCACAACGTAAATTGTTAAAAGATAGTTTCCAAAACACATACCTCGTATTTTCCAGTTCGTTTCAATATCTGATATATGGGAGATTGCAACTCAGGAGTCTTATAGTACTGGAGCTGCACAAATCACAACAATAGCAATGCACAAAGAAGCACAGCTGAATGCATAAAAATACATGTGAGCACCCAAACAGAGGCATGTCACAAGAGCAGAAACTGAAGAGTCATTACCTGTCTGAACACATCCCATAGACCTTCCAGAGAGAAGTATTCATTCTCCTTGATCGAGTCCCAGTAGTCCTAACATGGGGAATCCCTCTTTGAAACATGGGACCTTAAAGTTTTCTATGACTATATAATTGACTCGTAACTCACCACGTGACTGCAAAACTTGCCCGTCTCCGGGTTGATTCCCATGATAGAGGTTCCTGTGAAGACCAGTTCCGGCTTCCACGGAAGTGGCATGAACTTCATCACCATCGTCCATCTGGTCGTTATCTCGTAAGGTCCTGTCTATTCCATCTCAATCAGTTAAAACCGAGAAATTAAGCAGCTACACAGTTACCAGCAGAGTCTTCTCAGAATTTAATGATGTTTTTGCCCCCAAAAAATTATCTACATATATGGTCACTACAGCTGAAATATAAATTCTATCGTCAATGTCTTTCGACTAATGAGAATGATGAATTGCAAGTAACATCTAAGGATACAAATCTCAGTAGAATTATTCATCAACTTGCATTGCCACACAGAAATATAGCACTAAAAATTTAAAAAAGAGCAACCAAGCTCAACCTCAACATAACAAGCTCATCTTCAAAATATCAATCAACGTGACAAGCTCAACCTCAGCATCACTCATCAAACCCAGAACCAGCTTTGACAAGATGAAGCAGTCAAACCTGTTTGGCCCAATGCAACTGGAAGTCCGGCCTGAACACGGTCTTCAAGAAGGCGATGTTGAACAGATACCCACTGATGGTGTCGTGCTTCGTTATGGGGTCCCTGAACTTCACGCGCTCGTCGTACGCCGTCCGATCGATCCCCTGGTCGTCGAACAGGTGCGGGAGGTCGTCGTACAGGAAACCCACCAGCCGCTCCACGTCCACGGCCGATTTCGGCGGGCTCTGCTCCGCTAAGCTGAGCCTGAGAGCCCACTTCGACCGTTGGCCATAACTCACGTCCAACTGATTCAACTTCGGATCTTTCCTCGGGAAAGCGACCGCGGCGGCCCTAGCGGTGGCGCCCGGCCGCCGGAGAGCGACGTGCGGCGGAGGGAGCGGGCTGAGAGTGCGGGAGGAGAGTGGTGACACGGCCATTTTCGGTGGGTGCGATCGATGAGAGGTCGTGATACCGTGGAACGGCCATTTTCTCGTTGGACGTGTGGCGGGACGCCAAACTGGTGACGATGGCGTGGAAGAATCTGAGCCATGAAAATCGACTGGACGCCATGGCATTAGCCCTGGGCGGGGATTAATGGGTGGGCTTCGCCGGGCTACGAGAAATCTCTGCCCCGAAATGGATCATAAAGTTTTTTTCAATCCGTTTTAATGAGCTGAGTTGGTAAATAGAACTACAGATTTTCTCGAGTGATCTATAATACTTCAGGAGCAGGCGATATAGCGTATACGGATGATATTGCAAGTCGAAAAAATCATGCCACAACCACATGCCCGATCCTATGATGTTTTGGATTCATCAACGCACACACTTTCGTAAATGAATATCATATATAATATATACCCTCATGCGTCATTCACATTCATCATTTAGTGGTACTCCAACTTACGACTATATTTTTGGAATATAGCGTTTAAGAATATCTTTAGTGTTGGACTTGGTCTCTATGGAAGGTTAATCATTTCCAACATCAACCCTTTAGTGAATGTCAAAGGATTATCAACTCTTGATGGCCAGGATAGCTGTTCACATCTCATTAACTATGTATGAATTATAATACAAGGGACTTGTAAGTAGTTTCATAGACTTTCAGGTATCCAGGCACTTGTGTCCTCAGACTATAGCAAAAATCATTTCCAATTTCACCTTATGCATTCTCAATACCGTGACGCACATCTTCCTTTGGTTAAAGAAATTAAAGAATTGTTCTTATTTCGAAATAAATTCTCCTATAGACAAATACCTATTTTCGATAGAAAAATATATACGTCTTGTCAACATACATGGAAGATGTATTCCCCTTTCGTGGGGTGAATAGCATTATACAGAGTAAACATGCCACAATCATCTGTCACAGCCTCGTCTCTGATTGGACAGCAAATGTCCTGAAGAAACCCTAAATCATCGGATGGCTGAATGAGCCCAAAACCTCAAATTTATCGAAGTTGTATTGGAATGTCCATGTCTCCTTCCACCCTTCAATCTAACTCACAATCGCATGCATATTGAGTGCTCCTCGCCCCCTCCTCCGTCTTCATCTCCTTCTACTTTAACTCGCCAAATTGACATATTCACCTTCCTTTTCTTCTTAGATTATTTCAGGTGTGTTATCATCATTTGTAGGTGAGTTAGCAGAATGATGTCGTTCTAGGATTAGCGCATTTAGGTTAGGTTCTTTTTTTTTTTTTCTTTTTTTTTTTTTTTTTTGCTTCAATTAAATTTGGTAAATAAGTGTGTTCAAAACGACAACGTTTTGAAATGACATGGAACCTAGCTAACTTTTGGACGGAAGTCATTTGACACCTCAGATGCCACATCTACATTTTGACAGTGGGCATTTTTCTCCAAACAATTAAATTTGGGGATCTCCTGACTAACTTTTTTCATTTGAGGGTATTTTTTGATAGATAGTGTAAAGGTTGGAGATATTTTTTAAAGATATTTGGCTATTAATTATGTGCAAAGTCATTACTGATAAATTGTTTTAGATATCATTATTTCCAGCCTTCTACAATCAGGTATCACCTGTGATGGACCCCTGCTTAAATTTAGAGTTTATTTATTCCGTAGAAAATCAATGATTCTTAAAAGTAATTATTTGTAGAAAAATTAGTAAACCATCAATTTTTGGGATTTTTTTATTAGTATAAATAGTTGATATATAATGAAATGAACTCACCCTAAGCGCTTGATGTTTTATAGTTGCCTTTACTTCCGCAAATGCTTTACATGCATAAACAAACCAGTTTCGACATCTTACAAACAGATGTGTCCCACGTGATTTTTGTATCTTTGTTTAGAAGCCCTCGTCCAAAAGAATATCTTACAAGGAGTCAACAAGAAATTCCATTAATAATGGGCCATTCTGACCCTTTAGAACAACTTGATGAATTTAATAGATCTTTTTTAGGATGACCCAATGACCATAAATTAAAACTATCCAATTTTTACAATGCAATGGGCAGTTGTTCATGGACTATCTGTACGTACCATTTCTTTTTTAGAATTAATATCAGCAATGTAATTCATCCAATGATGAACCTAATACAAATTATAGAGCCATGACACGATCAAACCTGCATGGACTAAATGTTGAATCGAATTGTCCCAATCTCTACTAAGGGTTATTACTCATTTTCATACTTGCCGTTTTATTTTCCAATTTTTTTTCAATTAAGATAAGAAAAGTAATAGTAGAATACTAAATATTAATATTGTAAAACCCTCTTTTGAGAGGCGTATATTATCTTTCAAGCATGAAATATAGCTGGAAGAGACAGAAAAAGGGGAACATTCTCCTCACAAGCCCATGCATCACAAGACCAAACTCAACGGTCCATGTGCACTTCTTGAATTCTTTTTTCTAGTCATTAATACAATGAAGGAGCACCAGAGGCTACATATTTAACTTTAGCTTACTAAAACACATGACATATGATTATACGATAATGAATTAAATGAGCTCTTCTCACTATAACCTCAACACTTCATCAGCTAGAAGAATAATCTCCCGCATAAATATCACGAAAAATAATCGACCCTAGAATTGCAAACTTCACCAAAAGTGGACATAGTAGAGATGATGATAATCAATAGCTAGATGAATTGAATCATGACAGAAAAATCTCATGCAGCAGGAGCGTAGTCATAGCCGCCCCCATCGTCATCGTCGTCCCCATCGCCTTCCGCGACAGCAGCCGGTGCACAGTCACCTCCGTCATCATCGTCGTCGTCATCATCCGCATCAGCTGGCTTTCTCCACCAGTCGTCGGAGTCAATGGCCAGCATTGAAATGGGAATCATCTCTCTCTCTCTCTCTCTCTCTCTCTCTCTCTGTGGAAAGCAGCAAAAATGGATTTCGTGGGTTCGAACCAGTTGATTTGAGAGGCCGATGGTGGTGGTTTTTTATAGGGAGGAAGAGAAGCTGGGTGGACTTAGGCGGGCACGGGCTGAGCGCGTGGGGAGTGTGCACGGCCCTGTGCTGGTCACAGGTTGCCTCCTCCGTGGTCCATGGCCACCTCGGAACCCCCACAACGTGTCGACACTTCAGCCTTATTATTGTTTGGTTAAGTGTCTAAACGAGACTTTCAGGCTCAATCGAGACCAGTCCTTGGAAATTTGTTTGTAAAAACAAAAAGAGTGCATTTTCTTTGTCCCACATAGTTAAAATGGGAGAAAATTGGCCAATTTATAAGTGTGAAGTTTCTTTTGTATATCAAAAAGGAATGATTAGGTGTGAGCTATATCTCATCATACCTGTGTGTGGGTGCGCGAATAATTGCGCACTTAGCACTAATCCCTTTGTTATTTTATTTTTATTCCGTACGGTTATCTTATTAATTTTAATCAATTCAAAGGTTGTTTTGTTTATTGAGAATTTTCGAAAATTAATTAATTAATAAATAATAATTTCGAAATGTTATTTATTAAATAATAATTATTATTTTTATTCCGAATTTTTTGTTTGTCAAGGTTTTTTCAAGACAACCTTTGAATAAGATACGTTTAGTTTGCAACATTTCCCGAAGAGTTGCATTTGTTGTTTTTTAACTTTTTACAAGTGGACGCCTTTGTTCATTTGAGCGATTTTCGAAAGAATGTATTTGTTCATTTTCGCAACTTTTCACGAAAAGAGTTGTCTTCGTTTTTAAGATTATTTTATATATACTTGTCAGATTGAGGAAGAATAAGTGTAATCATTTTTCATCTTTTCGAGTCTTCTTTTTGAAAACTACAGCCATATTTTCAACTGTTTCCTAGAGAAATCCTGGAGAAATACTAGAATTGCTATCTAGTATTCTTATTTTGAGACTTTGTTGTATCCTGGATGATATTTGCCGGTGACCATTAGCAACTTTGTAGGGGTAGATAAATCCTTAAAGAAAGTGATATCACGCCTTAAAGTCCGACTCGAATACTCTAAAAATCCGTCTTCATTGTTCTACCCTATTTGAAGCAATATTTTTCCCAACACCAGTTGCGCTGGACACTTGGACATCTTCTGATGGACATGAAGTCATCCCCGTGTTAGGGATCGAATGGTGATCAACCGTTTGGTCCATCTAAGTCCTTTTTCATCAAATATCACCG
The DNA here is from genome assembly GCA_014182565.1 of Eucalyptus marginata. Classification (NCBI taxonomy): domain Eukaryota; kingdom Viridiplantae; phylum Streptophyta; class Magnoliopsida; order Myrtales; family Myrtaceae; genus Eucalyptus; species Eucalyptus marginata. The sequence continues at coordinate 10,567,954 of CM024587.1, read as the reverse complement.
GTTAGAATTCACGAGATACCTTAATTTTATTACGTTGACATGACTTTTGAATAAGTTCAAAATCTTGCATCCTAACCTTCAAGACACGAAAGCAATCCAAAGTAGACTGATTTGATGATGACACAGCGCGGGCAATTTGTCTAAAACAAGGTAGGGGCAATGAAGATATGATTCACGAGCCCCGCGATTGATAGCTTAATGAGACATTTCTTGGGTGCAATGATCTTGGTCATGGAAAGTGCAGGGCTTTCGGCGGCTGATTAGGTTTGAACAAGTTCATCGTGCCCGCTTTGACATCAAATCGAGAGTAAGTGTCTTTCTTATCAAGAAACAGTGCGTACAAGAAAGTCTTTGTTTTGAGCAAACAGTGCGTAATAATTGTACACGATGAATCATATCAAGAAATAGTGCGCTTTGACATCAGTCCGGCTTCTGATTTTGCCGAGGACACTTCTCATGAGCTGTCCAAAAGATAAGTTCCGCACGACTCCTCGTGACAAATGGGAAACCAGTGCCAGTTCCAACTTGACTTTTCTTTGTTTTTACAGACAGATGTGGGGTGAATTCAGAAGTCCCCGTGCATACATTTCGAGCTAGTGGTCCTTCGCGGATTTTCCATCGTGCAGCCGACTGATTAATATGTGAAACTAGAGCAGACTCAGTCAGTTGAATGAAAAACAAAGTGTAGGAAGGGTTTAAGCTTCATTTCCCATAATTTCTCATGGATGTGAAACTTTAGAGGGCATTCGGTAAAAGACAAGTATAATATGATCTTCTTCTTTTTTTTCCGTCTCGGAAGTGGGAGGGCTTTGGGTTTGGCAATTTCATCCGAAATTTCTGCTGCTAATTTAAGTGGTAATGCGAAGTCTTGAACTTCTATATATATGCTAGTGGAATCAATGTGGGAAGGCAAATAGCCATTCTCATTGAAGCTCGCCAAGATGGACATAGATCCTCTTTTCTCTTTCACCGCATCTCAATCCACGCCACATTCGTGGAATCTCAATATGCTTGTTATAGTTATTTTCAAAAAAGCTAATAACACATTTATTCGTCATGTAATATCTAATCATGTTTGGTTCCAGGTATGCCATCTAGGTTACTAGAAAACATATGGTCGTACATTTGTTAGACTCTAAATTCAGAAATTACAATCTTCTCAACATTTTAGCCATCTCTGATAATCATGGATACATCGGCCTGAAAAGATGGTGAGCTATTTAGATGCATTTTCACCTTGAGGGAGGGAAAATCAAGTGAAGTGATAGAGAAGGGTCCTAAGTAATCTTCTCTGCGTTAGTGTCATGCTTAAAAAAAAAAAAACCTAGATTCGATGTACATCACATGATGACGATGCAAGTGAATTGATTATTAATGTATCGTTTACAATTCTTTACACAATGAGATGACGTTGGTCTTTGATGTGTCTGACGATGATGCCTTTGATCATCAGGCAACTTGAAAAAGTTCTATAACAACGTGCGAAATCCACACCCATCCCTAATATAATTTCAAAATTGGCTCGGCAACATCCGCGTCAATATATAAAGAAGAAAATTCTCCATTGACTATATAGTACCTCAATTATTACATTAGCAGCCCGACCGAGATGACTTCAAGAGAAGAAACCTCAGTTGACTAGATCTACACACGTCACCTAGCACAATCGGCACATGTGGAGACAAGGTTCACACATGATGTGGCCTTCTTGTCCTCACGGCGCGCAATAGTTTACCATAATCAAAACTTAACTAGGGCATTAGTGGCGAAGTAAATTAATCTCTCTCCCTCTCTTCATGCCGCTGGAGCATAATCATAGCCACCGTCATCATCGTCATCGTCGTCTCCATCGCCATCTGCCAATGCGGCCGGTGCATCGCCATCACGGTCTCCTTCGGTGAGCCTCGTAGGCCAGCGTTTGTACTCGAATTCGGCAACGAATTCTTGCACCAACTCCATCGAACCGACCAGCTTCCACACGCGAAACATCATGGCGATGGAGCAAAGATGGGAAGATGAATAAGGGATGAGTTTTGAGATCTTACGAGTCACCTTAGGGTTCGATACTGAGTAGTGAAGTGAGCTTGCGGGCGCGCATATATATAATCACATCACGTGTCGAGAGAAGCGAAGGCACGGCAGGAAGGATTCGCATTAGGTTTTTGGTCCTCGTGCGGGGATGTGGCGAAGTGCGAGAGGGAGTGTGTGGGGCTCGTGTGACCACATGCCGAGGTGGATTCCCACGTGGCGGCCGGAAGGAGCGGCTACATGGCACGACGTATCTTTCGGGGGGACCAATTGGCATGTGTTGTAGCGACAGGCTTTTGGAGAGACTTTCTGTGGGGTCGTGCGCGTTGATTTTGGTAATAGAAATCTACTCGTGATATTCTCCGTGGAATAGCAGCGACGTGCAAGTCCAAAAGGGTCTTGAGAAGCGAATACAATGTCTTCGGATGCGAATATCTAGCAACAAATCTTTGGTTTTTTTTTTTTTTTTTTAGTCTCACTCATCTCTTTTATATATAAGTGTGTATGATGCTAACGAGAAACTTGATATTCTCGAATCTTACCCTTCAATCATTTTCAATAGGGCCGCATGCCTACTGGTGCTTCGATTTCTTAGAAACGACATAGATTAACGTAGAATGATTGATGAGACATAAAGGAAATAATTGTCACTGTAAGTCTTTGACTACTTCAGGCATTTGTCGCCAATAAAACTTTACTTTCTTTTCTCCCTTAGTGAATCGCATTTCCAATAGAATCGTCAATCTCCTTTTTTTTGGGGATATTGAAATTTTAGTTTGTCGAGGATTAAAAGACTATTGTTTCAAAAATTTCCAAAAAAAATAATTCTCGATTTTTTTTATAAGTAAAGGGTTATATAGTTCATCAGCTCTCCACCATTTTTTTCTTAATAAGTAATGGTTATATAGTTAATTTTTAAGTTGAAGGTTTTAATTTCTTCAATCCCCCCCGAAACTGAAATTTTCCTTTTTTCTTTCCATTAATGGCCTCCCCATGGAAAATTATCCAAAAAGCCATAAACTATTGTATTGCGGATAATTTAGTCCTAAATTTTTCAATTTGATAAATTTAGTCATAAACTTTTTGAAGATAGTAAAATATTGCTGGTGTGGACATCGATCGTCTTAGATGGCACAGTTGGTGTTAACGTGAATGATTTTTACAATTTTTTTTAAAACTTTTCTGAATTTTTTGTTTTTCTTTTCTTTCTTTTTTTCCTTTTTTTTTTTTTTTTTTTTTTTTTTGTGCTTGTGGTTGGTCTTGGCCGACCATAGGCAAGGGCAACTCTTGCCCTAACTAGATCTGCGAGGGGTGGCCAGCAGGTCTTATGACACTATCACCTAGGTGAGGGCGGTGCTAAGCTGTGGCTAGTTGTCGACTATCATTGAGACTAGCCACGGGCGAAAGTGGCGACTGGCCACAAGCAAAAAGGAAAAAAAAAGGAAAAAAAGAAAAAAATAATAATTTATTTTTTTAAAAAAATTATAAAATTATCCATATCCATATCAATTATGTACATGGCTAAACCTAAAATAACTACGTTAGTAATTTCTAATCAAAATTATTCAAAATGACTACATTAGAGAATCCTTAGAAGGTTATGACTGAATTGAACAAATCAAAAAGTAATTCATGGTACAATAGATTTGAGATTTTTTGGACGTCTCTACCTATTTCTTATCGATCGAGGACAAAAAGAAACAAGGGATAAGTAATGGAAAAGCAAGAATGGGTGGGTTTAGGGAACCGAGAATGGGCTTGGCCTATGTGGCACCAAACTTTGAGACTATTCTCCAAGCCTTTCCTCGTGCATGGCGGATTGCCAGTTAGGCCCAACACAGTCCTTCAGGCATTCAGACAATCATTTGTTTCTATCAATCTCCTTCGCAGGATGGTCAATTGGAACAAGTGGACTCAATTAATTACACTTTCTAATCTCTTTTTGTTAATCACAATTATCTACAGCACATTAATATAAATTTTCCTTAAAATACTAATTATTTTAATAAAAAAAGGCAGACCATCAAACTGTTTTGAAATTTCATACACAAAAATCATTTGGATCTCCAAATATACATAAAATCTAGCGCCTTTCCCGAATGGAAACAGTGGAAGTTTGATTCGATTTTCTGTCATGTTGAGCCAAAGCAACATGAATATGTCCGAATGGATGAAGGGAAGGAAGATGAATTTTTCTGCCACCCAGGTTGGACTCTCATAAGGAGTTCCTTCGCTATCCTCTGTTTGTAGTGGAAATGGCGAGAAGCTTTTGTCGAGGGAAAAGAATGAAAAAAAGGAAGAGGAATACAAGATAAAATAGTAAGGAATTAAAAAAGAGAATTATAGGATCATTGATTGTTTAATTTAAGAAAGAAGGTGAAAAGTGGAGAGATGAGACAGAAATTTTGGTGAGTTCATTAAATAGGACGCATATGAAGTCATAATAGGGATGAGCATATAGAAGCACTCGAATGGAGAATCTCCTAGACTGGATCAAATTGGACGGTTTTGGGTAGTTTTAGGGGGTACCAATCTGGTTTTGGCTTCCATAAAATTGAAATTAGTGATTTTCAATTATGTTTCTAGTTCCAAGATGAGAACCAGACCGGACCGATTTATATTTATTTTTGTTATTTTTTATTTTTAAAGAAGTAAAATGTAAACCCAAACCCTAATCTCTACTTACCCCTTTCTTATTCTTAAATATCAAGCAAATCTTTGTTTCTTTCATATTGCTGCGCCCATTCATCCAACTTTCTCCTTTTGTCTCTTGCTTCTTTCTTTATTTTACTTTCTTTCTTTTCCTACAAAGATTCACCGATTTTGCTTCCTTTGCTTACTCGCACCTTCCTTAAATTTGTGAGTCTGTCATTTATAGAAAAGAATCCACCTGATCCTTCTCTTTTTGTCAAGTGTGTCCCTACAATCATGGCCCCCTCATCTCTAAATCTTCTTCGCAAATCTTGGATGAATGCTAGTTTTGAATTGTGACATGAATTGTCAATTCAGTTAATCCAAAACTTTTAGCAAAGATATGTGAATCCATAGGTTCTATTGGACCACTCAAGGATGGATCAAACCGGTCCCAAGACCAGGTGGTCCAGTTGCTAACTCAAAAACGAGGAATCGATCCTCCTAGTCCGATTCTCAATAGAGAACGGATCGGATTGGGAACTAATCACATTTAAGCCACAAAGTGCATAAATTATCTTCCTCATATAATTACTGCCATTAAATCCCATTATATTTCTTTAGACTCATGAAATTTTATATTCTAAATAACAAAAGAGTGCTTGAGAATTTAGGCTTCAAAATTACATTGTGGGTTAAAATCAATTTAACATGCGAGAAGACTTCAAAATGATATTTATTTTCTATTTTGAAATTAGAAGATGTTAGTTTTTTTTTTTTTTGTGATAAAAATATTCCAAATCACTAGGATATACGTATGTCCAGCGGTCCTACACCAAAATCACAAATTAAGATATTGCAATCTTAAATCGGGTAGATCATTTTTAGGAAAAAAATTAGTTTAAGACTGTCGATTTTGTCAGCACATCATTGCCTACTGGTCAAGCACGTTACCCTTGTCCCACCATGATGCGAGTGAATGACCAGTGATGCGCTTAAGCTTGAGCCTCCCTTGTCACAAATTACCCAAGATTTGTGAGACTGAGAATAGACTTAAGAATCGGACTTGTGACCTTCAATTGGAGCTACGCATGAGGGCTTAATAATATTGTCGAAACTCAGTGATAAAACTAAAGAAGCATCTCCAATATAAAAAGCAAGATCTTCTAGTTCTGATGCTATATTAAATGGCGTGTTGCACCTCCATTTTAACAATCAAGTGAACTGTTAGTAGAAGAAAATTTGAAACTTTGACATCCTATTTTGCATCTTAATCATCGTGAGTGTGGGACCCTGATGTGTCTTCGATGAGTCATACTTCACACTTTTAAAAGGCTAATTCTCTAAAGAACCCTTAACTTTGAGTCCAATTTCAATTTTGTCCTGAACTTTTCTACAAAAAATTCTCAAATTTTCACGTTAGTCCCAAAACTGCTTACATGTTCAAAAATTATCATTGGTTTTTTAAGATTATCAACATTAAGGTGTAGGGTGTTGATGAAAATGCGGGTTTCGATGGACCTCCATCTGACTTTGATATTGATAATTTTGAAAAAACGGTGGAGATTTTTGGACCCGGATTTGGGATCAAATTGAAAGTTGAGGAGGATTTTGTAGACATAACAAAAGTTTGAGATAGAATTAGGATTTGGCCTAAAGTTGTGAGTTTTTTTTTTTTTTAAAGGAACTAGGCCCGACGGCAGAAAATGTTCATTCTCACCCACCCTTTTGCTCTCAACATTATCTGCATAAAGAAAATTATATCACGGCCTTACGAGTTCGTCCGCATCCCTCCTGTGCAAAATAATTAAACCTTAAAATTGTGGCCATCAGCGTTGGGGGCTTCCGACCCATCTGACATCAGTGGATAAGACTGAGCGTGGGATTTCCATAATACGTGCTGCCCCTTCTGGATTGGCCTTGAAATATCAATAAAAAAAAAAGTGGGATTGCATCACCATTTTCCTCTCCACCAATCATTCAATCTAATTTATGATTAGAATGCCAAAAAATAAATGTGCCCTAGAGCTCGCGTGCGGTGTGCTTACTGCATCATTAGGTGACACTAAATTACAGGCACCAGTGCCAATCGCACATAAAAGTCAAGATGCCATTTAGCAAGAACATAAGAATTTTCTTTCGGTAGACATTGATGATTAAAGAAGCAATCGAGCGTTGTTAATGTTAGGTTTCGTTACATCATGAGAATTTGATGCGTACCTGGCTTTCGAGTTGTACATGTCGCTAATGTAACGATAATTATGTAAGTGTTCTTTATGCTATCCATATACATAAAAGAAATTTTTTAAAGTAAAGGAAGCCATGGGGACGTTTGTATCAGCCGCCCAGCTCTTTTCATCCACGCAAGGTGAGTCTCATTGTGCGCAATGTCGCGTCGGATCATGCGTCTTGTCCCTGTGGCCACAAACTTTTATATGCTTAATTTAACCTCTTCCTGTCCTTTGCTTGTGAAAGTGACCTTGCTAACCTAACGAAGATTATTAAAGAAAAAATGACATAGATTATTTTTAAATTATGACTTAAATGTGTAATGTGATATTTAAATTTTTAATTTATTCTATAGTCCTTAAACCTTAGCTCAGTGTATAATGTCGTTTTTGAACTTTTGATGCATATTTAAATTAGTTTTCGAATTATATGAAAATATTCAATGTTATTCCTGAATTTAAACTAATAGAAGAATAAGATTGGTTTTTTTTTTCATATAGTTTAGAGACTAGTTTAAATATTTACTAAAACTTTAGAGCCTTTATTGAACAAATTAAAAGTTTACAAATCATATTACACATGGGTCAAAATTAAGAGACTAATTTTATCATGGTCCAATTAATAAAATATGTTCCCAAAATCTGGACCGACTTCCACTATATAACATCCGTCACGAGCTCGTGAATTGGGAACAATTTTCCCTCGCCGAATCCATGGAAGAACATCTGAGTTATAACAGCTCCAATCCATTAGGGTTTTGCCTCCTTCCATCTGAGCTCATCCAAAGCATCCTCCTGAACTTAGCTCTGCCAGAGATCGTCGGTCTGAAGCTGGTGAACAAGACCCTCGCCACCGTAATCTCTGACCAGAGTTTCGTCCGCGAATGCAACACGAGATTGAGCTCGGCTGCGTGGCTCTTCATCTTCAAGAAGAGGTGGTCCAAGGATGCGATGCTCATGGGCTTCACGGACCAGTCAGCGTCGAACCGCTGGTTCAGGATTTCGATCGCCAAGATCTTGGAGCCCGTGGTTTCGCCGGGAGAGGTCCTCTATTTCTTGACGGCTTCCGGGAGCATTTTCTTGTTTGCCTGCAATAGAGACAAGGAGGTGATGGCGGTCGATCTGATGGCCAAGAAGGTGAAGAAAGTCCCGCCGAGCCCGTTGGGTCCACGGGGCACTTCTTCCTGGAGGAGGTCCGGGATGAAGCTGGTTCCGGGCGGGCCTCCCGGGTCGGGCCGCTTCCGCTTCTTGTTCGCAGAGCTGGTGGAGGATCGGCCTACCCTGTTTGTGTACGACTCGGAGACTGATGATTGGAAGAGGATGGAAGCGGAAGAGGCCGAGGGCCGGTCGCAAAGTCGCGGTGAAGGACTCGACGGACGCATCTTTCTTCATTTGGTCAATGGACCCGGGTCGAACATGATCATATCATGTGGATCCGAAAGCCTAAGCCCTTTAGTTCTGCGGCCTGGATTCAGTGGAGGAGGCGATCGAGGGCGGGAGCCGAACGGTAGACTTGGTTGGGATTGCTCGGCCAACCTCATACATGTGTACGGCGATGGCCATGTGATGATAGTGAAATCGAGTGATGGCGACGCCGCACGTAAAAGGACGAGATTTCTGGAGAGAATTGAGATATGGGGCTCGAGCGAAGATGGTAGAAACTGGGAATTTGTATCGGAAATCCCAAGAAATTTGGTCGGACAAATTGAGAAGCCCTACGGGGTTTTGATGGGCTGTTTGGAAGAAAGAGGAGGGATCATTAGGGCATGCTTGGTGAGTAATTGTGAAGGTGCGTGGGACATGATATGGCTATCTTATGACAAAGCAAGGGATCACTGGGCTTATGTCCCAATTCCTGATTCCAAAATGACGGGCTCAAACTTGGCAGGAATTTCCTTTTCAACGGGCCTAAATCTATAAAAAAATGAAGTGCATAGTTGAACATGAATTTAAACACCTGTATAGTTTGAATACTCTCGTAGCTGCATGCATTCAATTTATGTGAATTCAATTTACACAAGTCGTCAGGTTAATTGGATGCACGGAAAGATACCTATGATATGACGACTCACATGTATTGAACCTATAAGAATCGGATGCATGAAAATAATTTTTCCGTCTTGACAACGAAAATTTATGAATGTTTTAGGCTTTTTAGTTTGTCCCTAGCACAGAGATGGTGCTCCGCATGTGCATCAACCGTAAGTATGATCTTCCTAGAGAACAATTCCGAGTGACATTTGTGGCCGTTCCTCAGTTTCCGGACAGCCCGATCATGACGAAATATTGGGAGGGAAAACATGTGATCTTATATTACAGATAAACCAAAATTAGATTCAATGTACAAATGACAACATATGAACATGCACACAACAATTAACTTCTGAGTTTTAGGAACACACAAGATATGTGATCCAGCAGTTGAATCTTACTTTAATCACGCAAATAAGAGTTGCATGTAGCAAATCACTCATAAAAATATGGACAAATGACATAACTTGATTCTTAAATTTTGGTCCAATGCATAATGTAATCCTGAATTTTTAATTTGTTTGATATGATCCCTGAACTTGTGATACATATTTAATGTAGTCTTTGAGCTGTATAAAGATGTACAATGTTGTTCTTTCATTAATTCATGATCAATTGCATGTAGCAAACCGCTCATAAAAATATGAGGAAATGATACAAATGGCCCATAAACTTTGACCTAATGTTTAATATAGCCTTATACTTTTAATTTGTTTGATGTGATCTCTGAACTTTAGATTAATGTGTAATGTGGTTCTTGAATTTTTAATTTATTCAATGTAGTCCCTGAGTTATATGAAAATATTCACTATTGTATTGACAACATCGAATATTTTCATATAATTTATGAACTAAATTGAGTCAATGTTGCTATGCTCTTCTAGGCAGGCTACGAGTCTAAAATTTTTTTTAAAAAAATTACAAGTATTTAGGGATCCCTTCTAATTGGGGAGAAACAAAAAGAAAAGAAATACAAATGTTTGCTTGGATTATTGTGAGAATTAATTTGAAGCAACCATCATACTTGCCGACCATCGATGAATTGATCAAATTAACCAACCAAAGTTATCTTCAGTCATTATTTATTGAACATAAGCAATGGCATCAATCTGTCTTCTTTTTTCAACCCGCAATGTCTTTACTTGCTCCCTCCTTAACCGCTAATCCCATTACTATTTGTCTTTGGCTTCCTATAAGAAGAAAGATAAGTTCATACTGGAAGAGTTAAAATTCTAACTTTGTGTCGGGATCTACGGGCCAATGGACAGTCTTAGGTAGATAGTTTCTATGGGATGTAGGCCTCCCAAAAGGTAATGGAACCTTTATGTTTTAAAAATCAAAATTTTAATTATTTTCTTTCTATTTTTTCCTTTTCTTTCTTCTTCATTGGCCGGCCACGTCAATTGTTGTTGACGGGCCATAGGTAAGCTAGAGCCTTGTCGACTTGTGGCGAGGTCAATCTCATTTGATGTTGTGAGTTTGAGCCCCACCATATCCGACCACCTGGGCAAGACTCGAGCTTTGCCGAAGGTCGACAGAGTCTCAACAATGCCTAGCAACCTCAGCGAGGCTCGAGTCTATCTAGGTGGTAAGGTCTAGTGAGGCCTAAGCTCAATCGAGGCCGGTCGGGTGAGCTAGGGTCTCACTAGATCCAATGAGTTGGGTGAGGCTCGAGCCTTGCCAAAGGTTACTAGGGCCTCGCCAAAGGTTGGGCCTCGTCGAAGGTCAAGCCTCGTTGACGTCTAGTGACTTTTGGTGAGGCCCAAGCTCGGCATAGGTGGTTGGATGTGGTGGGGCTTGAGCTCGCTTATGGGTGCAACCGGCCAATGAAAAAAAAAAAAAAGCAAAAAAGAAAAAAAAGGAAAAAAATTTTTTTTTTTTAAATAATAAAAATAAAAGGAGAAAGTATCTAATGAAGGAAAGTAAGGTGAAAAAAGGTAGGGAAAAATTTTCATCTTTCTCAAAAATGGAAAACATTTTCCCTATTTTAGATAACTTTTTTTCCTTCATGAAAAAATGTTTTCCCCAACCAATTCATTTTCCCTGAAACGGTAACATTGGAAAATCCGAAAAATGTTTACTTGGAAGTTATTTTCTACGTGAAACAAATGGAGACTTAATTAGTGTTAATACCCAAAAAAATCTCAAATTTATATATTTGTGACAAATTTACTCTAAATTAATTTTTTAACAGTGAAAAATCCTAAATTGGTATACACCCGTAACAAATTTATCCCGATTGATTATTAAAAAAAAATCATAAAGTAATACATTTGTGACAAATTTACCCAAAACTAATTTATTTGATTGCCAAAAACCACAAACTAGTATATTTGTGACAAAATATAACTTTTGTTAAATTATATTAATATCACAAAAAAAATGTATAACTATAACAAATAAATGATAAAATCTCAAATTAAGTACGTTCAATTACTGTTATGTATCATTCAACTTAATAATTCGATAGTAAATATAGTAAATTTGTTACCAGTATACCAGTTTGGGATAAATTTATCAAAAATATATCAATTTAAGATTTTTGATAATAAAAAATTAGTTTTGGATAAATTTGTTACATGTATATGAGATTTTTTAGGTATTAATCCTATTAATTATTTTGTTCGAAACGGTTCTCGAGAGTAAGGGAACCGGTTCTGTTCCTAGACCGAGCCGAAACGCTTGAGGATCGAGACACGATTTTGGAGAGCTGAGACTATCTCCGGCGAGGCGACGAAGAGAGAGAGAGAGAGAGAGTGAGGGAGGGAGGATGACGATCGACGACGAGAGCTCTGTATACGTCGGAGGCCTTCCGTACAACGTCAACGACGACTCCCTCCGCGACCTCTTCGCCATCTACGGTTCCGTCGTCGCCGTCAAGGTCTGTTCCCCCTCGCTTCGCAATTAGGGTTTTCGCCTCATTTCTTGTCGATAGCTTGCTGAGTTGTCAGTAGCTCTTGGCCCGGACTTGGCCGGCGTTGCTCGTCATCTGAGCTTTAAGTGATGGTTGTTTGAATTGAAGTAGCGAAAGTTTGGATTGCAAGCGATCGATCCTCTCTATTATTTTTTTTTTTTTTGGCGCTTTTTTAGGGTTTTATGTAATGCGGTGCGAATTTGGTTTTGCAGATTGTTAATGATCGTTCCACGAGGGGGAAATGCTACGGCTTTGTCACGTTCACGAACCCGAGGTCGGCGATCGATGCCATCAATGACATGGACGGAAGGGTATGTGGTAGAAAATCTTTCCGGAGTCGTACTCGCCGATGTTGAGTGCGATTCGGCTGCTTTCGTTTGCTCGCTCGCTTTTTGATGGGATCTTTGACGGTGTTGCGTTTTGTGTTTAGACTATCAATGGACGGGTGGTTAGAGTTAATGGGGTGAAGACTAGAGGAGGTAGATGGGGCTTTGGTCGTGACGGATTGCAACGGAGCAATGAGAGGGGCATGGATCGAGAACGAGATAGACATAGGGAAAGGGAGTATGATCACGATAGGGACAGGCATTTGGATCGGTACAGTGACAGGTCTAGAGAGCGAGGTCGGTCTCGAGACCATGACCTAGACAGGGAGAGAGAGTACGAGCATGCTCACAGTCATGATTATGAAAGGGATCATCTCGTGGATAGAGATGAGGACACCGGCAGGGATGTGGTTGACGATGAGCAAGAGCACAGCAGGGAGCACGTAAGGATTCATGAGATGGACGCAGATGGTGATATGCCGATTGACAGAAGGGACCTTAATGATGCAAATCAGTTTTCAAGGAAGCGGAGAGGGTAAAGAAACTCTATGTCAAGTTCAAGCTTAGTTTTACTTTTGCATTGTTCGCTTTCTTATTTTTCAATAAGTTAGACAGATATTAGGAAAAAGGCAAAGGAAATCAGGCAGTAACACAGTTATGGAAATGGGACATTATGGAATTTGAAATAATAAAAAATCTCTCCCCAAGAATGGAAGCCATTGTCTTTTTAATCTAGAGGATTTTGTTTCACAATTTTTATGTAATTTTCCTCTAAGGGGACAGATCTTTTATTTTAGTTGCTGCATGCTAAGGTGGCCACCCTCCAGTGTCAGTCAAACTTCTGTCCTATAAAATCACAGTTCTTTACAAAGTAAAGAGTTCTTCAATTTGTATGATGTGTTCATGGATTCAGTTAGTTGTTGGGTGAAAGATCCTTCAATCTGCTTTGGTTGTTGAGTTATTAATTTGAATCATACAAGCCCAATTAACTGTCTTGCGATGTTTTGTTGTTCTGAACAGAGGATGTCTGTTGTGTGTAAACAATTCGGGTGCAAGTAGTAGCTTAAGGTTAATCCTGACTGAGTTGAACTATCTTCATGCTTCTTCTATGTCCTTCTGTGGTTGCAGTTCCAGTCCTAACAGCCTTCATAGTAGGGAACTTTCATCAGATTTGCTTTATGATAGTTATGATCAGGTATGTAAGCTTTGGAGTCTCAAATTTCATTTTTAAGCTTCTGTGCTGAAGGATTAAGAACCATCTTTCCATTTGACAGACTAAAGAGCAACTGGAGATTTCAATTCAGAAGCATGAAGAACTGAAAGATGAGGTTGTATTCCACTACATGATTTAATCTCTTGCTTGAGAGAAAAGAATGTTCCTTAGTTCTGTAGAGATCTGTTAGCTCCTAAAAGAATGTACATGGGCAAGGAGAAAAATTAATAAGGAGTAATTGGACCTAGATTGTCTCGTTTCAATTTAAACAGCTGAACCAGGAAAAGCTGCCTCAAAACCTGGTCTTGGCAAATTCTTCTTAATCCTGTTCTTATCTGAAGTTGCTTGTGGGCAGATCTCTCATATGGAAGAGACGTTGGATGAAAAGCAACAATTTATCTTGGAACTGCAGAAGAAATCTAAGGTAACTTTTAAGGTGTCCCAACACAATGGAATGCTGAATTGAGGATGTTGCTTTTTTTTTTCACTCCTTTAAGTTCTTTCCGGTTATGTCAGTTGTGGCTTACCCAGCTCGCAATATAATTAATTGGATTTGATGTTGACTGCAGAAATTAGAGGATTCTTTGACCTCTGCAAAAAAACTAACTTCTCGACGCAAGATGCAGTTGACCAAGGTATTTTGGCCAATATTCTGTTGGTTTTTAATTTTCAGCTACTGCTTAAGAAAATGCCTGAATTGGGGAATATTTTTTTGTAGCTTCACAAATGCTATCTTCAAATCAGAGACTACAACAGCAAACTTAAAAGCTGTGAACAGGAATTGCAGGTTAGCTTTTTCTTTCTTTGTTTTGTTGGTGATGCAGAGTTGCAGGGAGTTCTTTCTCCTGCATACTACGGTTGTTCTTTTGTAAGTTTCAAGCAATGATAAAGTAGGAAGGGATTGCTGCCAACTCCATTTTCCCTCCACATTTACGAGGAATTTATTTTGATTTAGTTCCTAAGGCTCCTTTTTATTTCTAGCATGTGGAGAGGATGGTAAACTCAATGGTGAACATTGGTGAACTACTTTTTGTATTTTTTTTTTATTAAGTTAAATTTATTGCTAGTACATCTAACATTATTTTGTTTTGAAACTTGAAGCTTCTTGAATTTTGTAAAAGGATTGTAGCATTGGATAAAGAGTACAGTCACTGCTGTTGATCACTTTTCTAAATAGCATTTATCATGATTGAAATTGTTTTACTTTTGCTGGCTATTGTTTTTTTAGATCAAAGAAGTCATCATGTATTCAGTATATTAAAAAATAGTGCATATAGTGGCGTGAAAAGTACCTTTTTGGGCGTGTATGTAGTGATTCAATTCTGTATTTCTGTTTTAGCCCACATTCAATACATCATATTAGTAAGGTAAATATTTTTTAAAAAATATTGTGTACTGCAGTATTGAAAGCTACGTAAATACCAAAGAAATTTGTTCTCTGAGTTTAATGGCTGAGTGGATTTTAATTGGACTTTCAAGTTACTTGTTCTGATTTGGTTCAGTCAAGGCTGCATTTGGACCTGAGTTTTCCCTGTTAGCTTTGGTTTTCAGTTTTCTGCGATTTATTGCCCATTCCAATTTTGAGAAAACTTTGGTGCTCTGAAGAATGGGGGGCTGGGCATGACTTACTTTTTTCTTAGCTGCGTGGTTGCATTTATATCTTTCCTTGAGTTACAAGTGATTGGTAAATGAGACTCCATAGAGAGAACTTTTAGCATGCGAATGTATGCTTTTCTTGAGTTTGATTAAGGTACCCTTGAGATATTGATTGCATGGAATGTTGTCTTTGTTGAGATTGAATTGCTTTTCTGGATTTGGGAAATCAGGTTAATTCACAAACTGTTTAGAACTCTAGAATCTTCTGTAAGAGACGGAACAAGAAAAGATGAGTGGATGAGCAGTGTTGTAAATTAATATTCTTTTTCCCTTTGCAGTCCCTTGTTGATTCGGCATTGGCAGAAAGTGACTTTGGCAACGATACTAGCTTAAGGCGTGGAGTACTGGTTAATGGCAATGTGTGACACGTCACTGAACTGTCAAATCGAGAAGCATGATGGAATCTTGGATTAGTGTGGAGTTTTGTTTTCGGGTATGGATGTAAATCTGCATAGAGATGCTGAATTTATGGGGATTTAGATATTTGATGTATGCTCGTGGATGTTAGAATCTCGTCCCATGTCAACTGCCAGATGAGTTCTTGGTTTACCTTTGTTCTGGTTGTAGGGAAAAATTCTTCTTATGACAGCTTATGGAAAGGAAAAACATTACTTCAGGCTTCAGAGAGCAGAGAGTACCTTTGCAGATTAATAATGGAGCATTATGCTTTGTAAATGAATGGTATCGACCCAATACATTTGATGGGGAAGGTACTAGCATTCTGAAATTACCTTTTCCTTGGGGCTTATTCTCAATTTTTCTGTTCTTGTTCTTTGGAATAGAAAAAGAACAGAAATCCATTTGATAATATTAGTTAGTTTTAATACTCTCGAAATAGATAAGTAGTTAGGGAATAGGTTTCGAATATAAATAGAAAAGCTGAAAAATTTATTTCTTGCTATAGGGAACAATTTCTAAATTAGGTCATTTTCTTTTCTTTTTTTTTCTTTTCTTCTTCTTCCTGCTCTTCTTGAGGGTAGCCTTGCCATAACTTGGTGAGGTTGAGCCTTGCCCAGATCTGGCGAAGTTGGCTAGGCGAGGCCAGCCTCGCTAGATTTGTACAAAGCTACCTCACTTAGCCACCAACAAGGGTCGACCGTGTTTAGCCAAGATCTAGTGAAGTTGGCCAGGCGAGGCCAGCCTCGCCAAATTTGTACAAAGCTACCTCACTTAGCCACCAACGAGGTTACTTAGCCACCAACAAGGGTCAACCTTGTTTAGCCACCGCAAGGTAAACTTTGCTTGGCCATGGTGAGGGCGGCCTTGCCTAGCCATGGTGAGGCTCACCCAAGGTTGCCGACCATGGTGGAGGCCCAACGATTGACTAGAGGAGGAAACTAGAGGAGGAAGAAGAAGGGAGGAAAAGAAAAGAAAAGAATATAAAATAAGAAAAGTCTGAGAAAATTATACAAAAATAAAAGAAGTTTTATGTCATTTGTACCAAGTGGCTGTTAATTTTTTTTTATCTCGGAAATGAAAATTTTATAAGGTTATCAAATGCATTTGAATGCTTAGAAACTTGTATAGGAAATAAAAATGAAAAACTATTTATGAACAAAAATTAAAATTATTCTTGATAAAAGATCTAATTCTTAAGTTTATGAAAAAATGATACCAAATGCCAATTTTGACCGGATTTTCTTGGCGGGCGCCGGCCGGCTGGCGTGGCGATCGGCGCCGGCGTGGACAACTTTTAATAATATTTTAATATTTTTATTTTTTATTTTTTATTTTTTTTTTTTATTTTTATTTTTTTATTTTTATTTTTATCCTTAGCATAAAAGATCTAATTCTTAAGTTTATGAATTTTGTGATACCCCGGTCATTAGCATAATGACTGATAAAAGAACTTATTCCCTAAAATACTCGGTGTCGCTATGACCTTTCTTGCTTCTGAATATGATGACGAGTATGTACGTCTCCCTATTCCTGCTACCATTGTGGAACCTTGCCTGATATTTTGTACAACCGTCTATTCTGGTTCATAATTATTAATCTAAGGCGGTCCTTGTTTTCATGGCTTAAAATGGGGAAAATTTTCCTGTTTTACTCCGTTAAGCACAAGAAGAAATGCATGCGGTGCATCCGAGCTATGTGCATAGGTTGTTTTCGCGAATCACGTTCAGCCAAATAAGAGATTCATGAGGAAAGGATGATGTAAAATTGCAGCAACTGCTAATACTCCACTTATTTTAGTTTCCTAGACTCTCCAAATTTTGACTTAAAAATGATGCAATTTTAGATGGACTTTGTCTTCACAGAGCGAAAAATCAACGAGGCTCCTACAATTCAATGACATGCAACGAAATGAACCAACTAAATAGATTTCTTGACATACAATGACATGCAACGAAATGAACCAACAAAATAGATTTCTTGACATACGTGACTGCCTTCCCTGTTGGTACCTCAAATCCAATCTTTACCACGAGCCTTGGAAAAGTTCAGGTGTTCCCGAGTCAGTTTACAGCTAACTTCAATTGCCAGCAGATCTCAGTGATTGGAATGGCTATTGACTGAAAGGTAAACCTGACTCACATTTGGAAATTAACGTTTAGTTACATTGAACTTGAAGCCCGACCAGAGTATACTAATCCTCAGAGCCACAGACACTTGGATCCTGGTCCTGGAGATAAAGCAGTGAAGAGCACCAAAATTGGTAAACTTCCACTTAAGGAAGGTGCTTCCAAAATATAGACATTTTCAATTTCCAAGATTACGATTTTTAATAAAGTCATTCAATGCCAAATCTCAAAGGGTATTTACTAGAATTAAGGTGCTCAGATATTCCTCGTTCTTATTAAGAAACAAGAATCTGATGATACCGTCTCTTGCTATCTTGGAACGTCAGAAACTAATATAAATGGAAGACAAGAAGCATGATTTGGGGCGTTCTACATTCCGCAATCCATTTGGGGCGTTCTACATTCCTGAATCTGTGGATTGCGAGGCAGACGATGGAGCTAGGGCCCCTTAGGACTTATTCAAATGCACGTAGCATTCACAGTGGCAGTAGGAATCGAGAAGATGATGAAGAAGCTCTCAAATGGGCTGCTCTTGAGCGTCTGCCAACATACCAGAGAGTGCAGAAAGCGGTTCTGCATGGAGTTACAGGAGAACTTAAAGAAACAGACCTCAAGAAACTCGGGATTGAGGAGAGGCAAGGTTTACTGGATATGTTTCTGAAGAGTGGTGATACCAACGAAGAATTCCTGCAGAAGCTCAAGAACAGGATAGACAGGTTAGGTGTACTAGCATTAGAAGAATGAGATGATGCTAATTCATGCCTTTATCAAGATGATTCTTTTTGCAAGAAGTTTATACAGATGTTATTGCAAGTCGAAAAAATCATATGCAAATTCCCGCCTTATCTGTATATCAAGTATATACGTGTTATTTATATTTTTTGAAGAACAGGGTTTGTCTCATATTACCTACGATTGAGGTTCGATTCCAGAATCTCAATGTCGAGGCAGAAGCTTACGTGGGTGATAGAGCTTTACCGACAGTATTCAATTCTTTTGTCAACTGGCTAGAGGTACTCCTTTAGAACTGGAATGAAAATTCAATTATGAGTTTTTTTCTCTTCTTCTTTTGGTGTTGTCATTCTTGAGGCTTTCATAGTGATTGTCTGTTCTGTCGTAAAGGATGTAGGAAATTATCTTCATCTCCTTCCGAGCCATAAGAGAAGGTTTTCTGTTCTTCATAACGTCAGTGGTATTTTAAGACCTGGAAGGTACCTTATTTTGATTAATCATTTAGCCAACTTTCTTCACTTTTGTTAATCCTGTCGGGTCCATAAATATTAAGATTGCACACTTCTTAAATTGTTTGCAGAATGACCTTGCTGCTGGGACCACCTGGCTCAGGCAAAACCACCTTACTCAAAACTTTGATGGGAAAGCTAGATCCGGAACTGAACGTACGACAACCTTCTTCCAGAATTTTTCTTCCAGAACATTATAATTCCTATGGCATTCAGTATTTGTGTCAGTCTTCAATCATCTCATATTTTCCTTGTCAATTGTAGTTTTCAGGAGAAGTTACATACAACGGGCACAAAATGCATGAGTTCGTGCCAGAAAGGACGGCTGCTTACATTAGCCAGTATGACATCCACATTCCCCAGATGACTGTTAGAGAAACATTGGCCTTCTCTGCAAAATGTCAAGGAGTTGGTTCTAGCTACGGTAAGTTAAAATTTGCAAATAATAGAGCTGTTAGACACGCAGAATTGGCATCTTCATGACTTCTACCAAATCCATGACCTGCAGATATGCTTACAGAACTTCTAAGAAGGGAGAAGTTATTGAAAATTAAGCCAGATCCTTATATCGATGCTCTGATGAAGGTAGATATATCTTACTTGACTTGGAGACATTATCCTTCTGTTTTTCCTTATATTCTCATGATGAGAATGTATTGTTGTACAGGCATCAGTTTTGAAGGAACAGAAGGAAGACACGGTTACTGATTATGTTCTTAGGGTAAGATAAACCTTTTTTACAGCTATTTAGATCTTAGATTTCACATATTGCACTGATCCAAGCACTGATTTCTCCCAGATTTTAGGACTTGAAGTTTGCGCTGATACTATGATAGGAGATGCAATGATGAGGGGCATTTCTGGAGGACAAAAGAAACGTGTTACTACTGGTAAAGAACCGCATGGATGTAATTCTCTTATAAGATGGCTAAGTTTGGTGCGCTTTGGTTACCTATTTACACTTCTTCTTTTCTGATTTAATTGGTTCAGGGGAAATGCTGGTTGGTCCTGTGAATGTGCTTTTCATGGACAATATATCAACTGGTCTCGACAGTTCGACCACCTTTCAGATAGTAAATTCTATCAGGCAATCCATCCACATATTTAGCAAGACTGCTCTCGTCTCCCTTCTCCAGCCACCTCCAGAAACTTATGAGCTCTTTGATGACGTTATACTCCTCGCGGAAGGACAAATTGTGTACCAAGGCCCGCGTGAATGCATTCTCGAATTTTTTGAATCTATGGGCTTCAAATGTCCTGACAGGAAAGGCGTTGCTGATTATCTACAGGAAGTACGTGTGATGTAATCACATAAGTTTCATTTATGCGGTATTGCTAGCTTAGTTCCTTTATTATTCTGGAAGGCAATTGTTTGGCAAACTTTTCCATTTGTCAGCCAATCACTTCATTTTTGAAAACATTTCTAGGAGGAATAGTAAAATTTCTGAGCTAACATGAATTCCACGGTGGAGCATTGGGTATTCTATTATCCAAGCAATACATGAGTTTAAGTTGCGTGATCTGCTTTCTGTCGGCTCTCTAGTATTCTTCTCCAAGTGACGAACTGCCCCTAGACAAGCAAATTATGCCTGCCTAACTTTTGCTTCAACTGTGATTAAAAAGGTGACTTCAAGAAAGGATCAGAGGCAGTATTGGGTCAAAGAAGAATCGCTTTATCGTTATATTCCAGTTGCTGAGTTTGTTGAGGCCTTCAAGTCATTTCATGTGGGAAGAGCTAATGAAGAGGAGCTGAGGATCCCATTTGATAGGTCAAAGAATCATGCTGCAGCTTTGACGAAGTCTAAGTACGGTGCTAGCAAGAGGGAACTATTGAAAGCCTGCCTGTCAAGGGAAGCAACTCTAATGAAGAGGGATGCCAAATTACACATATTCAAGATAGTTCAAGTACGTGAAGTTTATTTTTATAGGCTTTTTTATGAACTCCAAAATTTTTGACCTCATCTAACTGGCATATCAGCTTTGGATCTCTTCAATCATTCTGGCAATGGTATTTGGACAAGCTAGAAAGCAGCATCATTCAGTGGAAGACGGAGCGGTGCAGCTTGGTGCACTCTATTTCTTGATCTACTTGCTATTATTTGCTGGATTTTTCGAGCTTCCAAACACGATTGATAAGCTTCCTGTGTTCTACAAGCAAAGGGATCTCCATTTTTATCCTTCATGGGCATTCTCATTGCCGTCATCCATCCTCTGTTTGCCTTTATCCTTCATAGAAGTCGCTCTTGTGGTTTGCACAACTTATTTTGTAATAGGTTTTGATCGTAGTGTCACAAGGCGAGTTTCATCACCCAATTTGTGTGAAACATTTCTCAATCATGTAATCTCTAGTATTGGTGGATTGCTTCCATTGACTTGTTGATTTATTGTTCAGGTTGCTAAAGCAATACTTGGCACTTGTGTTAAGTGGACAAATGTCATATGCACTTTTCCGATGCACAGCCACGCTGAGCCGGGACCATATCATTGCAAACACTGCTGGAAGCTTCGTACTGGTTTGGGTTATAACCTTTGGTGGGTTTGTCTTATCAAAAGGTATGGCCTTTATCATTAAAAGATAGAGAGTACTGGTTTTATTTGCCTCAGAAGTCCTATGACCCTGGTCTTCCTTTCAGCAAGAATGAAGAAGTGGCTGATATGGGTCTTCTGGACATCTCCGCTAATGTACACACAAGCCGCCATCTCAGTAAATGAATTTCTTGGTGAATCTTGGAGTCATGTACGCCATCAATTGTTGTTATTGTAATAATATGCTGTTTCTCCTGTAAATTTTTGTGGAAAGTGTATAATTGATCTATGAAATCCATATAGGTCCTCGAAGGAACACAAGAGACTCTGGGAATAGCTCTATTGAGATTACGAGGCTTGCTCATGGATCCAAGTTGGTATTGGATCAGCCTTGGTGCATTGATCGGCTTCATCATTCTGTTAAATGTTGTCAGCACTCTCGCACTTTCTTATCTCAATCGTAAGCTAAAATCATTAGGAGCTGAGCTGCTGATTTGATCGAGGGTTCCCACAATTGATGATTCTAAGCACACTGAACTTTTGCTGCAGAGTATGGGAAATCACAAGCCATTTTTATGACAGAAGAAGTCTTGAACGAAAAACACAAGACTAGAGAAGATGGAGGAAGCAGAAAAAGAACGTTTCTCCCGTTTACTTCGTTGTCCATGACCTTTGAGAATGTCACATATTCTGTTGATATGCCAGAGGTACTCATGCTTTTGTGTTAAAAAGTCTAACCCAAAAGCTTAAGCTAATAGGTGGAGGGAGACCACATGAATATGAAGAATATTTAGGATTCATTGTGCATTGATGTGGGATGATATTTCAACACTCCCTCTCACGTGCAAGTGGAATTATGAGCTGCATGTGGAATTTTGACTATGCAGATTCATATGGAATTTTTTTTACCACGCACCTTCGCGTAAGGGATAGCTGCCTCTGATGCCATGTTAGAAAGTCCAACCCAAAAACTTAAGTTAATAGGCGGAGGGAGATCACATAAATATAAAGAGCATTTAAGATCCATTGTCAATCCATGAGGGATGATATTTCAACATTTTGTTTGGGACTCAGTGACTTGAGGACAAGACTTGTTGGTCACAAATTCAATGGTTATCCATAAAATTTGAACTTGCAGGGATTCCAAGATTCTCAGCAGAATCGGTTAATGCTTCTGAATGGAGTTAGTGGAGCTTTCAGACCAGGAGTTCTGACGGCACTCATGGGAGTTAGTGGTGCTGGAAAGACTACATTACTCGATGTATTGGCTGGAAGGAAGAACGGCGGATACATAGAAGGAAACATCACCATATCGGGTCACCAAAAGGAGCAGGAAACTTTTGCTCGGATCTCCGGGTACTGTGAACAGGAAGACATACATTCTCCTTTTGTTACTGTGTACGAGTCCCTTCTCTATTCAGCATGGCTCCGATTGCCTCAAGAGACTGACTCGAAGACACGAGAGGTGCATCTAATTCTGCGTGTTTAGCTGCATAATCTCACGAGCTTTTGGTTGATGGTAATAACTGCTGTATATGTGTGAACAATGCAGCTTTTCATAGAGGAGGTGATGGACTTAATTGAGCTGATGCCTCTAAGAAATGCTCTCGTTGGAGTTTCGAATCTCAATGGACTTTCGGTGGAGCAACGGAAAAGGTTAACCATTGCAGTTGAGCTTGTTGCCAACCCATCGATAATTTTCATGGATGAGCCAACTTCAGGCCTTGATGCCCGAGCAGCTGCCATTGTGATGAGAACCATAAGAAGCACCGTCGATACAGGAAGGACAGTAGTGTGCACGATTCATCAGCCAAGTCTTGACATATTTGAATCCTTTGATGAGGTAACATCATCGACACTAAACATGCTTTCTTTAAGTACATCTTTTCAGCAAGGAACATAACTTTGGCTTTTTGAACTAACCGCAGTTGATCCTATTGGCCCGGGGTGGAAGAGAAATATACACAGGTCCTTTGGGACCGCAATGTCGTACACTGATAACCTATTTCGAGGTGGACATTTGCATTAAATAAAGCCTGATCCACTTATATATGTGGTTAATATCATTTTTATATACCTCATAATCACATTGGCCAACTCATTTTTGTCCAAATTGGTGGTTTTTGAAGAGCATACCTGGAGTTGTAAGAATAGGAGACAATACTAATCCTGCAAACTGGGTGATGGAAGTCACTGCGAGGGCACAAGAAGAGATCTTGGGTGTAAGGTTTGCAGATGAGTACAAGAGATCAGAACTTTATAGGTATCAATAAAGAAAATTCTTTTCTTATTTCTTTATAAGGAGAGGAACAGTGGACAGGATTTTCATTAAAATATCTCACGTCAAGGACTTATGGTGCAGGAGAAATGAAGCTTTAATTAGGGAATTGAGCGTGCCTTCTCTCTATTCACATCCCCTTAGTTTTCCCTCAGAGTACTCACAATCCTTCCTATCTCAGTTCAAAGCTTGTTTATGGAAACAGCACAAATCCTACTGGCGGAATGTGCCGTATACAGCAGCACGGCTTTTTTTCACCGTGTCAGCGGCCTTGGTATTTGGCTTTCTATTCTGGGATCTCGGTTCCAAAAGGTATGATACATAAAAAGAAACCAAAGTCATCTCTCATCATGTTATTGTTTATTGAGCAACCATGAATGAGATTCATCACGCAGGAGCTCGAGAGAGGATATATTTAATGGAGTGGGAGCTATGTTCTCTACACTCATGTTTGTAGGAACACAAAGTGTTTCTCTGGCGCGTCCAGTAATAGTGACTGAAAGACTCGTGTACTATCGAGAGCGTGCGGCTGGAATGTACTCTGCTTTTCCTTATGCGATGGCTCAGGTGATTATGTTTATTGACTCATAGAAACCAACATAGTAGGAGACTTAAGTCATAGAGCCGAGTGGCTTCAATTCATAACAGGCGTATGATCTTATGAGCCAGTTGAGGACAGCAGAATGAGCTTTAGGCATGGTACTCTGAATCTGATCATTACTTTACAGTGTTCATGAATGATCCTTATTGATTTTCAGGTTGCAATTGAGATTCCATATACGATAGTTCAGGCTGTTCTTTATGGGACCATAATATTCGCAATGATGGGATATGAATGGACGGCTACGAGGTTCTTCTTAAACCTGTTCTTCTCGTTCATCTCCATCTTGTACTTTGTGTACTTTGGGATGATGATCATAGCAGTTAGTCCTAACCAAGTGATCGCCGATATCCTCTGGCATGCTCTACTCGTTATGGACTCTCTTCTCAGGCATGGTGATTCCCAGGACGGTAAAGTTTTGCCCATTCGCCTTCGCACCCTGCTTTGTAGATTTGATTTTGACGAGGATCACACCGGTTAATTCTACCTTAATGGTCTTTCTTCCTATTGCAGAGGATTTCTGTGTGGTTGAGGTGGTATGCATGGATATGCCCGGTCTCTTGGAGTATGTACGGCATGGTCACTGCACAATATGGTGATATACATAACAAGTTTGACTCGGGGGAGACGGTTGCGGAGTATCTTAGGGATTATTTCGGCTTCAGATACGACTTCTTGGGGGTGGTATCAGTCGTATTGATTGGATTTGTACTGCTCTTTCTTAGTGTATATATCTATGCTATGAAGGCTTTGAACTTTCAGAAGAGATAGGCAAAGTCGAAAAGTCTAATGAAGTTCTGAAAGCACATTTGTAATAAATTTGATTCCCGACATTTGCTTTGTGCTATTCATCCGGTTGTCATGCTAATTTAATCAACTTTGTGTCGACCGGCTTGTGGATCTGTGTGTTTGCTTGATTTCTTGAGCACATATCAGTAGGAAACTGCCGGCACTGATTTTGTTCCAATTTCTGACTACTCTTCTGACAACATTTTTATGACAAGCACAACATGAACTAGTTTTCCTAAAAGATGACCATATAAAGATTCAGCAACGCAACGTGACCGATCGATCCACTCCAGTGACAGTCGCAAAGCAAAGTTGATGCGTTTATTGCCTTACTACGCGAGGGAGGAGGAGCAAGAATGAGAATCGATCCGCTCTAATGACAATCGCAAAGCAAACTCGATGTGCTGATTGCCTTACTACGCTTAGGAGGGGGAGCAAGAACGAGAATTCATCTTTAGGCTCTCAGCACCCACTGCACACCGATCTCCACTTACCCAATTAGTGCAGATATGAATAATCTGCGTATCTAGTTCTAATGCGTCCTCGCTTAGTTTAGTAGAGAAAATTCACTGTCGCTGCATGATTGTAGTCTATTTAGGAAGGGGTTCTCCATGACCTCTCGAGGGACGTCGGTGGCACGTTGGCTACTCGCCATTTACTCGTTCGTGACTGTGACTGAGACAAAGTTAGGGTTTTCGAAGGTATTTCCAGATGAGATTGAGTGAGGGCAAAGAAAAATCTATTTACATGCCAAAAATATAGCATTCCAAAATATCTCTAGATTTGCCTTGGACTAAACACCTTTAGAGAGCTTTAGAGATGCAATTGCATCTTCCCAAAGCAACTCTAAAATTTGATCAATTGCATTTACGGAATGGGTTTTGGGGCCCCAAAGGGCTTGGGAAACGCATACTTAGGGAGCTAAACTTTACGTGCGAACCACATTTAGTAGGTGAACCATAAAATGGAAATAACAAAACTTATACTCAGTCATGAGTAATGACAAAGTACAATCTATTTGAAACGGTAAAATTATGAGGTGAATGTACCGCACCCATGGATGAGCACTCGGTGGAAATATATGATAAGAGAGGAGATAAATAGGGGGTCCGGAAACTACTGGGGTTTACTCCAGTGACCACCCTTCCAACTTGGAAGGGGGAGGTAGGGGGTTTGAATCCCTATCTTCTCAGAAGGGGTTGGGGTGGGAATGAAATAATTTCAAGAGTAGGTTTCGACTTCCACGCCCTACAAGGAGACGGGGCAAAAGTTTGAGGGTGAGAGTTAGAATAGGAGTAGAGTAGGACTGACCAAAAAAAAAAAAAAAATAGGGGGTCCGGAAAAATTGAAAATCAACAACTCATACCTTGATGCCATATGAAACTTTGTAAGACCGTTGTCAATTGTTTTAAAATTTTAGGTGTGTTTATTTCATGGAAAACTTTATGACATAGGAAAGTACTTTCCGGAAAATCATTTTTCAGAAAAAGGGTATAGTTTTCTTTTATTTTGTGATATGTGTTCAAAAATGCTTTCTAGTATTTGAATCTCATTTGGAAAGTGATTTCAATCTCATGATTTTATTTCATGGCATAGAAAAAAATTGAAATTTTAAATTAATTTTTTTTTCCTTTCCCTCCACTAGTCGTTTGGCCTCGGCAATAGCCAGTTACCAACCATAACATGGGTCGGTGAGCTTGAGTCTTGCCGAATGTTGACAAGGCCTTGGCCTCGCTTGTGGCTGGTTGTCAACCTTCATCATGGCTGGCAATTGGTTGAAGAAGAAGAAGAAGGAAAACGAAAAAAAAATACAAAAAAATACAAAATATTAAAGTATTCAAGATGAGCAATTTTGGAAAGTGTTTTCACTTTCTTAAACTATGTAGCATTGATACGGACACGTGACGCGACACGATACGATACGTCATTTATTAAAAAATAGAGAATTTTGACACATTCTAACACATTATATATTAAATATATATTTTTATATATAAATGTCAAAATAAATAAATAAATAATAAAAAGAGCATATAATTAATTTATATTAAAAACATCAATCCAATATTTGTTAATATCATTTATTGTTTTAATTTGATAGAGATTAAATGAGAAATTCAAAAATTACAAATACAAAAGAGTAAATTTGGAGGAATATATCATGTTTTCTTACACTTGTCAATGATTAGTGAGATTTCTTATAATTTTGGATAAAGTTCGGAGTTGCTAATAAAGACTAGGTTGGAGCTCCTCTACAAAACAAGGTTTGAGAAAAATGAAAATCTATGACAAGAACTCTCAAAGTACGACTAAAAAAAAAAGAAATCACTAAATTCGCCATGGAAAATGTGAGAGATAACTCACAAGCCAATGACATAGATCAAAAGAGATAACTTGCAAGCGACGCCTACAAGAGGTAGAAAGAAGGGAAAAAAATCACAACTTTAAGTTTGCTTTCACGAATCTATGAATCACACAAATACTAGGTCTCTTATCCTTCATCCTTATCAATCTTTTTGACAATGAGCCAACTACCCACAATTGGGTCATGAAATTACTAATCCCAAACTAGCAAAATTATGGAATTTCCTAATCGGGTCTCGTTATGAAAGTAATGAAACTACTCGAATTCCAAGTTTCGATCGAATTGACTCCTCGCGGCAAACATCGGCCCTATCTAACATTGTTCCCCAGATCCAACCACACAACGACATGGGATCTCTAGAAAGGGTCGCCACACAACATAGTTAGATAAGTTTGCACATGACAAGCGACCCTTCGAGAAAATTCAAGACCCCAATTGGCCAAATGAAGCTGTAAAAAGGGTACGAAAACGTACCTGGCGAAGGTGAGGTCGGGATGAGTTGGTCTGGGGCGGAGGTGGCTGCGATAACTCGTGGGGCAAACCATGGGGGCGGCGTAGCAATGCCGATGAGAAGAGGGGCGTTCAATCATCACTCACGGGAAGGTCAGAACTCGGAAGTGAGAAACTTGAGAGTAAGAATTTTCTTCTTTTCCCTTTATTTTTGTTTTTTTCATTATTTTTTATATATTTATATTTTGACTCATCAAGTATTGGAAATTTTTTAAATTGACTTTATGTGTGTTGGAATCGTTTGTCAGAATTTCAGACTCGCTTGTTTGAGCGTGTCGGGAAGAGTTGACCACGTGTTGAATTTTTGGATTTTCCGACACTTGTTGATCGCATATCGAAACGTGTCGAATATGTGTCAAAGTGTCAAATACGACAGAAAAGATCTCGAAGAGTGTCATTGCTTCTTAGTTCTTAGATTTATGAATTTACTTTCCTAAATTTATACACGAAAATTTTCGTTGATCGTAAAATGTTTTGGGTTTATTGGTTATTTTTTGCAAGCCAAGCATATGAAAGTTTGGAAAATCAATTCCCGATAAACACTTTCCTCCAAACAAACGCACCCTTTAAGTTATTAAATAAATGGTTAATTTGAAAATTTAAATTTTCAGATACAAACATTTCATTTTGTTCAATTACAGATTACTTGTACATCTTTAAGAAGAGGATTCTCTTACTGAAACGACTAATTACCACATCGTTATCCTCTTGTGTAATTCATACCTATCTTTTTTCTTTTTTTTTTTTTCTTTTTTTAATGACTCGGGAATCCCCGTACAGTCGATAGCCGGCGAAATAAACCCGGGGTGACGTTAGCGGATGACCCATCACCCCGACGTCACACTTAAAATACCAAGCGCCTCCACTGGGTTTCGAACCCCTCACCTTTGGGGAAGGATCAATAGAGCCCTTATCCAGCGGAGCCACCACACCGGTGATTAATTCATACCTATCTTCTTCTTCTTTTTTATTTAATTACACGAGCAGATTTCTACCAACATGGGATTAAATCTAATTTTCCATATATAAAACTTCAACAACATATTCGAGTGCTTCAAGCCAACCCCCCTCCCCCCAAAAAAAAAACCACAAATTTCCAACTTGTGAGATAATAAAAGGTGTCAATTTGTACCACTGCCCTCAGTGGCGCAGCTGGCTCGGGCTCTCCCCCTCACATGAAGAGGAGAAGTTTGAATCCTAGAGACGGCATTAAAGATTCTTATCTGGAGTACTGTGGTAGGGGATAAGTATCAAAAAAGTCATAAATCTATTGCATTGGTACCAATTCAGTTCTAAACTTTTCAATTAAACCAATTTAGTCCTAAACCTTTTAATATCGGTACCAATTCAGTCCATCCGGCCAATTTTGGCCGGCCGACGCCGACGTGGACGTCGGCCGGATGCGGACGTGGCAATTTTTATGAATTTTTCCAATTTTTTATTAATTTTTATTAATTTTTTTCTTTTTTCTTTTTTTTTTTTTTCTTCCTGGCGGTGGTCGCCGGGAGGCGGCTTCGCTTGAATCAGGTGAGGCCAACCTCGCCCACAACCCCGGGCGGGCGAGCGGCCCTCGCCGGCCGTCGGCGAGGGTCGCGACCCTCGCTCGGCCTGCCTAGGGCCAAGGCGGCTGGCCTCGCCCGGATACGGGCGACCTCGCCTCGCCGACGGCCCTGGGAGAGGCCGGGTGAGGGCAAGAAGGCAAAAAAAAAAGAAAAAGAAAAAAAAAAGAAAAATAATTAATAATAAAAAATCGAAAAAATTATAAAAAATTGCCACGTTAGCATCCGGCCATCGGCCAATGTCCACGTTAGCGTCGGCCGGCCAAAATTGGCCTGGATGACCTGAATTGTACCAATATTAAAATGTTTAGAACCGAATTTGGTTCAATTTAAAAGTTTAGGGAATTAATACCAACCAATGATATGTTTACGACTTTTTTGTCTTTTCCCCATGATAGTGGGCCCTGCAAATACCCCCCAGGTTTCTTGTTGACTGTCCTTACGGGGTTCCTGGGTTACCAAAAAAAAAAAGAAAAAAGTGTCAATTTGCGGTGGGGTCATTTCCTTTTCAGCTTTCTGTCTTCCTGTCTTTCTTTTTTTGTTTGTCGTAAATTTTCCCATTGCCATCCAACTTATTGAAGAATCCTCCTCATATCAAGAAAAGCTTTGGGGACTAATCATAAAATTTTTTCCTCAGCTCCCATTGGACAATGATGCCAATCAGTTTATATGATGGGACATAGATTCAGTGGTGTGTTCATGTGGGAGTGGGGTCATGCAATTGATCGATTGGGAGAAAGCATCATGGATCGGGCAGAAAAGGGAAAATGATGTGCTGTGTGGATTATGGTTTACGCTTATGTCTCATTTATTTATAAGGACATCGCCCCATCTAATATTCCCACCAAACTTGAACTTAAGCACGTAGGTTTTACGTGTAAAAGGGCATCTTTTGCCCCCCTCACATAGTCCCACCTAAAAGTGGTGATTAAAACCAAACATGGTCTACTCCATGTCGTGGCCCGCCATTTATATCATAATGGAATCGATTGGTTAATAATTCCAGGGGAATAGAGCATAGATCGTTTGATGGTAGGGATGTATTATACAAATGGAAGCATCGTCTTTGATTGAGAATTATATTCAACCCGATCTCTCGAATCGACGATGCATGAGATCGCTCGTACTTATTTGTAGTTTTGAATAGTGAAAAGTAGTCTGAAAAGTAGATTGGTAATAGATTGGTCAATCATCTTTCTTTCTTTTCTTTTAAGATTAATACCATTAAACATTGCAATTCGTATATCCATGACATATTTGCCTAGTTTTTCTTCCTCACAAAAATTTCCAAATCGAAATCCCTTACCCAAATCTATCATTCCTTAACATTATGTCCAATCTCCCGTTAAAATACTGACGTATCAATAGATAAGGACTTTCCATATCAGATCCGTTTCATAGTATTCTACCGCATGTATTAACATAAAGGCATTTCAACTGGATGTCAGAGGGAATGTTAGATCTAGATTAGTGATTTCAACGGGAGACATGATTTACTTCAAGTGAAAGTCACCTCAATATATCAACTGTTCCCTTCAAATTCGAAAGGGGCAATTCCCATGAAGCAAATGCATTCTACAAAGGGGGAAGAGAAGGCTTAAGCATGAAGAAGAAGCAAAGACGAAAGCGTGGTGCTTTGGCTACAAGGAGATGCTTTCGGTGCGCCAAACTCAATAGCTTTTCTTTCGGGAGCGTGCCTTCCCAAAGAAGCACGTCCCCCAATGAGATCCCCCCCACAGCCTAAAAGCTTGACCGGCTCTCTTCTGTCCATTTCTCAAGAAGTTTGATTCTCTCCTAAGCTAAGCTTTTACCAATCGAAAGTGAAAAAGTAAAACATAAACATCACATAAAACAAGAGATAATCGACGTACGTAGTAGAGTCAAAAGTTGTTCCCCATTTCGTCAGGCGATGAAAATGGGGGACCCGATGCCCGGACAGGGTGTTCCCCATATCTCTCTCTCTCCCATTTCTCCTGAAAAAAATATTTTTGAAAAAAAAAATCTGAATTAAATCTATTATGACACTTAGATCTCAATTTTTTTTTGTGACATCAAAAATTCTAAATTTTTACCTATATGACATATTTATTCTCCGTCAAAATTCTGTCAATAAACATGTTAAAAATTCCCTTACATTATGGCATCCACATGACTTAAGTTAAATAAAAACGAAGTTGTTTTGGCTAAAAAAATCATATGAAGAATACATGTGCCATATAGATATAAATTTTGATTTTTTTATGTCAAAAGAAAAAGTTTACGATAAATGTCTCAAAATCGGCATACTTTAAGGTTTTTGTTATATGTGTCACATACGTTGGGGTTTCGTCAAAATGAACATATTTTGGGGTTTTTGTCAAAATGGGCATAAATTTGAGATTTTTTATATATAAAAAAAAAGGTTTGGGATTCCATCAATGAACATCGTTAAAATTAGCCTAGATCATGGTGTTCACATGGCTTAAGTTAAACAAAAATGAAGTTGTTTTGACTAAAAAATCATGTGAAGGGTAAATGAGTCACATAGATACAAATTTGGAATTTTTTATGTCGAAAAAAAAAATTCCAGAGTAAACATGTCAAAATAGGCATATTTTGGGATTTTCATGTCACAAAAAAAAAAAAAAATTCAGGACAAATGTGTCATAATAGGTATGGTGGTTTTTTCTGTTGTTTTTTCACCCAATTTTCTATTTAAGTCCCTATATTCTTATATTTATCTCATCATTTTCCCAAGTTTTCTAATCAAACCAATTCGACATTTTATACTGAATTCAACTAAAATGACCACCAAGGTATAATGCCGATAAAATATTTGAATATGCACGTGAGCGTGCGTAGTTGCATCAGAGGATGTGGATAAAGTTAATGTATATCCCGACGCAAACGTTCGAATGTGAAAATTTTTATCCGCATCACATCATGACATCTCCGACGGCCATGTAAATTGGGATTTAAGGATTTGGGGTCAGAGGGACTTGATTAAAACAATTGCGATATAAAAAGATCTCATTTAGACAAATTAAAAAAGTAAATGAATTTGCCTAGAAAGTGTAAAAATTATACATGGACAAAAAGAAGTCCAATCATTTCTATTAAAAAAAAAAAAAATTGTTTGGTGTCGTACGGCTAATTGGCCTGCCTTGTTTTCTTCTCCCTTTTTTTACCAATAAACAAAATGAACTGGCCTGCTTTGAACCATCCCTTTTATTTTATAGCATTAACAAAGTTGCCCAGTTGAGTTGTCAACACCAAGAAAGTGAGCGCAATAACGTCCAAATCTGATATGCTTGCAATACATTAAATTATCCTTAATCAAAAAAGCATTTGCAAATTGGCCGACCTTATACGCAGGTCCAGCGGGGAAAAATCAGATAAATCCAAGAATTTGGCATTTTTTAGGTGAGTACAAAACACAAGATTGGCAATATTAGGTGAAATTATTTCAACAACCCAGTTGGTCAAAATGCCCCAAATTAAATTAGAATAAAGACAAAAATAAACACATGAAGAGAAGAAAATCCCTGAGGTTGGAGAAGAGAGATAGTACTACATTGATATATGAGGTGATGATGATAAAGAAAAGAATTTAAATAAAACCAACTACAAACGCACCAAAGTGGTCACTGGTCGATTCCAATTAAGGTCATGGAACTTCCCCTTCCAAATGAACTTCCCAACTTGCCCCCCCTCTAAGAATCACAATTCACAATTCCCACCAGGCAAAAAGGAAAAAAAAATTGAAAAACCCCCTTACAGATTTCAAGAACAGAGAAGAAATTTGGACCCAAAAAAAATTAAATTGACCCTTCTATCAGATTGAAATGGAAATGGAAATGGAAATGGATGGACACTTGAGAATCTGTTATTTACTCACCCTGTGCACGTTTCTGAGGAAAAGACCCAACTCAATGAATCACAAGAATGTGTTTTAAAGCTTTGAGCTTTAAGGCGTGACGCCAATGGGCGGCGTCCTCGGATCTGTGGGCGGGGTCTGGCCATCCGATCCTTTCGACGGGTCATCCGAGGACTGCCTTAGCCCGTCGTCCGTCTCGCCCCGGTTCATCTCCTCCATCATCCGGACCACCTCCACCATGGGCGGTCTCTGGTCGGGCGCAACCGCGACGCAGGACATGGCAATCTGCAGCAGCTGCACCATCTCCTCCTCGATGTTCTGGTACCTCATGAGCTCCACGTCGAAGACCTCGGCCGTCCACTCCTCGCGCACGACCGACTGGACCCACCTGGGCAGGTCGATGCCCTCCTCCCCAAGGGACGCCTGATTGGGCGCTTTGCCTGTCAACAGCTCCAGCAACAAGACCCCGAAGCTGTACACGTCGGATTGGAACGTGACCCTCCGGGTCTCCACAACCTCGGGGGCCCGGTAACCGGCAACCCGATTGGGCGGGGTCGCAGTGCCAAACAGAGGGTTCAGTCCAAAATCCGAGACGCAGGCATTGTGGTCCGGCCGGAGCAATACATTGGAGGACTTGATGTTGCCATGGACCACCTTGCCGGCCACATGAAGGTGCGCTAGGCCTCTTCCCGTGGCAATTGCAATCTTAAGCCGGTTCTCCCAGTCCAGCGGCGTACGCCCTGATCCTCTACTGCCTGCAATGCAATGTCACGCGATGCAAACGCAAGAAGATTATCAGTAGGAGTTTCCTGATTTTACCATGCTCAGCAAATTTCTTGGCCCCAGTAAACATTCCAATCACGCTTCACAATATAAGGATCTTTTCAATGTGTTTAGCATCACATCTCTGATAGAACGGAGAATAATTCCAAGAATTACAACAAAGTTGGACTCAGAAAATTTACTTTCATTTCAACTCAAACACTTCTTAGCATATCTGCTGTAAACTTTAACCGATGCAGCAAGAACGTTCTCTGGCAAATACCATTTTTGTACAATGCCAAGCTCAAAGTCAGTTTTCCCCACGACCACCTCCTCTGCTTTTGGCAGTTCAAAGAAAATAATTGAGGCAGGGACAAATGGGTAAAGAAATGAGGCCTTTGGCAATGTGGGATTTGAGGGGGAGGGAGAAAGGGTAAAGGAGACGACACTTCTCTATCAAGGCCCCCAAAAGAGAGAGGAGGATAGGAGAGCATGTGGCCTTTCATCATCTAGGGCGCACAGAAAAAGTTGGCCAAAGGAAAAAGGAGGGTGTCGGTGACACCTCACAGCATCATTAGAGCTCATGTTGCTGTGTCAGTGGCACCTCAGTAATTTCGCAGCAGGACACCAGCCCCACGCCCTAACGTGCGCCGGGGTGCGTAGTTTTCACTCAAAGAATGTTTGCCCAGAGAAAGAAAGGATTTTTTTGGGTTTTAGCAGAGCATCTCTTCTTCTTGCCAATGCAGACCGTCCATGGCTACTTCTACGGTGCAGATTGGCCCCCCCTAACACTAAGCTTAATTACGGTAATGCCCTCCGAGGCATTAAGCGACCCCGACATTCAACGACCACGGTTATGTTAAAGCTTAAAGAGAAAAACGATTTTCAGACAATGAATGCCGAAGAACTGGCCCGTGATGGTCCACGAATAAAACAGCTCAGGCCATCGGCGGGGTCAAAACACGACGCTAGATACCAAACCGGTCGCTGTCCAGGAAAATGATGCGGAATTTTCACAGCCAAAAGAGAAAAAGAAAGCGGCCCCTAAAGACAATTTACTAACTGCCCGGAAGAGAGAGATCTCGAATTCTCCGCATTTCCATGACCAATTCTCATGCCGGATCGGAATCGGGATCGAAATTCAGAGTTCCAGTTGCAAGAAAGGTCGAAACTATAGTCGAGAACAAGAATGCACAAGAACAAGAAAGAGGATTTACCGTGGAGCAGAGCAGACAGGCTTCCGGCGGCCATGTAGTCGTAGACAAGCAGCTTCTCGTCCTTGGAGTAGTAGAAGGCTCTGAGAGGGACCACATTCTCGTGCTTCACCTTCCCGAGCACCTCCATCTGCCCCTCGAACTCCTTCTTGCTCGCCGCCACGTCCTTCAGCCTCTTCACCACCACCGTCGTGCCTTCCTCCAGCACCGCCTTGTACGACGTCCCCACGCTGCCCTTCCCCAGGACCTCCGCCGACGCCCGCAGCAGGTCCTCCAGGTCGAAGCTGTAGACCCCGCCTTCCAAGAACACCAGCTTGTTCCTCTCCGCCTCCACCGAGCCCCCCGTGATGTCGTCCTTGGACGACGACGTCCCGGCCTCTGCGGCCGCCGCCCTCGGCGGTCCCGCCGCCCCCACGTGCTTCGGGGGCTTCGGCGACCGCTGGCGCCCGCGCCGGCGGATGCACAGCACCAGGAGGAACAGAATCAAGAATGCGGCTACGGCGCAGCCGACTGCAATCGCGACGATTGCGCCGGTGGGGAGCTTCTTCTTGGACTTCTTGGGAGGGGGGTTCGGCGAAGGCGGGTTCGGCGACGGAGCAGGAGAGGGGAAGAAGGGGCTGCAGGCCTGGAGGGGACCGCCGCAGAGGGCGAGGTTGCCGGCGAAGGCAGACGCGTCGA
Organism: Eucalyptus marginata; assembly: GCA_014182565.1. Taxonomy (NCBI): domain Eukaryota; kingdom Viridiplantae; phylum Streptophyta; class Magnoliopsida; order Myrtales; family Myrtaceae; genus Eucalyptus; species Eucalyptus marginata. The sequence continues at coordinate 10,532,023 of CM024587.1, read as the reverse complement.
ACTTCGCGAGGGAGGCCGGGATCGAGCCGTTGAGGTGGTTGTTGGAGACGTTGAAGCCGGTGAGATCGGCGTTGATGTTGGGGAGCCTGCCGGAGAATTGGTTGTTCTGGAGGAAGAGGCGCGTCAGGCGGGTCAAATTGTTGACCCCGAAGGGGATTTCCCCCGAGAAGTTGTTGGAGGAGAGGTCGAGCCGGATTAGCCGAGGCAGCTGAGTCAGGCCCGGCGGGAAACCGCCGGAGAAGTTATTGCCCTGGAGGTAGAGGCTGCGCAGGAGGGTCAGGTTGGAGAAGTCCGAGGGCACGGAGCCGGAGAGCCGGTTGGACCGGAGGCTGAGGACCTGGAGCTGGGACAGCCCGCCGATGGTGCCCGCCGGGACGGGCCCGACGAGGCCGACGGCGGGGAGGCGGAGCTCGACGACGGACGAGTTGGTCTTGTCGCACGTGACCCCGACCCAGCCGCAGGCGGAGGCGTTGGCGGAGGTGTCCCACCGGAGGCGGTTGGCGTGCGGGACCCGCTGGATGAAGCCGACGAGCGCCTGCCTCTCCTGGGCGGACGGCTCCGACCCGACCCAGGAGCTCAGCGCCGCCGCGACCGCCAGGAAGAAGACGAAGAGGGTCGACCCGGATGTCAGCGACCCCGCCATTGCAGACACACAGAGAGAAAGAGAAAGAGAGAGAGAGTGGAAAAACGAGGGAGGGTTTCAACGCGTTTCGAGCCTGCGGATGCGGTCGAGAAGCCGAGGAGCCGCGCCGAGGTCGGAAGCCATGGAGGACAGGGCAGAGGGGGAGAAAATGTAGAGAGAGAAAACAGGGGTTAAGAAGTGAGAAGGGGGAGGGGGAGGAGAAATGTAGAGAGAGAAAACAGGGGTTGGGAAGTGAGAGTAGGGGAGTGTGCAACTTTTGAAAGGGAGAGAGAGAGAGAGAATCACGAAGACAAAAGTGAAGTAAAGAAGGAAGGAATAACGAAGCTGAGAGAAAAACAGCGAGGAGCTGCAGCAAGGAGCAGGTTCTTAGCTGGCAATTGCACAACTTTTCCTTCCTCCCTTTGACCTTTTTTCCCCCCCTTCCCTAATTTGCCAAAAAACACAGACCAAAAAAAAAATTTTGCCAGAAAAAAAAAAAAAAGAAGAAGAAGAAACAAGGCAGCGTATGTCGCGCGGATTATGGGGATTCGTACGTCGGTGTCCTCCTCTCCACTCGCGCATGTCGTGGCCAAAAAACAATTTCTTCTTGGGGTAGATTGGCCACCTTTATTTATTATTTTTTTTTGGGCAATAAATAACCCGGGGAAACCGAAAAGTACCCGCCACGTATTTCAAGAAAATAAGATAGTTTTTTTTTAGATAGATAAGAAATAATGCGCCGTGAAGAGTTTAACCAGAAAAGAAGGGAAATTTAAATGAGTTACATGGGCCAACTAGATAATGAGCGTGGCCCAAGGGTGAAACGTCATTGGGATACTCTCGTGCATGACTGGGTTGAGACACGAATTATGAGCTCTTTTTTTTTTATAGATTGGACGGCTAAAAAGCGCGATCCAATCGACTATTTATAACTTGGAAAGAAATCGACAAAAATCCTGAACATGCTCACTATAGTCTATTTGCCTTAAGGGAAGGGATTTGCCATCCTTTCTTAAATGCAATTTTATTCATATGTGGCAATCTGCACGATCTACTTTCGTCTCTTCCTTCGTCGTCACGACTCGAATCCGTATCTTCTTTACCTTGTTCTTTTTTACCAAAGGTTACCACCTTGGCAAACAAATCACCGGATTCTGAGGTGGCTTGTGGTCGAGAGCAAAAGCCCCTTCAACCTTATTCAATTGTTTAAAGTGAGTGGGCATCCTTTTTCAGGTCTTTCAGTTTGTCCAATCTCTAATTTTTTTTTTTTTTACCTTGTTCTTGAATCATAAGGTTACCAATTGGCATATATCCAAATTAGGATTCTATTAAAATTGGTGTAAAAAAATATGATGTGGATCTGACATGACATTAGCTGAAGGCACCAACAGACAAGCATCGAAGGAGTTTTGGCCAACAATTGCGAGCTTAAAGACCATGAATAGTAACTTTGAATTTTCTTCATAATTTTTTTCTAAGTTTTTCTCTGGTATTGCGTTACACAAGCGCTGCATCAGCGCCACTTGTCCTTAAAAATATTAATAATGTCACATTAGGTTTTTAATAGGATTTGAAAAAAAATTATAATGGAAGATAAATGTATCATTTGAGTAAAAATTTAGACTTTTCAAATGTCAAAAAAATTTGAGGTAAATCAATTTTGAATTTTTTTGTAATTTTTTCCCCTTGTGACTTTCTAGTAAATCTTCACGTGCTTGTCCACTATCTTGCCCATGTGGAAGGGTTCGTACATTTGTTTGGTGATTTACAATTGGCATAGAAATCAAGGAAGAAACTGACCTAGACGGTTACCGCGAGTAAATTTAGCTGCTCGTCACGACTCCAATCCGTATCTTCTTTACCTTGTTCTTTTTTATCAAAGGTTACCACCTTGGCAAACAAATCACCGGATTCTGAGGTGGCTTGTGGTCGAGAGCAAAAGCCCTCTTCAACCTTATTCAATTGTTTAAAGTGAGTGGGCATCCTTTTTCAGGTCTTTGAGTTTGTCTGTCTATCTGTCTCTAATTTTTTTTTTTTTACCGTGAATCATAAATTCGTAATCAAGTAACGCATATATCCTCAATTAGGATTCTATTAAAATTGGTGTAAAAAAATATGATGTGGATCTGACATGACATTAGCTGAAGGCACCAACAGACAAGCACCGAAGGAGTTTTGGCCAACAATTGCGAGCTTAAAGACCATGAATAGTAACTTTGAATTTTCTTCATAATTTTTTCTAAGTTTTTCTCTGGTATTGCGTTACACAAGCGCTGCATCAGCGCCACTTGTCCTTAAAAACTATTAATAATGTCACATTAGGTTTTTAATAGGATTTGAAAAAATTATAATGGAAGATAAATGTATCATTTGAGTAAAAATTTAGACTTTTCAAATGTCAAAAAAATTTGAGGTAAATCAATTTTGAATTTTTTTGTAATTTTTTTTCCCTTGTGACTTTCTAGTAAATCTTCATGTGCTTGTCCACTATCTTGCCCATGTGGAAGGGTTCAAAAGCCCTCTTCAACCTTACATTTGTTTGGTGATTTACAATTGGCATAGAAATCAAGGAAGAAACTGACCTAAAACGTAAAAAAATATGATGTGGACCGACAGTGAAATTTAGCTGAAGGCACCAACAGACAAGCATCGAAGGAGTTTTCAACGACTCCAAGACCATGAATATCTTCTTTACCTTGTTCTTTTTTATCAAAGGTTACACACCTGCATGGCTTAAAAACAAATCACATTAGGTTTTTAATAGGGTGATAAATGTATCATTTGTGACTTTTCAAATGTCAAAAAAATTTGAGGTAAATCAAAAGCCTTTCTAGTAAATCTTCAACCTTATTCAATTGTTTAAAGTTACCACCTTGGGCGAGAGCAAAAGCCCTCTTCCTTTTCAATTGTTTAAAGTGAGTGGGCATCCTTTTCAGGTCTTTGAGTTTGTCTATCTATCTGTCTCTAATTTTTTTTTTTTACCGTGAATCATAAATTCGTAATCAAGTAACGCATATATCCTCAATTAGGATTCTATTAAAATTGGTGTAAAAAAATATGATGCGAATCTGACATGACATTAGCTGAAGGCACCAACAGACAAGCACCGAAGGAGTTTTGGCCAACAATTGCGAGCTTAAAGACCATGAATAGTAACTTTGAATTTTCTTCATAATTTTTCTAAGTTTTTCTCTGGTATTGCGTTACACAAGCGCTGCATCAGCGCCACTTGTCCTTAAAAAATATTAATAATGTCACATTAGGTTTTTAATAGGATTTGAAAAAATTATAATGGAAGATAAATGTATCATTTGAGTAAAAATTTAGACTTTTCAAATGTCAAAAAAATTTGAGGTAAATCAATTTTGAATTTTTTTGTAATTTTTTTTCCCTTGTGACTTTCTAGTAAATCTTCACGTGCTTGTCCACTATCTTGCCCATGTGGAAGGGTTCGTACATTTGTTTGGTGATTTACAATTGGCATAGAAATCAAGGAAGAAACTGACCTAGACGGTTACCGCGAGTAAATTTAGCTGCTCATTTTATCTTTCACTATTTATGATTATACTTATCATTAAGGTATTGACTTAGACGGCAGGAGGGAATTATTTATTCTTGAGTTCAAGTCTCGTTACAATCACTTTATGAATGAAATCTTGAATACATTAGGGCCTATGCGAGGGAGTGCGCCTTTAAAGTTGCCCGGGAAGGTAGAATAGTTGAGATACGCAAATCTAGCCAATGGACCATCTCACCACTAATTAAACAAATGTACATTTATTATAACTTAATATGAAATTGATTCTAAGCAATTCTTTCCAGCTGCAAGATCGGCTGCGAGAATTTGGATGACCTTTTTGTTTAGCTTGCCCTTTAATTAGTCCCACTTTGATGTAAAAAATAAGTTTTACAATTGTCGTTGGATAATTTAAAATATGAAAAAATTCAGTTACAAAATTAATTTCAAACATATGTGTCGCCCGATTAATGGTGGATGTGCGAAAAGACTTCTCCTCTATTGCTTAATTTTACTTGCAATTTAATAAAACAGCTTATATATTTGACGCATGAGCACAACGACAAATTTATAAAGGCACATTTTTTGTGTTTCCCAAATGAAATATACTCGTCCCAACTATTTCAAGGAACCCCACCTGCCAGAGGTAGGATTCTTGTTCCACATCGAGGTTCCCTCTCCCAAATATCAATGACCCAATCGAGGCGAGATGATTTTTTCGACTTTAGCACTTCAAGATAATGTAGGTTTCATTTTCAATTTCACATCCGCTATTCAAGGCATGGTATGTAGACACCGACTGATTCGTCCTAAATTTCGATTTCTTCTTGTTCTTCTACTTGTCTTTAATGTCGCTCCAAGATAATTTGTACCATAAGAAACTAGCAAAGAAGCTCTTCCATTTGTCTCTAGGGGATGACAGCATAGGAATACTTCCGAGGTCGTTGGGACGTTATTTTTGGTCCAACTGTCCACCACCACATTGCCAACTTGGTCAAGGTGGATAACATCTTTTTATCATTATATTCGCCCTACATCAATAAGCTCCAATTGAGCAAGAATCCCCGGCGAAAAGGAGCAAGGAACGATTCTAGGGTTTTGAAAAATTTTCTCAGCATTTTCTTGGCATGTCTCGAGGGTTTTTCCGAATGGTGTCTTTTCATGCGCTCGTCTCGTTGCCCGGTCGTATACGAGCGAACGGCAGCGTCTCCAAGTGCATAGGCTGCGTCTCTTTACCGTGTGGGGCATACGATGATGCACCCGGTCTAATACATTCTTAATCGTGCCGGCCATTCCCACGAACGATTCTTAAGAACAAGACTAGAAACTCAGTATGCAAATGTCACACATGAATATAGAGAGAGAAATACATTGCATTTGCACTTGAGCTATTACTTAATATCCATAGAAAATATAATTCGCTCGATCTATTTGACTTAAAAATACGTCAAGTTTGAAACATAGGGAGTCACGAGGATCCTAATTCATGAAAAACGAATTTTAATTTTAAATATTTTGTATTGTTCCAAATTTGACTTAATTCACCTAATCTAACCACTTATACTCGTATCCCATTGTTCTTTATCTGCCTGAAAATCTTCTTACCCATGTGTTAGGAGATCCTTTGTTCTTGTATTAAATGAAAGCATCCTTGACAATCCTAACAAAAAATAGAAAATTCATCCGAAAGCACTAGCCTACAAATTTCTATTCAAGCCACCCAAAATTTATTGCTGAAGGAACCTCTTCCTACCTAAGCGGACCCAACCGTATGATGAGGCAAAGGAATTCGAATCCAAGTTGGGTACTGGGTTAGTTGACAAATGTTTGTCTTGTGATATGATTATTGACGAAAAGAACAAATTTAAAATAATAAAAGACGGAAAAATAAATAATTTTCGTTAGAAAAAGAAAAATTGCAGCAATCGCTGACTTGACAACGAGGAGTCCAACAACAAAGGGCTTATAAATTATGGTAAAGTAATTTGGGTGCCATATATATTAATGTAGCTATCTTCAAACAGCATCTTGTAGGTGCTAAGTGTTCTGGATTATTCACGTTATTCCGTACGATCTTGCGCATTTTTCTCTTAGATCGAGCTCAAAAGACGAGTAAAGACGATACGTTCTTTTCCTCGCGGCCTTACCTGGTTCATTAGGTTCATTAAGGTACTCTATAAACCCAAAAATTAAGTAGTCAAGGTGACATGAGGGAATATAAATATTCCTCGTGTCAATTCAATATTAAATCTTTTTAATTGTATTGATATGATTATAAATATTTTAATATTTTGCTAATTGAATTCATTTGGCTAATTTTATCTGGAAATCACCGACGCGTGGACGTCCTGTCTTAAGTGATGCGGCTAGCGCTAACATGGATATTTTTTTAATAATATTTTAAATTTTTTTATAAATATTTCCTTCTCTTATGTTTACTATTCTTTGGGAGTTGAGGGTCAACAAGGGTTGCCAGCCATAGGTAAAGGTGGATCTCGTTAGCTCTGAACGAGGGCTATGACGCCCACACCTGATCTAGGCGTTACAGCTTTGCCTAGGGCCGATAAGGGTTGCAACATCTTCAACTCATCTAGATCTAGTGAGGGCATCAGCAAGAGGCCGTGCACCCTTGCTTTGCTCGCCTTAGTCTTACATCGACCACAACAGGGGTGTTATGGCCCGTGTTGCTTGTTGTGGTCGACAAGGGCATCGGGCAAGGGTTGACATGCCTTCGCCGGCCATGGTGAGGGCCCATGATTCCTCACCCAGTGGCCAACGAGGGTTGGCTTGTGACCCTTGTTGGCCCTTAGCCTTGAAAGAAAAATAAAAAAAAAAAAGTGATTTAAAAAAAAAAAAAAAAGATACATATATTCACTTCCACATCAGTTATGCCACATAAGACAACCAGCGTTCACATCAGTGATTTGCGAACAAAATTGGTCAAATGGACCTAATTAACAAGACGAGGAAACATTTAGGACTAAATTAACACAATTAAAAAGTTTAGGAATAAATTGACATAAGTGCAATTGAATTATGACTTTTTTGATAATTGATCCACAAAGGCCTTGGATATTTCTCTCATCTTATATTTGACTATTATCTCTCATATATTGTCTCCACTATTTAGATTGACTATGTCGAAATGGTATTATCCATCAATCCTTTTAAGTTCCATGTGTATTTAATCTAGAAAATCAATAGGAGGATATCAGAAGTGCTAAAAGTTATGTATGACGCTCACTTTAGTACTAAAAAGTCTTCGCCAAAACACCTTAGTGTTAAATTGGAGTAAATATGATCACTTAAATGTCTTAGCTCTCGCTGGAGAACTCCTCACATACCTAACTATGCTTTGGATGCGTGCAATGGAATCATGCACCTCATTCAATCCGTCTCTTACTATCAAGTTAAGTATATGAGCAGTGCATCTCATATGTAAAGTATCGCCATTCAAAATCAATTCTGAAAATTTTTTTTTTTTCAAATAACTAACGGCCATATCATTTGAACTTGCATTATCCACTGTTATTGTGGACACCTTCTTTTCTATTCCCCAATCATAAATGTATTTCTCCATCATTTTACCAATCTCCTTACCCTTGTGACTATGCATCATCACAAAATTGATTATTCTTTTTTGCAACTGCCAATTTTCATCAATATAATATGTAGTAAGACACAAATAGTTCAAGTTTTGAATGGAACTCCACATATTCGTTGTGAGTGCAATCTTAGATTTAAGCTTACCAAAGTAAGCTTTCAAACAAGTCCTTTCACTTAGATATAACTTCATACAATATCTTGCCATTGTAAATCGTGAAAGATGATGGAAAAGAGGTTGCAATTCAGTAACAAAATTGCGAAAACCAACACGCTCAACCATGGAAAATAGTTGTTCATCAATAATAATCATTTGAGCAAGCATATGCTTACAATGTTCTTGATCAAACTTCCAAGTCGTTGAGATACTACCACTACTAGTAGTATTTTCCTCTACCTCGCCAACCACATATTTGTCACGTGATGCAAACAACATTTGCTTTTTATCTATATGAGGATACTTTTTGTACTTTCTCAAGTGCTTCCACATAGTAGAGGTTCCATGATCAATATTATACACATAATCTATCCCGCAATGAATGCACTTCATCTTAACTGTTTTCTGTGTTTTCTCATCTATGATTCTCGAAAAATGATCCCAACAATCTGATTGATTAGCTCACTTTTTACCCGAAGGAGGACGAGAGTTAGGTACCCTCACCTTGTTTGTCGCACCTATGGTCGCAGATTCCACTTCATTAGCTCCATGGAATGGCAATTCCATGAGTGGATTCATTTCATTATGTCCCTCCACTTCCATTGATATGTCTTTGTCTTGATCCATTGACTGAAAACTGAAAAAAAAAAAAAAATTATATAACATTAGGATTCTACAAAAACAGATTAGTTGTCATAGTAAATCAAATATCTCAACATAACTTTGGAGACATAAAGTAATTCATTCATCCCAAGAAGTCACTCGCCAAAGCTGTACGTTTAATAGTCGAGACAAGTGATCATTTTAAGGTATAATTTTGCTTGAATATTAAAAGGAAGAGGCGAGTTTGGGTTTATAAGAGTATATTGAAGAAGAAAACCAGCAGAACAACCTTCTCTCTCTTGCCTCTCTCACACACACACCCACCCGCACAAGTATTGTCTTCCTGTTGTGTGTGACCAGGAAGTTGAAAATGAAATTCCCTTCCTTATCAAGTGGGATTAATGAATACCGTGACAACAAGAAGTTAGCAAAACCAGCTTAATAATTGTTGTATAATCTATCGATGAAACTCGAAAGCACCATAACAGTTTCATAATCAATACAAAATCAATCGGTGAAATGTGAAAGGCAATGCAACCATTTTAAAATTGGAATCCATTGGTGAAACTAGAAAAGTAAAATATTTAAGAATGAAAGAGCGACTATTATCGCTCATTCGTATAACTAATCAATGAAGCTAATAATTTCTAATTACCAAACATCACCGACCGGCGGTGAGCGGATTAGAAGTAGCGTCAGGGTCGTCGCGCGGTGAGGACAGGGATAGCGGCGGAGCTGGGTTGTCGGCGGCAGGGGTGTCACTTGGGAGTAGGCTTGGAGTATATCTGTTGGGTGTCGAAGACTTGGAGCAGATCTGTCTGGCGTCGAGCAGAGGAGGACCCAGCAACAGGGGCAGCAGCGGCTTTGCAGGGGAGGGCAGCGCAGGCGAGGCGCTGCAGCAGGGGGCTCCGCGGGACGTGGCAACGTCGGGTCAACGTGGATTAGCATAGCAACGGCTTCGACGGGCTGCTAGTATTAGCTGGTGAGGGCGGCAAGGATCGACGCGGCTTCAACGGGCGTCAGTGAGGGGGCTAGGCCAGATCGCGAGCGAGTAGGGGGCGTCGTTCGAGGGGCGTCACTCGGGAGTAGGCTTGGAGTATATCGTTGGGCGTCGGCGAGAGGAGGACCCAGCAACAGGGGCAGCAGCGGCTTTGCAGGGGAGGGCAATGCAGGTGAGGCGCTGCAGCAGGGGGCTCGGCAGGACGCGACAACGTCGGGTCAACGTGGATCAACATAGCAACGGCTTCGACGGGTTGCTGGTATTGCGGCTAGTGAGGGCAGCAAGGATCGACGCGGCTTCAACGGGTGTCAGTGAGGGGGCTAGGCCAGATTGCGAGCAGAGCAAGGGGCGTCGTTCGGGCGGCGGTAGATCGACAGCAGGGGAGCTTGGGAAATAGCCCATGGTGAGAACATGATCGACGGAGGGCTACTGTGGGTTGCTCGAAGATGCGACAAGGTGGGCTTGCGGACACGAGATCTACGGGTCAAGGGCGTAGTGAGGCAATAGCAGCAGGTGGAACGGTGAGATCAAACGGAGGCGGCGTCGGCGCTTGGGTGCGAGCTCGGCGGGGGTTAGCGGCTTTGCGGGCAAAACCAGTGGAGCGGAGCTTCAGATGACCGGCGGAATGGCGGTGGTGGTTCAAGCGCGAGGGGTGTGACGAGAGCGGTAGAGGCGGCGTCGGCTTCGCGATTTCGGGAGGGGAGCTCGGAGCAAGGCTGGCGAGCAGCCTAGGAACCGGGTTGACAGAGGCGGTGTCGCGATTTCGGGGGGTGACGTCGGGATCGCACGGCTGTGGGTGTCGCGGGAGGAAGGCGACGGTGGGTGAGCTGAACCAGGATTGGCGGACGGGCGAAGGTCGCGAGCTCGAGGAAGATAGAAATTAGAAAGTAGAAACACTTAAACAGATTAGGGTTTTGCGTTTTGGTCTTTTTGGGGGTGGCTTACAAACCGGTTCTCCAACTGGTTCCCAAACCGGTCCGGTCAATCCGGTTCCCGGGTGGGTTCAAATAGGTTCTGAGTTTTGGAAACTGGTTCTCAGACCGGTTTCAACCGGAACCGGTTCCCGGACCGGTTTCACCCTGTTTTCCGAGTGGGCCGAACCGGGAACTGGGTAAACCCGGTTCGGTTGCACACCCCTACTTGTGTCCATATTTCTTGATCTTGTTCCCAAACAGTTGTTCCTTTGAAAATGTATGCCAATTGTCCTGAGTTGTCTCACAATCTTGCTCCCAAAAAAATAACCTGTCTCATGATCTTGTTCCAAGTGGTAACTAATAACTGCTCCCAAACAAGAATACGCATGCACTATTTGAGGACGCACAAAGTCTGGTCTCTATTCTATAGCTACATTGTATATTGAATAAGGAAACAAGACTTGCATCGGTTTGGCAAAATAATAAGTTACACAATATAAAAAGCTAACATGAATCCGGTATAAGCACCTTTAACGCATTCGGGTCATGGGATATGTTAAGATACAAGAGATTCCATGTGGAATTCACTTGATCCAATCATCCCATTGCGTCGGGAGCATATGTATTTGAATACGCGTAATAATGTCTCTTCAAGATGTTCCATCCAAGTGAAGAGAGAATGATACATCTTTGCCTCAGTCGTCCAATCATTCCTCTTCCCCTTGAAGCTCCTTCCCTACTCATTCCTCCCCAAATGCGCTCTGTCATGCAACACACAAAAGCAATTCATGTTTCTCTATCAGAAAAAAAGAAAGGAGGAACGCTTTTAGAGCACTCAAAAAGAAAGAAAGAAAAAAGAGAGGAGGGCTTGCTTTATTATTTTCTTGACGAAAAAGAGGAGAGGTAGCTTTTCTTTAAGAGTTGGAACAGTGCACGCTTTGGTAAGGGACCGGTCCCTCCCTCCTTCACTCAGTCACTCACTCATCATCATCGTCAAGAGACAAGTTCTTAACAATCGAAAGCAATTAGTGTCGCCCCGGGACCGGATTGATAACGACTGTCTGTTACCAACCACATGGCGACGAAACGTACGTGACCATCCACCCCACGCTTCTCCCGGACGAGTGGGGCCGAGTCAAGGAAGCTGCTCGTTCTCTTCACGGCTATAATACTCATCATGCACTTAACTAACCTCCATTAGGTTACGCTAGTATATTTGTCGGAGCATGGTCGCGAGTCGCCCTTCCATATGACGTCGAGAAATGCGTCGGCATGCTGACTCAAGCACGGGATTCCGGCCGTCGTGTGAGTTCGGCGATCGACATAGCCTAGCACAAGCTCTTCTAGTGACTACTTGTATGTCCAATTATCATTAGGATCGGCAATTCATATTGGCGCATCGTAATCGTGTGTCCTGTGGTGTCAAACGTATGGTGTCGTGTCCTGTTCCGGATTTTCCATTTTGTGGTTTTGTTTTATGCCCCGGGCCGTGCTCCTGCCATGCAAACGGATCGTGCCCGACGTTGCCGTGGGTGCAAAGTTTGTGGAGCTGACTTCTCAGCGGCGGACTTTTAACGCCTCATTGACTTTTGGAGTTTTCCTACCAAACCCCAACTAATTTTCCCTCTGAGTTTCGTGTTTTACTAGGATGGCTAGAGGCGCTTGTCATAATTGTAAAATGATGCACAACGGTTCTCTTGCTTTTTTCAAAACAAGAAGTCGGGGAATTCGTAAGATCGACTGAAAACGTAGGTGGCACTTAGGTTGGCCCTTTTGCCTCTAGCTGAAGAAGAGGCCAACGATTATCACAGGGTACGCCATGCCCTATTCGGATAGGCTGTAGGATGTAGTTAATGTCTCAGTTATTCATGTGGTCGTTGAGTTCTGCTGCAACCACATGGAAATGTTTTGGTCCAGACGCAAGATGAGCATTCGCAATACCGATTGGACGAATCGACGGACGGGCCGGTGGCTCCGTAGCTGTCGGTAGAAGCTAGCTTTGTCAAGCACAGTGACCCGTGGCTTTGCCGGCGATGACCGAGCCGCCGTCGCCGTCAACAGAGTCAATCGAGATCGGGATCAAGAAAGAGAAGATGGGGTTGTTACGGCTCTAGTCTAGAAGTGGCGTTGAAAGCTCCTCCAGTGACGACAATTCAGGAGGCAATGGTAGAAGATGCGGCCGTGACGACTATGCTGCTCAGGGACTTTTCTTTTAGTTGAAATATATGACCAAGGAGTTCCTCAATTTTCCGCCTTCGAACTATGTTGAATAAACTCCAGTTGAAAGACATCCTTCATGTTAGAATTTTCTTGCGTATATATCTTTCTTGACATGTTGCAATCGAACGATATTTTGGATTATAACTTGCGCGAATCAAAACGAGCCGATCTCTCGGGCCCAATCGTAGAGAGGCCATCTATGCCGGGAGAAATTGTATTTTCATTTTCTGACCTTGACATGAATGAATTGAAAACGAGATCTTATGTTAATTGTGATATTAATTTTGTACTAATCTCTAATGTTGTATATCTCGTCATCTATCGACACGCCATCGAGACCCCTCCTTCCTATCATCCAAATTTCTCCTAAACCCACTTTTTTCTATTTGCTATATACATCATTACTTAGGTTATTGCCAGAGAGGATTTGAAACGACCTTTCTTTCTATGCATGGCTTGGAACGGTGATTGACGGAAAAAAGGGGACAAATTGTTAGTCAAATCTTGGTCAACCAAATGATGATGTAAACAATGCTTTGACCATTTGTCTAATCAACTCGATTCTTCGAAGAGAGAGCAACCGTTAACCTAAATAATCCTCCAAGAAAGAGCTAATTCATATTAAATTAGCATCATTTAAGATATTAACTATGGGAAAATTATCCAAAAAGTTTTGAATTTTATTGTATGGTAGTGGCCACTTTAGCATTTGACTCTTTGCTTTTCAATCATAAACTTTTTGACGATTTACCAATATAGTCTTTCTGACCAATTTTGATTGGAAATTATCGACGTGCCAGCGTACAATTAGTTTATGATTTTTTGGACAATTATCTCAATCAACTACAATCACGGACCATATCATAGTTTTCTTGTTATGTTGGATAATACCCGATAAACTCTAGAAATTGATAATAATTGGAATTATCGTGGAGGGTGAAAGTTTGGCTGTCAATTTAAGGAATGGGGAGAGGGGTAGGAAAGAAACAAGGAAATCGAATAGAATGATCATTGACCATGGCAGGATAACTTCTGTCCCTGGGATGGTTACCAGAGTCGTTTCTTGCAAGGAAAGAAAAGATCAAATGAGTGAATAATTTAATATGTGTAGATATTGTGGAAGAAAGAAAGTGAAAACCTGGTGGAGTAACGAAGTGTCACCGGTCCGAAATTAGTCAATCGAGTTGGTCTATGGACAGAACCACCCGAATTGTGAAGAACATCGTACAAAGAAATCCCAACATTTGACCAAGGTTTTTCCTCTTCATCTTTCGCAAGGAATCTCAATGGAAAATTGCTTACCAAAACCGGTCGAATCTCAATGAATATTGCTCACCAAAATTGCGGGCTGGTCAGTTGTAGTTGAGATTGCATGGTTTTGCGAGACATACATAAGTCCGATGATGTGGACGGTCGATTTTGTTTAACGTGTCGACATTCTTTCATTCGATGCATCGGATGAGTAAATACTGTTGCCACTATGAGCGATCTTTTCACTTTCAATGTTGTTTGCTCCTGCATCGGTTGAGGCAAGGATTGTACATTTTGTACAACCCCCGAGGTCCATGACCCGGCACATTGTCTTGCCAGAAACATCCCTAGAATCCAAAAAGCTGAGGTCCCTCCAATCATCACAAAACCAAAAGGATAATAAGCCAAGATGCCTAAACATGCATCATTAGCGGTTCCTTGCATGCTTCCAATCACCTTGGTTCATGATTGGGCATCGGTAGGGCATGGATCGAAAGGTTTCACTTAGAGAATTCACTTCTTTCGGGCATGTGATTATTGGAATGCAAACATATAAAGCTCAACACGTCAATTTCAAAAGCTTAGATACCTTTCAGAACGGTGAAATGATTATACATATGACATAGATCTCATGTGCATTCTCAATTTGAGAGTTGGAGCTCGAAGCTCCCACATAGAGATGCCAGAAGTCAAGCTTGCTCTTTCAGTATAATATACTCAAATTGATAAGTCACGCCTTCACATCAGGGAGAGCAAAACTCTTACATTGTTAGACAAAACAACAGCAAAAGCTTTTCCTATAGTTTTTCTCGATTATTACAGTCACTTGTCAAAACGTGATTTCCAATGAGTAACTAGGAAAATGGTACTCCGAGCCGAACATGGACATTTTATCCCACACAACACTCCTACAGGTGTTTCAACATACCTCGATCATTGATGTTTTATCTCATCAACACGCATCAACGAGCCCATCAACAATGGAAAAAGGGATTGAAACACTGACGGAAGAATTGCGTGACATGAATGTTCTTCATAAATGCAATTGTTATGGCTCCAATGCAGTTTGTTTTTCCTTCTGTTGAGCAATTTGAATACTTTATAGCTTCCATCCTTCTTAACTTCCTTATTTAATTAATGAATTGCTTTAGATAGGGGAAGGAGTACAAGACAAATATTTCTCAAACATAAACAACGAATCCGACGTGGTGTGAAGCGCAGCATTGTCTTCAATTTTTGCTTTATGGGCCTGAATTTTTTTTGGGTCGATACTTAATGGGCCTGAATTGATAAGCCAGAAAGTTGCATGAGAAGAGAGTCGTGCAAAAGTTTTACATACGAGGCCCGGGGTACGACACAAGTTGTCAATGTTTCGATGCATGTGCGCGCTATCAAAGCCCGTTGGCTGATGTTTTGAATCACAGAATGAGCCCGTAGATTAATATTGTATGGCCTTTCCGTCCCGCTTAGATGTCTGATCATATCTTGGACTTAGTCATTTTATGTACCGGTCGAGTTATCCAAATTAATCTGTTTTTTTTTTCCTATTTCCATGCAATACAAATTTAGTGATTTATACTTGATATGCTTCATATCTAATCATATTGAACCAAATTTAGGAAAATTCATACCCAAATTGAGGTGGAAGCGTTAAGTGAGTAAGAGCAAGAGTGAAATCGAGTGAGGACAAGAGAGAATTACAGATATATATTAAGTATAAATAAGTTGTGAATCCATTTAACATTCATAATATCGGTAAAGCCCAAATATTATTTGGTGCCATGCATGTCAAAAATTGCACTACTAACTAGGGATGTCAAAAATCGAACCGAAAACTTTGGTTTTTTCAATTTGGTTTTCAATCGGTTCGGTTCTCATTAAAAATTGAATTTTTTTTTTATCGGTTAACCAAATCGACAAACCGATAAGAGTTTATTTCTTGAAAATACAACAGAAAAAAAAAAAGCGAAAAAAAAAAACAAATGCAAAAACTAAAAACTAAAAGTTGAAAACCAAAAACCGAACCAAATTTCGGTTCGGTTATGAAGTTTTTCCTAACGGTTTGGTTCGATTCGGTTTTTTTGAAAAACTGAACCGAACTGAACAGTCGACACCCCTACTACTAACCAAGCAAATTTTGAATTCAAATTAGATTGTGTTGTGGAGTTATATGCAAATTCCTCCCAGCATTTCTTCCACGAGTTTCCATCATAACTAAGAATTTTGACTTTGATTCCAATCTAGGCGGAAGCACAAGCTATGTCACAAACCCTAAAGTATCTTGAAGGGAAAAAAGAACAGGAGATGGAGATGGAGTCAGGGAACTGGCAAACGCTTTGGTGGAAAGTATACCGTAGGTCAGTTGGGAAATAGATGCGTTGATATGTGAAGTGTAGGCACGTATTAAAACTTTTCCAAATCTAAAAATAACCCACTGCCGAAGAGAGAGCAACAAAGTAGCAGATTGGGTTATTAAGGCCCACCGGAGAAAGGCCCTTCCAGCTAATTGGTTTGTTATCCCCCTCCTTGTCTTTTGGACTTGTCATGTTCTGAAGCTCTGGTTTCTACTATCTGAACTTTTACTTGAATGGAAATGCTACAAACTCTTTTTTGAAAAAAAAAAAAATAGATATTGCTCTTGCATTGAATTGAAGTGGGGGAGTGTTGTTCCACGAAAGATCGCCATTCGAAAAAGATTTCCAGCCGTTGATCCTTTATATTGTCGGCATTGTAGGATAATTGGTTAATAAAAAAAATATATTTTCGATATTAATATCCTTTACCTAAATAATTAATAATTTTTATTAGCTTGTTTTTCCCAAGTGAGGCAAACAATCCACGTTAGAAACCAAACTGCTGATTTTTCATGACGCAAACGAACCTTAAAAATATAAACTTCCTACTTATGGTAACCCGACATCATAATCCTCTTAAAAACAAAATTCTTTTTAAATTACATCATAAATGATCTGAACAGTTGAATTGATTGAAATCATAAATAATGATCGGATTAAGGAGGAATTGAAAAGATTCTTTCTCTATCCAAATCAGTCGATTTCGAGTCATTTAACATGGTATAAATATACAAATAAACTATGATTGAGATCATTATCTCGTGAATAAGGGTGGCCAGATTCAAAGTTCACAAGCTTAAAACTTTTTCTTTCCAAGATATTCAGTAGAGTCGTTCATATCGATCACCTCTTTCCATTATTCATTATTATAGCTATTACTTTCGATGGACTTTGTTCTCGGAAATAATTTCTACTAACGTCGGACAGGAAAGACATTCATTCATAAACACCGGAGACCGTCTGCTCATAAATATGTTAGTACCAGCAAGCCGCTGCCAAACAGGCAAAGTGGCGTGGAAAACGAGGACGTCCAGCATCTGGATGGGACCATCTCTTGAGTTCGTGCGTGGCTGATCGGCTTCCACGGCGGCAATGGTAAACATCGGATAAGGCTGGTCATGTCGCCTTCTGGGTTTTGGGAGCGAAAACCCTCTTCCCTCCTCGCTTCCTGGACGCACTGGAGGTCCATTCTCGCTTTGAACTCGACGCCCGTCGCTGGTCTGTGATACCCTTTTTATCTTGATCCGGTCTCGGGGATCGTTGCAATGGCGTCCATGTCTGGATTTGTCCTCAAAGGTTGCAAATTTCAGACACGCGGCGCTCGCTGCGGATCAAGCTCTTGTTATCCTGCCCGGAGAGTCGCGTCCCGTCTTGGTACGTCTGAACTCTTTGATGCTGCTCTTTGTGGGTTTTGACTGGAGTTTTACTTTCCGGGTACTTTTCGATTTTGCATCTTTCCTGGATAGTTGGGTGGTGCATGTACTTTGATGGGCGTACTTTTTGAGTGTTTTCCCCAAGTCTTTTCATGGTGGGTCTACTCAAGATCGTTCACTTTGCCAATTTTCTTCGTTTTTTTCTGTTTGTTGATAGATCTCAGTAGGGACAATTGTGAAAATGGAAGGAGTCTGGCTGTCAAGAACCAGCTGCAGAGTTCGACGGTTGCTGTTGCCACAACCCCTTTTCCTGTTAATCCATCTTCAAGGTATCTTTCTGTGGCTTAGCGGTGCTGATTCTGCTGGAGGTTTCTGCTCTGGATTGAAGCTGGGTTAAGCTTTGCAAATCGGAAGATTGAAACTGGATTAAGATTTTGAGAATTGACTACTATGATCTGACCAACCAGCATTGACTGTCAGCTATTCAAAATACATGGGGTGAATGTATCCTCTTTCTGTTGGTGGGATTGTTGTGCACCAAGAAATCTATTTAATCTCTAAGAGTATGCCTTGCATAGAGATCATTGGTTCTCTAATGCTCCACGGATGATATGATCTAATAATAATAGTACTATAAGTATATCCTTTATTCTGCTTGCAAATGCCAATGGGTTTATTAGTAGTTCTTTTGTTTCACTTCATAAGTGAATGGTCTCTCTCTTGAAGTTTCAGTCTCTTATCAAAGCAAATTCCCCTGCTAGGAGGTTTGCTCTTTGGCCAGCTGACTACTAGTCTTGAATTTTACATTTAAACAATTTTAAGTTGTTGGCTGGGCACCGAGATTGATTTATCATTAGCAGTTTTTGTTACAAAATAGCAAAGAAATTTATTATATATTTGAGAGGTTTGATCAGTAGCTCTCTCTCTCTCTCTCTGACTCCCCTGCTAGCATGACCTTTTACATCTACAATGTCTCTAATATCACTTTCTGGGATTTCATATCTAGAAAATTGACAACTTTGTGCAAGGCTGCAACAAATGCACCTGGAGAAATTCCGGCCAGCACTCCTGGCGGGATGAGCCAGTATGAGAGAATTGTTGAAACTCTGACCACCCTTTTTCCTGTTTGGGTACATACCTATTTTGAAGCTTTCTGATGT
Source organism: Eucalyptus marginata (assembly GCA_014182565.1). NCBI lineage: Eukaryota > Viridiplantae > Streptophyta > Magnoliopsida > Myrtales > Myrtaceae > Eucalyptus > Eucalyptus marginata. The sequence continues at coordinate 10,513,249 of CM024587.1, read as the reverse complement.
GCTGTTATTTTATTTGCATCTCTTACACCTTCAAGTTGCGTTGCGCTTGTGCATGAGACTCCCCAAATGTGTGTTTTTTCAAGATTTTTATTTTCTGGAATATGTAGTGTCTTAAAATCATCTACTCCACCAGGTTATTTTGGGAACTATCATTGGAATGTACAAACCAGCTGCGGTAACTGCAAGTCCTTCATGCTGCCTTCACTGTTGATAATGTCTCTTCCGTCGATATTTTATTGTTGGGATGTCATCCAGGTTACTTGGCTCGAAACCGATCTTTTCACTGTTGGATTGGGTTTCCTTATGCTTTCTATGGGGTTGACATTGACATTTGAAGATTTCCGGCGATGTTTGCGGAATCCTTGGACTGTAAGCGGCATCTTTATCCCTATAAGTTAGGAGGAGAATTGTCAAAACTTCTAGGTCATCTTTTTCATTTCACTTTTTTGAACTTAAAACTTTATTGTTGCAGGTAGGTGTAGGATTTTTGGCTCAGTACCTCATCAAACCACTGTTGGGCTTTGTCATTGCAATGGTACTTCTTTCACCATCCCTTTTAGAAGTTCCTACTTTGGCCTATTTTGATCTCTAACAATAATATATTGGTGATAAAGTGTACTTTCTTTTGCCTCGTTAGGTTCATGTGGTGGATGTGATAAGGATGCAAACCTGAGGACTCCAAAATTACCTTACACTGTAGATGCTTTAGGAATCTTAATCAAATCCCAGTAACTTTTATAGATTATTCTTCTTTAAACATCCAAACCTGTACCTTAGCCTCCTCACCCTTTGGAAGGCCTGACTCTAAGTGATGCCCAATTCTTTTATTTTAAATATTGCATGGATATGGATGTGATGAGTAATTGTTGCCTTTAAATAATACTTCTGAATTGGGATCTTCAAACTGAATTAGGTTTGGCAAAGAAACTCATGGAATGCTGCTAAATTATATTTAAAATCTTAGTGGATACTGCAATGGCAAAACTCTCCTGGGAACAGGAGGTGCTGCAGATATCTTTGAATTTGCTGTCTTCAGCAATTTAAAATTGATTTTTCTTTTATTGTGCTGGCAGCTCTATTTGTCAAAATGCTTGTGTATCCCGTTGTGAAATTCGTCACCCACCAAGTTTCCATGATCTTCCAGCTTGGGTGTGTATCTAGAGTTCTAAATTGTGTATCTGTCTCTGAAATTTGTCATTAACCAAGTTTCCATGTTTTCCAGACTTTAAAGTTGTCTGCACCACTTGCAACTGGTCTTATATTGGTGTCCTGCTGCCCTGGAGGTCAAGCGTCCAACGTTGCTACTTATATCTCTAAGGGGAATGTAGCACTCTCCGTCCTCATGACAACGTAAGTTATGACGTATGTGTAAACGTTTTCTCTTTTTTCCAGCATAAGGAGACAGCCTCTTTCCAAAGCTTGATTTCATATTTTGTTTATGTTAGCACTTGCCATTGATCAGTTCTTTTCATGTTCCTATTGCGATATATGTAAATTTCTTGAACATTTTACCTCATGCGGGATTTTTGTAATTCTTTTTCTCCTTTCCAAGCTGTAATGTTGTGTCTTTTCACTTTAAAGTTCGTTAATGCACCAGTTATTTAATGAAGGTGTGGGAACAGTTATGGTGTGAGATATCGATTTCTTTGACATAATTATGTTGTTTTCATAAGCATGTGGTGTTTCTTATGCCTATCTGCAGATTTGCAGTCATCATGTGCTGAGTATTGTTATTGTGCAATTTAGGGATCTTCAGAGCATCCTACTGTAGCTCATCTTTTCGCTTTGTTTACCAAATTATGGACATGAGTGGATAACATGATGGAAATACCTCTTAAGATGTTTTGGCTGATCATTGTGGACCATATGAAAATGAAAAAGAAAATAACTTTGAACATGTTCTGCGTGATAGTTTGTGAAGCATTTGTCCTGATTTTTTTTGCTCAAAAGGTTGTCAATATATATATATTTTTTTTTGAATTTGCAGGTGTTCGACTATTGGTGCCATTGTGATGACGCCTCTACTCACTAAGCTTCTTGCTGGCCAGCTTGTTCCTGTTGATGCTGCGGTGAGTACAGCATAAGTATCCTCGCCTCTTCAGATGCTAATGTATGAGAATAAGATTGCATTTGAATGGTAGACCAATTGTTTGATTTTCAAATTAAATGGATGCTTAAGATTGTTCACTGAAGCACTGATGTGGAAGGCAGTATTGAAGTGCTTAGCTTCTGAGTTAATCTTGTTGAACCACAGACATCTTCAGTGGGTGGCAATTCGTTCAGAGGGTTTGGCTGAAAAGTCTAGATGTGAGCACTTGGAATTTTTTTGTTATGCAAGAGTCTAAAAGGTCTAGATGTGAAAAAGTTTTGCCTTTTGGAGTGCTTCATCTTCCCTGTGAGGATGAGTTGTAATTACAATAGCATGGGAGAAAACTAGTGAGAAATGCATAGTCTATCTAATCTATCTCTAGTGGATGAGATTTGTCAAAAAACTCTTTTGTTGTACATAACTCATTTCTTTGTTGCTGTACTAGTCTGCATGCGGATATATGTGGTTATTTGCTATACATAGTTCAATGTGTTTGCATTGTAGTGCATACCTACTATATCCAGCTATGTATGATTGTGACATACCGAGGGATTTTGGAATCACTTTTGTCAACAAATACTTGCAGGGCCTGGCTATCAGTACTTTTCAGGTTGTTTTGGTGCCAACAATAGTAGGAGGTAAGCAGAAGGTTGTTAAAATTCAAACTAAAGTTGCTTGGAAGGAAGAGCGAGAAAATAGTTAATAAATGAGATAACCCTTGTCTGTTTTCTATGACAGTGTTGGCCAATGAATTTTTTCCTAAGTTTACTTCGAAAATAGTCACTCTGACTCCATTGATTGGAGTTATTCTGACCACCTTACTTTGTGCAAGCCCTGTAAGTGAATCAAATTAATATCTAGATGTGGTCTTTCACTGCTTGTTCCTCTCTTTCATTGCCAAACTCTGGTAAGATCTGATTCTGATGTACTTCCACTAGATTGGGCAAGTTGCAGATGTCTTAAAAACTCAAGGAGCGCAACTTCTGTTACCAGTAGCGCTCCTGCATGCCGTTGCCTTTGCTCTTGGATATTGGATATCAAGATTCTCATTTGGTGAATCTACTTCCCGCACCATTTCTATTGAATGTGGGATGCAGGTAAGCGTCTTCCATGTCTTCCATTAGTTTTTCCTGTTCTGTTCTTCTCTTGCTGCCCTTTGACTATCTATTTTTACTGCTGGAATTAAAGAGCACAACTAACCATTGTTCCTTTTCAACTTTAATTTAAGGACCCTACATTTTCATTTTTTTAGTATCAGTGGAGTCTGTTGTCTCTTGTCATTGCTGACATGGTCATTGTGAATTGTATGATTACTAATATGAATGTGCAAACATTGTAAATTTTACATAGTTCAGCAGAATCAGTGTTTCTAAGGTGCCATATTTCATTGCAATTAAGCAATTGGACTGAAGAGGAGCATGATGCCCTTGTTAGAATTGTTACTGAAACATTTATTTGTTGAATCTTTTATTGCAGTGGTCTCCGGATAGTCTTTGTACACCATATTTACTATAAGCAATAAATTCTTGTTTGTCACAATTCTTTTGAGATCATTCTCATGTTATTTTCATTTGATTAGCATTCTTGTGTTTGAGGAGACATAGGTAGTGTAGAATCATTCTCTGTTAATTATATGGTCACTTTGAAGTTTTGAACTGTCAAATTGAGAGATTTCTCTTGGCTGTCTATTCTGAATTACTCTTAAATCATATTAGTCCGCACATATCCTGCTTAAAATTTGATGAAAGTAAGGTGCATGGACATGTATCAGTATATGGCCCAAAAAGGTTCATGTACACATCTTTGTATGTGAGGTATGCTATCGGTTACTACTAGTATTGCTTCAAAAATTTGTGGACTTATATTGGAAAGAATTTTATAGTTTTTTGAGTGAACTTTTCATTGGCGGGAAAGCCTAGTCAAACAAAGTCTTCATTGCCTTTGGATTTGATGCTCTCTCTCTCTGGGCCATGCATGGCTCTCTATTGCCTTTTCTTTTAGCTGAAATTGGGCGAAACCTCCATCTATTCTGCTAGTTCCTTTGATTGAATTGAATATCTTACAGATTTAAATCTGTTCAACATTTCCAGAGTTCTGCCCTTGGATTTCTTCTCGCCCAGAAACATTTCACCAATCCTCTGGTAGCTGTTCCTTCTGCAGTCAGCGTAGTTGCATGGCGGTAAATTCTGACGCTCAAAGCATGCAACTCCATTCCTGGAGTATGATTTTTTTTTTTTGGAGTAATTCTTCTCTGGCATTCTCACTTGCTGATAATCACTCTTCTCACAGCTTGGCGGGAGTGCACTAGCTGTTTTCTGGAGAAACAAACCAATCCCAATCGATGACAAAGACGACTTTGAAGAATGAGACATCCTTAAGACATCCTGTCTCCATATTTTCTCTAGGTTTATCGATTTCGGGTGTCATTTTTGTTCTCATTTGGTGGTTTCTCATGCAGTATGGTTGTTTCAGCTTTAAGTTCTAGCTAGAAGGAAGTGAATTCTGATGGTCACATATCATTTTGGATTCTAAGCTGGAGAGGAGACGTTTTAGCTTTAATAAAAGCAAAGGCAATTCTTCATCTAGTTCCAATGCCATCAGTATCCATCCTTTCGACAGATATGTCAAAAAGTACTTCCTCAGTGCCGGTACACAAGTACATGTCCAACTGCAATGCCGTCGACAATATCAATAAGCTTACTTGTACCTTTCCGTTTCTGTATCTCCAGTTAACATTCCTAAGATCTTATGGTTTATGAGTGGGTGATTGAACCAGTGTACTGCGGCCCTGATCATAGGCGGGGCCGCCTGGTGTGCCCGCCTGAGCGCGAGCTTGCTGAAATCTGCTCTCAATCTAATTGCTCTCTTTCGGCTGGGTACATCGTCCACCATGCCCCTCTCCCAGGCTCTCTTGCTCAGCTTAGGAATTCCTTTTCATCCTTTCCGACAGATTTATTGAGTTTGGCTTTTCTATTCGTTTACAGATTCATTTCGAAACAAACCAGTTTCTTAAGTAGATTATTTTCCCTCAAACTATCTGGGAAGTTCGGCGTCTAATCAATGGCATGTGGATTTAATTAGAATGACAAGCCCTCCGTGCTGGACAAAATAAACTCGCAATTGCAAACGACAAAGTATAATAGCTAAACATGTTCAAGTAGTACTTCGAATGGTGAAGAGAAGCGGCTCGGCAGGTAAGGAATGGGAAATCGTCAAAGATGACTTCTTTGTTGGCAAAACGAAGGTCGCCACGGTAGGCCTTGAGAGTCAACTCGGCCTCGTGGCCTTGCTCCGTCAGGCTGAACCGGAGCAGACCGACTTCATTGAAGGGCTTGTAGAGCAAGGGGTGCTGCTCGTCCACCAGCTCGTGTGGGCACTCGATCACTCCTCTTATGGCCGAGAGCCGAGAGCGAGCCGATCGAATACCTCATCTCATTCCCGCTCATCATCACCCGGTGTTTCAGGCAGTGTGACCGGCCGTTGCTCCTTCCCTAGCCAGTAACTCGTTTCAATTTCACAAGTTTCCCGTTCTCCAAAGTCATGTGCATCAAATTACATGCCATGGCGTGAGAGAAGGGAAAGAACACTCACCAGGAATGACTCTCCAACCATGACTGCGAAGGTGGAAGCTGAAGGCGCGACTGGAGACCACTTTCCGTCCTTCGTCTGCACCTCCAATCCGTTCACATTATTTTGGTGAGTTTGGTCAAGAAGTTCTTATCGCAGTGAGAGCTCGCCCCGTTCTGCGGCTCCTGAGTCATGGCGCTTTGTACCTCGTGGCTCGGATCGAGTGGTTCGAGGATTCGGCATGCGAGTCCAGATACTTCTCCACGCCTAAGCTTAGAAATGCCATTCTGGTGATCAATGATTCCAACTCGGAGAGCCTTATTGCATAAGAAGTCAGCGTTTCACTGCATTTATATTTAGGTATGTTCATGAAAACTTACGGTTGTTGTCTCTAAAAGATAAAGGTTATAAGATAATTTCATGCTTTTAGCTAGTACAGAAATTGTCCACACCAACACCAAAAGAAGAACCATAAATCGAAAATTATTATCCACAAGTTGATCAACACAAAATTTGCATTTTAAGTAGTTATGTAATTTCAAAGCACACGTGCGGTGATCATGAGGTCGCTTGCGAACTACTGGTCTCAAACAAAATAATCGTACAAAAATTTTGAATTTCCCTGAGGCCACATGAGATTGGCTAAATTTTGAATGCCACCAGAGTCGAGCACGCCAGTGATACCCATCGCTTCGTGTGGTTTTCGGAGGTCGACGAAACTATGCTTCGTCTCGGCCGGAAGATTGAACAAATCCTCCAGTTGTTCGAAGACATCGGTATAAAGCTCAACACTGACATTGTCGTATGGAGTCTCAAAACAACCATACTCTTCAAGAGCTTTGACAACCTCTTTTTGCACTAAATCTCAGTGGGTGCTTCCTGGCTTTAAGTCCTTTTAGCAGAAATCTATGAAGGGAAGCTTTGAAGGTGGGAGAGAAACCATAGCTTTTCCTTTTGTTGTTTGTTTTCTTTCGTTCTTTTTTTTTTTTTTTGACGTTTTCTTTTGATGCGCATATTAAAGATTTTAAAGAGGCAATATTGCGTCCAAGAGTTGACTTTATAAATTTATATATAAATATATATTTATATATAAGGCGGGAGGGAAACCATAGCTTTTCCTTTTGTCGTCGTCGTCGTTGTTTTTTTTTTTTTTTTTTTTTTTTGACGTTATCTTTTAATCTGCATATTGAAGATTTTAAAGAGGCCATATTGCGTCCAAGAGTTGCCTTATATATATATATATGTTTAATGAGGCCAATATGGCGGTGCCAAGTGAATGTTTAGGGTTTTGTTTAATGATTTGCTTCCTTTACCCACACCCAGTGACAAAGCTCTGTTGTCGCCTTCTGGCTTGGCAAGACTTGCCATGCTGAAGTATTGAAATGGTAAACAACTGGAATTATCTTCCATGGGAAGATTAGCTTTCCTAGATACGATACTACTCGAGTCCGACACTGCTTCATATATATGTAGATGTTGAAACATTTGATATTATACAACATGACATTACACGAGTGAACGACACGAATAAGATAACATAGGAAGAATATAAATGCAAGTAATAAACTGTCGTTGACGAGACCTACAAATTGCCCCTATAAAGTTTTCATTAAGAAATTATTTTCCTCTCGATATGGCTAATCATAATTAAGGACATATTTTTCTCCATTCATGCTTTTGATTAGTGAGTTACGAATTACGGATATCACTTATATGCCAATTTAACTAAATAAAAATGGGGCAACGTCCATGTTTGTAAATCCATCAATTAGAAGAACTAATTAGAGAAAGTTTCCTCTAGCAAAGGATGGAGGAGAAAACATGGTCTTGAGAAACTTATGAAATGAACTTTTTATTAAACTAAATTTATTGTCTTACTATGTTAGTTATATGAAGGGCCCGAAAACAAAGACCAATTCAAATTACGACCACAACTTACATAAATTATAGGAGAAGCAGTCTATAAATCTCAGACCTTAGATATTCAAGCAATCTCACGCATGCATACGCTCCAGAAATGAGGTAGGTTTGTGGGGTAATCGTTATATGGCTTTTGGAGACAACAAGACGGGCACTTCATATCAGCCGGAAGATTGAACAAATTTCCCAATTGATCAAAGACATCATTCACTGATATTATCATATAAAATCTCATAACAACCGCACTCTTTTAAGTGCTTTGAGAACCTTGTTTTGCACTGAATCCCAATGTGTGCTTCCTAGCTTCATGCCATTTTTACATGGATCTATCAAGAGAAGCTTCGGACGTGAGAGCAAACCAATATCGGCTTTTCCTTTATGGTTTTTTTCCTGTGATATTTTTTTTTATGTGCATATGGACGATTTTAAAGAGGCCAATAGGGTTGCATCCAATATTTATTTTTTATTTTTATATATTTTTCTATGTATCCATATCTAATAAAGTTAATGCATGATTCGGATGGGTTTTGTTCAATAATTTGTGTACTTCAACCCCTCGCCATTTGACAAAGCTTTAAAGTCGCCCTTTGGCTTGACATCACTTGCCATGTTGAAATATCAAAATAATAAACAGTTGGACTTATCTTATTTGTTCATCATATGATATTATACGAATGATCGACACACATGATATGACCCAAAAAGAATATTGCTATGCCTAATAGAACATTTGGACTACATCAGATTATCTATCTAGATGTATCTGTATATTTACGCTTGTTCAAGCAATAAGCTCCTGTCAACATGACCTAATTTACCCTTGTGAATGTTTTTATTAGGAAATTATCTTCTCGTCTATATAGCTAACCATAGTTGAGAGCTATATATTCCTCAAATTGTGAGTTATAAATAATGGACATCACTTACGTCACTAAATATGATCACAGGTAATGTCCATCCATCGATCAGATGAACTAATTGGAGGAAGTTTTCTTTCACTAAGGATGGAGGAAAACATGGCCACGCCAAATTAATGAAAGGAATTTTCTAGGTTTGTAGTCTTGTTTTGTTAATTATATGAAGGGCCCATAGACAATGATACGACACGGATTACATAAATTATTGGAGAAGCGGGTCCATCAATCTAGGACAAATATTCGCATATTATCATCACATGCGTACGGGCCAGAATTGTCTTCCTTCAAGTCTTATTTTCCGGAAAGGAGACAAAGTGGGACGATATAACTTCTATTGTTTTAGTCAATGGGCGACGATCATGATTGATCTCATTCTCATTATTTAAGTTTGGTAAGCTTATCGGTCGTTGATGTGGCTCTTCTCAATCTTTACCGACCATGCATTTTCAAAATCACAATCATGAAAACTGTTGTAAGCTTTTGCAATTAAGTATTCCGGAAGATTGGTCGGAAGGGATTATTTGCGTCCACCAACACGATTAACTCGCTTGAATAAGTCGTATTAGAAGAATGACTCCGCCATTTCAAAACATGAATCCTTAAGAATCAAATCATCTTCTCGTGCATGCATACACATCACACTATGATTCATGCATTCGCATCAGTAGGCGACATATCTTCACACGACACTTTGCTGCATAATACATATTATCGCATGACACAACAAATCATCGCATGGTCTGTCGCATCATCATGTACACATATATTTGTATTTTCATATACATTCATACATGTGGTACACTGAGCCATTCCAAAGGTGTAAAATGATGGAAAAATGATAAAAAAAGTCATAAACCTAGTGTATTTGTGTCAATTTGTCCTAAACTTTTCACTTTTACCAATTTAATCCTAAACATTTAGATGATTTGCCAATTTAGCCATAAACCTTATGACAATTTAGCTATTTTAGTCAATTTTAGCCAAATTGCTGAAGTGGTTGTCGAGTCAGCGTTGATTGTCCTATATGGCATTATTGGTGCGCCGGCATTGACCTTTTTTTTCCTGAAATTTTTTTAATTATTTTTTTCCCTTTTATTTCTTTCTTCTTCTAACCTTGGGTTGACCAGGTTGCCTAGTTGAGGTGAGGGCATCGCAGCCCCTTCCTATGGTCAGCGAGGAGTTCAGACTAGGTGAGGGTTTTTGGCCTAAGGTTAGTTAAAAAAAAGGAAAGAAAAAAAAGATGAGAAAAAAATAAAAATTCAGAAAAATTTTTGAAAAAAGAAAAATTGTTTACGTCAATACCGACTATGCCACATTAAACAATTGGTGCTAACTACACCACCATATGAGTAATTCCCAATCAAAATTAATCGGAAGGACTAAATTGACAAATTGTTAAAATGTTTAGGATGAAATTGGAAAATCGTCAAAATGTTTAAAACTAAAATGGTACAATTGAAATGTTTAAGATTGCTAAAATTTGAAAAGTTTATGATTGAATTTGCATAGATGTAATATGTTTAGAACCTTTTTGGTAATTTTCCCTAAAATGATGTAATCTAGGACAAAGAAACTCGAAACTACATTTGTATCTTAAAAAATCATCTGATAGATGAATTAAAAGGACTAAGTTAAAAGGTATATGACAGCGAAAGAGCGTCATTAGGGTGTTAACCTTCCCCCAAGCATAATCAAACCCCAAGTCAATCTCTATGTTTATATTTTGAAAACAAACCAGTTTCTTTGACATGAGAACTCAAGTAGTTCAAGCACTAGGGTTTAATTTAGTGGCCATTCTTTCCATATGGGAAATGGGAGGTGGAGGGTTAGAATCTTCACATTTTCTGAGGGGGTTGGAGTGGAAGCAATTTAGGTTCGGGTGTGGGTTTCGACTTTTAAGCCTTATAAGGAGACGGGGTAAAAATTTGAGAGTAAGAATTAGAATAAGAGTAAGGTAGAACTAACCAAAAAAAAAAAAAAAAAAAACTCAACTAAGTCTATTTTCCCTAAACTACTTGGGAAGTTCGGCGTCTAATCAATGGCATGTGAATAATTAGAATGACAATCACTCCGTGCAAGAACAAACACCCTCGAACTCGCAAACAAGGACTTTCCAATATTGCAAATAGTGATCACCGATAAATCTTTCAATAATAAAAGCAGAGCGTTCCCGAAGTATAATAGTTCGCCATGTTCAAACACCACAGTAGGCCTTGAGAGTTGACTCGGCCTCGTGGCCTTGTTCCGTCAGGCTGAATCGGAGCAGACCGACTTCGTCGAAGGGCTTGAAGAGCAAGGGGTGCTGCTCGTCCACCAGCTCGCGTGGGCACTCGATCACTCCTCTTATGGCTGAGAACGAGCCGATCGAATACCTCGTCTCGTTCCCACTCATCATCACCCGGTGTCTGGGGCAGTGCAGTCGGCCGTTGCTCCATCCCTAGCCAGCAATTCGCTTCAAATTTACAAGTTTCTCGCTCTCCAAACTCATGTGCATTGGAATTACATGCCCTGGCGTCATGAGAGAAGGGAAAGAACACTCACCAGCAATGACTCTCCAACCATGACCACGACTGTGGAAGCTGAAGGCGCGACTGGAGACCACCTTCCATCCTTCGTTTGCACCTCCAATCCGTTCACATGATTTTGCTGAAGTATGGTCAAGAAGTTCTTATCGCAGTGCGATCTCGCCCCGACCTGAGGCTCCTGAGTCATCGGCACTTTGTACCTCGTGGCTCGGATTGAGTGGTTCAAGGATTTGGTATGCGAGTCTAGATATTTCTCCACTCCTAAGCTTTGAAACACCATCCTGGTGATTAGTGATTCCAACTCGGAGAGCCTCATTGCATATGAAGTCAGCGTTTCACTGCATATACATTTATATTGGTATGTTCAGGAAAAGTACAGTTGTCCAGAAAATAAAGAGCTTTATAGCAAAAAGCAGTTTTCGAAACTAACACCAAAAGAAGAACCATAACATCAAAATTTTCTTTCCACAGGTTTTTATTACACAAACATTCGCATTTAAATCGTTATGTAATTTCAAAATATATGTGCAGTATGTTGGTTTCACGTACCAAAATTTTGGATTTCCTTGAGGCCACATGAGATTGGCTAACTTTTGAATGCCTCCAGAGTCCAGCATGCCGGAGATTCCTATTGCCTCATATAGAGACAAATTAGGTAAGTTTGTGATGTATCCGTCGTATGGCTTTCGAGGGTCGACAAAACGGCGCTTCGTCTTGGCCGGAAGATTGAACAAATCTTCCACTTGTCTGAAGACCTCACTGTGAAGCTCGACACTGATCTTATCACATCGAGCCTCGAAACAACCGTACTCTTCAAGTGCTTTGACAACCTCTCTTTGTACTGAATCCCAATCAGCGCTTCCAGGATTCATGTCATTTTGGCAAAAATCTATCAAGGGAAGCTTTGGAGGTGAGAGAGCGCCCATACCAGTTTTTCCTTTATGGGTTTTCTTTTCGAGATGTTTTTTCATGTGCGTGTTGAAGAATTTAAAGAGGTCAGTAAGGTTGCGTCTTGGAGTTTTCATATAAATATATATATATAATATAATATAAAATATACCTTTTTATGTATCCATATCTAATAACGTTGGTGCGTGATTAGGTTGGGTTTTGTCCCATTATTTGTCTACTTTACCCCACACCGTTTGACGAAGCTTTCATAGTCGCCTTCTGTCTTGGCATGACTTGCCATGTTGAAATAATGAAATGGGAAACAATTGGAATTATCTTATTTTTGGCCGCATTTTATGGAAAGATTAGCATTCTGTCATGCGTTCTCGTGAAGGGAAATAATAATATGGTGCGTATAGCGACGCACGCGGTATCTATCTAGATCTGCATATTTGAAGATCGAAATTGTTTGTACAACTGCATTAGGTTCGAAATCAGTAGGGGGAATGTTGATCTGGTGAGCAGTGGGCATGCACTTGCAGTCGATGTGAAAGTGGATCACTAATCCGACTGACACGACACGAATTGTATCACTTCTTGTGATGCTTGGGGTTTTAGATGATAGAACCAGTTCACTTACCCGATCAAGGATAGGCGATCCATTGAATTGACGTTGGACCATTATCAGAATAAAGGTGAGAAAGACTCCTCGATACTATACTTCGAGAAATGACGTGGAATTGAAATCGAATTTAGCACCAGACAGATGCAAGTGCCAAATATACCATTACACTATTGTATTTTTATTTTTATTTTGTAATTTTACGTGGATATATAATGACAAAAAATCCAACATCTGATTAATGATCGATCTAACAAGAAATAACAACCTGTTTCTCATATGAACCCAAACAGAATTAAAATGTAGAAATAACGCCGACAATAATGGAGGCATAAAAGTGGAAATCATGAAAAAAAAAGAGGTGGAAATCATGGGCAAGGTTACTCACCTTACATGGAGACATTAAGGAAAAAAGAAAACCCTAAGGTTGCATTTGTTTTCTGCAAAACAAATGATTTACAAAATATTTTCCTTAAAATAATCACTTTTATTGCTCACAAAAATGAATAAAAAGGAAAATATTTTCCTCGCAGACAAAAATGTTTAGATATAAATTGTTGTCTAGGAAAAAGCTTTTTTTTTTTTGTCTAATTATTCAAATGATATAAGCTTTCAATTTTAGGAAAATATTTTCTAAAAGATCATTCACTTTCCATACAATAAATGGAGAAATTTTCCCATTGCAGTTCTCTCACATAGTATTTTCCATTTTCAATTTTTCAGACCTCCAAATTTCCTCCGTTGGTGAGTTAAAAATCCTAGATGCTGCGTCCATATTTATAAATCCGTCAATCATAAGAATTAATTGGAGCTTTTTGTAATTAAGTATGAAGGAAAAGCGGGACTTGACAAAGTAATGGAAGGAGTTTTTCCCTAATTTAGGGCCCATCTAAGAACACAGATTGCATCAATTATTGGATAAGCGGGTCCATCCATCACACGCATACGTTCCAGAAATCTCTTCCTTTGAGTCTAATATTTCCAGAGAGGACACGTAGTAGGATGATTAGGGATGATTGGTTCTTGGTGCAGTCCGGTCTAGTCCCACTTAGGAACCAAGAACCGGTTGATTTGTGAGACCGAGAATTGGACAGGCTGGTTTTGGAATCAGTTCGGTCCAGTTCTGGGGCGGTCTAGTGAATTTGGTGGATGAGGGAGGGGAGATATTCAATCATTAAGGTTGGGAATGGGCTTCCCATCTCTTAAGAAAGAATAATTAAGAATGCAAAATTTGCATTGAAAATGATACAGCAACAACAAAGCCTGGAGGAAGGGCATCCATACAGTAAAATGGAAATGGATAAGAAGCCACAAGGAAAACGACTGCTTTAATTGCAGCAAAATTTCCATTTTGCAGAGATCATTCGTACAGTAAATTTGCAAATTTGCATTGCATATGGTACGGCAACAACAAAGAAGAGAGATGATCCATGTCGAATGTGAGGCTTGAGCGGTCAATTATTAGGTTTACATTTAAGAAATAAAAAAAAAAAATTTGGTCCAGTCTGGGTTGTTCGGTTCCCCTTGTAGAACCAAAAACAGGACCAATGCGCTTGGGAATCGACTGGTTACCGCCTAGAGGTGGTAATATGAGGTATGGCAAACTTTACTTAATGGCTTCACATAGAAGTTGGTGGCTAGGGAGTTTGAACTGAGAGGGAAGCTCCAAGCCTGCTAGAAATGGGATTGGCCGTTGTTTGTTTATCTTAGGGAATACAAATTGATTTGCGATAAGTTAAACATGATTAGGAAGCCTGTAGATGAGATAACTAAGATGTTTGGTGTTTTGGAGGGATTAGGATCTGAATATGAGAATTTCAAAATCACCATATATTACTTGAAGCCTCAATCGGAATATGATGAGGTAATATCATAGTTAGAGAGATTTGAAACAAGGCTGCAAAGCTATTCCTCAAGCTAGTATAATCCTAATCTAGCATACTACAGGCAAAGAAAATCTGAGGTACAGCAAAAGGTAGAATTTGATAGAGAACTTGATCAGCCTAACTTTGCATTTGTAGGCCAAAGAGGAAGCAAACCGTGGGGATGTAGCTATGGTAGAGGACGTGTGTTAATAGTCGAAATTGTGGCTATGGATATCCTGGAAGAAATTAGAGTTACAAGTCATATAACTTGAACCAAGAACAAGAGGATCAACGTTTTAAGCAGTATAATAACTTCTCTGGTTCTAGTCAAGGATGTCGACCATATGTAGGTTCTTCACAAAGGTATCAAGATACTGAATCATATCCCTCCCCAAATTTAACATTTGACAAACACTTGCAGGATGAGAAAACAACAAATAGTGTTCGGTTGGAATGTCAAATTTGTAAGCATCCAAGACACGATGCACTTCGTTGCTGGTATCGGTTCGACAATTCATACTAGGCTAAAGAAATTCCAACAGCTTTGGCAGTGATGCATCTTGAGGACTCTAAAGGTAGTGAATGGTATCCAAATATTGGTGCAATAGCCCACATCATTCGAGTATAATTCATAACTTCTCTAAGTATAATGGGACTGATACGGTTATGATAGGAAATGGTTCATGTTTGTCTATTACTTATACTGGTGATGCTTTATTACATACTGAAATTGATACATTGCCTTTAAATGATGTGCTGGTTGTTCTTGAAATAAAAAAAAAATATTCTTTCGGTCTCAAAACTGATAGACGATTATCTCTGCTCCTTTGTTTTTGATAAAAATGGGGTTTATATAAAGGACAATCGCACCAACACAACAGTGATGCTCGGAAGGAAAGTTAGGGGGTTCTACCGAGTGGATCCACAAACAACAGAGGCCCTCTTCACTTAAAGACATAAGGCTGTAGGGCAAGATGTGTAGCACCAATGGTTAGCTCACACCAACTTCCAAACATTGAAGTATCCGTAGAGTCAGCAACTAATACACTGCAATACAAAAACTCAAGCTATGTGTAGAAGTTGTCAAATTGCCAAGAGTACCGCATTACCATTTCCCTTATCAGAGTTTGCATATGATATTCCTTTAGAAAAGATTCACTGTGATATTTGGGGTCCTTCACTAGTGAACTCCTTTCAGAACTTCAAATTCTATGTTATGTTTGTGGACAACTTTTCCCGTTATAGCTGGATTTATCCAATGAAGTTGAAGTTAGATTTCTATGATATCTTTGTTATGTTTCAGAAACAAGTAGAGAACCAATTTGATCGAAAAATCAAAATATTTCAAAGTGATGGTGGGGGAGAATTCACTAGCAACAAGTTTCAGAGCCATTTATAGACTTGTGGCATCAAACAATATGTCTCTTACCCTTACCAAAATAGAATGGGATTTCTGAAAGAAACACCGTCACGTGGTTGAATTGGGGTTAGTTATGCTTTATCACGCTAGAGTTCCGTTAAAATACTGGGTGGATGCTTTCATGACGGCTAACTACATTGTTAATGTACTTCCCACACCAAAGTTACAAATGCATTCTCCTTACAGCAAACTTTATAAACAGAAGCCAAGCTATGAGCATCTAAGAGTCTTTGGGTGTGCCTGTTACCCCTGTCTCAGACCATATGCACAACATAAATTTGATCCATGATCAGTCACGTGTGTATTTCAAGGATATAGTGAATGACATAAAGGATATTGTTGTCTAGTACCTACTGATGGTTGCATATATATTAGTCGACACGTGACATTTGACGAATTTTTTTTTTTTTCCTTTTGCCAAGAAACTAACAACAGAGTACACTCATATGTATCGAAAATGGGCAGAAGAAGTTAATTTTTTGGATTCTACCACTGTAGAACAAGTGAGACATCCCTCAAACCAACATATAGGTCATTTACAAGATAGTGGAGTCTTGGAAATTGGCCAGTTCAATATACCATATCCTGTTGCGATGCCATAGAATTCCTCTACCTTACAACTGCAGTCTAACTCAGCTCCTAGAGAACAAGTAGTTCTTACTCACAGCACTGAAGCACCAACTGAGATCATCATTGACCAAGCACAACAAAGTTCTCTACTTCACCCACAAGGTACAATCTCCATCCACCTTATGTGAACCCGACTAAAATCTGGCATTGTGAAGCCAAATCCCAGATATGCATGCTTGGCTGAATACAAAGTTCCTCTTGAACCATGATCAGTCAAATCAGCCTTGGCAAATGAAGGCTGTCATAAAGCAATGCAGGATGAAATGGATGCTCTACATGAAAATTAGACGTGGATATTAGTTCCCTGAACTAACCAAATGAATGTCATAGGATGTAAATGGGTGTTTAAAACTAAGTTAGCACCTGATGGAAGTCTTGACAAATTGAAGGCCCGGTTGGTGGCTAAGGGATTTCACCAAGAAGAGGGAGTTAATTTTACAGAAACGTTCAGCCCTGTCGTCAAACACGCCACAGTCCGTATAGTACTCTCTGTAGCAATGATGAAGCACTGGCCAATACTTCAACTTGATGTTAAAAATGCTTTCTTACATGGAACATTAAATGAGACAATATATATGGAGCAGCCTCTTGGTTTTACACATCCCCAAATGTCTCAACATGTATGTCTTCTCAGGAAGTCTTTGTATGGTCTTCGTCAAGCCTCACGTGCTTGGTTTGAAAAGTTCAGCAATTTTCTTCTTGAAGCTGGCTTCTTCTGTAGCACAATTGATGCCTCACTCTTTGTGCTTTGTGATGGACCAAACACAATCCTTCTGTTGCTTTATGTAGACAACATTGTGCTAACTGGCAACTTAGATAAGCTACCGGCTAAACTGATCAAGTCGCTAAGTCTCCACTTCCACATGAAAGATCTAGGGTGTCTCCACTATTTCTTAGGTATCGAAGCCAAGCGTACCTCTCAAGAACTTTTCCTATGCCAAACCAAATATGCCATTGATCTTCTTACAAGAGCCAACATGACAGAATGCAAAACCCATCTCAACCCCTCTACCACTAAGACCAGTCACCATGACAAATGATAACATCCTGCTTGACAACCCACTTGAATATAGAAGTCTGGTTGGTGGTCTTCAATAACTAACAATAACTCGCCCTGATCTTGCTTATGCAACAAACCTGCTATGTCAGAAAATATAGCAGCCAACAGTTGGAGATTTTCATAAGTTAAAAAGGGTTCTTCGATATGTTAAAGGAACTGTTCATCTTGGTTTTTTCATTCATTCTAACAGTTCAATGACCTTATACGGGTTTTCAGATATTGATTGGGCTGGTTGCGTTGACACCAGACGCTCAACTATTGGCTACTGCACCTATCTTGGTTCTAATCTCATTTCATGGTCAGCTAAGAAGCAAACCACTGTATCTTGTTCCTCCACGGAAGTTGACTATAGAGCTCTTTTCTACTACTGCTGATCTTATGTGGATCAGCTTTGTTCTACGTGATATTGGCATATGCCTCTCCTCACCAACAATTCTCTTTTGTGATAATCAGTTTGCCATTTCTCTTACTGCAAATCCTATCTTACATGCTCGAACCAAGCACATCGAAGTCGACTTCCACTTTGTTCGAGAAAAAAGTTTCATTAGGCTCACTGAGTGTTCGCTATGTCCCCCATCACGCGTCAACTTGCTGATATTTTTACCAAGTCGTTATTACAATTAGATCACTATACTCTTAGAACCAAATTGGGTATGGGGTTCAGACCCCTACTCAATTTGCAGGGGATGTTGAGACGACGTTTGCACAGTCTGGTTCTGCTGTTTCAACAACGAAGAAAAGAAATGAAGATGCTGCTATTTTAACAAAGATGAAAAGAAATGAAGTGAGCGAATCATCTGCTATGCCTGGCGCTGCTGTTTCAACAAGAAAGAAAAGAAATGAAGTCGGCAAATCCCCTAGCACTACGTGTCAAACAATGAGTGGTGCTCTGCATAACTATGAGTGGTGCTCTGCATAACCGTTTCTCTGTTTTGTGCTCTTAACAAGAACAAGACGTGGAGCAACAGACTAGGATCCCCGATCCTTCTTCTTTCATTCTGTTTTCTGTTATATCGTTTCTCTTGTAGATGAGCTGTCGAACTGTCATTGCCTGTTTTTGGATCTGAGCATGTGATATAAATAGAAAGTAGAGCAAGCGAGTGAGCAAGCTCTCAGATGAAAATTTTCTTCAAACACAGAGAGAAGTAGTCATGAAAGCTCAAAATCTTCGTCATCCACACTCATCCCTTTTCTTCTCGTTCTTTCCATAAATCTTCGCGTGAACTCACTCACAAACAACGACGCTTCGATATTGCAAGATTAGTGATCGCCGATAACTCTCTCTCAAATAAAAGCGGAGCATTCCAAGAATAACAATAGTTAATCATATTCAAACACCGCAATAGGCGTTGAGAGTCGACCCGGCCTTCAGGCCTTGCTATGCTCCGTAGAATCGGTGTGGACCGACTTCGTCGAAAGGCTTGAAGAGCAATGGCTGCTGCTCGTCGACCAGCTTCTGCCGGCATTGGATCACTCCTCTTATGGATGAGAACAATCCGATCGAATACCTCGCCTCCCCACTCATCATCACTCTGTGTCTCGGGCAGTGCAGTCAGTCATTGCTCCATGCCTAACCAACAATTCGTTACAAACGCGTTATTGACAAGACATTTTTGGGTAGACATATTTTGTCTCACAGCTAACTGTGGTAGTGTCAACATCGTGATGACAATTTTAGATCACGCATTTTTTTTTCTAAATCGAAATACTTTATTTTTATACTTAGATGAATTATGACCCTTGACGTAATATTCGGTAAGATGAATGGAAGGAATCGGATGGAAAAAGGGTTACAATTCTTGTGTTTGTTTGTTATGAAGAAATAAACTGGAAAGGGTATGGTGATTCGTTTCCTAGTGTCTGAAATATAAAGGAATAGCATTTAAAATATCCCCAAAATTATGCCTCCATGGAGTGGCCATTCCTCTTGTTTGGTAGAATGTTCCTCTTTTGGTAGGAACAAACTAAAGAAAAGGAAGTGCACCCGGAATCCCATTCTGGGGCGATTCCTATCCACCGACGCACTCTTAGTCAAGGCTTCGAAGCAACCTAATTCTTCAAGGGCTTCTCGGACTTGACTTTGCAAAGAGTCCCATCGACCTGTCCCTGGCTTTGAGCCATCTAATTCAGAAAGAACCATCAGGGGAAGCTTAAGTGTTGAAATAGAGCCCATGATCAATTTATCCTTCTTTCCGAGTACTTTTTCTAAACGTTTTCTCCTATTCTTTTCTTAAGGTTCTCTGCTGGAGTTATAGGGCTTGGCATCCTCGAAGTAGCCACAGTAGCAATTTGAAAGCTACAATCTTTCCATGAAGAGTCGATTATTTTCCTTGTTTTCCCCTTTTTTAGTGGTTTAAACAAGAGTTGACTAGTGAATGCAAGTGTTTTTTTTTTTTTTACATAGCTTTTGGAGTTAGTGACTTGACTTTTAACTCAAGCAATGATGATGGTTATCTTCCTTGCCGGCATGTCTTCTACGTGGAATACATGGAAACAAATCAGCAGTCAAGTGACCCTGATTTTTTTTTTAATCGTATAAAAAATCATAAATTTACCAATTATGATACAAAAACCTAAATTATGTAACACATGTATAAATTTGAATTTTTTTTTCGTGACATAATAAAAAAATTCAAGGTATTTGTGTTATAATGAGCATAGATCGAGATTTTTTGAGATGTTTTTTAATATTTTTATTTTTTCTTTAAAATTCCTGTCGGTGTTTTGAAAAATGATAGTAATAAAAAAAACAAATTGACTTTTCAAAGGTAAGTGAGTGGCTAGCGATAATTACGAGCCCTTCCTTGCGTCCCTCTCCCTCTTGCTCTCGTCTCTCGTTTTTTCCTTTTCCTTAATTAAAATTACAAGTTTAATTATTGGGTAATTTTAATTTCGAATTTTAATTAAAAAAAAATAGAAAATAAAAAATATCATGCATGTGCACGTAAAATTAGGTCACATGAGTAACGTCGCATGACATATAATTTGCATATTAGGTTGCACGTTGCATGTCATTTTAGTATAGATATATTTTTGTATATCATTGCATTGCATTGTATGTATATTAGGTTTCATTAAATAAGAGAAAAGTCCTACAAAATTAAGTGACCGTGTGCAAATTAGAAATCATATCTAGAGCATTGATATGAATTTTGAGCTAACATTACAAATGCTTTTATTTATATGAAGTAAGTTTTGCAATTTATTTATTATTTTATTGGGTATTAAATTAGTAGATTGCACACCCGCATTGTCACCTCATATCTTAGGGAGTAATAAAATGAATTCAAGCTGCTTGATAAATACTTTATCATGAAAAAGAATAGTACCGAAAAGATATTAGATAAATCTAGTATAATCAAGTCATTGTATCCAAATTTTCTGGTTCGTAGGAGTGAAATAATTTTCCTGTTATTTTACTTAGGTATCTAATCGACCTACTATAAATTAATTAGTGATTATTCTTAGTTAAAATTCATTTGCCAGCTAAAAACTTGAACTTAAGTCGCGAATTGATATGGATTTGGGAGAGCTCGAGCCGAATTTAGACTTAGTAATCTATTAGCCAAACCTTAGGTAGTATACCCGAGATTAGATCGTGATAGATCCAAAGACAGAAACAATACAAATAGAATTCGATCCCCTTAATTTCTTATTATTTTATTTTTTCATATTCTATTTATTCATACTCTCTTAGGCAACCTTCTAAAGCGCATGTAAGTTATGTGTGCGATATAAAGTTCATTACGTGGAACTCTTTTAATTAGTCCTATTGGCTCAACTAATCCAAAATGAAAAGTAACTAAGTGTCCAAGCATGAACTTTTACTTTAGAGATATGTTAAGTTTTCCATCGGTGCAAACTAAACAATTCATTTGGTGATGCAATTTTATATTTATATTTCTAGAATAAATTTTTTGTTTAAAAATAAGTTTGTAATAGAAATAAGAAATAAAAACTCTTTTCATCGCTCATTTTCTTTACTAGTCGACCACCCACTTGTAGTTGTCATTGTTTGCCGCCGATTGCCGGCCATTGTCTGCCGGTCATCGTTGATCGCTGGCCACTAGCCACCACTACCGGTTGCCGCCACCGCCCGTTCGCTGATCGCTGCCACCGCCCCTAGAGAAGGAGAAATTTTGAGTCTTTTCAAGAGCAGAAATTTTGCGTTATTATCAAACACAAATTTTTACTCAGATACTCATCCAAAAATAGAAATAGAAAAATTTATTTTTCTTCTATAAATCAATTTTTGACTAGAATAATTATCATTCGCGCACTTATTATGTATTTTTTTCCCTCTAGTTATTATTTATTTTTTTTTTTTGCGCCAACCATGTTCTCTTTCACATTGGATCTTTGCCTTTTTAGAAGTTCCATCAAATGAAAAAGTGTAGCAACGACACAGGAGTGTTAAATTCAAAATGTATTTTCCTACAAAACTGGACACACTGATTAATCGGTATTGAGGCAAAAACTCAAGGTGGAGAGTGCTCCGTCATATTCGCGAGAGTAACGGAGCCTTTCCCTTTTCATTTCCCAACTAGAAATCTACCAAGATAAGGCATCCTTTACAGGATTAACTCGACATATATTTTCAACAAAGTCCAAGCACTTTCGGTAAGGCATCAGTTCTCCATGATTCACAGAGATGAAAGACCGGTGTTTATAGAGACGTTTTTTGGCTCCTATATAATAGTACATCTAACGTGAGCCAACCTTATTCATTTACACAAAGACCTATTTTTCTTTGAAATTTTTGCAAGTTGTAGAATGCTTTTTGCTGCTAGTAGGAAATAATTAAAGAGTTGTTTTCCTTAGAAGAGAGAAAAGAAAGAAAATTTCTTCATGAACACCCATTTATTTGTTATATTCTTTTCCAATAGTTGCTTGCCAGAAGTAATCTCAACATCAACAGCCTGAAGCACATATAGGTTTGAGGATCTGCATTTGGCTAAGATATTATAAACTAAACAAGCTCCAAAGGGGAAAGAAAGGGAAACCTGGCAAGTTTCCCAAATACTGAACGACATCCAATCAATTAATTATTAACGACGGTAAAACTTATGCCCTAAGATTTGACTTGCAATTGATTGGTGGGGCTAAAGGACACTCGATGTTTCAAAAACATCTCGATTTCAAATTCTGTAATAAGTATCCATCGCCGAAGCTCCACTTTCGCCCTCTTTAGTCTTGTAGATACGGGGGAGATCGGCAACATTAAAGGGCTTAAAAAGCAAAGGGTGTTTGTCGTCCACAAGCTCATCAGGACATTGCATCGTGCCTTGAACGGCAGAGAAGAATCCTATGCAATATCTTGCCTCGTGCCCGCTTATCGTTACACGGTGACAAGGGGTACGTAATCTCCCATTGCTCCATCCCTACAAGCAAAAAATGAAAAAAAGGGAGAGGCTTACAATGATGATGGTCTGTCTCATCACAAGCTAGCATCAATTTGTTGTATCAATATGCATTCAATCATACACGAATCTATGTTTCACATGTGATCTGGCCTATGAGAATTTTACAAAGAAATTGGCTTTAATGTCGTAATTCTAGCTATTGCCAGACGTGAAATATAAACAATAATTTACAATTGATATGTAAAGTCAGGTTCCCGAATTCTTGTTCGATGCTCTTATAGCATGTTACCTACTTTTTGAACCAAATTTAATAGAGAAAGAGTGGGATGGGGGGAGACTCACGTAGAGTGACTCCCCAGCTAGGACAATGAAAGAGGTAGCTGAGGAAGGGGCGACCTCGAACCAACATCCGTCCTTAGTTTGCACTTCCAATCCGTTCACATGATTATGGTGAAGTATGGTCACGAAGTTTGAGTCGCGATGGCACCTAATCCCAAGCTTCTTGGACTCCTCGGTCCCAGGAGTGGCATATCTCATGAGGCGGAAATTGTATTTAACTGACTTGGCTAGAGATTCCAGGTACTTGTCTACGCCCAAGCTTCCCAAAACCAGCTTCTTCACTAGTAAATCCATCTCCAAAACCTTCGTAACATACTTATTCATTGTATCGCTGCATATTCATAAAAAAAGGCACACATCGAAATTACAATTTCTGTAGATAGGGTTGTGGATTGACATCTTCACAGATGATTCATTTTACATTTTCTTCTTGCATCGAAGTAAATGAAAATCAAATTCGCGTCATTAGTGATCCATTTGATAAACATGTCTATAAACATTTCCTCAATTGGAACAAATAATATAATTACCAGCAATTAAAAAAAAAAGAATTACCAAAATCTTGTGTTTCCCTCCGGCCACACGAGATCTGCTAATCCTTCAATAGAGCCCAAGTTGGGGGCATAGTTCATTGCAAACACCTCGCAGTGGGGCGAACGAGGAAGACTCTCAAAGTAGCCGTCATACGGCTTATCTGGGATCTCGAACCGGCGCTTCACATTGATTGGGAGCTCGAGCAATGCCTCCAGTTCTTGGAACGCATCATTGTGAAGCTCCAAGGTCATCTTATCGTTCAAGGCTTCGAAGCAACCGAATTCTTCAAGGGCTTCTCGGACTTGACTTTGCAAGGAGTCCCATCGATCTGTCCCTGACTTTGAGTCATCTAATTCAGACAGATCTATCAGGGGAAGCTTCAGTGTTGAAATAGAGCCCATGATCAATTTGTCTTTCTTTCCGAGTACTTTTCTAAACGTTTTCTTGTATTCTTTTCTTAGGGTTCTCTGCTGGATTTATAGGGTTTGGGATACTCGAAATAGCCACGGTAGCAATTTGAAAGCTACAATCTTTCCATGAAGAGTTGATTATTTTCCTTGTTTTCCCGTCTTTCAGTGATTTAAACAAGAGTTGACTAGTGAATGCAATTTTTTTTTGGGCACATAGCTTTTGGAGTTAGTGACTTGACTTTTAGCTCAAGCAATGATGATGGTTATCTTCCTTGCCGGCATGTCTTCTACGTGGAATATATATGAAACCAAATCAGTAGGAAAGTGACCCCTGAATTTTTTTTTTTTATGTTATTAAAAATCCTAAATTTACTCATTATGATGCAAATATCTGAATTATATTACATGTGTATAATGAGCATTTGTGTTATAATGAGCATTGATTGAGGTTTGTTGAGGTATTTTTTTTAATATTTTGATTTTTTCTTTAAAATTCCTGACGATGTTGTGAAAAATGAGAATAATAAAGAAAAGCAAATTGACTTTTCGAAGGTGAGCACGTGGGTGGCGATAATTGCTAGCCCTTCCTTGCATCCCTCTCCCTCATGTTCTCGTTCATCGTTGCTATCGATCGACACTGATCGCGTCACGGGACAACGATGAGATGGAGACTCTTAATGCCGACACACGTCGCTTCTCAACGGTACAGATAGGCTTGCCGGGCAGTAGGCGTGTGCGGTTACGTGTGCAAGATGGGCCCCACACTCTTTGCTGATGACCTAGGTCAGGCTGGGGGTGGGGCTACGATGGATAAATCCCGATTTTTGTTTATTTAATCGACCATAATTTAGGAAAAAAAAGTAGGTATTTATTCGCTTTCTTTTGTTTGTCTTTTTGGTCCCAAGTAGGTATACCGTATATATTCGCATTGAAGCATCCCCGAAAAAAGGGAATTCGACTCTTATATTCCGATGTATAGTCATTATTAGATTATATTGACCACTAAAATGGTCAAATGAGTGTTTCGAAGGGGAAAAGAACTGCTTTCACGTTTTCCTTTTTTCACCCTTTCTTGGATATTTTTGGTAAAAATTAAAGCTTTTTTTTTTTGTGAAGAATAAATAATTTGAAATATATATATTTAAAACGATTGCACCCTTTCTTTGGATATTCTAGTAAGCTCCATTTGTTTTATAGAAAATAAAAAAATTAGAAAATATCTTCCTAAAAATCATAGCTTTTATCTCTTATAAAAATGAATTGACGAAAAATATTTTCTTCATCCGTAAATTTTTTTTTTTATACATAAACTATACTCGATAATGAAAACTTATTTTTATTGACTAAGCATTTCAAACAATACAAGCGATCGTTTCAAAAAAATATTTTCTAAATTATTTATTTTTCTTACAAAATAAATGGAATCCTAATATATTTCTTTTATGCATCCATATCTGACCAAATTAGTGCATGAATCGGTAGGGTTTTGAATAATGATTTGTTTACTGTCCCACACCGTTCACAAAGCTTCTTTGTCGCTTTCTAGCTTGGCATGGCAAAATGGTCGAATGAGTGCTTTGAAGGGGAGAAGAACTGCTTTCTTGTTTTCCTTTTTTTGCACCCTTTTTGGCGGATTTTTTTGGTAAAAATTAACTAATTATTTGTTTTGCGAAGAATAAATAATTTGAAAAGTATTTTTTTTAAAAACGATTGCACCCTTTCTTTGGATATTCTGGTAAGCTCCGTTTATTTTGCGGAAATTAAAAATTTTGAAAAATATCTTCTTAAAAACAATAGCTTTTATCTCTTATAAAAATGAATTGACAAAAAATATTTTCTTCATCCGTAAAATTTTTTAGGCATAAATTGTACTCGATAATGGAATCTTTTTTTATTGACTAAATATATCAAGCAATACAAGCGATTGTTTTCAAGGAAATATTTTCTAAATTATTTATTATCCTTGCAAAATAAACGGAATCGTAGTATATTCCTTTTATGCATCCATATCTGACCAAATTAGTGCATGAATCGGTAGGGTTTTGAATAATGATTTGTTTATTGTCCCACACCGTTGACAAAGCTTCTTTGTCGTGGCATGACAAAATGGTCAAATGAGTGCTTTGGTGGGGAAAATAACTGCTTTCTTGTTTTCCTGTTTTTGCACCCTTTTTTGGGGGATATTTTTCAGTAAAAATTAACGCTATATTTATTTCGTGAAGAATAAATAGTTTGAAAAATATTTTTTTAAAAACAATTGCACCATTTCTTTGGGTATTCTGGTAATCTCCATTTATTTTACGGAAAATGAAAAATTTGGAAAATGATAGCTTTTATCTCTTATAAAAATGAATTGAGGAAAAATATTTTCTTCATCCATAAATTTTTTTAGACATGAACTGTACTCGACAATGAAAACTTCTTTTTATTGACTAAGCATTTCAAGCAATATAAACAATCATTTTTAAGAAGATATGTTTTAAATTATTTATTTTCCCCTCGAAATAAACGGAATCTTAGTATATTCCTTTTATACATCCATAAATGAGGAAATTAGTGCATGAATCGGTAGGGTTTTGAATAATGTTTTCTTGACTGTCCCACACCGTTGACAAAGCTTCTTTGTCGCATTCTAGCTTGGCATGACAAAACCATTGGAATTATCTTATTTTGTACACATTTTATGAAAAGATTATCTTCTCTATATGACTATCGATATTCTTTTTTAGTCTGTTCTACTCTACCTTTCAATTTACTCTCAAACTTTTGTCTTATCTCTTTACAAAGAGTGGGAGTCAAACTTCATACTTGAAATTAAACGTTTCCATTTGTAGTCCCCTTAAAAAAGTGGAGATTCGAACCCTTCATCTCCTCCTTCCTATATGGGAAGGGTGGCCATTCGAGCATCATGCATTCTCATGAAAGGAGCTAAATTTTATGTTGCACATAATTGACACGTACCTATACTGGATTCGGACATATGAAGTTGAAATTGTTAGCGCAATTGCATTTCTTAGGTTATTTTAGGACTTGATTGAATTTTATAC
Source organism: Eucalyptus marginata (assembly GCA_014182565.1). Lineage (NCBI taxonomy): Eukaryota > Viridiplantae > Streptophyta > Magnoliopsida > Myrtales > Myrtaceae > Eucalyptus > Eucalyptus marginata. Next base: position 10,486,050 of record CM024587.1, on the reverse strand, counting down.
GATAGATTTTTGATTGATTAGCAATTTTTCCATTGAGCTTTGAGATAACTTGCTTGATGAGGCAATGGGTCTATAGAAAAAAAATATGTGATCAAGCAATAAAAGAAATGAAATAAAGGAATCCAATTGGATATCAGATTTACGTGGATTAGACAGTGGAACTTACGTCATGGGGAGAGCAGCATAATATTTTTCTATAAATTGAGCAATATAGCAGATATTACAATGATACTCGAGTTACTAAAACACTTACAGTGTTTCCTGACTCTTAATTATATGCAACAATTCAACGTTTCACAATTTCTCCCAAATCAATTTCACATATGAGTTACATAAAATTTTATCATAAGATTTTCACGTTTTCAAATTCTCATGATGAAATTCATGAGTGGCACAATTAATTGTCATTGAAGGAAGTTTTTTTTGGATGCAATTTACGAAGAAAACTCACTTCTTATATAGAAAATATTTGGATCCAAAATAGGAAATCTACTCAAACTAGGAATCCTACTCCAACTAAAAATAAGTCCTGCTAATATGAGGGCACCGTTATTTTCTAACAATAATAATGCGACAATGACCACAAATTCTCATACGTGTGGATTTGGCTACCAGAGCTATGGAAATTAGAGATATTTAAGACCATAATTAAGAGATATTGAAAAGCAAATCCACGGAGGATTATTATTTTATTATGGAATGAAATATATCGTGAAATATTTAATTTAGCAAATATTTTTTATAGTTCTTTTTAATGGCACAAAAATGTTTTCAGTTGTAGTACTTCCATGCCAAATCTTGAAAAAAAATGCATGTAATAAGATACACACAACATAGATGTATCCTCGCTTTTAAAACGATCCAAAGACAGAAACTATACAAATATAATTTGATCCCTTTAGTTTCTTGTTATTTTCTTTCTCCATATTCTATTTATTCCTACTCTCTTCGGCAACCTTCTAAAGCGCATGTAAGTTATGTTTGCGATATAAAAATGTGGAACTCTTTTAATTCATCCTATTGACTCAACTCATCCAAAATGAAAAGAAATGAGTGTCCAAGCATGAACTTTTACTTTAGAAATATGTTAAGTTTTCCATCAGTACAAACTAAACTATTCGCTCGAAATCATTGATTTGGAACACTAACTTTGGTTTTGGGCCAGAAAGAACTCGGTTCACTAACCTTGACTCTTTCATTTTTGGCTACTCATTACTCTTTCTCATTGAATTGGATGAGTTTTCATACTAGTTTCCACGTATGAAAATCTTAATGGTGAGTCTTCTTGTCCTTTTAAGTAAATTTATTTTTTAAATCCTTTTGGAAAATTGAGAGATCCACCTTTTGATTACTTAGGACACATATAACAACAATTCTATTTTTATTCTAGAACAATTTTTCTATTCTAGATTGGTTTATGGAACAGAAATCCATTCGGTGATGTAATTTTATTTTTCTATTTATGAAATGGATTTTTAGTCTAGAAATAAGTTCGGAACAGAAATGAGAAATATAAACTTTTCTCAATGCTTGTCCTCTCTACTAGTTGGCCACCCACCTACCGCTATCGTCACCCACCTTTGCTATCTGCTTGTCGCCACCGCTATTTGCCGGTCGCTGCCGCTACCATCTACCATTCCTCAGGAAGGAGAAATTTTGTGTCTTTATCAAACGAAATTTATTCCGAGAATAAAAATTCTGTGTCATTATTAAACACGATTTTTTGCTCTGAAGCTCATCTAGAATTAGAAATAAAAAAATCTATTTTTTTCTATAAATCAATTTATGACTAGAATGATTATCATTCTCGCCTTTATTATGTGTTTTTTTTTTGTCCCTCTGTAGGTTTTTTTTTTTTTTTTTTTTTTTTTTTTTTTTTTGTGGCGCCAAGTATGTTCTCTTTCACATTGGATCTTTGCCTCTTTAGAAGTCCCATCAAATGGAAAAGTTTACCAATGCCACGGGAGTGTTAAATTCAAAATATATTTTCGTAGAAAACTGAATACACTAATTAACCGCTATTGAGGTAAAAATTCAAGGTGGAGAGTGCTCCGTCACAATCACGAGAGTAACAGGGCCGTTCCCTTCTCATTTCCCAACCAGCAATGTACCAAGATAAGGCATCCTTTACTGGATCAATTCGAGATATATTTTCAACAAGGTCCAAGTGCTTCATTAAGGCATTAGTTTCTCCAGGATTTACAGAGATGAAAGACCGGTGTTTATAGAGACGTATTTTTGGTCCCTACATAATAGTACATCTAACGTGAGCCAACTTTATTTCATTTACGCGAGAACCTCTTTTTCATTGAAATTTTTGAAAGTAGTAGAATGCCTTTTGCTGCTAGTAGGAAATAATTAAGGAGTTCTTTTCCTTAGAAGAGAGAAACGAAAGAAAATTTCTTCATGAACATCCATTTCTTTGTTATTTCTTTTACAATACTTGCTTGCTAGAAGTAATCTCATCATAAACAGCCTGATGCACAAATAGCTTCGAGGATCTGCAATCGGCTCAGATATTATAACCTAAACAAGCTCCAAAGAGGCAAGAAAGGGAAACCTGGTAAGTTTCCCAAAGACTGAGTGACATCCAATCTATTAATTATTAACGACGGTAAAACATATGCCTTCAGATTTCACTCGCAATTGATTGGTGGGGCGTGATCGGTGGGGCTGAAGGACCTTCGATGTTTTGAAAGCATCTCGATTTCAATTTCTGTAATAAATATCCATTGCTGAAGCTCCACTTTCACGCTCTTTGGACTTGTAGATGCGGGAGAGACCCTCAACATCAAAGGGCTTGAAAAGCAAAGGGTGTCGGTCGTCCACAAGCTCATCAGGACACTGCATCGTGCCTTGAACGGTAGAGAAGAGTCCCATGCAATATCTTGCCTCGTGCCCACTCATCATTACACGGTGACAAGGGCTGTGTAATCTCCCGTTGCTCCATCCCTCCACGCAAAACATGAAAAAAAGGGAAAGGCTCACAATGATGATAGTTTGTCTCATCACAAGTTAGCATCAATTTCGTTGTATCAATATGCATTCAACCATACACGAATCTATGTTTCACACATGAACCCGTCTATGAGAATTTCACAAAGAAACCAGCTTTAATGTCCTAATTCTAGCTAGTGCCGGACGTGATGATCAATACTAGAAATATAAACAATAATTTACGATTGATATGTAAAGTCGGGTTCCCAAATTCTTGTTGGATGCTCTTTTAGCATGTTACCTACTTTTTGAACCAAATTCAATAAAGAGAGAGTGGGTGGGGGGAGACTCACGTAGAATGACTCCCCAGCGAGGACAATGAAAGAGGTAGCTGAGGAAGGGGCGACCTCGAACCAACATCCGTCCTTAGTTTGCACTTCCAATCCGTTCACATGGTTCTGGTGAAGTATGGTCACGAAGTTTGAGTCGCGATGGCTCCCAGCCCCAGGCTTCTTGGACTCCTCGGTCCCAGGAGCAGCATATCTCATGAGACGGAAATTGTAACTAACCGACTTGGCTAGAGATTCCAGGTACTTGTCTATGCCCAAGCTTCCCAAAACCAGCTTCTTCACTAGTGAATCCAACTCCAAAACCCTCGTCACATACGTTTTCATTGTCTCGCTGCATATTCATGCAAAAAGGCACACATTGAAACCACAATTTCTGAAGATAGGGTTATGGATTGGCATGTTCACAAATGATTCATTTTACATTTTCTTCTTGCATCGAAGTAAATAGAAATTAAATCCGCGTCATTGGTGATCTATTTGATAAACATGTCTCTTAACACTTCCTTAATTGGAACAAATAATATAATTACCAGTAATAAAAAAAAAGGATTACCAAAATCTTGTGTTTCCCTCCGGCCAAATGAGATCTGCAAATCCTTCGATAGAGCCCGAGTTGGGGGCGTATTTCATTCCAAATGCCTCGTAGAGAGGTGAACGAGGAAGATTCCCAAGATAGCCTTCATACGGCTTATCTGGGTTATTGAATCGGCGCTTCACATCGATCGGGAGCTCGAGCAATGCCTCCAATTCTTGAAACGCATCATTGTGAAGCTCCAAGGTCATCTTATCAGTCAAGGCTTCGAAGCAACCGAATTCTTCAAGGGCTTCTCGAACTTGACTTTGCAAGGATTCCCATTGACCTGTCCCTGGCTTTGAGCCATCTAATTCGGACAGATCTATCAGAGGAAGCTTCAATGTTGAAATAGAGCCCATGATCAATTGGTCTTTCTTTCCGAGTACTTTTTCTAAACGTTTTCTCCTATTCTTTTCCTGGGGTTCTCTACTGGATTTATAGGGCTTGGCATTCGAAGTAGCCACATTAGAAATTTGAAAGCTACAATCTTTCCATGAAGAGTTGATTATTTTCCTTATTTTCCCGTCTTTTAATGGTTTAAACAAGAGTTGACTAGTGAATGCAAAGGTGATGGTTATCTTCCTTGCCGGCATGTCTTCTACGTGGAATACATGAACACAAATGAGCAATCAAGTGACCCCGAATTTTTTTTTTTTATGTTATCAAAAACCCTAAATTTACCCATTATTATACAAATACCCAAATTATGTTACACGTGTATAAATTTGAATTTTTTGGGACATAATAAAAAATTATAGGTATTTATGTTATAATGACCATATATTGTGGTTTTTTGAGAAATTTTTTCAATATATTGATTTTTTTTTTTGAATTTCCACCGATGTTTTGAAAAATGATAATAATAAAGAAAAGCAAATTGACTTTTTGAAGGTGAGCGACTGGCTGGCAATAATTACGAGCCCTTCCGTGTGTCCCTTTCCCTCCTGTTCTCATTCCTTATCTCATTGGTACTGATTATATCACGTAGACGACGTTGAGATGGAGGCTCCTGATGCCGATACAATGATACATGTCGTTTCAATGGTACAACTAGGCTTGCCGGCCAGTAGGTGTGTGCGGTTACGTGTGCAAGATGGGCCCACACTCTTTGCTGATGACTTGGACCGTGAGTTTTTTTTTTTTTTTTTTTGTCACTGCTACATTACTCATTCCTATTCTACACTTACGGGCCCATTGTTGCGCTGCTCTCTTGGAAGGCGTGGGAGTCAAAACCCACTTGAAACTTACGCGTCCCTCACCCCATCCCCCGAAGGTGGGGATTTGAACCCCTCACCTCCCCCTTCCATGTTGGAAGGGTTGCCACTAGGGCGAATCCCAGTGGTTACCTGGACCGTGAGTTGGGTTGGGGGGCTTCTATAGATAATTCCCGATTTTTATTAATTTAATCGGCCATAATTTAGAAAAACAAGGTAGGTATTTATTCGCTTTCTCTAGTTTGTCTTTTTGGTCCCAAGAAGGTATACCATATATATTCGCATCTAAGCATTCCGGGAAAAAGGGGCACTCTATTCTTATATTCCGGCGTATAGTCATTATTATATGATATTGACCGCTAAAATGGTCGAACGAGTGCTTTGAAGGGGAAAAGAGGCGCTTTCTTGTTTTCCTGTTTTTGCACCCTTTTTTGGGATATTTTCTGTAAAAATTAGCGCTTTATTTGTTTTGCGAAGATTAAATAATTTGGAAAATATATTTTTAAAAATAATTGCACCCTTTCTTTGGGTATTCTGTAAGCTCCGTTTGTTTCACAAAAAATGATTTTTTTTTGAAAATATCTTCCTAAAAACAATAGCTTTTATCTCTTATAAAAATGAATTGACAAAAAATATTTTCTTCATCCGTAAAATTTTTTTAGACATAAACTATACTCGAGGAAACTTCTTTTAATTGACTAAGCATTTCAAGCAATACAAGCGATCATTTATAAGGAAATATTTTTTAAATTATTTATTTTCTCCGCGAAATAAACGGAATCCTTTTATATTCCTTTTATGCATCCATATCTGACGAAATTAGTGCATGAATCGGTAGAGTTTTGAATAATGATTTCTTTATTGTCCCACACTGTTGACAAAGCTTGTTTGTAGCGTTCTAGCTTGGCATGACAAAACCATTGTAATTATCTTATTTTCTACACATATTATGAAAAGAGTATCTTCTTTTTATTATTATAGATATTCTTTTTTTGTCTGTTCTACTCTACTTTTCAACTTACTCTCACACATTTTCGTTACTTCTTTACGAAGTGTGGGAGTCAAACTCCATACTTGAACTAAATGTTTTCATCCGTAGCCCCCTTTAAGAGATTCAAACCCCTCACCTTCTTTACTATCCCACACTGTTGACAAAGCTTCTTTGTAGCGTTCTAGCTTGGCATGACAAGACCATTGTAATTATCTTATTTTCTACACATATTACAAAAAGAGTATCTTCTTTATATGACTATAGATATTCTTTTTTTGTCCGTTCTACTCTACTTTTCGACTTACTTTTAGACTTTTGCCTTACCTCTTTATAAAGTGTGAGAGTCAAACTCCATACTTGAAACTAAATGTTTTTATCCATAACCCCCATTAAGAGATTCGAACCCCTCACCTTCTCCTTCCTATATAGGAAGGGTGGCCATTGGAGCATCATGCATTCTCGTGAAAGGGAACCAAATTTTATATTGCACATAATTGACACATACCTATATTGGATTTGGACATATGAAGTTGAAATTGTTAGTGTAACTACATTTCTTAGTTTATTTTAGGACTTAATTGAATTTTACACAATAGATCTTTGACCGATTTGCAATTTTTCTGTTGAGCTTTGAGATAGCTTGCTTGATGAGGTGATGGGTCTATAGCCAAAGATATGTGATCAAGAAATAAAATAAACAAAAAAAAGGAATCCAATCGGATATTGGATTTACGTGGATCGGTTAGTGAAACTTATCTTATGGGGAGAGGAGAACAATATTTTTCTATAAATTGAGCGATATCGCAAATATTACAAGGACACTTGAGTTATTGAAACGCTCATAGTGTTTCCTGACACTTAATTATATGCAATAATTCAATGTTTCACAATTTCTTGCAAATCAATTTCATAGATGAGTTACATAAAATTTTATCACAAGATTTTCACGGTTTTAAATTCTCATGATGAAATTCACGAGCCGTACAATTAATTGCCATTGAAGGAATTTTTTTGGATGTAATTTACAAAGAAAACTCACTTCCTATATAGAAAAGATTTGGATCCAAAATAGGAAATCCACTCAAGCTAGGAATCCTACTCCAACTAAAAATAAGTCCCGCTAATATGACGGCACGGTTATTTACCATCAATAACAATGCCACAATGACCACAAATTCCCATATGTGTGGATTTGGCTACCGGAGCTATGGAAATCAGAGATATTGAAGAACATAACTAAGAGATATTGAAAAGCAAATCCATAGAGGATTATTATTTTATTATGGAATGAAAAAACATCGTGGAATATTGAATAAAGGAAATATATTTATAGTTCTTTTAAATGGCACAAAAGTGTTTTCAGTCGTAGTACTTCCAAGCCAAATCCAAAAAAAGAAAAGAAAAAGAAATGCATATAATAAAATACACACAACATGAAAGTATCCTCACTTCTAAACGATCCAAAGACAGAAAAAATAGAAATAGAATTCAATCCCTTTAATTTTTTTTTAATTTTCTTTTTCCATATTCTATTTATTCATACTCTCTTAGGCAACCTTCTAAAAAGCATGCAAGTTATGTGTGCGACATAAAGTTCATAATGTCAAACTCTTTTAATTCATCCTATTGGCTCAGCTAATCCAAAATGAAAAGAAATGAGTATCCAAGTATGAACTTTTACTTTAGAAATATGTTAAGTTTTCAATTAGCGCAAACTAAACAATTCGCTCAAAATCATTGATTCGAAACACTAACTTTTATTTTGGGCCAAAAAGAACTCGGTTCACTAACTTGACTCTTTCATTTTTGGCTACTCATTACTCTTTCTCATTGAAATGAATGAGTTTTCACACTAGTTTCCACGTATGAAAATCTTAATGGCGAGTCTTCTTGTCATTTTAAGTTGATAAAGCTAGTATGAACACCTAGAGGGGGGTGAATAGGTGTTTAAAATAATTTTTGAAATATAAATTTCGAACAAAATCTGAGAACCAAACGGAGTCTGATAAACAAGTCATCAGATTTCTGAAGAATATTTAGAATTAGATAAGAGATGGAATTGATTTTTGCGATACTTAAAAGGATGCAACCGATTTAAATAAAAAGAGTTAATGGAAAAGAAAATTGCACACGAAATTGGCTTAGATTAAGCCTACGTTTACTTTCCTATGTTGACAAACTTTTGGCTGGAATTCACTATAGCATCAATAGAGAAGTATATTTTTTGGAGTGCAAACACTTAGTGAAAGATTCATTTTCTCTTACTAATTCACTCTTCTTGTGATTTTCTCTCTTGAATAAAATTTGTAAGAATTGTCGATGAAGAATAAGTGGTTGGAAAGACTTCAGACTTTGGAATTTCAATTTTCACGCACTATCTCAAATAGACTAAATGACCTTCTTAAATACTCCTCCACGCCTCACTAGCTATTGGCATTTTCCAGAGGAATTTCTTCCAATCAATCCTTTGGACAAGATCGATTAAGAAAATCTTATAGTCGTTTGAAGATTGAGATGAAAATCCGTTGATTCTGGTCACCCATACAATTAAATTCTAGGTTTCCATAAGTAAATGGTTCCCAAAAAGGAATTTGTCTTCAAGATTGATTTCATCAATTGCGATTGATTCCGTCAATGTATTTATAAAAGGTAAGTGATATTCTTTGCTAGAGAGCCGGATATTGAAAAATAGATTCCTACTGCGTTCATTTTGAATCCTTGTTGCAAGATCAATAAATCTGAATCTGATTATATCTTCGTTTTGGACTTGATTTCAGTCTGGATTGCGTTAGAGTAGAAAAGACTTCTGGAATGAATAAACTTTGGCAAAAGTCTACGATATAACTTTAGAAGTATACTATTCTTCAAAATAAGAATAAGAACAAGAAAGTTTTGTTGGTCCTAGACAGTTTCTTGAAACCTGACATTCATTGATTTTTCAACGGTTTGTGTATTCTTGTTGAAGACCATGGAAGCTTTGCTTGAAGTAGAATAAAGCACTTGCAACCAAACATGTGAAAAAAAGAAATATTTAGCTTTTTCCCTTTGTAAATTTCATAGGGAGTTTTCTTTGGAATGGGCCGTAGAAATACTCTATTAATTATATAACAAGCAGTGAAAACTACTTTTGCTCAAAAACGAGAAGAGACTCTACTTTCAATTAGCAGAGTTCTGAACATCTTCTGTAAAGACCGATTTTTCCTTTCTACAAATCCATTTTGTTCTGGAGTGTAAGGAGAGGAGAAAACATGTTGAAAACTATTCTCATCACAAAAATTTGCAAAATCTTGATTTTCAAATTCTCCCTTATGATCAGTCTTAATACTCGAAATGGCATAACCTTCCTTATTCTGAACCGTCTTAGCAAACTTTAAAAAAATATGAGAAGGTTTCTATTTTTTTTTCCAAGAAGAAAACACACGTAAATCTTGAATAGTCGTCCATAACTACCAAATAGTACTTCTTACCACTGATGTTTTGAGTTTTAGTTGGTTTAAAAAGATCTATGTGAAGAAGCTGCAAGATGTGATTAATGGAGACTTGATTTAGAGATTTAAATAAGCTTCTACCCTATTTTCCCAAGATACATGGAGTACAAAGTTCAAACTTCTGAGATATCATTTTGGGAAGACCACGTACCAGTTTCTTAGACGATAGTTTAACAATCTGTTTCATACTGACATGTCCTAGCTTGCGGTGCCAGAGTTTTGCTTCATCTTGAATTGAGATAAGACATTGAAAGCTCTCTAAACTTATGTCTAGAAGATAAATGTTGCCATGCATTCATCTAGTGAAGGTTTGAGAGAAGTCTCGACTAACTCTAGAACAAACATCTTATTGGAAATTGATTTTGAATCCCGTATCGCATAATTGACTTATGCTCAGAAGATTGTAGTTCAAGCCTTTCACTAGGGAAACATTGTTGATGATCAAACTTACAATCCTCACTATTCCATGTCCAATAATTTTCCTTTGCCGTCCCCTCCAAACGAAACATTTCCTACTCTTTATTTTTCTAGTTTTATGAAATTGCTTGAATCTCCAGTCATATATTTAGAACAGCCACTATTCAAGTATCATTCATTTTTTCTCTTAACAGTAACCTGCAATCAATAAGAAATGTTTAACTTTCTTTGGTACCTAAATTTTCTTGGGTCCTAAGGAGTTAGTTTTAAAAACAATTTTTGCCCAATCCTTCTTAACATGTATCCAAACTTTAGAACATTCATTCTCAAAATGTTCTGAGCTATCACACTTAGAACATTTAAGAGCACTCTGATCAATAGGGTTTACAAAAACATTTTGAAAATAATTTTTGTAAGCAAATTTTGAAGGTCTTTGTCTAAGTCTCTCATTGACTTTAGGAAAATCGATCAAAAGAGCACTTTCTTTACTCAGACCGAAACCAAATTTGTTATAATAGGGTATTTGAGATGAAAGAATTTGTTCTAAAGTCTTTGACCCTTTGGAGAACTTTGTAAAAAATATCTGAAATCTCATTTTTCAAACTTTTATTTTCTTTTGAAGGAGAATCGGTATTTTCTTTCAAATAATCAAAATTATTTTTTAGACTCTCAAACCTTTCTCTCCAAGAATTATTCTGTTGTCTGAGTTTTGAAGTTTTCTTCTTTAATTTGGAGATCTTTTTAAAAGAAGATTTGAGATTTATGCAAAGCTTATTTATATACTTAGAAACTTTAATAGGAATTTCTGAATGACTTACCTCGATTTGCTTGTCAGACTCTGAGTCTGTGTCTGTCGGATTCTAATTTTGAGTGAGCCATCAAATAGATAGTCGCAAACTCCTCTTCACTTTCACATTTTTTGTCACTCTAGGTTTCTACTTTTAGAGCTTTCTTTTATTTTTCATACTTACCTTTCTTCTTTTTCAGCTTTGGACAATTGGGCTTGATATGTCCCTTTTTCTTGCACTCAAAGCATATCACATCATTGCTAGATTCTGAAAGGGCTAGTAACAACACCTAGAGGGGGGTGAATAGGTGTGGAGTAAAATTTTCGCAAAGTTCGGTAGAAGTAATTTGCTTTTAGACAATGATAGATTTCAAACGAATTCAGACGATGAACAAAATAAAGGAGTTTAAGGAAGATAATAAGAACACAAAGTTTATAGTGGTTTGGCTTAGATCAAGCCTACGTCCACTCTCCCACGCTGATAACCAACTAGTTGGATTTTACTAAGAATCAAAAGAGATTTTACGGCCTTTTGTTCTTCGACTTCACAGTGAAGAGTCACTATTTGTCTCTCACTAAGTCTCACAAGAGTTCTCTCTCTTGTTTAGAACTTTGAGCTCAGTAATTGGAGTAAAAAGGAAATGGAAAGCTTCAGACTTTGAAATTTCTCTTTCATGCACCTTCTCGAACAATTGAAGAGTTCTCCTTAAATACTTCCTTCATGTCTTCTCGACCGTTGGCACTTTCTAAATGAATTCTTCTAATCAACCCGTTGGACAGAATAAATCAAGGAGATCTCAAGTCGTTTGATGATTAAGATGAAAGCCTATCAATCCTGTTCACCCATACAATCAGGATCTTGGTTTCCATAAGTAGATTCTTTTCTTATTTACTCGCAATTCAAAAAGATTTGATTTTTCTAAATTGATTCCAATAAAGATAATCAATCCCGTAGGTAACATATCCATCCAGAAAGCCATCCATATGCCATACGAACCGAACCCTTGAAGAAATAAACAAAATCTCGTATTTGGATAAGTCTTCATTCTTCAGTGGCGTTCAGTTGGAATTTGTCAGCGCGGGCAAACTTTGAACCTAAAGTTTGGTAGTCTTCACACTTTGACACTAAAGTCTAGAATTCTTCATAATAGACTTTGGATAAGTTTTGTCAACTTCAAAACATTAAAGGAGTTTTCTCCAACAATCTCCCCCTTTTTTATGGTGATAAAACTTTCTTGTAGATTTAGGAACTGTCGCGACCTAATTTTTCGGGTGCACCACCTAAAACTAGGTTAATGGATTACTAAGTTTTAAACTTAGCTTGGGCTCTCCCGAGCCCATAACAATTCGCGACTTAAGGTTCAAATATTTAACATGCAAAAGATTATTATCTAGAAGTTGCCACTAATCGGTTCACGGTAGGTCGATTAGACACCTAAGTAAAATAAAGGGAGATTTATTTTACTCCTACGAACCAGAAACTAAGGGTACGGGGACTTGGTTACACTAGAATTTTCTAATGCCCCTTCGGTACCATTTCTTTTTTATATTTTTTTAAGAAAAATGATTTTGCAAGCAACTTGGATTTATTTTAACCTAAATTACTATCATGCAAATATGGTGACCACACGGATGCTCATCCACTATTGAACATTCAAATAAATAAATAAATAAATGGCATCACATAAAGCAAGCAATCATTTTTTTTTTTTTGGGTTTCTTGAAATTAGAATTTTCATAAAACATGTATTTTAGCTACATGACCTAATTTTATGCATAAACAAATTCTAATTAAATGATCCTATTATGCAAACTAGTTAACATGCACCTAGTATTTTTGTATTTTTTTATTGAAATTTGGAATAAATAAAAACCCTAATTAAACTATTTAAAAAAGATAATTCTCTAATTTATTCTAGGGATTAATTTGACTCAAACCCTATCCTATCTTAGAAAACTATTTTTTGGAAAAATGAGATTTAAAATGTACAAACATCATCTAAAAAACCCTATTTAAAAAAAAAAAAAGGTTATTTAGGTCCAATCCTAACCTATTTCAAAAAATTATCTAAAAATGCAATCCTAAAAATGAATTCTAATTTATTAAACCTACATGTCCAATTTACTAAACCTATATGCTCATGCAGAATTTTGATTTTTTGATTCTCTGATCTTTTTTAGTTTTTTTAGATAAGTAATTATTAAATAAATATTAAATCTAAATTGTCAACAAAATCAATCAATAAAGGATTAAAATAATCGAAAAAATAACCTGTTATCTCACAGGTCAAATTAACGATTATTCTAACCCCGATTATCACAACAAAGAAATCAAAATAATTAAAAATTTGATCCGAAGTCTTACGGACCAAATTAAATAATTATTGTGATTTAACAATTGAAATTCTACCAAAAAGCCTGAAAATTAATATAATAAAAAAAATAATCCGGCATCTCTCGGATCAAATTAATAATTACAATAATTCCGGACAAAATCCTTGCAGATAATGCCTACAAAATTTACAGATATTAACATCCAATATTACAAATTGAATACCTAAACTAAAAATGCTATCAAATAAAATAAACAAAAAAAATAACATAACAAATAAAAAGAGTAAAATAAACTAAACTATAAAGAAAGTAAAAAGTAAAAGTAAAAAAATAAAAAAAAAACTACCTGATGGGGGTTGTGCGCGGTGTTCAAGCGACGTTGGGCGAAGGCGGACCGACGGATGTCGGGCGAACTGGTAGGCGGTGATGGTGGTGGCGCGGGCTGTGGCGGAATGGAGGTGCGGCGTCGGGTGGTCGCCGAGGACAGAGGTGGAGGTTGGCCGTGGGTGTTGGATTGCGGGCGAGTTGCTGGCGTGATCATCGGGCACAAGGGCGGAGGCTGTCGGGCGCGATGGGGGGCCGATGCTTAGGCTGTGGCGAAGATGCGGTGGCCGGCGAGCAACCGCAAGTTCAGCAGGGGGGGAAGTGCTGCACGAGGAAGAAGAAGCCTCTCCCCTTTTTTTTTTTTGTTTTTGTTTTTTTTACTCCTCAGTTCACGTCCCCTTCACGTCGCTCTCACTGCACCTCCCTGTTCTCTCTACTGACATTTTTTCTTTCTTTTCTCTTGTCAGAGAAGAGAAATGCTTCTTTTTTTGACTTTTTCCCTTTTTCTCTATAGGTCGTCAGAGGGGAAGAGAAAACTTCTCTTGGACGACAAAGAGAGGACTTCCCCTTCATTTTTTTTTTTTTTCACAACTTCTCTCTCTCTTGCTCTTTTCACAAATTCCTTTGTGCGGATTCTTCCCTTTTGCACGGATTTCCTCTCGAATTTTTTTATTGAAATTCGCTCTCTGAATTTTTCGAAATCTCCTTTTGTTACAAGAAATGACTCTCTTTTTATAGTGATTCCAAACAACCGCTTTATATGGCATTTCCCGAGTTTCCATCTCTTGTTACATTAAATCAAATCTGTAAATTAGAGCATGATTTCGCAATCAGCTCAATCTTGCTCAGATTTCTTCCAATTTGCAAAAATTCTTGCCCCTTATTCACTTGATTTTTAAATTGCTTCTGCATTTAACAAAATCCGAATACTCATCAGAATTTCAAATTTCCATGCATAATCAATCAAATCAATTTCCCCCATTTTCTTTCATTTTTTCCTTTTATTCGTTCAAAATGCAATTTTTATTTTCCTTATTTCCCTAGGTTTGCTAAAATTAGGTGTCAACAGCTGCCCTTCTTTGAAGGTGGGCTCATAGAGGTTGCCTTCAAAGACAAGTTGAGACCTAAATTTTGATCATGCACATGCATTGAATGACTTTTTGTTGGAAAGTAAATTCCATTTTTTTTGAATGCAATTTATATGATGCATGGAAAAGCTAATGCAAATGATAAATGAACCTACTTGAAATAACTTTCCTTCAAGGAGGGTAGAGTAATTCGAGATAGTTGGTGTTACATGTCCAGGACCCGTACCATTCTACGGTCGCCTAGAATAGTAACCTGACTTTACAAAAAGACTGCATTCCTAAGACCCGTATCATTCTATGGTTGCCTAGTATGACAGTGCTTGGTTGTGTCTAGGACCCGTACCATTCTACGATCGCCTAAATGGGGATTTAATTTCCAGGACCCGTATCGTTTTACAGTTGCCTGTTAGAGCAATAAGTGTTGTTTAGGACTCGTACTATTCTACGGTCGCCTAAACGGGGTTTTTCTTAGCTAGGACCTGAACCATTCTTCGATCGCCCAGCCTTGCAACAGAGATCATCTGACCAGGACTTGAACCTTTCTTCGGTCGCCTTAATCAAACTGAATCTGAGGAAAAATCTTTGGGGGACAGCTCAACCGAGTTAAGTGTCGATGCTTGAAAAGGAATACCTGTGCAATGACAAGTATTTGAGGTATGGATAGAGATATACTTACCTAGTGACATCTCTGTTACTTGGGGATACGTTTCTTGCAAAACACAGTTGTAGGAAAGGCAATATGCATTCACAGACATGCATTAATTCAAATGAGGTTCATGCGCGATGATTTCTATCAATCTTGCATCACCTAATTTCCATTGGGAAATATCTTAAAAGAATATTCCAATCTGAACATGTGAATGTCATGAATGTGTCGAATGAGGGATTCTTCGGTCTGAGAGAACTTTCCACTCATCCCCATTAGAAAGGGTCATTTCATCCTGACCTTTGATGCAGGATTTGGCAATCGCTCTATCTCACTGTCATCATGCCAAACAAGGGTCTGTACAATCTCGCAAGTGGTACGACCTTACCAATCAGAGAGGTCTTTAACAATGACCGTAATGTGGGCTTAGTCAACGGTTTAACCAAATGGACTCTTTGAGTCGAGACTATTGAAAGAATGAGTGATATTCTGTAATCATTTCTGGGTTTACAAGTCAAGAACCCTACAAAATGGGAAATAAATAATCCTGTTCGCACTTTTTCGAGCGATGCTTATAAACATATCAATTCCCATGTTAATTCAAGTGCCCTAATTTGAAGAGACTTTGTAAGGGACGTAACATAGGCTTAGTTCATGGGTTGAGAAATGAAAGGATCATTAGGCTTAAAAAGTGTTTAGGGGTCAAAATTGGTGATCATCTTGACATTTCCACCACTCTCCTTCTCCATTGTCGAAGATTTTTTCTTTTTTCATATCACAACTCCATTGATTGCAACAACATTTCATTTTTAGTACCACCTTATTGGGGGATACGACTCACTATAACAAGAGTTTGATTTTTTCTCTTTTCTGGGTATTGGCCTTGCTTTTACCAGGCACACTGCTTCTTCATGCCCCATTTTTCACTTATCTTCTTTGGACAGAGTCTCCATTCTTTCAACATTTTAAGCCATGTTTCTTGAATGGTTCTTTTTGCCTTGCCCTAGTGTGGGAGATGATCACCAACTGGGTTTATCATGGAACGAATTCATAGGCTCAAATGGGCTATGCAATGGATGAAAGTGTATAGGATAAAGAAAGAATTGCTCTTCGTCATCCTAGGGCACCTTAAATTACCGTACAAGTTACACTGTGAAAGCAATACTCGAAGATTGATGCAAATGCGAGCAACAAGATTCCTACCATTCATTTCAAATTTGTCCTAATGTGGGATGATTTTTGACAAGGATAATTTAAAAAGAATCTCCATAAGCGTATGGGGCTCAAAGGGGTTAAACAATGGATCACTTGTAGTGTTTAGGATAGAGAAAAGAATGCCTCTCATCACGTCGATTGTCGTACCATTTGCGAGATCAACTTTTCCTTGCAGGCACGGAACAACTCACTGGGGATTAGTGTATGAAATAGTGTATGGAACAAGGACTGCCTATCATTCCAAAGCATCCCATTTAACACATTTAATTCATCTTACACAATTTATCAATGAAGAAAAATGCAAGTTTTGCAGCAAATTTGAATAAGTCAACTCGTTGAAGCAATTTATTCAACATATAAATGCTTGTAGTTCAAAACATGACATGGCAAATTCTATCATGGGTAATACTTCTTGACAGCATTGGAATTAACTGGATTGGAAAACTCACGACCATCCATTTCTGCCAGGATCAAGGCTCCACCAGGAAGTACCTTCTTCACCACATATGGGCCACTGTAGTTTAGAGCAAACTTGCCTCCAGGATCTGGAAAGATCGGCAACAGCTTCCTTAGGACTAGGTCATTTACCTCAAAATGCCTCGGTCGTACCTTCCGGTTGAAAGATCTGGCTACTCTCTGTTGATATGTTTGGCCATGGCAGAGAGCCTTCAGTCTTTTCTCATTAATCAAATTTAGCTGTTCAAATCTTTGCTGTGACCATTTTGACTCAGACAACTCTACTTGGGATAAAACTCAGGGAAGGAATCTCCACTTCCACAGGTAGAACTGCCTCAATGCCATACACCAAAGCAAAGGGGTTCCCCAGTGGAAGTGCGGATTGATGTCCGGTACGCCATCAGTGCGAAGGATAACCTGTTATGCCAATCTCGATAATTCTCGGCTGTCTTGGCCAAGATCTTCTTAATATTCTTATTGGCCGCTTCAATAGTCTCGTTCATTTGAGGGCGGTAAGGAGACGAATTCATATGCTTGATCTTAAACTCGCTAAATAACCCATCAACGAGCTTGTTGTTCAAATTTGTCCCGTTATCAGTGATAATTGCTTCAGGGATGCCATAGATAGCAATTATGTCACGTTTATGAACTTCACAACATTGCGGGCAGTGACATTTGCAAAGGATGTAGTTTCGATCCATTTGGAGAAATAGTCTATCGCCACCAAGATGAATTGATACCCATTTGAAGCTTTAGGGTTGATTGGGCCAATCACATCAATGGCCCACATCGAGAAAGGCTATGGCTCGGAAAATTGGTGTAGCTTAGTTGGAGGAACATTTATCTTATTCCTATGAATCTGGCAGTGATGACAACTTCGAACATGTTGGATGCAGTCACTTTCCAGTGTGAGCCAGTAGTAGCCTAATTTCATAATCTTCTTGGCTAACATGTGTCCATTCATATAGGGGCCACATACTCCTTCGTGCATTTCTTGCATGATTTAAGTGGCCTCGACTGCATCTATACATTGCAACAAGACATAATCGTAAGATCTCTTGTACAAATTTTCACCACCGACGAAAAATTTCGAGGCCATCTTCGTGATGCACTTCCTATCAGCTTGAGTGCTTCCTTCGGGGAACTCCTTTTTTTTAATATAATTCATGATATTGTAATACCATGGTTTTCCATCAGGTTCTTTAATCACAATCATACAATAAGCTAGCTTCGGCAAAACCTCTATTTTTAGAGGCTCGACCTCTAACCTATCAGTGACTTGCAGCATAGAAGACAATGTCGCAAGTGCATTTGCAAATTGATTATGAGACCTCGGCAAGTATTCAAACGAAACTTCCTTGAACTTCTTCACCAAACCTTCTAAATACTTGTGGTATGGGAGCAACTTGGCCTCCTTGGTCTTCCATTCACCTACAGTCTGCATTATGATTAGTGTGGAATCTCTGAACACTTATAACTTGGCCACACCTATCTCAATTGTGGCCTGAAGCCCGATGATGCAAGCTTCATACTCAGCCACATTGCTAGTGCATGGGAATATCAATTTTGTAGCCACTGGATGGTGTTGTCCATCTGGGGATATCAGAACTGTCCCAGTATCAGAACCAGACAAGTTTACAGCTCCATCAAAGAACATCTTCCATGAGTCTTCATTTACACTCAAGACATGGTCATCAAGAAAATTGTCATCGTCATTAGAGACTCCTGAATTCTTGGCTAATAGATCAATGATTGCTCGGCCCTTAACCGACTTTTGTGGCATGAATTACATATCAAAATTTGCCATTTGGCCAACTTACCCACCAAAGCTGGCCGATCAAGTAAGTACTTGATAGGGTCGTTCTCAGTCATAAGGAATATCTGGTAATGCAATGTGTATTGTCACAATCTATGCAATACCCACACCAAAGCCGTAGAAGTCTTTTCAACATCAGGATACTTCAGCTCTGATACAGTGAACTTCTTGCTTAGGTAATAAATGGCTTGTTCTTTTCTGTCAACGGGAATTTCTTGAGCCAACATTGCACCTAACGATTCACTATGAATGGTGAGGTATAGAATCAAAGGATGCCCCGGCGATGGCGGGACAAGCATCGGTGGATTCATCAAGTAATACTTCAATTTGTCGAACACTTCTCGACACTCATCATCCCAGTTGACTTGTGCATTCTTCTTTAGGAGTTTGAATAACGGCTTGGCGGTTTCAGAAAGTTGGGAAATGAATCGAGCAATGTAATTCAACCTCCCCAAAAGGCCCCGGACTTCTTTCACTGTTGACGGAGGTCGTAGCTCACAAATGGCCTTAACTTTAGCCGGGTCGATTTCAATCCCTTTACTGCTCACAATGAATCCAAGTAATTTACCGGATGTTGCTCCGAACACACACTTAGCGGGATTTAGTCGAAGCTTGAACTCACAGAGTCAATCAAACAGCTTCTTCAGGGTCTAGACGTGGCTTTTTCCAAGTCAAGTCTTTGCAATCATATCATCAACATAGACATCAATCTCTTGATGCGTCATGTCATGAAACAGTGCTATCATGGCTCGCTGGTAAGTTGCCCTTGCATTTTGAGTCCGAAGGGCATAACCTTATAATGAAAAGTTCCCCACGGGGTGATAAATGCAGTCTTCTCCTTGTCTTCCTCCTTCATCCTTATCTGATTATACCCAAAAAAACCATCCATAAATAAAAATAGTTCAAATCCAGTAGTACTATCCACAAGGACATCTATGTGAGGTAATGGGAAATCATCTTTCGGGCTAGCCTTGTTCAAATCTCGATAATCAACACAAACTTAGACTCGACCGTCCTTCTTCATCACTAGTACAATGTTAGCCACTCATTCTGGGTATTGTGAGACTTCAATGAATCCCACCTTCAAGAGCTTCATAATCTCTTCCTCTATCTTCTTTGAGAGCTCGGGTTTAATTCTCCATAGTCTCTGCTTCTTAGGTGGCACGTCCGAATTAGTAGGCAAATAGTGCTCCACGATTGATGGGTCTGAACCAAGCATGTCAGCATAGATCAATGCAAAGATATTATGATATTCCTTCAGTAGCTGAATCAGGCGCTTAGCCTCATCTTTGGGGAGGCTCGCCCCAATTTTCACCTCTTTGGCTTCTTCAGTGTCACTTAAATTAATAGTGACGGTCTGCTCGGATGTGAGGGCCTTAGGCTTTTCATGTTGTTCCTAGCTACGTTGCACCTCAATGGAATCTTCGATCAAGTTTTCAGGATCATCATTATCAGCACTTGTTGCATTGGATTGAACCATTTCCATACATTTGCATGCCGTGAGATTAATCTTGAAACATAAAGTAGATAAATCAAAAAGACAAATAGAGTAATCTACATTTTTATTTTTTTATTTTTTATTTAAAAAAAATTCTTTGGCAAAAATACTTTTTGAAATATTTTGACACGAGTAAACATGATGAAGCTCAGGCCTCAGAATTCTCCTTAAATTTTCCTTTTCTTTTATCGGCTGGATATCATCACCGGGCTGGTTTGGTGTACCTCATCATGCCCTCAAAATAACACTTGTAATTTTATTGAAATTCATCAATCAATTACATTTACCGAATGGAAAAATGCAACACTCAAGAATTCAAAGAAAAAGAAACTGGAAACATCTCTCAAAAAACAATAAAAAATTCCCACACGGGGGAATGTGCAACAGCAGTAAAAGAGTTACTCTTGAGCCAAGGCCCATCTCTTCAGGGTGTTCTTCATCAATGGCTCCTATGATGAGGTTATCGAATAAGCTTGCAACTCTTTCCAGCTCATCATCAAGGTTCTCCGTCTTTGGGGGTATTGGATCATCCAAGCCACCCCATCCATCTGGGACTATCTCACGAGGATCAATGTAGTAGCTGGGAGAGGCCGAATACTTCACCAGATAATCAAATTTGCCACTAGGCTGCCCCAGAGTGTATCACTTCCGCTTCATCCTGCATCATTCTTGGAGGACCAAGGAATGTCTCGTGAATGCTCGGGGGTAGTGGGTTTTGCCTCCCTCGCCCTTGGTCAGGTGGCGAGTTCCGCCTTTCCTGTCTTCGTCCTCCAGAACTTTCCCCACCTCTTCCGTGGTACCCTAAACCAGCAGAACGGGACCTCTAAGGGGCTTCAATGGGGCTTCGAATGCCCCGACCATTCCTTCCAAGACCATTGCCAGGAACAAAACCATTTCCGACCATTACTCTTCCCACCATAAAGGCAGCATTTGAAACTTCAGGAGTGGGCGGTGATGAACCTTGAGAAGCATGTATGGTGGACACCAACTCAAATGAGTGGTAACTTGATTCGAATTCAGAATCTGGCTCTACATAGGGGATAGCTGTCTCATGATAGATCCGGTGGTCTTCCTCACCATACACAGTGACCAGCTTTCTTTTGATCACAAATTTCACAGCTTGTTGTAGACTTGAAGGCACTGCTCCAGCAGTGTGTATCCAGGGATGTCCAGCACTTGGAAGGGAATGTTGAAGACGACCGGCCCTATCTGAACATCGAGATGGATTTCTCCGATCACCTCCTTTTTCGTTCCATCAAAAGCTCGTACCGAAGTCGTCGCAGCATGTATCCTCGACGGGTCTACCTTGAGGTGGTGAAGAGTGGTTAACGGACATATGTTCAAAGCGGACCCATTATTGATGAGCACTCGGGACACATGAGAAGACTTGTGCTTAACAGATATGTAGAGTGCTTTGTTATGTCCCCGGCCTTTAGGAGGGAATTCCTCATCAGAAAAGGCAATCAAATCCTTGAGAAGGACCGATCCCACAAATTCTTCCAGCTTGTCCGCCTCAACCGTCTTTGGCACACTAATTTCACTCAGCACTTTCATTAGCGACTTCTGATGCACGAGGGATGACAGCAAGAGCTCGAGTAAGGAGATCTAAGCAGGCATCTTTCGCAATTGGTCAACCACGTTATACTCATTTGCTTTGATTATGGCCAGAAACTTCTTAGCCTCTTCATCGGTGACCGGTTTTGCAGGTTGAGCACTGGCTTGACCATAGGTCCGACCAGACCTTGTCACGAGGTCAACATTTAAGTCATAGGACCAAGGCACCGCCTTATTGTTGACATACTCATACAACTGAGGCACCTCTATCACAATCTCCTCGTCAGATGCATCCTCTAATGGGGGCATGTTCACAAGCAAAGGATCAACTTCTTTCTTGTCAGCATCAAGCGCAGCCTGCTCCTCCTCCCAATCGATGATGAGGTGGGAAATAGTAGAAACTATGCAGTTACAATCAGCATACACAATGATGCCGTCATCCACCATTCTGGCCACTCTTTCTCGCATCACTGATAGAGGGACATCTTCTTGATCTCGATAATATCCAGCTCTCACTAGCCCGTTGTAGGCATCTGCCACATGCACCCTTGAGTTCCTGATCCGTCCGACTTTAGGTTTCAGGATAGCATTCACCGAATCCTCATGCTCTGGTAGAGGATTTTTCTGGACGTTCGGCCGAGCAGTTTGGAATGAAAAGGCCTTCGTGTCTAAGAGATTTTGGATCTTGTGCTTGAGGGTGAAACATTCATCAGTTGAATACCCTAGTTCACTGTTATGGTAGTTGCACTTCTTCGTTGGGTTGTAACCTCAAATGCCTTCGCGGTTAGGGCGCTTTGGTTCACTAGTAAGCAAACCCTTCTTTCGGAGGACTGTTAGTACTTGGGATGGAGACCCGGGAAGAGGGGAGAAATGCCTTCTATTAGTTGCTTGGGCGAACGATTGACGGCCAGCGGGTTGTTGTTGTCTTGGATTCACCTTGATAGCCGGAGCACATTTGGCACTTTCTTGGCTATAAGCCATGTTTACATCCACAGCCGTTCTTTCTCCTTCTTGGGAGTGAATCTTTTACTAAATGGCTCAGTAAACCATCCTTCCCTTATCCCCATCTCGATCTGTTCTCCTACAGGAATAAGCTAATTGAAGCTTTCGACGTACGTACTGCCCATTCGGTCATGAAACTCAGACGGGAGGGTCTTCATGAACAACTTCATTAGCTCCTTGTTGGTAGGCTCAAGAGTAATCTGAGCCGCCATGTTTATCCATCTCACAGCATATTCTTTAAATGACTCGCTCCTTTTCTTTTCCATCCGCTCTAGGTCTTCTCGGGAAGGTGTGATGTCCATATTGAACTTGTACTGTTTGAGGAACGTGTTAGCCACTTCGTTCCAGGTGTCGAGGAGGTTCACATTCTTCATCACGTACTAGTTTAGTGTGGATCCGGTCAGACTCGCATGAAACGATTGGATCATGAGGGGCTCATTTTTTATGTGCTGGGCCATGTGCACGTGGTACATCTGCAAATGAGATTTTGGGCAAGATGTACCGTCATACTTCTCAAATTTCGGCATTTTGAACTTGCTCGGCATTTTGACATTCTCATAGAACGACAGGTCAAACGGGAGTGAGCTTTGTGATTCCTGCAGCTGTCTCACTTTCTCTTCCAATTTTGCAACGCGCTCATCCTGATCTGTCTTGGGAACGCTATCAAGCTTGGCCTTTCCAATAAGGACCAAGTCATCTTCTAGCTTGGGCATTTCGTCATCCCTCATTAGGGCCCTATTTGCCTGCTTTAGAGCTGCTATCTCGGGGAGAGCAGGTGCAGGATTCGAATTCGCCCGGAGGGATTGAGCTGAGCCGTTATAAGCTACATGGAGACAGCTAGCTGTTGGAGTTGATCTTCCATGGAGGACATGCGATCGCGCATCTCATTTTGGTTGACCATCTTAGTCCTCGACCGTGTAATAATAGGCGAGCGCAGTGGATCCGTTGTTACCTAAGGAAAAGAGATAATATAAGAACCAATGACAAGATAGGAAAATGGCTCATGACAATGGTCTAATCGCCTGATTTTATTCAAAATTCACTCGAAACATTGAACCAAACAATGAACTAAGAATTGAAATTCAAGTCCTTAAACATTGAATTAAAAATTTAAAAACATTGAATTGAAAATTGAAATCAAAGTCCCTAGACTAAGAATCAAAATTCAAAACATTTCATTTTATATGCTTTCGGGATTCCAACGCTTTGCGAAGCTTCCTATTTTTAGCTTCAATCATTTCCACTTTCCACTTAAGATGCTCAATTTGTGCTCTTTGAGTTGGCTTCTTAGTCACATCAGGGATCACTGGACGTAAGGTGGCAGGAATCCGGTGTTGTTGGATGTAGAATGCAGACGCGTGGTGGATCTCCTCTTCACTTTTCAGTCTTTTGGGCACCAAAATATTCTCTAGATGGCATTCATTCCATGCAGCAACGATCATTTGGGTCTCATTGAAGTAGTCATAATCCACACGAACAAAACGAACTTGGAATAATTCCGTCTTGAGGGGTGGAGGAACTTCTTGAAGCGCTCTGTATTGATGGGCCACCCTACATGGGTAATAGGAGGTAGCATTAGAAAGGCCCAGAAATGGGATCGGCTCATCATACTTGTGAGAGAAACGAGCCTCCTCAACAAGTAGCCATTTAGTATGCCATAAGAATGCCTTAGGGTTAGGTTTTTTTAAAAAATTAATCCAATGGGCGCACTGTTTATTTGGGGAGAAACGTTCTAGAACTGCAAATTTTTGTATGGGGTGCCTCAAATCATCAATTTTAAATTGTTTCATAAGGTACCCAAAACCTCTTATATGTGAGAAAAACCATATTTGCAAAAGTTCAGGGAGGGCACGCATGGTCCTTTCTTCATTTTGTTTGAAACAGTTTAATGACAAAAATGTTTCAGCTAAAACCATATTGACATAATTTAATCCGTCACAAACACGATTAACCACCCATGAAATTGAAGGATTAATGGCATTTCTTCGATAAGGAAAAATGATTAGCCCAAAAAATGCTAACATGAAAATCTTAGCTTTTGAAATCATTGATTGATTTGCAAAACATTCTTCCAAGAATGAAAATGGACATGCAAAACAATTGGCTTTGACAACTTTTCTTACTCTTTCAGCTTTAATTTCTAAAAAACCAGATAATTCAGAAATAGAATCTATACTAATAGGTGGCCTAACGAGTTCCTTTTCCAGGGGCATTCCAATGGCAACACCATATTCTTCTAGTGTTGGAGTTAGCTCGTACTCACTAAATATGAAAGTGGAAGTTTGTGGACACCAGAAGTGAGGTAGCACCTGTATCGCACTAGAGTGGATGTTGATCTCCAATAGTGGGAGAAGTCGAGCAATCCTGGCCTTCACATACCTCTGGCCCTCTTGATTTAACCGATCAAACCACATTTTGAGCTCTTTTTTGGGAGTGGAAATGAATTGTACGTCGGTTCTCCTCATTGCATATAAAACAAGACCGGCGACGAAACCTATTGTCATGGACCGACAAAATTGCAACAAAGTAAGTAAATTGCGAAGTAAGAATTTAGACAACTTACTTTCACCGAGGAGGAATGACAATCACATAGACACACGCATGAAATGTGAGGCTCAATTTCTATCTAGATGGCTTAACAAGTGGAGCTAAGAGGATGATCTGACCGTTGCAGTCTCGCATTAACGTGTCAAGTCCCCCTAACTCCGGCTTAGTCGAATGGAATGTCCAATAGTCACGCAGTCTCACGGATATGGACAAACACATTCGACACCATGAAAAGATTTTCGGGGAAGAGAAGGTCAACCTCTACATAGCGGTCTCGCTTTAGAGGAAGTATTATTCTCAACACCATCCTAAAAATCCTATCGCAGCCCAGGTCCGGCCACAGGTTGTGTGTGCAATAGTGTAGTGCTAAAAGCAATAAAACATGCACAACAGTTTGAATGCAAACAACACTTCTAATTGGAAAAATAAATTATTCATCCCACACTCCAACTTGCAAGACAAAGGTTAGCAAAGACTACTCCCCTTATACCTCCCATCTGCAAAAACATTTAACACCTTAGATATGTTAGGGACGTACTTAGTGTCTTTGTTGTCAAACAAAAATATTTTTAAAAGAAAAAGAAAAATTAGCCTAAGCCCACTAAGTGTTTTAACACAAGTCCCCAGTGGAGTCGCCAAGTTGTCACGACCTAATTTTTCGGGTGCACTACCTAAAACTAGGTTAATGGATTATTAAGTTTTAAACTTAACTCGGGCTCTCCCAAGCTCATACCAATTTGAGACTTAAGGTTCAAATATTTAACATGCAAAAGATTATTATCTAGGAGTCACCACTAATCGGTTCACGGTAGGTCGATTAGACACCTAAGTAAAATAAAGGGAGATTTATTTTACTCATACGAACCAGAGACTAAGGGTACGGGGACTTTGTTACACTAGAATTTTCTAATGCCCTTTCGGTATCATTTCTTTTTTATATTTTTTTAAGAAAAGTTTTTGCAAGCAACTTGGATTTATTTTAACCTAAATTACTATCATGCAAATATGGTGATCACACGGATGCTCATCCACTATTAAACATTCAAATAAATAAATAAATAAATAAATTGCATCACACAAAGCAAGCAGTCATTTTTTTGGGTTTTCTTGAAATTAGAATTTTCATAAAACATGTATTTTAGCTACATGACCTAATTTTATGCATAAACAAATTCTAATTAAATGATCCTATTATGCAAACTAGTTAACATGCACCTAGTATTTTTGTATTTTTTATTGAAATTTGGAATAAATAAAAACCCTAATTAAACTATCTAAAAAGATAATTCTCTAATTTATTCTAGGGATTAATTTGACTTAAACCCTATCCTATCTTAGAAAACTATTTTTTGGAAAAATGAGATTTAAAATGTACAAACATCATCTAAAACCCTATTTAAAAAAAAAAAAAAAAAGGTTATTTAGGTCCAACCCTAACCTGTTTCAAAAAATTATCTAAAAATGCAATCCTAAAAATGAATTCTAATTTATTAAAACTACATGTCCAATTTACTAAACCTATATGCTCATGCAGAATTTTGATTTTTTGATTTTTTGATCTTTTTTAGTTTTTTTTAGATAAGTAATTATTAAATAAATATTAAATTTAAATTGTTAACAAAACCAATCAATAAAGGATTAAAATAATCAAAAAAATAACCTATTGTCTCACAGGTCAAATTAACGATTATTCTAACCCCGATTATCACAACAAAGAAATCAAAATAATTAAAAATCTGATCCGAAGTCTTACGACCAAATTAAATAATTATTATGATTTAACAATTGAAATTCTACCAAAAAGCCCGAAAATTAATATAATTAAAAAAATGATCCGATGTCTCTCGGATCAAATTAATAATTACAATAATTCGGACAAAATCCCCTGCGGATAATGCCTACAAAATTTATAGATATTAACATCCAATATTACAAATTGAATACCTAAACTAAAAATGCTATCAAATAAAATAAAGTAAAAAAAAAAAAAATAACATAGCAAATAAAAAGAGTAAAATAAACTAAACTATAAAGAAAGTAAAAAGTAAAAGTAAAAAATAAAAATAAAAATAAAAAAAAACTACCTGACGGGGTTGTGTGTGGCATTCAAGCGACGTCGGGCGAAGGCGGACCGGCGGACGTCAGGTGAATCGACAGGCGGCGATAGTGGCGGCGCGGGCTGTGGCGGAACGAAGGTGCGGCGTCGGGTGGTCGTTGAGGACAGAGGTGGTGGCTGGCGTGGGTGTTGGATTGCGGCGAGCTGCTGGCGTGATCGTTGAGCACAAGGGCGGAGGCTTTCGGGCGCAATGGGGGGCCGACGCTTTGGCGGTGGCGGAGACACGGTGGCCAACGAGTAACCGCAAGTTTAGCAGGGGGAGGGGGAAGTGCTGCACGAGGAAGAAGAAGCTTCTCCCCTTTTTTGTTTTTTTTACTCCTCAGTTCACATCCCCTTCATGTCGCTCTCACTGCACCTCCCTATTCTTTCTGCTGACATTTCTTCTTTCTTTTCTCTTGTCAGAGATGAGAAATGCTTCTTTTTTTGACTTTTTCCCTTTTTCTCTATAGGTTGTCAGAGGGGAAGAGAAAATTTCTCTTGGACGACAAAGAGAGGACTTCCCCTTCATTTTTTTTTTCACAACTTCTCTCTCTCTTGCTCTTTTCACGAATTCCTTTGTGCAGATTCTCCCCTTTTGCACGGATTTCTACTCGAATTTTTATTGAAATTCGCTCCCTCTGAATTTTTCGAAATCTCCTTTTGTTACAAGAAATGACTCTCTTTTTATAGTGATTCCAAACGGTCGCTTTATATGGCATTTCCCGAGTTTCCATCTCTTGTCACATTAAATCAAATCTTTAAAATTAGAGCATGATTTCGCAATCAGCTCGATCTTGCTCAGATTTCTTCCAATTTGCAAAAATTCTTGCCCCTTATTTACTTGATTTTTATATTGCTTCTGCATTTAACAAAATCCGAATACTCATCAGAATTTCAAATTTCCTTGCATAATCAATCAAATCAATTTCCCCCATTTTCTTTCATTTTTTCCTTTTATTTGTTCAAAATGCAATTTTTATTTTCCTTATTTCCCTAGGTTTGCTAAAATTAGGTGTCAACAGGAACTTTTAACCTACAAAACAACACTTTAGCAGTACATGATATCTTATAAAAATAAGTTGGTTAGGATTTGGATAACACTGATTCTGCAACCAGAGATAACAAGTTAAATTTAAAAGATAAGACAAACATCAAGACTTAAACAACTATCCATCCATAATCATTACCATAAAAGTAAGTTGCCTGCAAAAGTCAAACAACAAAATAACAAAATAAAGGTAAAGGTCCAACAAAAGTTAAAGTCAAACAAGTCAAATGTCAAATGAGTCAAATCTGTACGTTCTCCCCTTTTTTGTCAACAACAAAAAGTGGAGAAAGTAAAAAATAGATAAAAGTCAA
This sequence comes from Eucalyptus marginata, assembly GCA_014182565.1. NCBI lineage: Eukaryota > Viridiplantae > Streptophyta > Magnoliopsida > Myrtales > Myrtaceae > Eucalyptus > Eucalyptus marginata. Next base: position 10,457,358 of record CM024587.1, on the reverse strand, counting down.
ATGAAATCAGGTTTGTTTTGGAATGCGAACAAGCTGGAAATCTCCCATCGACTGAACTGCCTCCTCAATCATTTGGCATTGGAGAGAAACATTCTGAAATAGCAGTCTGAACAGTCTTTAGGGTTTGAGCATTTTCATCATTCTTCACCATAGATTGAGAAACTTGCTGATGTAGAGTCTGGACATGTGTGTCCAAAGACTGTACGTATGTGTTCATAGACTGTACTGTCCAAGTGTGAACTTCAAAAGACGATTTGATGGCAGCATGAAGTTTCTGTATCTCATAGTCCATAGCATATTGCTGGGCTTTGACCTCCAAGAGGATTTCCATCAATCTTGCATAATCACCATTTGATTCGGTTTGTGCACTGGCCTCAGCGAAATGAGTTCGAGGAGTGTTGAGAATTGAGGGGACTTCAACTTGTTGAACACCTTCACTTGGAGAGGATTCCTCAATGCCAGCTTCAAGAAAATGGGGAGCATAGACATCCTTTGGATCAGTAGGAGATCTACTAACATCATCACCTGTAAAGATAGGAGAAGAAGAAGTACATATTTGCTCATGAACTCCCCCTGTTTATGTGGCTATAGGTGGAGAAAGGAATTCTTCTTCTTGTTCCTTCTCAGTTTCAGCATCAGATTGATGGTCTTTTTCAGTTCGAGCTCCTACAGTTCCACTCCTTGTCTTCTCTGAATCCTCAGATAAGGATATTGCCAAAGTTGGTTCAATTGAGTCATCCTTACCCTCTTCTTCTTCATCTTCTCTTTCCTCTGTTCCTTCTCTGTTTTCTCTTCCTTCTATTCTTTGCTCAATTTCTCCTCTTTCTCTTTCTTCTTTGTCCTGTTGCTGCTCAAAATAGACAAAACTCTGAAGATTCTTCAATGCAAAGGCAAAGATAGTAAGATCATCCTCATCATCCTCTTCATCTTGCAGAATAAGAGATCTTCTCTTATTGGTAGGTTCAAACATGAGTTCCTTGCCTTTAATTTTCCGTGCAGCAGAATCTTGTTTGGTTTTGCTGGGGGACTTGTCCTTCAAGCGCTCTAGGGCTTTGTTCAGTTCCTTCAACCTCATCTTGGACACCATCTTCTATCCTATAACCATAGGAGCAATGGTTCGAACACAGAGAGAGGCTGGAAGCTGAATGTGAAAATGTCTGAACAGTTGTGAGACAAGCGCTGACTAAGGGAGCTGTCCCTTATCTTTTACAACAGTCCTGTACATATGCATCGGGATTGTATGAGGCAGAGAGAACTTCATTCCATTACTGATGGCAAACATTAGTTTCGCTTCAGATCGAGAAACATTTGTCTTTGAAGTTGACTTTGGTCGGATGCAGTTGATTATGATTTTGTGCAGCAAAATGTTTGAGGCAGACAGTCTGGAATAAGTGATGCCGCCTTTAGGAAGTCTGTCCTTAACAAGAGAACTTGTTGCATGACTAACATAGACATTTATTGGTTGGAAACTACCTCTTTCCACACCAATAACGTTAGCCAACATGTCAACATCCACCACGTAATCTTTCTCCCTCACAGTAAATCAAAATGTATTTGCGTCAAGAAAAGATAGGTTTGAATAGAAATAAGCAGTTAACTCAGGATAAGCAACATTTGTTTCATAGCAAAATTTTTCAAGTTGAAGGAGAGTCAGCTTCTCCCTCAAGTTCACTTTTATCGAATCCAAGAAATCAAAGTCAATTGAACGAGGGTTCATCACCCCTCTTTTCAGCAATTTTGAGTAAGTCTTTATGTGATATTTAGAATGAAACAAACTTATTCCATCACCACGCACTTTAGTAGCAATGCCCATTTTCGGCTGAAAATTCGAGTACATTCTCTCATCATCGTCCTTACCCTCTAGCTAATTGAAAGAACCAGAACGGAGATCAACAGGAAAGTTACAAATCGCTCTATTTGCCTCTCCTTCAGGCGCTATTCCCAATCTTTCCATCGTTCGCAAGAATTGAGATTCATTCTTGTATCCTCTTTCTTTCAAAAAGTCATCAATAAAAGTCATAGCAAAGCCACCCTTCTTCAAATGACTATAAAGTTTATAAATAACCTGGGGTTTTATGGTTCTGAGAGGTTTTGGCATCTTCCTCAATTTCTTCTTCCACTGGTTGGCATGGAGGATTTTGTGTAGCACGCTGTGGAGAATGTTGTGGAGAACCTTCTTCCTCAATTAGATCAAAATATGTAGGACCCTCAAGCATATTCCGTGGTCCCCTGCTTGAGATCCGAGATGACTTCCTTTGGAAAGACATCTTCACAGTCTTTGAGAATTTCCCGAACACGTTCGAATGAAAAAGATGAAAACTTGTAGAATAAACTTGAGAGTAGAAACGAAATAGTAGAAAGTCTGTATGCTAGGGTTTGGTAAAAAGTGCTCGAAAGAATATGAAAGATATATAAAGAAAATGAATGATCACAAATAAAAGAGAAAACGAACCGTCACAAAGAAAATTACATTTTTTGAAATAACTAAAAATAAAAACTGCCAAAAATTCAAAATTCAAAAAGATAACTTCCAAAAATAAAATAGGCAAACAATGATTTGATTAAACATACCTTTTCTTTCCAAAAATAAAAACCTGGATTCGAGACTTTCTTTTATTGAAGTAGAGTTTGGAAAGTCTGAGTCTGACCAATTTCAGACTTTAACCGGTATGAGATAAGATATTTAGTCTGGTGCGAATAGACTCAAATACATTTTTCTCCAGAGGCTTTGTAAATATATATGCCAACTGATTCTTCGAGTCAATGAACTGAATCACAATCTCCCCATTTTGGACATGATCTCTTATTAAATGGTGTCGAATCTCTATATGCTTTGCTCTTGAATGAAGAATTGGGTTCTTCGTGAGATTAATAGCACTGATGTTGTCACATCTGATCTCAGTGCACGATTCTTCAATTCAAAAGTCTCTTAATTGTTGTTTTATCCACAAAATTTGAGAACAACAGCTCCCAAGAGCCACATACTCTACTTCTGCTGTTGATAGAGTTACTGTACTCTGCTTTCTTGAGAACTAAGACACCAGCATGCTACCCAGCAGTTGACAAGTACCAGAAGTACTTTTTCTACCAACTTTATGACCTGCTAAATCTGCGTCTGAATATCCAAGAAGAGTAAAATCTCATTTTTTGGGATACCACAGACCTAGCTTTGAAGTAGTTGCAACATATTTGATTATGCGTTTTACAGCACTAAAATGAGATTCTTTGGGATCTGATTGGAATCTAGTACGGACGCAAACACTAAACAAAATATTAGGTTTAGATGTAGTAAGATAAAGAAGAGAACCGATAATACTTCTGTCAAGCTTTTGGTCAACTTTTTTTCCTCCTTCATCTTTGTCCAGCTTCGAAGAACTTGACATTGGTGTCTCTATCTTCTTGCAATTCTCCAATCCGAATTTCTTGATAAGATATTTTGCATACTTCTCTTAATAAACAAAGATACCTTTCTTCGATTGTCTAACTTGCAATCCCAGAAAGAAAGGTAATTCACCCAACATACTCATCTTGAATTCATCCTGCATACATCTAGAAAATTTATTGCATAGATTTTCATTAAGGGATCCAAAGATGATATCATCAACATAAATTTGAATCGGCAAAAGTCTTTACCCTCTCTTTTTATGAACAAAGTAGTATCTATCTTTCCCTTGACAAAACCATTTTGGGTTAGGAATTTACTTAACCTTTCATGGCTCGAGGTGCTTGCTTTAGTCCATACAAGGCCTTTTTTAGTCTGTAAATTGACTTTGGCTTTCTTAGATATTCAAATCCAGGTGGTTGTTCCACATAGACTTCTTCTTGAGATAGGCACTTTTTACATCTATCTGGAATAACCTGAAATTTTTATAGCAAGAAAAATCAAGTAATAATCTAATTGCTTCTAACCTCGCTACTAGTGCATAGGTCTCATCATAGTCTATCCCTTCTTCTTGTGTATATCATTTTACCACGAGTCTTGCTTTGTTCCTGACCACTTTTCCTTTCTTGTCCATATTGTTCTTGAAAACCCATTTAGTCTTGATAACAAACTTACCTTTAGGTTTAGGAATTAGCTCCCAAACATCGTTAATTATAAACTGTTTGAGCTTTTCTTGCATAGCTTCAATCCAGCTTTCATCAGACAGGGCTTCTTATACACTTTTGGGTTCTATCTCAGAGACAAGTGTTAGGGCGCTAGATTCTTCTCGTCTTTTGGATCTGGTGCAAATTCTTTCATTAACGTTGCCAATGATGAGCTCTTTGGGATGACTTGACTTATGTTTCCAGTTGCTGGTTGGTCTGAGAGTCTGCTGATCCTCTGCTTCAATTGAATCTTTTAGATCTCCTTGTTGCTGATCTTTAGAAGTCTGAACCTTTTCGGGGGAAGTAGATTTTGAAAAGTTTGAAACGGGTTTAGATACTTCAAGTTGAGTATGATCTAACTGATTTTGCACTGAATCTTGAAATTTGACATTCATGGATTCTTCCACAGATCGAGTTTTCTTGTTAAAGACTTTGTATGCTTTGCTTGAAGTTAAGTAGCCAAGGAAAATTCATTTGTTTGATTTTTCTTCAAACTTCCCAATTTGATCATTTGCATTTTCAAAACAAAACATTTACAACCAAATACATGGAAGTAAGAAACATTTGGCTTCTTCCCTTTATACACTTCATAAGGAGTTTTCTCTAAAATAAGCCTTAGGAACACTCTGTTGATGATGTAGCAGGCCGTAGAAACTGCTTCTGTCCAAAATCAAGAGGATTTATTGCTCTCAATTAAGAGGGTTCTGGCCATCTCCTGTAAAGATCCGTTTTTCCTTTGCACTTCTCCATTTTGTTTTGGAGTGTATGGAGAAGATAAAATATGCTGAAAACCAGATTCATCATAGAACTTCGCAAAGTCTTAATTTTTGAATTCACCTTCATGGTCTGTTCGTATGCTTGAAATAGTATATCCTTTTTTATTCTAAACCTTCTTGGCAAACTTTAAGAAGTGATAGAAGGCTTCAGACTTATTTGCTAGAAAATAAACCCAAGTAAAGCGAGAGTAATCATCCACGATTACTAGGCAATACTTCTTTCCGCCAATACTTTGAGTTCTGGTTGGCCTAAAGAGGTTCATATACAGAAGCCGCAAAACTAGATTAATAGAAACTTGATTTACAGATTTAAAGGAACCTCTAACTAGTTTTCCCAAAACCCATGGAGTGCATAATTCAAACTTTTGATAAGTCGGGTTGGGAAGACCACGAATAAGCTTCTTGGAAGAAATCTTGGCAATCTGCTTCATGTTAACATGACCAAGCTTTCGATGCCAAAGATTTGCTTCATCTTTAATAAATATAAGACATTGGGAACTTTCTGGTTTTATATCCAAAAGGTAAATATTCCCATGCCTTCGTCCACTGAAAGATTGAGAGAAATCTCTACTCGTTCTCGAACAGATGCCTTCTTGGAAATTTATTTTGAATCCAGTATCACAAAGCTGACTTATGCTAAGTAGATACAATTCAGACCTTCCACCAAGGAGACATTGTTGATAGTCAGGCTTCCAATCTTCACGGTTCCACATCCAACAATCATTTATTTACTGTTTCCACAAAAAGAAACTTTTCCACCATTCACTTGAACAAGTTTTATAAAACAACTCGAATCTCCTGTCATGCATCTCGAACAGCCACTACCCAAATACCATTTGATCTTCCTTTTGATAGTGAATTGTGATCAAAATAGAAATTCAAACTTTCTTTGGTACCCAGATTTTCTTGGGTTCATGAGGGTTAGTATCAAAAACAGTCTTAGCCCAATCTCTCTTAACAGGTCTCCAAATCTTGGGACATTCCTTCTCAAAATGTTCTGAGCTGTTACACTTTGAACATTTGAGAGCACTTTGGCCAACGGGTTTTACAAAAACCTTTTGAAAGTGACTTTTGTAAAATGTCTTTGTAGGTCTTTGTTTGATTCCTTCTTTAACTTTGGGAAAATCAATTAAAAGAATAGTTTTTGAAGTTATACCCAAACCAGATTTGTTAAAATAAGGTCTTTGTACTGAAAAAATCCTTTCCAACTTCTTAGATCATTTTGAAAATCTTTTTGTAATATTTGAAATATCTTCTTTCAAAAAGGCATTTTCCTTCGAAAGAGAATCAGAATTTTCTTTCAAATCAACAAAACTTTTATCCAGACTTTCAAACTTTTCTTTCCAAGAAGTTTCATGTAGCTTCAGTTTAGAATTCTCCCTTTTTAGTTCAGAAATCATTTTAAGAGATGTTTTGAGACTAAGATAGAGTTCATCTATATACTTTGAGACTTTAACAAGAATTTTTAAATTGCTAACCATAATTTCTTGATCTAAATCAGAATCAGAATCTATTTTTGATTCTGAGTTTGAATTAGAATCAGCCATCGACATATATTGGCATATTCCTCTTCACTTTCCTTGCACTTAGTATCACTCCAAGTTTTTGCTTTGAGAGCCTTTTTGTATCTCTCAGTTCTTCCATTCTTTTTTTTCAACAGAGGATGGTTAGGTCTAATATGCCTATTTTTCTTACATTCGAAGCATATTACATATTCGTTGGTTTCATTATCCTCTTTCGATCTCTTCTAGAAATTTTGAGTGCTCTGCTTCTTCCAGTTGAATATTCTTCCCATCCTATTCAACTTTCTGAACTTCTTGATCATAAGTGCTAGCTCCTCATCATCCATGTCATCTTCGAATCTCGTATCATCAAAATCATCGTTAGATTTTAAAGCAATTGACTTCTTACCTTTAGGATCTTCTTCCTCATTGATTTGCTCCACTTCATATGATTGAAGTGTGTCTACTAGTTCGTCTACTAAAAGAGGCATGATCCCTCGGGTTTCTCTAATTGACGTTTTTACATGATTCCAATCTTTAGAGAGTTCACACAGCAGTTTATTGACCTTCATTGGTCCTGAGATTGGCTGTCCTTGATATGCCAATCCATTCACGATTTCAGTGAAACGACTGAACATATTAGTGATGGATTCTCCAGGCTTCATCTTGAAGGCTTCATACTATTCGAGTAGACTATTGATTTTCATTTCCTTTACTGGATCAGTTCCTTCATAGGTAACGTGCAACCTGTCCCAAACTTCTTTCGCTATTTCACAAAAAGAAATTCGGTTATACTCAGTAGGAGATAAAGCACAGTATAAAGAAGATAGCTTTAGCATCAAGAGCTTGTCTCTTGATTAACTCTGCTTGTGTTATTTCGCCAGCATCTACAGCTTCATTTCCTCTTTCTGAAGTTGATGTAGCTTTGGGATTAATCCCTTTGTTCTACCACATCCCATTCCAGGGGATCTTTCGATCTCAGGAATGTCTTCATCTTGTTTTTCCACACATCGTACTCCTTCCCATCAAAGTAAGGAGGTATGGTGTTGTTTTGGCCTTCAACCAAACCTGGAGCCAAAATACTAGCCATAGATCTTTAGCTTTAGAAGTAAAACACTTCAATAAAATAAGTACACAGGCCCTGATACCAATTGAAAGGGCTAGTAACAACACCTAGAGGGGGGTGAATAGGTATGGAGTAAAATTTTCGCAAAGTTCGGTAGAAGTAATTTGGGAGAAGTACACTTACGGTGCCATAAGTTGTGTACGGCACTCACTTTGGTACCAAACGTTTCTGTCGGATCACTTAAATGTCAAAAATTTTGAAAAACGCTCACTTTGGTGCCAACTCCGATCCGGTTGACCGGAAATCCGACGTGGCATTTTTTATTCATTTTTGAAGCCGATGTGGCTCGCCAGAGAGCACAGTCAGCATCCTAACACCAAAACAACGCCGTTTGGTGTCTCCCCCAATTCAAAACCCTAAATCTCCGTTGCCGTCCTCGACGGCCCCTGCGTTCGGCTGCCGCGGCTCCAACCCCGACCCCGACGATGGCCACTCAGCGGCCGCGGCTCCGACCCTGACCCCGACCATGAAGATGGCCACTCGGCGGTCGCAGCTCCGACCCCGACCCCGACCCCGACCATGATGATGGCCACTCGGCGGCCGCAGCTCCGACCCCGACCTCGACCCCGACCAGCGAGGTCATCCATGTAGGACGGCATCGAGGGCGTCCGAACAGTGCCGAGCAATGGCGGCTGAGCAAGCGACGACGGCCAACAGAGCTAGGTCGAAAAACCCTAGGACGGCGTCGTTTTTGAGAGGTCATCCATGTAGGACAGCAAAACGACGTTGATTTCTTAAGGAGGATCGAAAACGACGTCGTTTAAGGCCTTATCGATTTTTTTTTCAAAAGAACCATGTAATCATTATGGTCGGAATCTTTCGCCGGTGGCACCAAAGTGATCGTTTTTCCTCCGATTTGACACTTAAGTGATCTGACGGAATCTTTTGGTACCAAAGTGAGCACCGTACACAACTTATGGCACTGATAGTGTACTTCTCCCAAGTAATTTGCTTTTAGATAATGACAGATTTCAAATGAATTCAGACGATGAACAAAATAAAGGAGTTTAGGGAAGAGAATAAGAACACAAAGTTTATAGTGGTTTGGCTTAGATCAAGCCTACGTCCACTCTCCCACGCTGACAGCTTACTGGCTAGATTTTACTAAGAATCAAAAGAGATTTTATAGCCTTTTGTTCTTCGACTTCACAATGAAGAGTCACTACTTGTCTCTCACTAAGTCTCATAAGAGTTTCTCTCTTTTGTTTACAACTTTGAGCTCAGTAATTGGAGTAACAAGGAAATGGAAAACTTTAGACTTTGAAATTTCTCTTTCATGCACCTTCTCGAACAACTGGAGAGTTCTCCTTAAATACTTCCTTCATGCCTTCTCGACCGTTGGCACTTTCCAAAGGAATTTTTCCAATCAACCTGTTGGACAGAATAAATCAAGGAGATCTCGAGTCATTTGATGATTGAGATGAAAGCTTGTCAATCCTATTTGCCAATACAATCAAGATCTTGGTTTCCATAAGTAGATTCTTTCCTTATTTACTTGCAATCTAGAAAGATTTGATTTATGTAAATTGATTACAATAATGATAATCAATCCCGTAGGCAACATATCCATCCAGAAAGCCATCCATATGCCATACGAACTGAACCCTTGAAGAAATAAACAAAATCTCGCATTTGGATAAGTTTTCATTCTTTAGTGGCGTTCATTCTAGAATTTGTCAGTGTGGGCAGACTTTGAACCTAAAGTTTGGCGGTTTTCAAACTTTGACACTAAAGTTTGGAATTCTTCATAATAGACTTTGGATAAGTTTTGTCAACTTCAAAACATTAAAGGAGTTTTCTCCAATAGATTCAACATCTTCCATTGATATTTTCCGAAAATTTTGCCTGCTTTGCCTTTTCCAATTTAGTTTCCTGAATTTCTTTATTATGAGAGCAAGCTCCTCCTCGTCCATGTCATTGTCTATGTTTTTATCATCAGATTCAGCATTAGACTTAAGTGCAATTGATTTCTTACCTATTGGATCCTCTTTGGCATTGATCTATTCCATTTTGTACAATTGAAGAGTGCCCATCAGCTCATCAACAAAGAGAGGCATAATTCTTTGTGTCTCCCGGATTGATGTTTTCACATGGTTCCAGTCCTTTGAAAGTCCTCACAGAAGTTTGTTTACCTTCATTAAAGCAGAAATTGGTTGACCTTGATATGCCAACCCGTTTACAATTTCTGTAAATCAACTGAACATATCTCCAATAAACTCTCCAAGCATCATCTTGAAGGATTCATATTGGCCAAGCAGGATATTTATTTTTGTCTCATTTACATGATATGTTCTTTCATAGGTGACATGAAGTTTATCCCAAACTTCTTTAACTGTATCAGATGAAGAAATTCTGTTATATTCAGCAGGGGACAAAACATAGTACAAAGAATAGATGGCCTTTGCATCAAGAGGTTCTCTCTTGGTAATTTATGCTTAGTTGGTTTCCTTAGCATCCTTGTCTAAGAATTCTTTTCACTTATCAGACGCGGAAGTTGCCTTTGGGTTGATTCCCCTTTTTACAATATCTCATGCTAGTGGATCTCTGGATCTCAAGAATGCCTTCATTTTATTCTTCCACATATCGTACTCTTTTTCATCAAAATAAGGTGGCTTGGTATTGCTCTGCCCCGCCACGAGTCCTGGTGCTAAACAACTTGCCATAAAAGATCTTTAACTCAGAAGTATAAACACTTCAACAGATGAGCACGAGGCTTTAATACAAATTGATAAAGTTAGTACGAACATCTAGAGGGGATGAATAGGTGTTTAAAAGAATTTTTGAAAAATAAATTTCGAACAAAGTTTGAGAACCAAACAGAGTCTGATAAACAAGTCATTAGACCTTTGATGAATATTCAAAATCAAATAAGAGATGGAATTGATTTTTGTGATACTTAAAAGGATGCAACAGATTAAATAAAAAGAGTTAAGGGAAGAGAAAATTGCACACGAAATTTATAGTGGTTCGGCTTAGATTAAGCCAACGTCTACTCTTCTACGCTGACAGTCTTCTGGCTAGAACTCACTATAGCATCAACAGAGAAGTACAATTTTTTCGAGTGCAAACACTCAGTGGAAGATTCATTTTCTCTCACTAAGTCACTCTTCTTGTGATTTTTTATCTTTTATAAAATTTATAAGGACCATCGATGAAGAACAAGTGGTTGGAAAGACTTCAGACTTTGGAATTTCAATTTTCAAGCACTATCTCAAATAGACTGAATGACTTCCTTAAATACTCCTCCACACCTCACTAGCCATTGGCATTTTTTAGAGGAATTTCTTCCAATCAATCCGTTGGACAGAATCGATTAAGGAAATCTTATAGCCGTTTGAAGATTGAGATGAAAATCCGTTGATTCTAGTCGCTCACATAATTAGAATCTAGATTTTCAAAGTAGATGCTTGCAAAAAAAAAAAAAAAAAAAACTTGTCTTCAAAATTGATATCATCAATTTGCGATTGATTCCATTAATGTATTTATAAGAGGTAAGTGAGATTCTTCCCTAGAGAGCCGGATATTGAAAAATAGATTCCTACTGCGTTCATTCTGAATTCTTATCGCAAGATCAATAAATCTGAGTCTGATTATATCTTCGTTCTATACTCGGTTTCAGTCTGGATTATGTCAAAGTGGGAAAGACTTATGGAATGAATAGACTTTGGCAAGAGTTTGCGATATAACTTCAAAAGTATACTATTCTTCAAAATAAGAATAAGAATAAGAAAGTTGTGTCAACTTCAAAACTATGGTAGGAGTTTTCTCAACATAAGTAAATTTCTTTTTCAAATCCATTTGAAAAATTGAGATATCCACCTTCTGATTACTTGGGGCGCGCATGGCAACCATTCTATTTCTATTCAATAACAATTTTTTTGTTCTAGACTTGTTTCTAAAACAGAAATTTATATGGTGACGTAATTTCATTTTTCTATTTTTGGAACAAATTTTTATTCTAGAAATAAGTTTGGAATAAAAATGAGAAATAAAAACTCTTCTTATCGCTTGTCCTCTCTATTAGTCGACCACCTACTCGTTGCCGTCATTTGCTACCGATTGCCCGCTACCTTCCGCCAATCGTTGCCGATCGTCGGTCGCTGTCAACCGTGATTGTTTTGTCGATCGCTACCGCCGTTCGTCACTCGCTACCATGGCCATTATCTATCCAGGCCCCGAGAAAGAGAAAGTTTATGTCGTCATCAAACGTAATTCTATTTCGAAAGTAGAAATTTTGCATCGTTATCAAATACGAATTTTTGCTTAGAAACTGATGTAGAAATAGAAGTAGAAAAATCTATTTTTCTTTCAAAAATCAATTTCTGACCAAAATGATTATCATTCGCATATTTATTGTGTCTTTTTTTCCCCTCTGGTTATTCTGTAGTTTTTTTTACACTAACTATGTTCTCTTTCACATTGGATCTTTGCCTCTTTAATAGTCCCATCAAATGGAAAAGTTTAGCAACAACACAGGAGTGTTAAATTCAAAATATATTTTCCTACAAAAGAAACATTGGTTAACCAGCATTGAGGGAAAAACACCAGGTGGAGGGTCCTCCGTCACAATTGCGAGAGTAACGGAGCCATTCCCTTCTCATTTCCCACAACTAGAAATCTACCAGGATAAGGCATCCTTTACGGGATTAACTTGAGATATATTTTCAATAAGGTCCAAGTGCTTCACTAAGGCATCGGTTCTCCATGGTTTATGGTGAAAGACCGGTGTTTATGGAGACGTTTTTTGGCTCCTACATAATTGTACATCTAAAGTGAGCCAACCTTATTTCATTTACACAAGAACCTCTTTTTCTTTGAAATTTTTGAAAGTAGTAGAATGCTTTTTGCTGCTCATAGGAAATAATTAAAGAGTTCTTTTCCTTAGAAGAGAGAAAAGAAAGAAAATTTCTACATGAACACCCATTTCTTTGTTATTTTCTTTTACAATACTTGCTTGCCAGAAGTAATCTTTTATCAACAGCCTGAAGCACACATAGCTTCGAGGATCTGCAATTGGCTCAGATATTATAACCTAAACAAGCTCCAAAGGGGGAAAGAAAGGGAAACCTGATAAGTTTCCCAAATACGGAGCGACATGCACTCGATTTAATATTAAAGACGGTAAAACATATGCCTTCAGATTTGACTCGCAATTGATTGGTGGGGCGTGATTGGTGGGCTAAAGGACACTCGATGGTTCGAAAGCATCTCGATTTCAAATTCTGTAATAAATATCCATTGCCGAAGCTCCACTTTCGCCCTCTTTGGTCTTGTTGATGCGGGAGAGACCGGCAACATCAAAGGGCTTGAAAAGCAAAGGGTGTTGGTCGTCCACAAGCTCATCAGGACACTGCATCGTGCCTTGAATGGAAGAGAAGAGTCCTATGCAATATCTTGCCTCGTGCCCACTTATCATTACACGGTGACAACAGCTGTGTAATCTCCCGTTGCTCCATCCCTACACGCAAAACATGAAAAACAGGGAGAGGCTCACAATGATGATGGTCTGTCTCATCACAAGTTAGCATCAATTTCATTGTATCAATATGCATTCAACCATACACGAATCTATGTTTCACACATGAACCCGTCTATGAGAATTTCACAAAGAAATCAGCTTTAATGTCGTAATTCTATCTATTACCGGATGTGATGATCAATACTAGAATTATAAACAATAACTTACGATTGATATGTAAAGTCGGGTTCCCGAATTCTTGTTCGATGCTTTTATAGCATGTTACCTACTTTTTGAAGCAAATTTAATAAAGAGAGAGTGGGTGGGGAGACTCACGTAGAATGACTCCCCAGCGAGGACAATGAAAGAGGTAGCTGAGGAATAGGCGACCTCGAACCAACATCCGTCCTTAGTTTGCACTTCCAATCCGTTCACATGGTTCTGGTGAAGTATGGTCAAGAAGTTTGGGTCGCGATGGCACCTAGTCCCAGGCTTCTTGGACTCCTCGGTCCCAGGAGCAGCATATCTCATGAGACGGAAATTGTAACTAACCGACTTGGCTAGAGATTCCAGGTACTTGTCTACGCCCAAGCTTCCCAAAACCAGCTTCTTCACTAGTGAATCCAACTCCAAAACCCTCGTCACATACGTTTTCATTGTCTCGCTGCATATTCATGCAAAAGGCACACATCGAAACCACAATTTCTGTAGATAGGGTAGTGGATTGGCATTTTCACAGATGATTCATTTTACATTTTCTTCTTGCATCGAAGTTAATGGAAATCAAATTCGCATCATTGGTGATCCATTTGATAAACATGTCTCTTAACACTTCCTTAATTGGAACAAATAATATAATTACCAGTAATAAAAAAAAAAAGGATTACCAAAATCTTGTGTTTCCCTCCGGCCAAATGAGATCTGCAAATCTTTCGATAGAGCCCGAGTTGGGGGCATAGTTCATTCCAAATGCCTCTTTGAGAGTTGAATGAGAAAGATTCTCAAGGTAGCCGTCATACCGATTATCTGGGTTATTGAACCGGCGCTTCACATCGGTCGGGAGCTCGAGCAATGCCTCCAATTCTTGAAACGCATCATTGTGAAGCTTCATGGTCATCCTATCAGTCAAGGCTTCGAAGCAACCGAATTCTTCAAGGGCTTCTCGGACTTGACTTTGCAAGGAGTCCCATCGACTTGTCCCTGGCTTTGAGCCATCTAATTCGGACAGATCTATCAAGGGAAGCTTCAATGTTGAAATAGAGCCCATGATCAATTTGTCTTTCTTTCCGAGTACTTTTTCTAAACGTTTTCTCCTATTCTTTTCTTGGGGTTCTCTGCTGGATTTATAGGGCTTGGCATCCTCGAAGTAGCCACAATAACAATTTGAGAGCTACTCTTTCCATGTAGAGTTGATTATTTTCCTTGTTTTCTAGTCTTTAAGTGGTTTAAACAAGAGTTGACTAGTGAATGCAAAGGTGATGGTTATCTTCCTTGCCGGCATGTCTTCTACGTGGAACACATGGAAACAAATGAGCAATCAAGTGACCCCAAATTTTTTTTTTGTTATCAAAAACCCTAAATTTACCCATTATGATACAAATACTCAAATTATGTTACACATGTATAAATTTGAATTTTTTGTGAAAAAATAAAAAAATTATAGGTATTTATGTTATAATGAGCATAGATTGAGGTTTTTTGAGAAATGTTTTTAATATTTTGATTTTTTTTTTAAAATTTCCACCGATCATTTTGAAAAATGATAACAATAAAGAAAAGCAAATTGACTTTTTGAAGGTGAGCGAGTGGCTGGTAATAATTACGAGTCCTTGCGTGTGTCCCTTTCTCTCTTGTTTTCATTGGTCGTTCAATTGATCTGTACTGATTATATCACGTAGACGACGTTGAGATGGAGGCTCCTGATGCCGATACATGTCGTTTCAATGGTACAACTAGGCTTGCCGGCCAGTAGGTGTGTGCGGTTACGTGTGCAAGATGGGCCCACACTCTTTGCTGATGACCTGGACCGTGAGTTGGGTTGGGGGCCTGCTATAGATAATTCCCGATTTTTATTTATTTAATCGACCATAATTTAGAAAAACAAGGTAGGTATTTATTCGCTTTCTCTTGTTTGTCTTTTTGGTCCCAATTAGGTATACCATATATATTTGCATCAAAGCATCCCGGAAAAAAGGGGCACCTCATTTTTTATATTCAGGCATATAGTCATTATTAGATGATATTGACCGCTAAAATGGTCGAATGAGTGCTTTGAAGGGGAAAAGAGCTGCTTTCTTGTTTTCCTGTTTTTGCACCCTTTTTTGGTATATTTTCTGTAAAAATTAACGCTTTATTTGTTTTGCGAAGATTAAATAATTTGAAAAATATATTTTTAAAAATAATTGCACCCTTTCTTTGGGTATTCTGTAAGCTCCGTTTGTTTCACATTAAATGAAATTTTTTGAAATATCTTCCTAAAAACAATAGCTTTTATCTCTTATAAAAATGAATTGACAAAAAATATTTTCTTCATCCGTAAATTCTTTTTAGACATAAACTATACTCGAGGAAACTTCTTTTAATTAACTAAGCATTTCAAGCAATACAAGCGATCGTTTATAAGGAAATATTTTCTAAATTATTTATTTTCTCCGCGAAATAAACAAAATCCTTTTATATTCCTTTTATGCATCCATATCTAACGAAATTAGTGCATGAATTGGTAGAGTTTTGAATAATGATTTCTTTATTGTCCCACACCGTTGACAAAGCTTCTTTGTAGCGTTCTAGCTTGGAATGACAAAACCATTGTAATTATCTTATTTTCTACACATATTATGAAAAGAGTATCTTCTTTATATTATTATAGATATTCTTTTTTTGTCTGTTCTACTCTACCTTTCAACTTACTCTCACACATTTTCCTTACCTCTTTATGAAGTGTGGGAGTCAAACTCCATACTTGAACTAAATGTTTTCATCCGTAGCCCCCTTTAAGATATTCGAACCCCTCACCTTCTTTACTATCCCACACCATTGACAAAGCTTCTTTGTAGCATTCTAGCTTGGCATGACAAGACCGTTGTAATTATCTTATTTTCTACACATATTACAAAAAGAGTATCTTCTTTATATGACTATAGATATTCTTTTTTTGTTCGTTCTACTCTACTTTTCAACTTACTCTTAGACTTTTGTCTTACCTCTTTATAAAGTGTGAGAGTCAAATTCCATACTTGAAACTAAATGTTTTTATCCGCAGCCCTCATTAAGAGATTCGAACCCCTCACCTTCTCCTTCCTATATGGGAAGGGTGGCCATTGGATCATCATGCATTCTCATGAAAGGAAACTAAATTTTATATTGCACATAATTGACACATACCTATACTGGATTTGGACATATGAAGTTGAAATTGTTAGTGTAACTACATTTCTTAGTTTATTTTAGGACTTAATTGATTTTTACACAATAGATCTTTGACCGATTTGCAATTTTTCCATTGAGCTTTGAGATAGCTTGCTTGATGAGGTGATGGGTCTATAGCCAAAGATATGTGATCAAGCAATAAAATAAACAAAAAAAAGTAATCCAATCGGATATTGGATTTACGTGGATTGGTTAGTGAAACTTATCTTACGGGGAGAGGAGAACAATATTTTTCTATAAATTGAGCGATATCACAAATATTACAAGGACACTCGAGTTATTGAAATGCTCATAGGTTTCCTGACACTTAACTATATGCAATAATTCAATGTTTCACAATTTCTCGCAAATCAATTTCACAGATGAGTTACATAAAATTTTATCACAAGATTTTCATAGTTTTAAATTCTCATGATGAAATTCACGAGCCGTACAATTAATTGCCATGAAAGGAATTTTTTTGGATGTAATTTACAAAGAAAACTCACTTCCTATATAGAAAAGATTTGGATCCAAAATAGGAAATTCACTCAAGCTGGGAATCCTACTCCAACTAAAAATAAGTCCCGCTAATATGACGGCACCATTATTTACCATCAATAACAATGCCACAATGACCACAAATTCCCATATGTGTGGATTTGGCTACCGGAGCTATGGAAATCAGAGATATTGAAGAACATAACTAAGAGATATTGAAAAGTAAATCCATAGAGGATTATTATTTTATTGTGGGATGAAAAAACATCGTGGAATATTGAATTTAGGAAATATTTTTATAGTTCTTTTAAATGGCACAAAAGTGTTTTCAGTTGTAGTACTTCCAAGCCAAATCCAAAAAAGAAAAGAAAAAGAAATGCATATAATAAAATACACACAACATGAAAGTATCCTCACTTCTAAACAATCCAAAGATAGAAACAATAGAAATAGAATTCGATCCCTTTAATTTTTATTTTATTTTCTTTTTCCATATTCTATTTATTCATACTCTCTTAGGCAACCTTCTAAAGCGCATGCAAGTTATGTGTGCGACATAAAGTTCATAATGTCGAACTCTTTTAATTCATCCTATTGGCTTAGCTAATCCAAAATGAAAAGAAATGAGTATCCAAGCATGAACTTTTACTTTGGAAATATGTTAAGTTTTCAATTAGTGCAAACTAAACAATTCGCTCAAAATCATTGATTCGAAACACTAACTTTTATTTTGGGCCAAAAAGAACTCGGTTCACTAACCATGACTCTTTCATTTTTGGCTACTCATTACTCTTTCTCATTGAAATGGATGAGTTTTCGCACTAGTTTCCACGTATGAAAATCTTAATGGTGAGTCTTCTTGTCCTTTTAAGTTGATAAAGTTAGTACGAACACCTAGAGGAGGGTGAATAGGTGTTTAAAATAATTTTTGAAATATAAATTTCGAACAAAGTCTGAGAACCAAACGGAGTCTCGATAAACAAGTCATCGATTTGAAGAATATTTAGAATCGATAAGAGATGGAATTGATTTTAGCGATACTTAAAAGGATGCAACAGATTTAAATAAAAAGAGTTAATGGAAGAGAAAATTGCACACGAAATTTATAGTGGTTTGGCTTAGATTAAGCCTACGTTCACTTTCCTACGCTGACAAACTTTTGGCCGGAATTCACTATAGCATCAATTGAGAAGTATATTTTTTGGAGTGCAAACACTTAGTGAAAGATTCATTTTCTCTTACTAATTCACTCTTCTTGTGATTTTCTCTCTTGAATACAATTTGTAAGAACTGTCGATGAAGAATAAGTGGTTGGAAAGACTTCAGACTTTGGAATTTCAATTTTCACGCACTATCTCAAATAGACTGAATGACCTCATTAAATACTCCTCCACGCCTCACTAGCTATTGGCACTTTCCAGAGGAATTTCTTCCAATCAATCCTTTGGACAAAATCGATTAAGCAAATCTTATAGTCGTTTGAAAATTGAGATGAAAATCCGTTGATTCTGGTGGCCCATACAATTAAATTCTAGGTTTCCATAAGTAGATGGTTCCCAAAAAGGAATTTGTCTTCAAGATTGATTCCATCAATGTATTTATAAAAGGTAAGTGATATTCTTCGCTAGAGAGCTGGATATTGAAAAATAGATTCCTACTATGTTCATTTTGAATCCTTGTCGCAAGATCAATAAATCTGAGTTTGATTATATCTTCATTTTGGACTTGATTTTAGTATGGATTGTGTTAGAGTGGAAAAGACTTCTGGAATGAATAAACTTTGACAAAAGTCTACGATATAACTTCAAAAGTATACTATTCTTCAAAATAAGAATAAGAACAAGAAAGTTTTGTTGGTCCTAGACAATTTCTTGAAACCTGATATTCATTGATTTTTCAACAGACCGTGTATTCTTGTTGAAGACCCCGTAAGCTTTGCTTGAAGTAGAATAACCAAGAAATATCCCTTCATCCGATCTTTCTTCAAATTTGTCGGGCCGATCATTTACATTCTTCAAAATAAAGCACTTGCAACCAAACACATGAAAATGAGAAATATTTAGCTTTTTCCCTTTGTAAACTTCATAGGGAGTTTTCTCTAGAATGGGACGTAGAAATACTCTGTTAATTATATAACAAGCAGTGAAAACTACTTCTGCCCAAAAACGAGAAGAGACTCTACTTTTCAATTAGCAGAGTTCTTAACATCTTTTGTAAAGACCGATTTTTCCTTTCTACAACTCCATTTTGTTCTGGAGTGTAAGGGGAGGAGAAAACATGTTGAAAACTATTCTCATCACAAAAATTTGCAAAGTCTTGATTTTCGAATTCTCCCCATAATCAATCTTAATACTCGAAATGGTATAACCTTTCTTATTCTGAACCGTCTTAGCAAACTTTAAAAAATATGAGAAGGTTTCTATTTTTTTTTCCATGAAGAAAACACACGTTAATCTTGAATAGTCGTCCATAACTACCAAACAGTACTTCTTATCACTGATGTTTTGAGTTTTAGTTGGTTTGAAAAGATCTTCGTGAAAAAGCTGCAAGATGCGATCAATGGAGACTTGATTTAGAGATTTAAATAAGCTTCTACCCTATTTTCCCAAGATACGTGGAGTACAAAGTTCAAACTTCCGGTATATCATTTTGGGAAGACCACATACCAGTTTCCAAGTACTATTCATTTTTCCTCTTAACAATAACCTGCAATCGATAAGAAATCTTAAACTTTCTTTGGTACCTAAATTTTCTTGGGGTCTAAGGAGTTAGTTTTAAAAATAACTTTTGTCCAATCCTTCTTAACAAGTATCCAAACTTTAGGACATTCATTCTGAAAATGTTCTGAGCTATTACACTTAGAACATTTAAGAGCATTTTGATCAATGGGTTTTACAAAAACTTTTTGAAAATAATTTTTGTAAGCAGATTTTGAAGGTCTTTGTCTAAGTCTCTCATTGACTTTAGGAAAATCAATCAAAAGAGCACTTTCTTTACTCAGACCCAAACCAAATCTGTTATAATAGGGTATTTGAGCTGAAAGAATTTGTTCTAAAGTCTTTGACCCTTTGGAGAACTTTGTAAAAAATATCTAAAATCTCATTTTTCAAACTTTTACTTTTTTTCGAAAGAGAATCGGTATTTTCTTTCAAATAATCAAAATTATTTTTTAGACTCTCAAACCTTTCTCTCCAAGAATTATCCTATTGTCTGAGTTTTGAAGTTTTCTTCTTTAATTTGAAGATTTTTTTAAAAGAAGATTTGAGATTTAAGCAAAGCTTATTTATATACTTAGAAACTTTAATAGGAATTTCTGAGTGACTTACCTCGATTTTCTTGTCAGACTCTGAGTCTGTGTCTGTTGGATTCTGATTCTAAGTGAGCCATCAAATAGATAGTCGCAAACTCCTCTTCACTTTCACATTTTTTGTCACTTTAGGTTTCTACTTTTAGAGCTTTCTTCTATTTTTCATACTTACCTTTCTTCTTTTTCAGCACGACACAATTGGGCTTGATGTGTCCCTTTTCTTGCACTCAAAGCATATCACATCATTGCTAGATTCTCGAAAGGACTAGTAACAACACCTAGGGGGTGAATAGGTGTGGAGTAAAATTTTCGCAAAGTTCAGTAGAAGTAATTTGCTTTTAGACAATGACAAATTTCAAATGAATTCAGACAATGAACAAAGTAAAGGAGTTTAGGGAAGATAATAAGAACACAAAGTTTATAGTGGTTTGGCTTAGATCAAGCCTACGTCCACTCTCCCATGTTGACAGCCTATTGGCTGGATTTTACTAAGAATCAAAAGAGATTTTACAGCGTTTTGTTCTTCAACTTCACAGTGAAGAATCACTACTAGTCTCTCACTAAGTCTCACAAGAGTTTCTCTCTTTTGTTTACAACTTTGAGCTCAGTAATTGGAGTAAAAAGGAAAAGGAAAGTTTCAGACTTTGAAATTTCTTTTTCATGCACCTTCTCGAAGAACTGGAGAGTTCTCCTTAAATACTTCCTTCATGCCTTCATGACCGTTGGCACTTTCCAAATGAATTCTTCCAATCAACCCGTTGGATAGAATAAATCAAGGAGATCTCGAGTCGTTTGATGTTTAAGATGAAAGCCTGTCAATTATGTTCGCCCATACAATCAGGATCTTGGTTTCCATAAGTAGGTTCTTTCCTTATTTACTTGCAATCCAAAAAGATTTGATTTATCTAAATTAATTCCAATAAAGATAATCAATCCCGCAGGTAACATATCCATCCAAAAAGCCATCCATATGCCATACGAACCAAACACTTGAAGAAATAAACAAAATCTCGCATTTGGATAAGTCTTCATTCTTTAGTGGCGTTCAGTCTGGAATTTATCAGTGTGGGCAGACTTTAAACTTAAAGTTTGGCGGTCTTCAGACTTTGATACTAAAGTCTAGAATTCTTCATAATAGACTTTGCATAAGTTTTGTCAACTTCAAAACATTAAAGGAGTTTTCTCCAACAATCTCGTCATTTTTTATGGTGACAAAACTTTCCTGCAGATTTAGGAACTTTTAACCTGCAAAACAATACATTAGCAGTACATGATATCTTATAAAAATAAGTTGGTTAGGATCTGGATAGCACTAATTCTGCAACCAGAGATAACAAATTAATCTTAAAAAGATAAGACAAACA
The DNA here is from genome assembly GCA_014182565.1 of Eucalyptus marginata. NCBI lineage: Eukaryota > Viridiplantae > Streptophyta > Magnoliopsida > Myrtales > Myrtaceae > Eucalyptus > Eucalyptus marginata. Next base: position 10,435,830 of record CM024587.1, on the reverse strand, counting down.
TCAAGACTTAAACAACTATCCAGTCATAATCATTACCACAAAAGTAAGTTGCTTGCAAAAGTCAAACAACAAAATAACAGAATAAAGGTAAAGGTCCAACAAAAGTTAAAGTCAAATAGGTCAAATGTCAAATGAGTCAAATCTGCACGTTTTCTCCCTTTTTGTCAACAATAAAAAGTGGAGAAAGTAAAAAATAGATAAAAGTCAAATGAAATCAGGTTTGTTTTGGAATGCGAACAAGCTGGAAATCTCCCATCGACTAAACTGCCTCCTTAATTGTCTGGCACTGGAGAGAAACATTCTGAACTGCAGTCTGAACGGTCTTCAGGGTTTGAGCATTTTCATCATTCTTCACCACAGATTGAGAAACTTGCTGATGCAGAGTCTGGACCTGTGTGTCCAAAGATTGTACCTGTGTGTTCAAAGACTGTACAATCCTAGTGTGAACTTCTAAAGACAATTTGATGGCAGCATGAAGTTTCTGTATCTCATAGTCCATAGCATATTGCTGGGCTTTGACCTCCAAGAGGATTTATATCAATCTTGCATAATCACCATTTGATTCGGTTTGTGCACTAGCCTCAGCGAAATGAGTTTGAGGAGTGTTGAGAATTGAGGGGACTTCAGCTTGTTGAACACCTTCACTTGGAGAGGATTCCTCAATGCCAACTTCAGGAAAATGGGAAGCATGGACATCCTTTGGATCGGCAGGAGATCTACTAACATCATCACCTATAAAGATAGGAGAAGAAGAATGACATATTTGCTCACGAACTCCCCCTGTTTATGTGGCTACAGGTGGAGAAAGGAATTCTTCTTCTTGTTCCTTCTCAGTTTCAGCATCAAATCGATGGTCTTTTTCAGTTTGAGCTCCTACAGTTCCACTCCTTGTCTTCTTTGAATCCTCAAATAAGGATATTGCCAAAGTTCGTTCAATGGAGTCAGCCTTACCCTCTTCTTCTTCATCTTCTCTTCTTGCTCTTCTCTTTCCTCTATTCCTTCTCTATTTTCTCTTCCTTCTCTTCTTTGCTCAGTTTCTCCTCTTTCTCTTTCTTCTTTGTCCTGTTGCTGCTCAAAATAGACAAAACTCTGAAGATTCTTCAATGCAAAGGCAAAGATAGTAAGATCATCCTCATCATCCTCTTCATCTTGCAGAATAAGAGATCTTCTCTTATTGGCAGGTTCAAGCATGAGCTCCTTGCCTTTCATTTTTTGTGCAGCAGAATCTTGTTTGGTTTTGCTGGGGGACTTTTCCTTCAAGCGTTCTAGGGCTTTGTTCAATTCCTTCAACCTCATCTTGGACACCATCTTCAATCCTATAACCATAGGAACAATGGTGTTGACACCTAAATTTTGGCGACCCTAAAGAAATTTTGCATAGCATAAAAAAAAAAAAAGGAAACTAAGGGAAGGATCAATTTGATTTGATTATGAATGGAATGTGGAAATTTTGATTAGCCATCCTTGCTCCGGTGAATATTTAAATCATAGTAAATATGGAAGCAAATTCTCAATCAAAGAAATTAGATGAATAAAAAAGTAAGAAGTTTGATAAAAGGGAAGGAATTGAAATATCCGAGGAAAAATCAAACCGATTGTAAGATTTTGCTCCAATTTACATGAATTAAGGCAATGGAAAAAGGAAGCTCGAAAATTGCCATAGAAGAAGTGGTCGGAATCACTATAAAAGGAGACCAAAAATTTTTGAGCAAAGGAAAAAAAAAAAGGGAGAAAAATTTTGAGCAAAAAATTCAAAAAAAAAAAAGTGAAAAGGCCTTCGTTTGATTTGGAGTTCCAAACTAAGAAGGAAAAATTTTCTTTTCGGTTTTTTCTTTGAGGGGAAAAGTCCAAGTCAGAGAAGGGGTGCAGAGAGTGGACGTGAAAGTGATGTGAGAGAGAGTCGAGAGAGAGAAAAAAAGAAAAAAAAGAAAGAAGAAAAAGAAAGTGTCTTCTTCCTCGTTGAGCAAACGCCCAACGCCTGCGCTCCCTTTCCCATCGCTGGTGCACGCAGCGAACTGCCGCCCGGTGTCCGGCCACCGCATTTCAGCCCCTCCAGCCGCGAACCAGCTGCAGCACCCGCGCTTCCGCCTCTCTCTGCCCGGTTTCGTCTGCGCTCAGCCGACCCCCGAACGCCAATAGGACCTCCGCCTCTGCCGAGCATCTCAACCCGACGCCTGCTCTTCCCGACCACGCTTCGCACCGACGACTTGCGACACTCACAGCTGCACCTCTGCACCACCGCTACGCGCCTGTACGAGCACCGCCGTCACCAACGCTGCAGCAAACCTCCACCCTGACGCCCGCACCAGCAGCCCGCGCTGCCTCCGCGCCGCTCACCACCGCGCGTTCGCTCCTCACCCGCGCCTACACCGGCCCCACGTCGCCGCGATCCCGAGACCTCGCCGTTCAGCAAGCCGCCCCTCCACCCGAGCGTCCACATCACAGCCCAAGCGCTCGCGTCACAGTCACTCCACTAGCAGCACCATCGCACGGAAGCCTTGAGTTTTTTGGTGGTTTATTTTTTTTTTATTTTATTTTTATTTTATTTTATTTATTTTAAGTTTAGTTATTTATTGGAGCATGGTATGTTGATGTCAATAAATTTAGTAGGCTTTATCTATAGGGATTTTGTCCAAAAATTATTATAATTATTAATTTGATCCGAGAGATGTCGGATCATTTTTTTTTTTAATTATTTTAATTTTGGGCTTTTTGGTAGAATTTCAATTGTTAAATCACTATAATTATTTAATTTGGTCCGTAAGATTTCGGATCAGATTTTTAATTATTTTGATTTCTTTGCTGTGATGATTAGGGTTAGAATAATTGTTAATTTGACCCGTGAGACAACAGGTTATTTTTTCGATTATTTTAATCCTTTATTTGGTGAATATATTGATTGTTTAGATTTAACTTTTGTTTAATAATTACTCATCTTAAAAAAAAAAAAAAAAAAAAAAAAATCAACATCTTGCATGAGCATATAGGACATGTAGGTTTAATAAATTAGACATGTAGGTTAGTAAAATTTTAGGATTATATTTTTAGATTGCATTTTTAGATATTTTTTTAAAATAGGTTAGGGTTCAATCTTAAACAACTTTTTTTTTTTTTATAGAGTCTTAGATAAAATTGGCATATTTTTATATTCTCATTTTTAAAAAAAATAAAAAATAAAAAATAAAAAATAGTTTTCTAAGACATAATAGGGTTTAAGTCAAATTAATCCCAAAAATGAATTAGAAAATTATTTTTTTAGATAGTTTAATTAGGGTTTTTATTAATTTTGAATTTCAATAAAAAAATACAAAAATACTAGGTGCATATTAACTAGTTTGCATAATAGGATTATTTAATTAGAATATGTTCATTAGTAAATTAGGTCATGAGGTGCATGTTAACTAGATTCCATATTGGCCCATTTAATTTGAATTTGCATATTAGTAAAATGGTCATTTAGCTAAAAACTCTAATTCTAACTCTTAAGAAAACCCAAAAAAAAAAATTGTTTGCTTTGTGTGATGCAATTTATTTATTTATTTTTTATTTGAATATTTAATAATGGTTGAGCATCCGTGTGATCACCTTTTGACATAGTAGAAGTCTAAGTTAAAATAAATCCAAGCTGCCTGCAAAAACATTTAAAAAAAAAAAGAAATGTTACCGAAAGGGCATTAGAAAATTCTAGTGTAACCAAGTCCTCGTACCCTTAGTCTATGGTCCGTAGGAGAAAAATAAATTTCCATTTATTTTACTTAGGTGTCTAATCGACCTATCGTAAACAGATTAGTGGTGACTTTTAGTTGATAATCTTTTGCATGATTAAAAGTTTAGACTTAAGTCGCGATTTGGTATGGGCTTGAGAGAGCCCGAGCTAAGCTATTAAACTTAGTAGTCCATTAACCTAGTTTTAGGTGGTGAACCCGAAAAATTAAGTTGTGACAGCTTGGCGACTCCACTGGGGATTTGTGTTAAAACACTTAGTGGACTTAGGCCAATTTTCTTTTACTTTTACAAAATGTTTTTGTTTGGCAGCGATGACACTAGGTACGTACCTAACATATCTAAGGTGTTAAATGTTTTTGCAGATGGGAGGTATAAGGGGAGTAGTTTTTGCTAACCTTTGTCTTACAGGTTGGAGTGTGGGATGAATGATTTATTTTTCCCTAATTAGAAGTGTTGTTTGCATTTAAACCGTTGTGCATGTTTTTTTGCTTTTAGCACTACACTATTGCACACACAACCTGTGGCCGGACCTAGACTACGATAGGATTTTCAGGATAGTGTTGAGAATGATACTTCCTCCAAAGCGAGACCACTATGTAGAGGTTGACATTCTCTTCCCTGAAAGTTTTTTCATGGTGTCGAATGTGTTTGTCTATATTCGCGAGATTGCGTGACTATTTGACATTCCATTCGACTGAGCCGGAGTTAGGAGGACCTGACACGTTAATGCGAGACTGCAACGGTCAGATCATCCTCTGAGCTCCACTTTGTTAAGCCGTCTAGATAGAAATCGAGCCTCACATCTCATGTGCATGTCTATGTGATTGCCGTTAATTTTCCTTGATGAAGTAAGTCTTCTATCCCTATATCATGCAATTTATTTTTTGAGTTAGTCCATGGCAATATAGGTTAATCATTGAATTTAATTCCTTTGTCAGCTAGAAATGAAATGAGGAAATTGCCATGTAATGAATCATTTGGAAAATAACAAAAACTTTTGAGAATTTTTTTTCAATTCATGTCTTTATTGTTCTCATTAGGGAGTTTCAAATCTTGGCCATTCCTAATTCGTGTTTAGGAAATTTGGTTCTTGCTAAGGTGTCCTATTTTTATTTTTCTAGTTATTTTTAGGAAATTTCCTTCTTGCATAGACTTTTCATGAATAAATGAAAAAAAAAATAAATAAAATCGATTAGATCATTGTCATGGATTGACTCTTCATTTACACCTCATGCTTACATGTTCCCGTTTATTTCCTTTAGGTGATTATGGAGCGATCTAGCTCACCCATCCGTACACGGTCGAGAGCTAAAATGGCGAATCAAAATGAGGTGCTGGACCATATTATTGTCAATATAAACAAGCGAATTGCGCACCTCCAAAGTCAAGTTGATGGATTGTCTGCTACTGTGGCTTGTCTTGTCAAGCAAAAGGGCTGTGATGACATAGGTACTTTATCTTCAGTGAGAAATTGCGACTCGAAGAAGAGAGCCAAGAGGACTTTTGAACCGTCTCATTTTCCTGAGGTAGCTGAATTTGATGCCACTATGAAGAGACTAATGACATATCTAGAAGGAAGAATCTCTGACCTAAAGGGTTCGCATCACAAGATTAAGGAGGGTGAAGAACTCAAGCACACATGATTCATGGTCTTAAGTAGTTTGCTTTCCTTATTTAATTAGGGGCATGTTCAGTTGCCCTTTCCCCTGCGTGGGAATTCTTATTGCTTTTCAAGGATTGGTAAAAATTTCTTCTGTTTTGCTTTAGTGCTTGAATATCACATTTTTCATTCCAATAAATGTAATTTGATTGATGTATATCCATAAAATTACGAGTTTTGTTTTGAGGACATGATGAGGTATGCCAAACCAGCTCGGTGATGATATCCAACAATGAAAAGAAAATATCATCCAAGGAGAATTCTGAGGACTGGGCTTCTTCATGCTTCCTCATCCAAAAAAAAAAATCTAAAAAAAAAAAAATCATTTTTGAAGCCATTTCCAAAAGCATGCATTAGGTTAGCCCTGTTTAATTTTCTGACTCATTTACTTCATATTTTAGAGCATTACTTTTTTGATTTGATGAGAGGCATTTGAAAAAGGTACACTAGGTTGCAATTGGCCCAACCGTCAATGACACATTTCTAAAGAGTTAATGTGACAGATTGGGGACATGACAAATTTTGGTAGTAACCCGACTGGGATAAAATCTCGATCCGAGCCAAAATGGATGTGCAATTTGAATTTACTTTGATATTGCATAGTATCATATTCATGCACGTTCTCTTGTGTAAGGGCAAAGTAGATTTTCAGTCTTGAATGATAGGGACAATTCAAAGACATCAACTGCCGAGGCAATCCCATTGTAGAGGAATCCTTGAATGAATTCTTAAAACCATTCTTTAGTGTGGAAAACTGTTTGTTTTAAAGTTGACAATTTTTCATGCCTAAAGTTGTTGAGCTCTTTAAAAAAAAAAAAAAGATTCTGCATGATGACTCTTATATGTTTATCCACCAAATCCACTAAAGAACATCAAGATAGGCTAATTTAATGAATGATGTGGAATTGATTGAGCATACTAAATGAGACGAGTCGAGATGATGAAAGGCAAATCCTATCCTATACACAATCCCATATTCATACACTTGTGAGATGAGTGTAGGAAGGTTCATATCCATAAGGTAAAGAGTTCTCTCGCAAAAGGTACGGCAACCAAAATGATGGGAGGCAATTCATTTCTCTATCTCAAACACTATATATGATCAATTGCTTAACCCTTTTGAGCTCATACACTTATGGATATTCTTTTCAAATCACCCCTGTCAAGAATCACCCCACATCGAGGCAAGTAGGAGATAAAATGGCATCATGAGGTGAGGAAAATGAATTGAAATTTTCTTACTCTCACTTGCATCAATCTTCAAGTCGTGCCATTACATTGAATTCATGTGTTAATTTATGTGCCTTAGGATGACGAAGAGTATTTCTTTCTCTATCCTATACACTTATATCCTTTGCATAGCCCACTTGAGCCTGCAATTTCATTTCTTTAAACCCAGTTGGTGATCATTCCCCACACTGAGGCAAGACAAAAGATAGATGAAAGCCCTTGAAAGTTTGAGTGTCGTTCAAAGTGTAATTCCTTGACGCATGCATTATGTGCAAGAATTGAAATCAAAATAGAACTAAGGGGCATGAAAAAATAGTGTGCCTAGTAAAAGCAAGGCCAATGCCCATGAAAAAAAGTGAAGAAAAAATGCATGAAAACTAGGGGCATAAAAAAAAAGTGATGTGCCTAGTAAAAGCAAAGCCAATGAAAATGAAAAAGAAAGAGTCATGATAGGTGACTATCGGTTGCAAAAGGTTGTATCTCAATGGAGCAGTACTCAAAGAGTCAAGATCAATGGCGCATCCCTGGCGAAAGAGAAGACTGGCGACAATGCCTAGATGATCATCAGCTTTGACCATTCACATGTATTTTGAGCCTAATGATCCTTTCGTTTCTCAATTCATGAACCCAACCTATGTTACGTCCCTTACAAAGTCTCTTCGAATTAGAGCACTTGAATTAACGTAGGGGTTCATATGTTTATAAGCATCGCTCGAAGAAGTGTGAGCAAGATTATTTCTTTCTCATTTTGTAGGGTTCTTGACTTGTAAACCAAAAGATGATTGCGAAGCTGTTCTTTCAATAGCCTTGACTCAAAGAGTCCATTTATTAAGCTGCTGACCAAGCCCACAATATGGTCCCTGTTGAAGACCTCTCAGATTGATAAGGTCGTACCATTTGTGAGAATACTCGGACCCTTGTCGAAATGGTGAGATGGAGTGATTCTCTTCTAAATGAGAGTGAGTGAAAGTCCTTTCTAACCGAAAGTCTCTCATTTAGTATTCTTAAGAAATCCATGTCATGAGTGAAAATTGTCTTAAACAATAATTCTCTCTAGTGGAAATTTGGGTGATGCAAAGGTCATTATGCATGAACCTCGATTGAATTGATAAAAACTTCAATGGATTTTGAAGTGTGCGTTCCAGAATAGCATTAATTGCTTATTTCTTTGGTGAATGCACTTTTGCTCTAATCGTATCTAACAAGTAATGTTTTCTTAAAGACCCAAGAGCTCCTAACATTCGAGTTCCTTTCAAAATGCTTCATGATATTAGGAGATGAGGAACCATCATGAACATTCAAGGTCCATCCTTGATGTTCCAAAATTTTACCAAGAGGTGAAAAACCTCCACGGGATATCTAAATTCCAGAAGACATATCCACAAGAATCAGAGATATCACTAGGTAAGTATATCTCTACCCATACTCTAAATACTTGTCATTGTGTAGGTATTCTCTCCCAAGTGCATCGACACTTGACTCGAGCAAGTTGTCCTCTATATTAACCTGGCGTGCTTTCGTAGCCCAGAGTCCCTTTCATCGAGTCCCTTTCATCGACTCGGCGTGTTTTTATATTGCCCGATGTCGTCCATTTTATATTGGCGTGCTTCCGTAGCTGGTGTGCATTTTCATAGCGTGTTTTTGTAGCCTAGAGTCCCTTTCATCGACTCGGCGTGCTTTCGTAGCCCAATGTCCTTTATATTGACTTGGCATGCTTTCGTAGCATAGAGTCCCTTATATCGACCCGGCGTGCTTTCGTAGCCCGGAGTCTCTTTTATCAAGTCCCTTTCATCGACTCGGCATGCTTCCATAGCCTATGTCCCTATTTGTTGACTTGGCCTGCTTCCATAGCCTGGTGTCCATTGATATGACATGCCATGCTTCTGTAGCCCAGAGTCCCCCTATCAAATCGGTGTACTTCCGTAGCCCAAAATTTCCCTTTATCGACATGGTGTGCTTCCATAGCCTAGAGTCACCTCATTAATTTGGGAGACATATCTCTAAGAATCAGAGATGCCACTAGGTAAGTATATCTCTATTCATACATTAAATACTTGTCATGGTGCAGGTATTCTCTCTCAAGAGCATTGACACTCGACTCGGTTGAGTTGTCCCCCAAAGATTTTTTCTCCAGATTCAATTTGATTAAGGCGACCAAAGAAATGGTACAAGTCTTGGAAAATGAATCACAGTTTAGGCGATCGTAGAATGGTACGGGTCCTAGACAACACCTATTCAGGCGACCGTAGAATGGTACGGGTCCTGGAAAATGAATCCCAGTTTAGGCAACCGTAGGATCATACGGGTCTTGGAAAATGAATCCCAGTTTAGGCGACCGTAGAATAGTACGAGTGCTAGACAACACCTGTTTAGGCGACCGTAGAATGGTACGAGTCCTGGAAAATGAATCCCTGTTTAGGCGACCGTAGAATGGTACTGGTCCTGGAAAATGAATCTCTATTTAGGTGACCGTAGAATGGTACGGGTCCTAGACAACACTTATTCAGGCGACCGTAGAATGGTACGGGTCCTGAAAAATGAATCCCAGTTTAGGCGATCGTAGAATGGTACGGGTCCTGAAAAATGAATCATCGTTTAGGCGACCGTAGAATGGTACGGGTCCTAGAAAAGCAGTCTCTTTGCGTAGCCATGTTACTATTCTAGGCGACCATAGAATGGTATGGGTCCTAGACATGTAACGCCAATCTATCTTAAGTTACTATACCCTCCTCAAGGTAAGTAATTCTAGGTAAGTCTCTTTATCATATGCATTAGCATTTTCATGCATCACATGAATTGCATTTCAAAATGGGATTCATTTTCCTGAAAAAAAAAAAAAAAAAAAAACCCTTTGAAGGTCATTCAATGCATATGCATGATCAAAATTTAGGTCTCAATTTGTCTTTGAAGGCAATCTCTACGAGCTCACCTTTAAAGAGGGGCGACACCTAAATTTTGGCGACCCTAAAGAAATAAAATAAAAATTGCATAGCATAAAAAAGAAAAAAGAAAAAAAGGAAACTAAGGGAAGGATCAATCTGATTTGATTATGAATGGAATGTGGAAATTTTGATTAGCCATCCTTGCTCCGGTGAATATTTAAATAATAGTAAATATGGAAGCAAATTCTCAATCAAAGAAATCAGATGAATAAAAAAGTAAGGAGTTTGATAAAAGGGAAGGAATCGAAATATCCAAGGAAAAATCAAACCCATTGTAAGATTTTGCTCCAATTTACATGAATTAAGGCAACGGAAAAAGGAAACTCGAAAATTGCCATAGAAGAGGGTGGTCGGAATCACTATAAAAGGAGACCAAAAATTTTCGAACAAAGGGGGGGGATTTTTGGAAAAAATTCGAGAGAAAAATTTGAGAGGAAAATTCGTGCAAGGAAAAAAGCCTTCGTCCATCTTGGTCAGAGAGAAAGCATTTCTCTTTTCTTTCTCTGACCAGAAAAGAGAAAAGTCAAGAAAAGGTAGAGAGAGAGAGAGAGGATGTGAATAGACAAGAGAGAGAGAAAAAAAAAAGAAAATAGAGGGATTGTTTGTCTTCTTCACGGACTCCTTTCCGTCCGAGCTTGGTGCCGGTCAGAGGCACCGGCACCTTCTCCGCTAGCTCGACGCTGGCGCGCTTGATGCCGTCGCCACACCGCCTCTGCCATCGACCTAGCAGCCCAAACCACCTTCGCTGGTCGCCGCTCCTCCGTGCCCTAGCCCTCGCGACGCCGCCCCTACTGTTGCTGTCTCGATCTCACCGCCGTGACGCCGCCGCACCTCAGCCAACGCCGCCGCCTAGCGACCCGCGACCTAGTTCGACTCCATCACGCCCCGAGTTCAAGCTCGCCGCCGTCCACCCGCAGCCACTCCCCACCGGAGCTTCGACGACCGGTCAAAGGACCGCCCGGCACCATTCCCCCGTCATTTCCCCTAGGTAGTTTTTCGATTTTTATTTTTACTTTTACTTTTCACCTTTTTTTTTTGTAGTTTAGTTTATTTTACTCCCTTTATTTTTATGTTATTTTATTTGATAGCATTTTTTTATTTTAGTTATTTAACTTTTAATATTGGATGTTAATATCTATAAATTTTGTAGGCATTATCCATGGGGATTTTGTCCGGAATTATTGTAATTATTAATTTGATCCGAGAGACGTCGGATCATTTTTTTAATTATATTAATTTTTGGACTTTTTGGTAGAATTTCAATTGTTAAACCACAATAATTATTTAATTTGGTCCGTAAGACTTCAAATTAGATTTTTAATTATTTTGATTTCTTTGTTGTGATAATTATGGTTAGAATAATCGTTAATTTGACCCGTGAGACAACAAGGTTATTTTTCGATTATTTTAATCCTTTATTTTGTTAATAGTTTGGATTTAATAATACTTATCTTAAAAAAAAAAAACTAAAAAAGATCAGAAAATCAAAAAATCAAAATATTGCATGAGCATATAGGTTTAGTAAATTAGACATGTAGGTTAGTAAATTAGAATTCATTTTTAAGATTACATTTTTAGATAATTTTTTTGAAATAGGTTAGGGTTGGACCTAAATAACTTTTATTTTTTTTAAATAGGGTTTTAGATAATGTTTACACATTTTAATTATCTCATTTTTCTAAAAAATAGTTTTCTAAGATAAGATAGGGTTTAAGTCAAATTAATCCCTAAAATAAATTAGAAAATTATTTTTTTAGATAGTTTAATTAGGGTTTTTATTAATTCCGAATTTCAATAAAAAATACAAAAATACTAGGTGCATGTTAACTAGTTTGCAGAATAGGATCATTTAATTAGAATTTTTTTATTATTAAAGTTAGGTCATATAGTTAAGATGCATGTTATTTAAAAACTCGAATTTCAAGAAAACTCAAAAAAAAAAATGATTGTTTGCTTTGTGTGATGCAATTTATTTATTATTATTTTATTTGAACGTTTAATAGTGGATGAGCATCCGTATGGTCACCATATTTGCATGATAGTAATTTAGCTTAAAATAAATCCAAGCTGACTGCAAAAACATTTTTGAAAATAAAAAGAATGGTACCGAAAGTGCATTAGAGAAATCTAGTGTAACCAAGTCCCCATACCCTTAGTCTTTGGTCCATAGGAGTAAAATAATTCTCTCATTATTTTACTTAAATGTCTAATCGACTTACCGAAAACGAATTAGTGGCGACTCCTAGATAATAATCATTTGCATGTTAAATATTTGAACCTTAAGTCGCGAATTGGTATGGGTTTGGGAGAGCTCGAGTTAAGTTTAAAGACTTAGTAGTCCATTAACCTAGTTTTAGGTGGTGCACCGAAAAAAATAGGTTGCGACAAATGGTTCGAATACAGAGAGAGGCTGGAAGCTGAATGTGAAAATGTCTGAACAGTTGTGAGACCAGCACTGGGTAAGTGAGCTATCCCTTATTCTTTACAACGGTCCTGTACATATGCATCAGGATTGTATGAGCCAGAGAGAACTTCATTCTATTACTAATGGCAAACATTACTTTCTCTTTAGATCAAGAAACATTTGTCTTTGAAGTTGACTTTGGTCGGATATAGTTGATTATGACTTTGTGCAGCAAAATGTTTGAGGTAGACAGTCTAAAGTAAGTGATGCCGCCTTCAGGAAGTTTGTCCTTAACAAGAGAACTTGTCGCATGACTAACATAGACATTTATTGGTTGGAAACTACCTCTTTCCACACCAATAACGTTAGCCAACATGTCAACATCCACCACGTAATCTTTCTCCCTCACAGTAAATCGAAATCTATTCGTGTCAAGAAAAGACATGTTCGAATAGAAATAAGCAGTTAACTTAGGATAAACAACAGATGTTTCATAGCAAAATTTTTCAAGTTGAAGGAGAGTCAGCTTCTCCCTCAAGTTCACTTTTATCGAATCCAAGAAATCAAAGTCGACCGAACGAGGGTTCATCACCCCTCTTTTCAGCAATTTTGAGTAAGTCTTTATGTGATATTTAGAACGAAACAAACTCATTCCATCACCACGCACTTTAGCAGCAATGCCCATTTTCAGCTGAAAATTCGAGTACATTCTCTCATCATCGTTCTTGCCCTCTGGCTAATTGAAAAAACCAAAACAGGGATCAACTGGAAAGTTACGAATCACTCTATTTGCCTCTCCTTCGGGCACTATTCCCAATCTTTCCATCGTTCGCAAGAACTGAGTTTCATTCTTGTATCCTCTTTCTTTTAGAAAATCATCAATAAAAGTCATAGCAGAACCACCCTTCTTCAAATGACTATAAAGTTTATAAATAACCTGGGGTTTCATGGTTCTGAGAGGTTCGACATCTTCCTCGATTTCTTCTTCCACTGGTTGGTGCGGAGGATTTTGTGTAGCACGCTGTGGAGAATGTTGTGGAGAACCTTCTTCCTCAATCAAATCAAAATGTGTAGGACCCTCAGGCCTATTCTGTGGTCCCTTGCTTGAGATCCGAGACGACTTCCTTTGGAAAGACATCCTCACAGTCTTTGAGGATTTCCCAAACACGTTCGAATGAAAAAGATGAAAACTACAAACTTAAAAGTAGGAACAAGAGAGTAGAAACGAAATACTAGAAAGTCTGTATTTTAGGGTTTGGTAAAAAGTGCTCGAAAGAATACGAAAGGTATATAAAGGAAATGAACGGTCACAAATAAAAGAGAAAACGAACCGTCACAACGAAAATTACCTTTTTCGAAATAACTGAAAATAAAAACTGCCAAAAATTCAAAATTCAAAAAAGATAACTTCCAAAAATAAAATAGGCAAACAATGATTCGATTAAACATACATTTTCTTTCCAAAAATAAAATAACTGGATTCGAGACTTTCTTTTATTGAAGTAGAGTTTGGAAAGTTTGAGTCTGACCAATTTTAGACTTTAATCGGTACAAGATAAGATATTCAGTCTGGTGCCCATAGATTCAAATACATTTTTCTCCAGAGGCTTTGTAAATATATCCGCCAACTGATTCTTCAAGTCAATGAACTGAATCATAATCTCCCCATTTTGGACATGATCTCTTATTAAATGGTGTCGAATATCTATATGCTTTGCTCTTGAATGAAGAATTGGGTTCTTTGTGAGATTAATAGCACTGATGTTGTCACATCTGATCTTAGTGCATGATTCTTCATTTCAAAAGTCTCTTAACTGTTGTCTTATCCACAAAATTTGAGAACAACAGCTACCAAGAGCCACATACTCTACTTCTGCTATTGATAAAGTTATTGTACTCTGCTTCCTTGAGAACTAAGACACTAGCATGCTACCCGGCAGTTGACAAGTACCAGAAGTACTCTTTCTATCAACTTTACAACCTGCTAAATCTGCGTCTGAATATCCAATAAGAGTAAAATATCATTCTTTGGGATACCACAAACCTAGCTTTGGAGTAGTTGCAACATATTTGATGATACGTTTTGCAGCACTTAAATGAGATTCTTTAGGATCTAATTGGAATCTAGCACGGACGTAAACACTAAACAAAATATCAGGTCTAGATGTAGTAAGATAAAGAAGTGAACCAATAATACTTCTGTAAAGCTTCTGGTCTACTTTCTTTCCTCCTTCATCTTTGTCCAGCTTCAAAGAACTTGACATTGGTGTCTCTATCTTCTTGCAATTCTCCAATCTGAATTTCTTGATGAGATATTTTGCATACTTCTCTTGATAAACACAGATATCTTTCTTCGATTATCTAACTTGCAATCCCAAAAAGAAAGTTAATTCACTCAACATACTCACCTCAAATTCATCTTGCATACATCTAGAAAATTTCTTACATAGATTTTCATTAGGGGATCCAAAGATGATATCATTAACATAAATTTGAACAAGCAGAAAGTCTTTACCCTCTCTTTTTATGAATAAAGTAGTATCTATCTTTCCCTTGACAAAACCATTTTGGGTTAGGAATTTACTTAACCTTTCATACTAGGCTTGAGGTGCTTGCTTTAGTCCATACAATGCCTTTTTCAGTTTGTAGATTGAGTCTGGCTTTCTTGGATCTTCAAATCCAGGTGATTGTTCCACATAGACTTCTTTTTGGGATAGGCACTCTTTATATCCATCTGGAATAACTTGAAATTTTTATTATAAGCAAAATCAAGTAATAATCTAATTGCTTCTAACCTCGCTACGGTGCATAGGTCTCATCATAGTCTATCACTTCTTCTTGCGTATATTCTTTTACCACGAGTCTTGCTTTATTCTTGACCACTTTTCCTTTCTTGTCCATCTTGTTTCTAATAACCCATTTTGTCCTGATAACAAACTTACCTTTGGCTGCGTTTGGTTGACCGGATAAAAGGTTGGATAGGATATGTTTTATCCTATCTGGTGTTTGGTAGCCGACTAGGATAGGATAAGGTCGGATATAGAGGGGATATAGCCCGGATAAAAAAATCCAAGGGGGAGGGATGGGATAGACCCGGATAGGATTTCTCTTGTTGATCTATTAATAAAAAAAAACCCTATGCTCTCCTTTTCCTTCTCCTTCTCTCACACACACAACTCCTCTCACAAAAAACACGTCTTTATCTCGGTATCTCTAATCTGACGAATTCAAGCACCATCTCCGGCGAGGAGCCACAGCGATTCTACTTTCTTGCAAGATTTCATCTTTCTCTGTGCATTGATATTCACATGATTTACAAGGTTTGTGATTTCCTTCCTTAGTTTTGCTTTCATATGTGCAGTCAATTGTGGCTCATGAAAATGCGGCTCTTTTTCCATGATATCCTACTTTACAGTGTGCCCTACTTTTGTTTTTCCACGAATTTCATCACTTGGTCACCGTTTCTTTTCATACCCTATTTTTGTGAGGATGAGCTAATGTTTATTTGGAGTGAGATTTGATCAATAATGTTTCTAGCGTTAAAGCTATCTATATCTTTTCACGATTAGGCTTTGTGAATACCCGATCTCAGTAGGAGATATTCATTGCTTGTGTGGTATTATCTTTTACAAGTTCAATGTGGGAAAAAATGAATTAGAAGTAAATATTAGAACTGTGTTGTTGTTGGTTTATGTGTTCTTGTGGTTGTATATTTGCAATTTTATTGGTGTGGTGGATCATCATTGATTTATTGGTGAATACCTTATCTCAGTAGGAGATATTCATTACTTGTGTGGTATTATCTTTTACAAGTTCAATGTGGGAAAAAAAAAGAATTAGAAGTAAATATTAGAACTGTGTTGTTGTTGGTTTATGTGTTCTTGTTGTTGTATATTTGCAATTTTATTAGTGTGGTGGGTCATCATTGATTTATTGGTGAATACCTGATCTCAGTAGGAGATATTCATTACTTATGTGGTATTATTTACAAGTTCTACATGGGAAAACATATATAAATTACAAGTAAATGTTAGAATTGCGATGTTGTTTTACCTTGTCCATTTATGCATTCTTGTGGTTGCATATCTGCAATTTTATTTATTTATTTCCCGATTGCATCCCTCTTGTGAAGAAGAGTGTCTTAAATTTCTATTGCTTGGCTTTGGCCAGTCTTAAGGACATATGCTTTTTTCTTTGATTGTTTCTATTCAGGTTGGCCTGAATTGAATATTAGGTTTCCATCATTGGACAATGCAAGTAGCAAGATAATGATTGAACATTTAGTAAAGAATTAAAGCTATGGGAAATCTTGGCATCAGAACGTGTGTATGTATTAATTCATTCTAGAAGCCTGGCACTCTCAATTTTCTATGAACTGCAGTTGGTATACTGGAATGCATCATCTACACAAGCTTAGACCTTGATTGAATTAACTGACTAAAGTACTATAGAACCTGCCACAATCAAGGCTAGCTACAGTCAGTTGCTAATCTATTCTAGAGCCAAATTATATACCTTAATGTAACACAATGGGAGTTACTCATAATCGGTATAAGGAAAACAAATTCTCATCAACAAATAATTTGCAATGGTCCAATTCTAACAAATCAACATTCTTTCAAGGCAACATTCTTAATTGACTCATCTCATATTAGCATACGGAATATCACTTTTTAATTCATATAATGTATAATTATGGATTGATTTTGTGCGATTTTGTGAGAATCCGTTGACCTAAAAAAATATTTCGTTTTGGATGATTTTGCTATAATCCAATATGTTAGTTTGTACTTTCCTAATTTTTTTCCAAGAATATAATTGTTCATGAAAATATCCAAGTTTAAATCCACAATTCACCAAACAGTGGATAGGATATGATATGAGAATATTTGACTTTAAATTCGTAGCTCACCAAACAGTGGATAGGATATGAAAAAATCCCTGGATTTCTTATCCTGTCCTATCCAATCCTATCCTGTCTAGAAATCCGAACGATCAAACGCAGCCTTTAGGTTTAGGAATTAACTCCTAAACATCGTTGATTATGAACTGTTTGAGCTTTTCTTGTATAGCTTCGATCCAGCTTTCATCAAACAGGGCTTCTTATACACTTTTGGGTTCTATCTCAGAGACAAGTGCTAGGGCGCTAGACTCTTCTTGTCTTTTGGATTTGGTGCAAATTCCTTCATCAATGTTGCCAATGATGAGTTCTTTGGAATGACTTGACTTATGTTTCCAGTTTCTGGTTGGCCTGAGAGTTTGCTGATCCTCTACTTCAGTTGAATCTTTTAGATCTCCTTGTTGCTGATCTTCAGAAGTCTGAACCTCTTCGGGGGAAGTAGATTTTGAAAAGTCTGACATGGGTTCAGATTCTTCAAGTTGAGTCTGATCTAACTGATTTTGCACTGAATCTTGAAATTTGACATTCATGGATTCTTCCACAGATTGAGTCTTCGTGTTAAAGACTCTGTATGCTTTGCTTGAAGTTAAGTAGCCAATGAAAATTCATTCGTTTGATTTTTCTTCAAACTTTCCAATTCGATCATTTGCATTTTTCAAAACAAAACATTTACAGCCAAATACATGGAAGTAAGAAACATTTGGTTTCTTCCTTTTATACACTTCATAAGGAATTTTCTCTAAAATAAGCCTTAAGAACACTCTGTTGATGATGTAGCAGGCCGTAGAAACCGCTTCTGCCCAAAATCGAGAGGATATATTGCCCTCAATTAAGAGGGTTCTGGCCATCTCCTGTAAGGATCTGTTTTTCCTTTCCACTACCCCATTTTGTTTTGGAATGTATGGAGAAGAGAAAATATGCTGAAAACCATATTCATCACAAAACTTCGCAAAGTATTGATTTTTGAATTCACCGTCATGGTCTGTTCGTATGCTCGAAATAGTATATCTTTTTTCATTCTGAACCCTCTTGGCAAACTTTAAGAAGTGATAGAAGACTTCAAACTTATTTGCCAGAAAGTAAACCCAAGTAAAGCGAGAGTAATCATCCACGATTACCAGGCAATACTTCTTTTCACCAATATTTTGAGTTGGTTGGTCCAAAGAGGTCCATATGCAGAAGCTGTAAAACTCGATTAGTAGAAACTTGATTTACAGATTTAAAGGAACTTATAACCTGTTTTCCCAAAACACATGGAGTGCATAATTCAAACTTTTGATAAGTCAGGTTTTGGAAGACCACGAACATGCTTTTTGGAAGAAATCTTGGCAATCTACTTCATGTTAACATGACCAAGCTTTCTATGCCAAATATTTGCTTCATCTTGAATAGATATAAGACACTAGGAACTTTCTAGTTTTATATCCAAAAGGTAAATATTCTCATGCCTTCGTTCAGTGAAAGATTGAGAGAAATCTCTACTCGTTCCCGAACAGATGCCTTCTTGGAAATTTATTTTGAATCCAGTATCACAAAGCTGACTTATGCTGAGTAGATATAATTCAAACTTTCCACCAAGGAGACATTGTTGATAGTCGGGCTTCCAATCTTCACGGTTCCACATCCAACAATCATTCCTTTACTGTTTCCACCAAAAGAAACTTTTCCACCATTCACTTGAACAAGTTTTATAAAACAACTCGAATCTCCTATCATGTGTCTCAAACAGCCACTATCCAAATACCATTTGATCTTCCTTTTGATAGTGAACTGCGATCAAAATAGAAATTCAAACTTTCTTTGGTATCCAGATTTTCTTGGGTTCATGAGGGTTAGTCTTAAAAGCAGTCTTAGCCTAATCTCTCTTAACAGGTCTCCAAACCTTGGGACATTCCTTCTCGAAATGTTATAAGCTGTTACACTTTGAACATTTGAGATCACTTTGGCCAATAGATTTTACAAAAACCTTTTGAAAGTGACTTTTGTAAAATGTCCTTGTAGGTCTTTATTTGATTCTTTCTTTAACTTTGGGAAAATCAATTAAAAGAATAGTTTCTGAAGTCATACCCAAACCATATTTGTTAAAATAAGGTCTTTGTACTGAAAGAATCATTTCCAACTTCTTAGATCCTTTTGAAAATCTTTTTGTAATATTTGAAATATCTTCTTTCAAAAAGGCATTTTCCTTCGAAAGAGAATCAGAATTTTCTTTCAAATCAACAAAACTTTTATCCAGACTTTCAAACTTTTCTTTCCAAGAAGTTTTATGTAGCTTCAGTTTAGAATTCTCCTTTTTTTAGTTCATAAATCCTTTTAAGAGGCGTTTTGAGACTAAGACAGAGTTCATCTATATACTTTGAGACTTTAACAGGAAATTTTAAATTGCTAACCGTAACTTCTTGATCTAAATCGGAATCAGAATCTGTTTCTGATTTTGAGTCTGAATCGGAATGAGCCATCGGACATATATGGCATATTCCTCTTCACTTTCCTCGCACTCAGTATCACTTTAAGTTTCTACTTTGAGAGCATTTTTGTATCTCTCAGTTCTTCCATTCTTTTTTTCAACGAGAGGAGGGAGTTAGGTTCGATATACCCATTTTACATTCGAAGCATATTACATCTTTGCTGGTTTCATTGTCTTATGTCGATCTCTTTTGGAAATTTTGAGTGCTCTACTTCTTCCAGTTGAATCTAGTTGAATCTTCTTCCCTTCCTATTCAACTTTTTGAACTTCTTGATCATAAGTGCTAGCTCCTCATCGTTCATGTCATCTTCTGAATCTGTATCATGAGAATCATCATTAGATTTTAAAGCAATTGACTTCTTACCTTTAGGATCTTCTTCCTCATTGATTTGCTCCACTTCATATGATTGAAGTGTGTCTACTAGTTCGTCTACTAAAAGAGGCATGATCCTCTGGGTTTCTCTAATCGATGTTTTCACATGATTCCAATCTTTAGAGAGTTCACGTAGCAGTTTATTGACCTTCATTGATCTTGAGATTGGTTGTCCTTGATATGCTAATCCATTCACAATTTTAGTGAAACGACTGAACATATCAGTGATGGATTCTCCAGGCTTCAGCTTGAAGGCTTCATATTGTTCGAGTAGAATATTGATTTTCGTTTCCTTTACTAGATCAGTTCCTTCATAGGTAACGTGCAACCTATCTCAAACTTCTTTTGTTGTTTCACAGGAATTCGGTTATACTCAGTAGGAGATAAAGCACAGTATAAAAAGTAGATAGCTTTAGCATCAAGAGCTTGTCTCTTGGTTAACTCTGCTTGTGTTATTTCGCCAACATCTACAGCTTCATTTCCTCTTTCTGAAGTTGATGTAGCTTTGGGATTAATCCCTTTTTCTACCACATCCCATTCCAAGGGATCTTTCGATCTCAGGAATGCCTTCATCTTGTTTTTCCACACATTGTACTCTTTCCCATCAAAGTAAGAAGGTCTAGTGTTGTTTTGGCCTTCAACCAAACTTGGAGCCAAAATACTAGCCACAGATCTTTAGCTTTAGAAGCAAAACACTTCAATAAAATAAGTACACAGGCCCTGATACCAATTAAAAGGGCTAGTAACAACACCTAGAGGGGGGTGAATAGGTGTGGAGTAAAATTTTCGCAAAGTTCAGTAGAAGTAATTTTTTTTTAGACAATGACAGATTTCAAACGAATTCAGACGATGAACAAAATAAAGGAGTTTAGGGAAGAGAATAAGAACACAAAGTTTATAGTGATTCGGCTTAGATCAAGCCTACGTCCACTCTCCCACGCCGACAGCCTATTGGCTGGATTTTAGGATTTTACAGCATTTTGTTATTCGACTTCATAGTGAAGAGTCACTACTGGTCTCTCACTAAGTCTCATAAGAGTTTCTCTCTTTTGTTTACAACTTTGAGCTCAGTAATTGGAGTAACAAGGAAATGGAAAGCTTCCTATGAAATTTCTCTTTCATGTACCTTCTCGAAAAACTGGAAAGTTCTCCTTAAATACTTCCTTCATACCTTCTCGACCGTTGGCACTTTCCAAAGGAATTCTTCCAATCAACCCGTTGGACAGAATAAAACAAGGAGATCTCGACTCGTTTGATGATTGAGATGAAAGCCTCTCAATCCTGTTGGCCCATGCAATCAGGATCTTGGTTTCCATAAGTAGAGTCTTTCCTTATTTACTTGCAATCTAGAAAGATTTGATTTATCTAAACTGATTCCAATAAAGATAATCAATCCTGTAGGTAACATATCCATCCAGAAAGCCATCCATATGCCATACGAATCGAACCCTTGAAAAAATAAACAAAATCTCGCATCTGGATAAGTCTTCATTCTTCAGTGGCGTTCAGTCTGGAATTTGTCAGTGTGGGCAGACTTTGAACCTAAAGTTTGGCGGTCTTCAGACTTTGACACTAAAGTCTGGAATTCTTCATAATAGACTTTGGATAAGTTTTGTTAACTTCAAAACATTAAAGGAGTTTTCTCCAACAGATTCAACATCTTCCATTGATATTTTCATAAAATTTTGCCTACTTTGCCTTTTCCAATTCAGTTTCCTGAATTTCTTTATTATGAGAACAAGCTCCTCCTCGTCCATGTCATTGTCTGTGTCTGTATCATCAGATTCAGCATTAGACTTAAGTGCAATTGATTTCTTACCTATTGGATCCTCTTTGTCATTGATCTATTCCATTTTGTACAATTGAAGAGTGCATATCAGCTCATCAACAAAGAGAGGCATAATTCTTTGTGTCTCCTGGATTGATGTTTTCACATGGTTCCAGTCCTTTGAAAGTCCTCACAGAAGTTTTTTTACCTTCATTAAAGTAAAAATTGGTTGACCTTGATATGCCAATCCGTTTACAATTTCTGTAAATCAACTAAACATATCTCCAATAAACTCTCCAAGCATCATCTTGAAGGATTCATATTGGCCAAGCAGGATATTTATCTTTGTCTCATTTACATGATATGTTCTTTCATAGGTGACATGAAGTTTATCCCAAACTTCTTTAACTGTGTCACATGAAGAAATTCTGTTATATTCAGCAGGGGACAAAACACAATATAAAAAATAGATGGCCTTTGCATCAAGAGCTTCTCTCTTGGTAATTTATGCTCAATTGGTTTCCTCAGCATCCTTGTCTAAGAATTCTTTTCACTTATCAGATGCAGAAGTTGCCTTTGGGTTGATTCCCCTTTTTACAACATCTCATGCTAGTGGATCTCAGGAATGCCTTCATTTTGTTCTTCCACACATCGTACTCTTTTTCATCAAAATAAGGTGGCCTACTATTGCTCTAACCCTCCACGAGTCCCCGTGCTAAACAACTTGCAATAAAAGATCTTTAACTCAGAAGTATAAACACTTCAATAGATGAGCACGGGGCTTTAATATAAATTGATAAAGTTAGTACGAACATGTAGAGGGGATGAATAGGTGTTTAAAAGAATTTTTGAAAAATAAATTTCGAACGAAGTCTGAGAACCAAATAGAGTCTGATAAACAAGTCACCAAACCTTTGATGAATATTCAAAATCAAATAAGAGATGGAATTGATTTTTGCAATACATAACAGGATGCAACAGATTAAATAAAAATAGTTAAGGGAAGAGAAAATTGCACACGAAATTTATAGTGGTTCGGCTTAGATTAAGCCAATGTCCACTCTTTTACGCTAACAATCTTCTTGCTGGAACTCACTATAGCATCAACAGAGAAGTACAATTTT
Organism: Eucalyptus marginata; assembly: GCA_014182565.1. Taxonomy (NCBI): domain Eukaryota; kingdom Viridiplantae; phylum Streptophyta; class Magnoliopsida; order Myrtales; family Myrtaceae; genus Eucalyptus; species Eucalyptus marginata. The sequence continues at coordinate 10,413,236 of CM024587.1, read as the reverse complement.
TTCAAGTGCAAACATTCAGTGGAAGATTCCTTTTCTCTCACTAAGTCACTCTTCTTGTGATTTTCTATCTTGAATAAAATTTGTAAGGACCATCGATGAAGAACAAGTGGTTGGAAAGACTTCAGACTTTGGAATTTCAATTTTCATGCACTATCTCAAATAGACTGAATGACTTCCTTAAATACTCCTCCAGGCCTCACTAGCCATTAGCATTTTTTCAGAGGAATTTCTTCCAATCAATCCGTTGGACAAAATCGATTAAGCAAATCTTATAGCCGTTTGAAGATTGAGATGAAAATCCGTTGATTTTGGTTGCCCACATAATTAGAATCTAGGTTTTCATAAGTAGATTCTTCAAAAAAAAAAAAAAAACTTGTCTTCAAAATTGATATCATCAATTTGCGATTGATTCCATCAATGTATTTATAAGAGGTAAGTGAGATTCTTCCCTAGCGAGCCGGATATTGAAAAATAGATTCCTACTGCGTTCATTCTGAATTCTTATCGCAAGATCAATAAATCTAAGTCTGATTATATCTTTGTTCTGTACTCGGTTTCAGTCTGGTTTGCGTCAGAGTCGAAAAGACTTATGGAATGAATAGACTTTGGTAAGAGTTTGCGATATAACTTCAAAAGTATACTATTCTTCAAAATAAGAATAAGAATAAGAAAGTTTTGTCAACTTCAAAACTATGGTAGGAGTTTTCTCAACATAAGTAAATTTCTTTTTTAAATCCATTTGAAAAATTGAGATATCCACTTTCTAATTACTTGGGACGCGCATGGCAACCATTCTATTTCTATTCAATAACAATTTTTTTGTTCCAAACTTGTTTCTAAAACAGAAATCCATATGGTGACGTAATTTCATTTTTCTATTTCTGGAACAAATTTTTATTCCAGAAATAAGTTTAGAATGAAAATGAGAAATAAAAACTCTTCTCATCACTCGTCCTCTCTATTAGTCGACCACCTACTCGTTGTCGTCATTTGCTACCGATTGCCGGCTACCTTTCGCCAATTGTTGCCGATCGTCGGTCGTCGTCAACCGTGACTATTTGTCGACTGCTACTGCCATTCCTCAGTTGCTACCATGGCCGCTATCTATTCGGGCCCCGAGAAAGACAAATTTTATGTCGTCATCAAACGTAATTCCATTTCGAAAGTAGAAATTTTGCATTGTTATCAAATATGAATTTTTGCTCAGAAATTGATAAAGAAATAGAAGTAGAAAAATATATTTTTCTTTCAAAAATCAATTTCTGACCAAAATAATTATCATTCCCATCTTTATTGTGTCTTTTTTTCCCCTCTGGTTATTCTGTAGTTTTTTTACACTAATTATGTTCTCTTTCACATTGGATCTTTGCCTCTTTAGTAGTCCCATCAAATGGAAAAGTTTAGCAGCAACACAGGAGTGTTAAATTCAAAATATATTTTCCTACAAAAGAAACATTGGTTAACCAGTATTGAGGGAAAAACTCAAGGTGGAGAGTCCTCCGTCACAATTGCGAGAGTAACGGAGCCATTCCCTTCTCATTTCTCTACTAGAAATCTACCAGGATAAGGCATCCTTTACGGGATTAACTTGAGATATATTTTCAATAAGGTCCAAGTGCTTCATTGAGGCATCAGTTCTCCATGATTTATGGAGATGAAAGACCGGTGTTTATGGAGACGTTTTTTGGCTCCTACATAATTGTACATCTAAAGTGAGCCAACCTTATTTCATTTACACAAGAACCTCTTTTTCTTTGAAATTTTTGAAAGTAGTAGAATGCTTTTTGCTGCTCGTAGGAAATAATTGAAGAGTTCTTTTCCTTAGAAGAGAGAAAAGAAAGAAAATTTCTTCATGAACACCCATTTCTTTGTCATTTTCTTTTACAATACTTGCTTGCCAGAAGTAATCTTTTATCAATAGCCTGAAGCACACATAGCTTCGAGGATCTGCAATTGGCTCAGATATTATAACCTAAACAAGCTCCAAAGGGGAAACAAAGGGAAACCTGATAAGTTTCCGAAATACGGAGTGACGTGCACTCGATTAAATATTAACGATGGTAAAACATATGCCTTCAGATTTGACTCGCAATTGATTGGTGGGGCTAAAGGAAACTCAATGGTTCAAAAGCATCTCGATTTCAAATTCTGTAATAAGTATCCATTGCCGAAGCTCCACTTTTGCCCTCTTTGGTCTTGTAGATGCGGTATAGATTGGCAACATCAAAGGGCTTGAAAAGCAAAAGCAAAGGGTGTTGGTCGTCCACAAGCTCATCAGGACACTGCATTGTACCTTGAACGGAAGAGAAGAGTCCTACGCAATATCTTGCCTCGTGCCCACTCAACATTACATGGTGACAAGGGCTGTGTAATCTCCCGTTGCTCCATCCCTACCTGCAAAACATGAAAAAAAAAAAAAAGGGAGAGGTTCACAATGATGATGGTCTGTCTCATCATAAGCTAGCATCAATTTCGTTGTATCAATATGCATTCAACCATACACGAAACTATGTTTCACACATGAACCCGTCTATGAGAATTTCACAAAGAAATCAGCTTTAATGTCCTAATTCTAGCTATTGCCGGACGTAATGATCAATACTAGAAATATAAACAATAATTTACGATTGATATGTAAAGTCGGGTTCCCGAATTCTTGATCGATGCTCTTATAGCATGTTACCTACTTTTTGAAGCAAATTCAATAAAGAGAGAGTGGGTGGGGGGAGACTCACGTAGAATGACTCCCCAGCGAGGACAATGAAAGAGGTAGCTAAGGAAGGGGCGACCTCGAACCAACAACCGTCCTTAGTTTGCACTTCCAATCAGTTCACATGGTTCTAGTGAAGTATGGTCACGAAGTTTGCGTCGCGATGGCACCTACCCCCAGGCTTCTTGGAGTCCTCGGTCCCAGGAGCAGCATATCTCATGAGACGGAAATTGTAACTAACCGACTTGGCTAGAGATTCCAGGTATTTGTCTAGGCCCAAGCTTCCCAAAACCAGCTTCTTCACTAGTGAATCCAACTCCCAAACCGTCGTCACATACGTTTGTCTCGCTGCATATTCATGCAAAAAGGCACACATCGAAGCCACAATTTCTGTAGATAGGGTTGTGTATTGGCATCTTCACAGATGATTCATTTTACATTTTCTTCTTGCATTGAAGTAATTGAAAATCAAATTCGCGTCATTGGTGATCCATTTGATAAACATGTCTCTTAACGCTTCCTTCAATGGAACAAATAATATAATTACCAATAAAAAAAAAAGGATTACCAAAATCTTGTGTTTCCCTCCAGCCAAATGAGATCTGCAAATCCTTCGATAGAGCCCGAGTTGGGGGCGTAGTTCATTCCAAATGCCTCGTAGAGAGGTGAATGAGGAAAATTCCCAAGGTAGCCGTCATACGGCTTATCTGGGTTATTGAACCGGCGCTTCACATCAGTCGGGAGCTCGAACAATGCCTCCAATTCTTGAAACGCATCATTGTGAAGCTCCAAGGTCATCCTATCAATCAAGGCTTCGAAGCAACCATATTCTTCAAGGGCTTGTCGGACTCGACTTTGCAAGGAGTCCCATCGATCTATCCTTGGCTTTGAGCCATTTAATTCGGACAGATCTATCAGGGGAAGCTTCAATGTTGAAATAGAGCCCATGATCAATTTGTCTTTCTTTCCGAGTACTTTTTCTAAACGTTTTCTCCTATTCTTTTCTTGGGGTTCTCTGCTGGATTTATAGGGCTTGGCATCCTCGAAGTAGCGACAGTAACAATTTGAAAGCTACAATATTTCCATGAAGTGTCGATTATTTTGCTTGTTTTCCCGTCTTTTAGTGGTTTAAACAAGAGTTGACTAGTTAATGCAAAGGTGATGGTTATCTCCCTTGCCGGCATGTCTTCTACGTGGAATACATGGAAACAAATGAGCAATCAAGTGATCCTGAATTTTTTTTATGTTATCAAAAACTCTAAATTTACCCATTATGATACAAATATCCAAATTATCTTAGACGTGTATAAATTTGAATTTTTTGTGACATAATAAGAAAATTATAGGTATTTATGTTATAATGAGCATAGATTGAGGTTTTTGAAATTTTTTTTTTTAATTTTTGATTTTTTTTTTTAAGATATCACCGATGTTTTGAAAAATGATAATAATAAAAAAGCAAATTGACTTTTTGAAGGTGAGCGAGTGGCTGGCAATAATTACGAGCCCTTCCGTGTGTCCCTTTCCCTCTTGTTCTCATTCGTCGTTCAACTGATCCGTACTGATTAAGTCACGTAGACGACGATGAGATGGAGGCTCCTGATGCCGATACATGTCGTTTCAATGGTACAACTAGGCTTGCTGGCCAGTAGGTGTGTGCGGTTACGTGTCCAAGATGGGCCCACACTCTTTGCTGATGACCTGGACCGTGAGTTGGCTTGGGGGGCTGCCTATGAAGCATTGACCGTGAGTTGTCCGTGCTTCCGTGTCGTGTCCGACACGCGTCGGAGCATGTCGGACACATCGACACGGTCGGACACGCAGTCAACGTGTGTCCGATTTTTCGACACGCGGTCAACGTTTCTCGACACGCTTCAACACACGTGTCCGGAAGACGATGGAGGGTGGAGGCGACTCAGGCGAGGGAGGCCGAGGGAGGAGAGACAGGCCGCGAGCGACGGTGAGAGGCGGCCAGAAAAAGAGCCGAACAGAGAGAAAGAAGAGAGAGAGCCACGCAACGGACCACCGCGACGGCAAAAGATGGCAAGAGAGAGCAGAAACTGAGGTGAGGGCCGCCACTGTTGTGATGGATCGGCGACGAGGAGGAGAAAGGTGGTCTTGCGGCGAGGAGGAGGAGAAGAAGGATCGACAGGAAGAGGAAGAGGAGAGGAAGGGGAGGGGGTCGTGTGGCCAGCTGTGAGAAGGAGGAGAAAAAAGAGGGTGGCTAGGGTTTTTGCTGAGGGAATTAAAAGGTAATAAAAAAAGGGGACTGAGTCGTGACTTTTGAATTTGGATGAGGGGAAATGACAGGCTATCTGTCAGGTGGTGGGGAGGGAAAATAAAGTAAAATAAATTTGGGGTGGAGGGAAATGGACGACGGAAAGAAGGGTGGACCTTTGGGGTTTTTTTAATTAAAAAATTAAATAAATGAGATTAAAAAATAATTTTGAAAAATAAAAGTATTGAATTTTGAATAATGATAAATTTTGATCAGAAAATCATGAATTTATTTAAATAAATTGATTCTAATTTCTTATTAGCCATTAATTTCATCAATAACTTTTATTAAAGTTAAAAACATATTTCGCATTAATTATGAATATATCTTTCGAATTTCTAATGAATTGATTTATTAATATTATTAGTGTAAATTTATTATAGGCTTTTTTTAATTAATTATTTATTTATGAATTTGAATCAAATTAATTAAAAATAAAATATTCATTTAATATATAACGTGTCGCAACGTGTCGGAATTCTCTATTTTTAAAAAATGACGTGTCGGCGTGTCGTGTCGTGTCGTGTCGTGTCACTTGTCCGTGTCGCGTGTCGGTGCTACATAGGGGGCTGCTATAGATAATTCCCGATTTTTATTTATTTAATCGACCATAATTTAGAAAAACAAGGTAGGTATTTATTCGCTTTCTCTTGTCTGTCTTTTTGGTCCCAAGAAGGTATACCATATATATTTGCATCGAAGCATCCCGGAAAAAAGGGGCACTGGATTCTTATATTCCGACGTATAGTCATTATTAGATGATTTTGACCGCTAAAATGGTCGAATGAGTGCTTTGAAGGGGAAAAGAGCTGCTTTTTTGTTTTCCTGTTTTTGCACCCTGTTTTGGGTTATTTTCTGTAAAAATTAACGCTTTATTTGTTTTGCGAAGATTAAATAATTTGGAAAATATTTTTTTAAAAATAATTGCACCCTTTCTTTGGGTATTACGTAAGCTCCGTTTATTTCGCAAAAAATGAAAAATTTGAAAAATATCTTCCTAAAAACAATAACTTTTGTCTCTTATAAAAATGAATTGATGAAAAATATTTTCTTCAGCCATAAAACTTTTTAGACATAAACTATACTTGAAGAAACTTCTTTTTATTGACTAAGCATTTATTTAAGCAATACAAGCAATCGTTTATAAGAAAATATTTTCTAAATTATTTATTTTCTCCACGAAATAAAGAGAATCCTTTTATATTCCTTTTATGCATCCAAATCTGATGAAATTAGTGCATGAATCAGTCGGGTTTTGATAATGATTTATTTACTGTCCCACACCGTTGACAAAGCTTCTTTGTAGCATTCTAGCTTGGCATGACAAAACCATTGCAATTATCTTATTTTCTACGCATGTTATGAAAAGAGTATCTTCTCTATATGACTAGATATTATTTTTTTGTCTGTTCTACTCTACCTTTCAATTTACTCTCAGACTTTTGCCTTAACTCTTTATGAAACGTGGGAGTCAAACTCCATACTTGAACTAAATGTTTTCATCCATAGCCCCCTTTAAGAGATTCGAATCCCTCACCTTCTTTACTATCCCACACCGTTGACAAAACTTCTTTGTAGTGTTCTAGCTTGGCATGACAAGACCATTGTAATTATCTTATTTTCTACACATATTATGAAAAGAGTATCTTCTTTGTATGACTATAGATATTCTTTTTTTGTCCGTTCTACTCTACTTTTCGACTTACTCTTAGACTTTTGCCTTACCTCTTTATAAAGTGTGAGAGTCAAACTCCATACTTGAAACTAAATGTTTTTATCTGTAGCCCCCTTTAAGATATTCAAACCCCTTACCTTCTCCTTCTATATGGGAAGGGTGGCCATTGGAGCATCATGCATTCTCGTGAAAGGGAACTAAATTTTATATTGCACATAATTACACATTCCTATACTAGATTTGGACATATGAAGTTGAAATTGTTCGTGCAGCTACATTTCTTAGTTTGTTTTAGGACTTAATTGAATTTTACACAATAGATCTTTGACCGATTTGCATTTTTTCCGTTGAGCTTTGAGATAGCTTGCTTGATGAGGCGATGGGTCTATAGCCAAAGATATGTGATCAAGCAATAAAAAAAAAAAAAGAATCTAATTAGATATCAGATTTATGTGGATCAGTCAGTGAAACTTATCTTACAGGGAGAGGAGAACAATATTTTTCTAGAAATTGAGCGATATCACAAATATTACAAGGACACTCGAGTTACTGAAACGCTCGCGGTGTTTCCTGACACTTAATTATATGCAATAATTCAACATTTCACAATTTCTCGCAAATCAATTTCATAGATGAGTTACATAAAATTTTATCACAAGATTTTCACGGTTTCAAATTCTCATGATGAAATTCACGAGCTGTACAATTAATTGCCATGGATGGAATTTTTTTGGATGTAATTTACAAGGAAAACTTACTACTTATATAGAAAAGATTTGGATCCAAAATAAGAAATCTACTCAAGCTAGGAATCCTACTCCAACTAAAAATAAGTCCTGCTAATATGACGGCACCGTTATTTACCATCAATAGCAATGCCACAATGACCACAAATCCCCATATGTGTGGATTTGGCTACCGGAGCTATGGAAATTAGAGATATTGAAGAACATAACTAAGAGATATTGAAAAGCAAATCCATAGAGGATTATTATTTTATTATGGAATGAAAAAACATAGTGGAATATTGAATTTAGGAAATATTTATATAGTTTTTTTAAATGGCACAAAAGTGTTTTCAATTGTAGTACTTCCAAGCCAAGTCAAAAAAAAAAAAAAAAAAAAAAAGAAAGAAATGCCTAAGAGAGTATGAATAAATAGAATATGGAAAAAAATAAAGGGATTGAATTCTATTTGTATTGTTTCTGTCTTTGGATCGTTTAGAAGTGAGGATACTTTCATGTTAAGTTTTCAATCAGTGTAAACTAAACAATTCACTCAAAATCATTGATTCGAAACACTAACTTTTATTTTGGGCCAAAAAGAACTTGGTTCAATAACCTTGACTCTTTCAGTTTTGCTACTCATTACTCTTTCTCATTGAAATGGATGAGTTTTCACACTAGTTTCCATGTATGAAAATCTTAATGGGTGTGTCTTCTTGTCCTTTTAAGTTGATAAAGCTAGTACGAATACCTAGAGCAGGTGAATAGGTGTTTAAAAGAATTTTTGGAAAATAAATTTCGAACAAAATTTGAGAACCAAACGGAGTCCGATAAACAAGTCATTAGAGTTCTGAAGAATATTCAGAATCTAATAAGAGATGGAATTGATTTTTGCAATACTTAAAAGGATGCAACATATTTAAATAAAAAGAGTTAAGGGAAGAGAAAATTGCACACGAAATTTATAGTAGTTCGGCTTATATTAAGCCTACGTCCACTTTCCTACGCCGACAACCCTTTGGCTGGAATTCACTATAGCATCAACAGAGAAGTATAATTTTTTGGAGTGCAAACACTTAGTGGAAGATTCATTTTCTCTCATTAATTCACTCTTCTTGTGATTTTCTCTCTTGAATACAATTTGTAAGAACTGTCGATGAAGAACAAGTGGCCGGAAAGACTTCAGACTATTGAATTTCAATTTTCACGCACTATCTCAAATAGACTAAATAACCTCCTTAAATACTCCTCCACGCCTCGCTAGCCATTGACATTTTCCAAAGGAATTTCTTCCGATCAATCCTTTGGACAGAATCGATTAAAAAAATCTTATAGTCGTTTGAAAATTGAGATGAATATCCATTGATTCTGGTCACCCATGCAATTAGATTCTAGGTTTCCATAAGTAGATGGTTCCCAAAAAGGAATTTGTCTTCAAGATTGATTTCATCAATTTGCGATTGATTCCATCAGTGTACTTATAAAAGGTAAGTGAGATTCTTTGCTAGAGAGCCGGATATTGAAAAATAGATTCCTACTACGTTCATTCTGAATCCTTGTCCCAAGATCAATAAATCTGAGTCTGATTACATCTTCGTTTTGGACTTGATTTCAGTCTAGATTGCGTCAAAGTGGAAAAGACTTCTGGAATGAATAGACTTCGGCAAGAGTCTGCGATATAACTTTAGAAGTATACTATTCTTCAAAATAAGAATAAGAACAAGAAAGTTTGGTTGGTCCTCGATAGTTTCTTGAAACCTGACATTCATTGATTTTTCAACAGTTTGTGTATTCTTGTTGAAGACCCTATAAGATTTGATTGAAGTAGAATAACCAAAAAATATCCCTTCATCCGATCTCTCTTCAAATTTATCAGGCCGATCATTTACATTCTTCAAAATAAAGCACTTGCAACCAAACACGTGAAAATAAGAAATATTTAGCTTTTTCCCTTTGTAAACTTCATAGGGAGTTTTCTTTAGAATGGGCCTTAGAAATACTATGTTAATTATATAACAAGCAGTGAAAACTACTTCTTCCCAAAAACGAGAATAGACTCCACTTTCAATTAGCAGAGTTCTGAACATCTGTAAATACCGATTTTTCCTTTCTACAACTCCATTTTGTACTAGAGTGTAAGGAGAGGAGAAAACATGTCGAAAACTATTCTCATCACAAAAATTTGCAAAGTCTTGATTTTCAAATTCTTCCCCATGATCAATCTTAATACTTGAAATGTCACAACCTTTCTTATTCTGAATCGTCTTAGCAAACTTTGAAAAATATGAGAAGGTTTCTATTTTTTTTGCCAAGAAGAAAACACGTAAATCTTGAATAGTCGTCCACAACTACCAAACAAGACTTCTTACCGCCGATGCTTTGAGTTTTAGTTGGTCCAAAAAGATCCATGTGAAGAAGCTACAAGATGCAATTAGTGGAGACTTGATTTAGAGATTTAAATGAGCTTCTACCCTATTTTCCCAAGATACATGGAGTACAAAGTTCAAACTTCCGGTACATCATTTTGGGAAGACCACGGACCAGTTTCTTAGACGATAGTTTAGCATTCTGTTTTATACTGACATGTCCTAGCTTGCGGTGCCAGAGATTTGCTTTATCTTGAATTAAGATAAGACATTGAAAGCTCTCTAAACTTATGTCCAGAAGATAAATGTTGCCATGCCTTCGTCTAGTGAAGGTTTGAGAGAAATCTCGACTAACTCTAGAACAACATCTTCTTGAAAATTGATTCCAAATCATGTATCGCATAATTGACTTATGCTAAGAAGATTGTAGTTCAAGCCTTTCACAAGGGAAACATTGTTGATGATCAAACTTACAATCCTCACTATTCCAAGTCTAATAATTTTTCATTTGCTGTCCCCTCCAAATGAAACATTTCCTCCTCTTTATTTTTCTAGTTTTATGAAATTGCTTGAATTTTCAGTCATATATCTAGAACAACCACTATTCAAGTACCATTCATTTTTCCTCATAACAAGTAACTCTGCAATCAATAAGAAATCTCAAACTTTCTTTGGTACCTAAATTTTCTTGAGTCCTAAGGAGTTAGTTTTAAAAACAACTTTTGCCTAATCATTCTTTACAGGAATCCAAACTTTAGGACATTTATTCTCAAAATGTTATAAGCTATCACACTTAGAACATTTAAGAGCACTCTAATCACTATGTTTTACAAAAACCTTTTGAAAATGATTTTTGTAAGCAAATTTTGAAGGTCTTTGTCTAAGTCTCTCATTGACTTTAGGAAAATCGATCAAAAGAGCACTTTCTTTACTTAGACCCAAACCAAATTTGTTATAATAGGGTATTTGAGCTGAAAGAATTTGTTCTAGAGTCTTTGACCCTTTGGAGAACTTTGTAAAAATATCTAAAATCACCTTTTTCAAACTTTTATTTTCTTTTGAAAGAGAATCAATATTTTCTTTCAAATAATCAAAATTATTTTTTAGACTCTCAAACTTTTCTCTCCATGAATTATCTTGTTGTCTGAGTTTTGAAGAGAATATTTGAAATTTAAGCAAAGCTTATTTATATACTTAGAAACTTTAATAGGAATTTCCGAATGACTTACCTCGATTTCCTTGTCAGACTCTGAGTCTGTGCCTGTCATATTCTGATTCTGAGTGAGCCATCAAATAGATAGTCGCAAACTCCTCTTCACTTTCACATTTTGTGTCACTCCATATTTCTACTTTTAGAGCTTTCTTTTATTTTTCATACTTACATTTCTTCCTTTTCAGCAAGGGACAATTAGGCTTGATGTGTCCCTTTTTCTTGCACTCAAAGCATATCACATCCTTGCTAGATTCAACATCTAATTTTGCCTACTTTGCCTTTTCCAATTCAGTCTTCTTCCTTTCCTATTCAGTTTCCTGAATTTCTTTATTATGAGAGCAAGCTCCAACTCGTCCATGTCATTGTCCGTGTCTGTGTCATCAAATTCAACATTAGACATAAGTGCAATTGATTTCTTACCTCTTGGATCCTCTTCGTCATTGATCTATTCCACTTCGTATAATTGAAGAGTACCTATCAACTCATCAACAAAGAGAGGCATAATTCTTTGTGTCTCCCGGATTAATGTTTTCACATGGTTCCAATCCTTTGAAAGTCCTCATAGAAGTTTGTTTACCTTCATTAAAGCAGAAATTGGTTGACTTTGATATGCTAACCCGTTTACAATTTCTGTAGATAACTAAACATATCTCCAATAAACTCTCCAAGCATCATCTTGACGAATTCATATTGGCCAAGCAAGATATTTATTTTTGTCTCTTTTACACGATATGCTCTTTGATAGGTGACATGAAATCTATCCCAAACTTCTTTAACTATGTCACATGAAGAAATTATGTTAAATTTAGCAGGGGACAAAACACAGTATAAAGAATAGATGATCTTTACATCAAGAGCTTCTCTCTTGGTAATTTATGCTCAGTTGGTTTCTTCAGCATCCTTGTCTAAGACTTCTTTTCCCTTGTTAGATGCAGAAGTTGCCTTTGGGTTGATTATTCTTTTTACAACATCTCATTCTTGTGGATCTCTGGATCTCAGGAATGCCTTCATTTTATTCTTCCACACATTGTATGCTTTTTCATCAAAATAAGGTGGCGTGGTATTACTCTGCTCCTCCACGAGTCCTAGTGCTAAAGAACTAGTCATAAAAAATCTTTAGCTCAGAAGTATAAACACTTCAACAGATTTGCACCGGGCTTTAATACAAATTGATAAAGCTAGTACAAACACCTAAAGGGGGGTGAATAGGTGTTTAAAAGAATTTTTGAAAAATAAATTTCGAACAAAGTCTGATAACCAAACAGAGTCTGATAAACAATTCATCGAACTTTTGATGAATTTCAAAATAAAATAAGAGATGGAATTGATTTTTGTGATACTTAAAAGGATGCAACATATTTAAATAAAAAGAGTTAAGGGAAGAGAAAATTGCACACGAAATTTATAGTGGTTCGGCTTAGATTAAGCCTACGTCCACTCTCCCATGCTGACAACCTTCTGGTTGGAATTCACTATAGCATTAACAGAGAAGTACAATTTTTTCAAGTGCAAACACTCAGTGGAAGATTCATTTTCTCTCACTATGTCACTCTTCTTGTGATTTTCTCTCTTTAATACAATTTGTAAGGACCGTCGATGAAGAACAAGTGGTTGGAAAGACTTTAGACTTTGGAATTTTAATTTTCACGTACTATCTCAATAAGACTTAATGACTTCCTTATATACTCCTCCACGCCTCACCAGCCATTGGTATTTTCCAGATGAATTTCTTCAAATAAGTCCATTGGACAGAATCGATTAAGGAAATCTTATAGCCATTTGAAGATTGAGATAAAAATCCGTTGATTCTGGTCACCCACATAATTATAATCGAGGTTTTCATAAGTAGATGCTTGCAAAAAAAAAAAAAAAAAAAAAAACTTGTCTACAAAATTGATTTCGATTGATTCCATCAATGTATTTATAAAAGGTAAGTGAAATTCTTTGCTAGAAAGTCGGATATTGAAAAATAGATTCCTACTTGTGTTCATTCTTAATCATTATTGCAAGATCAGTAAATCTGAGTCTGATTATATCTTCATTCTGTACTCGATTTCAGTTTGGATTACGTCAGAGTGGGAAAGACTTCTGGAATGAATAGACTTTGGCAAGAGTTTGCGATATAACTTTAAAAGTATACTATTCTTCAACATAAGAATAAGAAAAAGAAAGTTTTGTCAACTTCAAAACTATGGTAGGAGTTTTCTCAACATAGTAAATTTCTTTTTAAATCCTTTTGAAAAATTGAGATATCCACCTTCTAATTACTTAGGGCACCCATGGCAACCATTCTATTTCTATTCGATAATAATTTTTTTGTTCCAAACTTGTTTCTAGAACATAAATCCATATGATGACGCGATTTCATTTTTCTATATCTGGATCAAATTTTTAATCTAGAAATAAGTTTTGAATAGAAATGAGAAATAAAAACTCTTCTTATCGCTTGTCCTCTCTATTAGTCCACCACCTACTCGTTGTTGCCGTCATCTGTTGTCGATCGTCGGCTACCTTCCGCCAATTGTTGCCATCATCGATCGCCGTCACCCGCCACTGTTTGCCGACTGCTTCCACCGTTCGTAAGTTGCTAACATGGCCACTATCTAGTCGGGCCTTGAGAAGGAGAAATTGTATGTTGTTATCGAACGTAATTCTATTTCGAAAATAGAAATTTTTGCTCAAAAACTGATGCAGAAATAGAAGTAGAAAAATATATTTTTCTTTCAAAAATCAATTTTTGACCAAAATGGTTATCATTTGCGTCTTTATTGTGTCTGTTTTTCCCCTCTGGTTATTCTGTAGTTTGTTTTTACACTAACTATGTTCTCTTTCATATTGGATATTTGCCTCTTTAGTAGTCCCATCAAATGGAAAAGTTTAGCAACAACACAAGAGTGTTAAATTCAAAATATATTTTCCTACAAAAGAAACATTGGTTAACCAGTATTGAGGGAAAAACTCCAGGTGGAGAGTCCTCCGTCACAATTGCGAGAGTAACGGAGCCATTCCCTTCTCATTTCCCAACTAGAAATCTACCAGGATAAGGCATCCTTTACGGGATTAACTTGAGATATATTTTCAATAAGGTCCAAGTGCTTCACTAAGGCATCAGTTCTCCATGATTTATGGAGATGAAAGACCGGTGTTTATGGAGACGTTTTTTGGCTCCTACATAATTGTACATCTAAAGTGAGCCAACCTTATTTCATTTACACAAGAACCTCTTTTTCTTTGAAATTTTTGAAAGTAGTAGAATGCTTTTTGCTGCTCGTAGGAAATAATTAAAGAGTTCTTTTCCTTAGAAGAGAGAAAAGAAAGAAAATTTCTACATGAACACCCATTTCTTTGTTATTTTCTTTTACAATACTTGCTTGCCAGAAGTAATCTTTTATCAACAGCCTGAAGCACACATAGCTTCGAGGATCTACAATTGGCTTAGATATTATAACCTAAACAAGCTCCAAAGGGGAAAGAAAGGGAAACCTTATAAGTTTCCCAAATACGGAGCGACATGCACTCGATTAAATATTAACGATGGTAAAACATATGCCTTCAGATTTGACTTGCAATTGATTGGTGGGGCTAAAGGACACTCAATGGTTCAAAAGCATCTCGATTTCAAATTCTGTAATAAGTATCTATTGCCGAAGCTCCACTTTCGCCCTCTTTGGTCTTGTAGATGCAGTATAGACCGGCAACATCAAAGGGCTTGAAAAGCAAAGGGTGTTGGTCGTCCACAAGCTCATCAGGACACTGCATCGTACCTTGAACGGAAGAGAAGAGTCCTATGCAATATCTTGCCTCGTGCCCACTCAACATTACATGGTGACAAGGGCTGTGTAATCTCCCGTTGCTCCATCCCTACCCACAAAACATGAAAAAAAGGGAGAGGCTCACAATGATGATGGTCTGTCTCATCACAAGCTAGCATCAATTTCATTGTATCAATATGCATTCAATCATACACGAATCTATGTTTCATACATGAACCCGTCTATGAGAATTTCACAAAGAAATCAGCTTTAATGTCCTAATTCTAGCTATTGCCGTACGTGATGATCAATACTAGAAATATAAACAATAATTTACGATTGATATGTAAAGTCGGGTTCCCGAATTCTTGTTCGATGCTCTTATAGCATGTTACCTACTTTTGAAGCAAATTCAATAAAAGAGAGTGGGTGGGGGAGACTCACGTAGAATGACTCCCCAGCGAGGACAATGAAAGAGGTAGCTGAGGAAGGGGCGACCTCGAACCAACAACCGTCCTTAGTTTGCACTTCCAATCCGTTCACATGGTTCTCGTGAAGTATGGTCACGAAGTTTTTGTCGCTATGGCACCTAGCCTCAGGCTTCTTGGACTCCTCGGTCCCAGGAGCAGCATATCTCATGAGACGGAAATTGTAACTAACCGACTGGGCTAGAGATTCCAGGTACTTGTCTACGCCCAAGCTTCCCAAAACCAGCTTCTTCACTAGTGAATCCAACTCCAAAACCCTCGTCACATACGTTTTCATTGTCTCGCTACATATTCATGCAAAAAAGCACACATCGAAACCACAATTTCTGTAGATAGGGTTGTGGATTGGCATCTTCATAAATGATTCATTTTACATTTTCTTCTTGCATCGAAGCAAATGGAAATCAAATTCGCGTCATTAATGATCCATTTCATAAACATGTCTTAATACTTCCTTCAATGGAACAAATAATATAATTACCAGTAACAAAAAAAAGGGATTATCAAAATCTTGTGTTTCCCTCCGGCCAAATGAGATTCGCAAATCCTTTGATAGAGCCTGAGTTGGGGGCATAGTTCATTCCAAATGCCTCGTAGAGAGGTGATTGAGGAAGATTTCCAAGGTAGCCGTCATGTGGCTTATCTGGATTATTGAACCGGCGCTTTACATCGGTCGGGAGCTCATGCAACTACTCCAATTCTTGAAACGCATCATTGTGAAGCTCCAAGGTCATCCTATCAATCAAGGCTTCGAAGCAACCGAATTCTTCAAGGGCTTGTCGGACTTGACTTTGCGAGGAGTCCCATCGACCTGTCCCTTGCTTTGAGCCATCTAATTCGAACAGATCTATCAGTGGAAGCTTCAGTGTTGAAATAGAGCCCATGATCAATTTGTCTTTCTTTCTGAGTATTTTTTCTAAACATTTTCTCCTATTCTTGTCTTGGGGTTCCCTACTGGATTTATAGGGCTTGGCATCCTCGAAGTAGCAACAGTAGCAATTTGAAAGCTACAATCTTTCCATGAAGAGTCAATTATTTTCCTTGTTTTCCCGTCTTTTAGTGGTTTAAACAAGAGTTGACTAGTGAATGCAAAGGTGATAATTCCTTGCCGGCTTGTCTTCTACGTGGAATACATGCAAACAAATGAGCAATCAAGTGACACTGAATTTTTTTTATGTTATCCAAAGCCCTAAATTTACCCATTATGATACAAATAACCAAATTATGTTACACGTGTATAAATTTGAATTTTTGTGACATAATAAAAAAATTATAGGTATTTATGTTATAATGAGCATAGATTGAGGTTTTTTAAGAAAATTTTTAATATTTTGATTTTTTAAAAATTTCCACCGATGTTTTGAAAAATGATAATAATAAAGAAAAGCAAATTGACTTTTTGAAGGTGAGCGAGTGGCTGGCAATAATTACGAGCCCTTCCGTGTGTCCCTTTCCCTCTTGTTCTCATTCGTCGTTCAACTGATCCGTACTGATTACGTCACGTAGACGGCGATGTGATGGAGGCTCCTGATGCCGAGGCATGTTGTTTCAATGGTACAACTAGGCTTGCCAGCCAGTAGGTGTGTGTGGATACGTGTGCAAGATGGGCCCACACTCTTTGCTGATGACCTGGACCACGAGTTGGGCCGGGGGGGCTGCTATAGATAATTCCCGATTTTTATTTATTTAATCGACCATAATTTAGAAAAACAAGGTAGGTATTTTCTGTAAAAATTAATGCTTTATTTGTTTTGCGAAGATTAAATAATTTGGAAAATATTTTTTAAAAATAATTGCACCCTTTCTTTGGGTATTCTGTGGTTCGTTTATTTCACAAAAATGAATTTTTTTTGAAAATATCTTCCTAAAAACAATAGCTTTTATCTCTTATAAAAATGAATGGACAAAAAAAATATTTTCTTCAACTGAAAAAATTTTTAGACATAAACTATACTCAAGGAAACTTCTTTTAATTGACTAAGCATTTCAAGTAATACAAGCAATCGTTTATAAGGAAATATTTTCTAAATTATATATTTTCTCCGCAAAATAAACAGTCCTTTTATATTCCTTTTATGCATCCATATCTGGCGAAATTAGTGCATGAATCGGTAGGGTTTTGAATAATGATTTCTTTATTGTCCCACACCGTTGACAAAGCTTCTTTGTAGCATTCTAGCTTGGCATGACAAAACCATTGTAATTATCTTATTTTCTACACATATTATGAAAAGAGTATCTTCTCTATATGATTATAGATATTCTTTTTTTGTCTGTTCTACTCTACCTTTCAATTTACTATCAGGCTTTTGCCTTACCTCTTTACAAAGTGTGGGAATCAAACTCCATACTTGAACTAAATGTGTTTATTCGTAGCCCCCTTTACGAGATTCGAACCCCTCACCTTCTTTACTATCCCACACCGTTGACAAAGCTTCTTTCTAGCGTTCTAGCTTGGCATGACAAGAGCATTGTAATTATCTTATTTTCTACACATATTATGAAAAGAGTATCTTCTTTATATGACTATAGATATTCTTTTTTTGTCCATTATACTCTACTTTTCGACTTACTTTCTTGGAAATTTTTCTACATAACTTTATAAAGTGTGAGAGTCAAACTCTATACTTGAAACTAAATGTTTTTATCCGTAGCCCCCTCTAAGTTATTCAAACCCCTCACATTCTCCTTCCTATAAGGGAATGGTGGCCATTGGAGCATCATGCATTCTCGTGAAAGGGAAATAAATTTTATATTGCACATAATTGACACATACCTATACTGGATTTGGACATATGAAGTTGAAATTGTTAGTGCAACTACATTTCTTAGTTTATTTTAGGACTTAATTGAATTTTACACAATAGATATTTGATTGATTTGCAATTTTTCCATTGAGCTTTGAGATAGCTTGCTGATGAGGCGACGGGTCTATAGCCAAAGATATGTGATCAAGCAATAAAATAAACCAAAAAAGGGATTCCAATCAGATATCAGATTTATGTGGATTGGTCAGTGAAATTTTATTACGGGGAGAGGAGAACAATATTTTTCTACAAATTGAGCGATATGGCAAATATTACAAGGACACTCAAGTTACTGAAATGCTTATAGTGTTTCTTGATACTTCATTGTATGCAATAATTCAACGTTTCACAATTTTTCGCAAATCAATTTCATAGATAAGTTACATAAAATTTTATCACAAGATTTTCACAGTTTCAAATTCTCATGATGAAATTCACGAGGCGTACAATTAATTGCCATAGAAGGAATTTTTTTGGATATAATTTACAAAGAAAACTCACTTCCTATATAGAAAAGATTTGGATCCAAAATAGAAAATCCACTCAAGCTAGGAATCCTACTACAATTAAAAATAAGTCCTGCTAATATAACGGCACCGTTATTTACCATCAATAACAATGCCACAATGACCACAAATTCCCATATGTGTGGATTTGGCTACCGGAGCTATGGAAATCAGAGATATTGAAGAACATAACTAAGAGATATTGAAAAGCAAATCCATAGAGGATTATTATTTTATTATGGAAGGAAAAAACATCGTAGAATATTGAATTTAGGAAATATTTTTATAGTTCTTTTAAATGGTACAAAAGTGTTTTCAGTTGTAGTACTTCCAAGCCAAATCCAAAAAAAAAAAAAAATGCATATAATAAAATACACACAACATGAAAGTATCCTCACTTCTAAACGATCCAAAGACAGAAACAATACAAATAGAATTCAATCCCTTTAATTTTTTATTATTTTCGTTTTCCATATTCTAATTATTCATACTCTCTTAGGCAAACTTCTAAAGTGCATGCAAGTTATGTGTGCGACATAAAGTTCACAATGTCGAACTCTTTTAATTCATCCTATTGGCTCAGCTAATCCAAAATGAAAAGAAATGAGTATCCAAGCACGAACTTTTACTTTAGAAATATGTTAAGTTTTCAATCAGTGCAAACCAAACAATTTGCTCAAAATCATTGATTCGAAACACTAACTTTTATTTTGGGCGAAAAGAACTCGGTTCACTAACCTTGACTCTTTCATTCTTGGCTACTCATTACTCTTTCTCATTGAAATGGACGTTTTTGCACTAGTTTCCACGTATAAAAATCTTAATGGTGAGTCTTCTTGTCATTTTAAGTTGATAAAGCTAGTACAAACACCTAGGGGGGGTGAATAGGTGTTTAAAATTTTTTTTAATAAATAAATTTCAAACAAAGTCTGAGAACCAAACGGAGTCTTATAAACAAGTCATCGACTTCGAAGAATATTCAGAATTAGATAAGAGATGGAATTGATTTTTGCGATACTTAAAAGGATGCAACAGATTTAAATAAAAAGAGTTAAGGGAAGAGAAAATTTGTGACAGCCTGAATTTTCATATTTCGTTTTCGATTAAATAAATTAGGCCTTTCGTCAATGCTCCGATAGTGCTATTCTCCGAATTGATCACTCACAAGATAACTAGTTTATCTGGGGAAGCAATTAAGGAATCTAAATGCAATGGACATGAGAATTTGACCGGAATTGATTTTTCGACCGTGTTGATCTGCAAGGGTCATTACGGCACCATCGAAATCGATCAAAGACCAGAGATAGGTCGATTTGACTAAAATATGTGATCAGAGTGTGGGTGATTCCACCAGATTGCAGATTTTCCTCGATTGGCACAAAATCGATTTTTCTGTCGTTTTAGTACCCAGTGCTCGTATTTGAAATCTCGAGATTTTCATAACAACCGAGAGTCGCCAATGAGTCAAAGATGTACAGTGTGACTCGAGATAAATCGATCACGGGTTAATTGCACCAAAAATTCTTAAAGGTTACCCGGTAGACTATGTCACACTAAAATCACTTCGAAGTGAAATTAACCGTGAATTTAAACCCAATTTTAGAAATTGAAAGTTCTAGCATGTCACGATCTATTTTAGGAATGTCGACTCATCCTTCGAAGAATTTTCGGAGATTCCGAGTTTTTTACGGAAAATCAATTCGGACATTGCGGAAAAATAACGGAAATTTGGATTGGCTGAATTGAAGAGATTTTAGGCTTGCAAACCGAGGTATATAACAAAGGGGACTTGTAGAAATTATGTGGGATTTTTCTACATCAAAATTAGACATCAAATTGGGAATTTGTTGAAGAAATTGAAGACCAAAATGTTAATTTCGGAATTGGAAAAAGGGCAGCATTTTTGGGCATCAAAATGGGTTCAATTGTGAAGATAATACAAGAAAGTATTATTGGACGAGTGGCATAAGATTGAGCACTATTTGGGGACCAAGCAATTAATTTATTGGCTATGCTTGGTTGACTTTGATTGTTCTTTTCCTTTAATCTTCCTCTGCATGTCTCTCTCTCCCCATCTTCTTGGCGCAATCGTCTTCCTTCACCGAAGTCCCAAGCTTTAGTCTTCTTCCCCTACAACTTCGTCATTTTCATTTTTTCCTTCTGCTTGATCACTCACCCACGCCCTTTGTCTACGAGCTTGCCTTCCTTGGTCAACAACGCCACTCACAGAAGCAAATTGTTGACCCATCCTCACGCCAGCACACTTCACGCCAGCACACTTCTTCAGTTTATTTCCTTCGGCCTCCTCTGCCATCCACCAAAGCAAAGCCATGATTCTTCCACCGAGCTGCCATTCCCTTCGGTCTTCATACCTGCAAGCTGCCACTTGGCCGTTGAGCCAACAAACGGCGTTCCCATCAACCGAGTCTCTCTCGTCACCAAAGCCATCCACGCAATTACAGCAAACCGGTTAACACCTCCTCAGTCTCCACTAGCTTTCGTCTCCGAGTCATCCTCCCGCTCCCTTGAGGTCTTGCGGCTGACCTCTGCAGTTCCTCCATCCATCGTGTCTTCATCAATCAAGGCCTAACAGAAAGTTACCCGCAATTCAGCTTGTCTTCGGCCCATCTCCTCAAAGCCCACGTGAATTGCAACTCAACCCACAAGAAATGAGCCCAGCAGAATTCATCCTTTGAAGCCCACAAAATTTCAATAGTCCAGCCCGCGAAGAAGGCCCAACCACAGCCAAGTCCAAGCCCAATAATTTGTTGTGGGCTTGCAGCGCCTTTGGCCTGGCGGTCGAGTGTCCGTCGACGCTGCCGAAATTCGGATTTCGGGTGGCGCCATCGCGTCGTCGTGGTGAACCGGTTTCCGTAATAAACCGGTGAGTTTATGCACTAAACTCTTCTTAGTAGGCTAATGACGTCTAAGGGGTATTTAGATTTAATTAATTAGGAATTAGGTGGTTAGTTAGAATAAATTAGTGATTTAATTATGCAATTATGCATGTTAGGTGGTTAGATTAGATTAAGTGAGGCCTAGATAAATTGTGCTATTTATCTAGAAGGGTTCGGGAATTTTCCGAGCCCGTATCGGTATTTAATGTAGTGATTTTTTGCCTAGGTTGGTATTTTTAGAATTTAAATTGAATTATTTAATTAATTTTAGAAATTAATTAATTATTAATTATTTTCCGGGAATTACGCCGGGATAGCCGGTGATCGGAATTTCGTGCTGATTGCAATTTTGTGATTGATTTATTTAATTGAGTGCTATATTGTGCCAATTGAATTTAAGTTGTAATGTTGGGTAATTATCGCAAAATTGTATAATTTCAATAATTAATTATAAATTGCCGGGGCGTCAGTTTTTAGCACTGAAAAGGTTTTCAAACACTATATAAATAGTGAGATTTTCTAAAAGAAATATATTATATTTTTTCCGTAAGCCAACCGTGTACCCACACACGATTATTTTTATCGGGTATTTTTAACACAAAGAAATTAGGCCAAGACATTATTTAAATTGAGGAATTCAAGTGCGGAGCACTTTGTCCTTAACCGTGAGTGAATGATTGCGTGTTCGGTTATAGTCAAGGCAGGTTGATTATTGAAAGTTGATGTGATGTGTATCGTGTTGAGGGAAGCCAATGGGTCATGAGCAGGGAAAGGACTAAGTACTACACGAGTAGAAGACTTTGTGTGAGTCACCTATAGTGCCTTATACCATTGCTTATTGTAGTCAAGGGCTAAGTGTTACATGGCAACCTGAGTCACATGGGAATTACCTCTAGTGCCTTGCAGTATTGTCATGCATAGTGAAGGGCTAAGTACTACACGAGGATGAAACTTCGTGTGAGTCACCTCTAGTGCCTTATACTATTGCTTTTTGTAGTGAAGGGCTAAATGCTACACAATAGCGAGACTTCGTGTGAGTTACCTCTAGTGCCTTACACTATTGTTATTTTTGGTCAAGGATTAAGTACTGCATGATGACAAGATTTCGTGTAGCGTCACCTCTATGGTCTTGAGTTTGGTATTGAGTTGGAATGTGGAGTCTAATTTTGAGTGGGAATGTTGAGAGTAAATATCGGGTATAGATGGAACCCTCGATATGATTGACCGCACCTGATTATGGGGCGAAATTGTGTGACACGGAATGGGACGTGTCATAATGATTTGGCCTTATAATCGGGACTCTTGTGGATTGTTTGATTGAATGATGGATTAATGATGTTGACTTAATTGATTAACTAAAATTGAATGAGATATTCCAAAGGCTCGGGTGTTATTAATGCACGTATGTGATATATGAATTGTGCTAACATGCAGGAGGGAACTGAGGCGAGGTAAGTCCTCTGTTCTAATTGTGTGGTTGTGTGATTGCGTGGTCAGGACGCTTCTAAGCGTATTTCCCTCCTAATTGGGGTTTAGAGTGTGAACTCGCTAAGATTTATATCTCACCCCGTCGTGGGCTCAATTTTCAGGATTGTCGAGTGGAGGACCCAAAGCCAAGAGGAGATGACCTGAAGTGTAGGTCAGTTAGAACCGCTTTGTTTTGGACGGCTCGTCTTTTGTAGTCCTTTGACCATAGACTTTTATACATGAATCGGTGTGTGTATAAAGGTGTGTTTGTTTGTGAATCTATTGTCCTGCTTTTCTATCTCGAGATGATTATGTCAGGTGATTTATTATTCGCTTCCGCGTGTGCAATAAAATGAAAGGGTCGGCGACTTGTCCTGGGAAGTCGCAATGTTTATTGACTAGAAAGGGATGGGCACGTGCTTGGAGCTCGGGGTGTGACAAAATTGCACATGAAATTTATAGTGGTTCGGCTTAGATCAAGCCTACGTTCACCTTCCTATGCTGACAACCTTTTGGCTAGAATTCATTATAACATCAATAGAGAAGTATAATTTTTTGGAGTGCAAACACTTAGTGGAAGATTCCGTTTCTCTCACTAATTCACTATTCTTATGATTTTCTCTCTTGAATACAATTTGTAAGAACCGTCAATGAAGAACAAGTGGTTGGAAAGACTTCAGACTTTGGAATTTCAATTTTCACGCACTATCTCAAATAGACTAAATGACCTCCTTAAATACTCCTCCACGCATCACTAGCCATTGGCATTTTCCAGAGAAATTTCTTCTAATCAATCCTTTCGACATAATCGATTAAGAAAATCTTATAGTCGTTTAAAGATTGAGATGAGCATCCGTTGATTCTGGTTGCCCATACAATTAGATTCTAGGTTTCTGTAAGTAGATGGTTCCCAAAAAGGAATTTGTCTTCAAGATTGATTTCATCAATTTACGATTGATTCCATCAATGTATTTATAAAAGGTAAGTTAGATTCTTCGCTAAAAAGCCAGATATTGAAAAATAGATTCCTACTACGTTCAATTTGAACCCTTGTCGCAAGATCAATAAATCTGAGTCTGATTATATCTTCGTTTTGGACTTGATTTCAATTTGGATTGCGTTAGAGTAGAAAAGACTTTTGGAATGAATAGACTTTGGTAGGAGTTTGCGATATAACTTTAGAAGTATACTATTCTTCAAAATAAGAATGAGAACAAGAAAGTTTTGTTGGTCCTAGACAGTTTCTTGAAACCTGACATTCATTGATTTTTCGACAGTTTGTGTATTCTTATTGAAGACCCTGTAAGCTTTGCTTGAAGTACAATAACCAAGAAATATCCATTCATCCGATCTTTCTTCAAATTTATCAAGCCGATTATTTATATTCTTCAAAATAAAGCACTTGCAACCAAACACGTGAAAATAAGAAATATTTAGCTTTCTCCCTTTGTAAACTTCATAAGGAGTTTTTTCTAAAATGGGTCTTAAAAATATTCAATTAATTATATAACAAGCAATGAAAATTACTTCTGCCCAAAAACGAGAAGAGACTCTACTTTTAATTAGCAGAGTTTTGAACATCTTCTGAAAAATATGAGAATGTTTCTATTTTTTTTTTTTTTTTTTTTGCCAAGAAGAAAACACATGTAAATCTTGAATAGTCGTCCACAACTACCAAGCAGTACTTCTTACCACTGGTGCTTTGAGTTTTAGTTAGTCCAAAAAGATCCATGTGAAGAAGTTGCAAAATGCGATTAATAGAGACTTGGGTTTTGCGAGGGTCGCGCGACTTCGGCCGCCGTCGCGTGACCCTCGCAAGACCCAAGCGAGGGCCGCACCCAAGCGACGGTCGCCTGGGTCGTGTGGCCCCTGGGTCGAGCGACCCTCACCGAGGGTCGCCCGAGGTCGGGCGACCTCCGGCGGCCCTCAGCTGGGTCGCCCGACCTCGAGCGACCTCCGACGGCCCTTGGCTGGGTCGCACGACTCTCGCTGGAGGTTGCCCAACGGCCGTCGACGAGCCAAATCTGGCTCGCCGGCGGCCATAGCCCTTCGCCGGACCTTTT
Source organism: Eucalyptus marginata (assembly GCA_014182565.1). Classification (NCBI taxonomy): domain Eukaryota; kingdom Viridiplantae; phylum Streptophyta; class Magnoliopsida; order Myrtales; family Myrtaceae; genus Eucalyptus; species Eucalyptus marginata. Next base: position 10,388,289 of record CM024587.1, on the reverse strand, counting down.
TCAATTAAAAAAAGGGGGCAAAATCAGAAATATGAAGAATTAATGAGGATAATTTTGGAAGAGAAAAAATAATTTCAGCATTTTGAAGGTAAGTTGAAAGTTGAAAGCCAGTTTCAAAGTCAAACCAAACGCACCCTAAACAAGCTCAAACAATTGGAGCGCTACACTCAATTTCAACCAAGCATAGGGGTCTTGATTATAGGGCTAAATCATTATGACACGTTCCATACTGTGCCACACAATTTTGTGCCATAATCCGGCGCATTTAACTCAATTTATCATGCATTCCTAATTTTGATCTCGGCCCCATGAACACGGCCTACTCGATGTTCATCGGTCTTTTAGCATAACCAGGTATCGTCTCACCCCATTGAGCACGGCAACATCTCTACTAGACGACTTTCCCGAAAGAGCATAGGTCTAGAATTTACTGCGATTAGCTTCCGTTATCCAAGAGAATCCCATATAGGGGCACGTCCACCCAACTCATCTCGGGGACAGGTTCTCTTAACCAATACACGACCATTCAATCTCGGCTCAGGACACCGTGCATTGCACTCAAATGCATCAATTAAAGTGGTGAACCTGGCCTATTTTCTTCATATTAAAAATACACGGTAAAATAATCGTGTGTGGGTACACGGTCAGACTAACACACAAATTTGTTATCCTCCTTTTTAAAATCTCACTATTTAATATAGTACTTAAAATCATTTTCGGTGTCCAAAACCCAACACCCTGTAATTTCTAAATAATTACCAAAATTTACAGATTTTGAATTAAATACTCAAAATTACATTCACCACTCAATTTGCACAATTTAACACTCAATTAAATAAACCAAGTATACCATTTCAATCGGTATGAAATTTCGATCACCAATTATCCCGGTATAATTTTCGAAAAATATTAAATAATTAAATAATTACCAAAATTAATTAAATAATGCAAATTAAATACCAAAAATACAAACTTAGACTAGAAATGCTTAATTAATCGCCCAAACGGGCCTAGAAAATTTCCGAACCTATCTAAATAAATAGTACGACTACTTTAGTCCATAATATATCCGTTCTAACCACCTAACACGCAAAAACATATAATTAAATCACTAATCCATTCTACGTAACCACCTAAACATTAATTAGCATAAACTAATCATCCCCTAAGCATCATTAACTCTCTAAGCAGAGTTTAGCTAGTAAACTCACCGGTTTTGGGATCCGGTGAGTCCATGACGAAGGCGACGTGGAGACGAGCGATAAACCTCCCTATGGCAACACCGAATGGAGACTAGGCGGGCCTAGAAACGGGCCCAAAGCTTCACAGCCCTTGTTGTCTTTGGCTTTTGCTTACTGAGCTAAGAGGGCTGCTAGCACGGCTGGTCCAGGCTGAAATGGTGAGGAAGGACCGGCGATGGCTGCAGCAAGGCCAAGTGGGCAGGCAAGGGCAATGGTAGCTGGATGACGAGGATGGCGCGACTTCAAGGTGAGCTGCGACGGTTGAGCAGGGCGGGACACGGCTTCGGGACGGCGAGGACGCGAGCAGGAGGTGGACGAAGCTGGCTCAGATCAAGGGTGGAAGCGACAGGCACGAGGGAGCTCAGGCGGGCGTGCGACTTTCTTGGACGGTTTGGAGGCTTGGCTGGCTGAGTTTTCTGGTTTCCCTTAAGCTTTTAACAGCACACAAATGGAGAAAATAGCTAAGGGAAGAAGAAGATGGCTGTTGAAGATGGAGGGGGCCACCAAAATATCCTAAACTCTCAAGTGCTTGGCCCTACCAACTTGGCTGTCTTCCTCAGCCATTTTTCAGCTACCAAAGCTTTCTCAACAAACCTCCAAGTGGTCCAAAATGTTGAGTCCCCCATGGCCTACGAATTTTGTACATTGACCACACAAATTGATTTAATTCCCCTTCAATTATCCTCCAATTGAACTCAATTAGGTCCCCATAAATTCAACCAAGATGCCACCATCCCTCTTAGGATTTTTCTCATCAATTGAACCAACTTGAATCCCAAAAATGCGACAAAAAACGGTCCCTTGAATTTTTCGATCCAAAATGGCCTTACTTTGAATTTTCGCCAAAAATTTCGGTTTGCAGAAAAATCTTCGGAGGATGAGCCGACGGTCCTAAAATGAATCGTGACATGACAGAACTTTCTAATCGAGTTCAAATTCGCGGTTAATGTCAATTTGGCACGATTTTAGTGTGACCTAGCCTACCGGGTAGCTTTTAGGATTTTTTTATGCAATTGACCTGTGGTCAATTATTTTCGAGCCACCTTGTACGTCTTCAACACATTGACGACTCTCAGTTGTCGTGAAAATCTCGAGATTTCAAATACGGGCACAGGGTATAAAAATGACAGAAAAATCGGTCTACTGCCGTTCGACAGAAATTTTGCAATTAGGTGGAATCACCCACACACTAATCACATACCTCTATCGAATCGACCTATCTCCGGTCTCTAATCAATTTTGACGGTGCCGTAATGACCCTTGCAGATTAGCACGGTTGAGTAGTCGATTCCTAGTCGAATTCTCAAGTCTATTACATTTAGATTCCTTAACGGCTTCACCTGATAAACTAGTTATCTCGTGAGTGGCCAACTCAGAGAAAAAAACTATAGACGTGTCGAAAAGCCTAACTTATTCAATTGAAAACATAACCTGAAATTCAAAATGTCACAGTCTCGATTAACTCTAGAAAAAACATCTTCTTGGAAATTGATTCTGAATCCCGTATTGTATAATTGACTTATGCTCAAAAGATTGTAGTTTAAGCCTTTCACTAGGGAAACATTATTGATGATCAAACTTATAATCCTCACTATTCCATGTCCAATAATTTTTCCTTTGTTGTCCCCTCCAAATGAAACATTTCCTCCTCTTTATTTTTCTAGTATTATGAAATTGCTTGAATCTCCAGTCATATATCTAGAACAGCCACTATCCAAGTACCATTCAATTTTCCTCTTAACAGTAACTCGCAATCGATAAGAAATCTCAAACTTTCTTTGGTACCTAAATTTTCTTGGGTCGTAAGGAGTTAGTTTTAAAAACAACTTTACCTTGATATGCCAACCCGTTTACAATTTTTGTAAATTAACTGAACATATCTCCAATAGACTCTCAAGCATCATCTTGAAGGATTCATATTGGCTAAACGGGATATTTATTTTTGTCTCCTTTACACGATATGTTCTTTCATAGGTGACATGAAGTCTATCCAAAACTTCTTTAACCATGTCACATGAAGAAATTTGGTTATATTCAGCATGGGATAAAACACAATATAAAAAATAGATGGCCTTTGCATCAAGAGCTTCTCTCTTGGTAATTTATGCTCAGTTGGTTTCCTCAGCATCCTTGTCTAAGACTTCTTTTCCCTTGTCAGATGCAAAAGTTGCTTTTGGCTTGATTCCTCTTTTTACAACATCTCATTCTATTAGATCTCTGGATCTCAGAAATGCCTTCCTTTTATTCTTCCACACATTGTACTCTTTTTCATCAATATAAGGTGGCCTAGTATTGCTCTGCCCCTCCACGAGTCCTGGTGCTAAACAACTAGCCATAAAAGATCTTTAGCTCAGAAGTATTAACACTTCAATAAATGAGCACGGGGCTTTAATACAAATTGATAAAGCTAGTACGAATACCTAGAGGAGGGTGAATATGTGTTTAAAAGAATTTTTGAAAAATAAATTTCTTACAAAGTCTGAGAACCAGATAGAGTCTAATAAACAAGTCACCAGACTTTTGATGAATATTCAAAATTAATTAAGAGATGGAATTGATTTTTGCGATTCTTAAAAGGATGCAATAGATTTAAATAAAAAGAGTTAAGGGAAGAGAAAATTGCACACGAAGTTTATAGTGGTTCGGCTTAGATTAAGCCTACGTCCACTTTCCCATGTTGACAACCTTCTGGCTAGAATTCACTATAGCATCAACGAGAGAAGTACAATTTTTTCAAGTGCAACATTCAGTGGAAAATTCCTTTTCTCTCACTAAGTCACTCTTCTTGTGATTTTCTCTTTTGAATACAATTTTTGTAATGATTGTCGATGAAGAACAAGTGGTTGGAAAGACTTAAGACTTTGGAATTTCAATTTTCACACACTATCTCAAATAGACTAAATGACTTCCTTAAATACTCCTCCATGCCTCACTAGCCGTTCGCATTTTGAAGAGGAATTTCTTCCAATCAATCTGTTGGACAGAATCGATTAAGAAAATCTTATAACTGTTTGAAGATTTAGATGAAAATCTATTGATTCCGGTTGCCCACATAATTAGAATCTAGGTTTTCATAAGTAGATGCTTCCCAAAAAAAAAAAAAAAAAAAAAACTTGTCTTCAAAGTTGATTTCATCAATTTGCGATTGATTCCATCGGTGCATTTATAAAAGGTAAGTGAGATTCTTCGCTAGAAAGTCGGATATTGAAAAATAGATTCCTATTGCGTTCATTTTGAATCCTTATCGCAAGATCAATAAATCTGAGTCTGATTATATCTTCGTTTTGTACTCCGTTTCAGTTTGGATTGCGTCAGGGTGGAAAAGACTTCTGGAATGAATAGAATTTGACAAGAGTCTACGATATAACTTCAGAAGTTTACTATTCTTCAAAATAAGAATAAGAACAAGAAAGTTTTGTTGGTCCTAGACAGTTTCTTGAAACCTGACATTCATTGATTTTTCGACAGTTTGTGTATTATTGTTGAAGACCCTATAAGCTTTGCTTGAAGTAGAATAACCAAGAAGTATCCCTTGATTTGATCTTTTTTCAAATTTATCGAGCCAATCATTTACATTCTTCAAAATAAAGCACTTGCAACCAAACACGTGAAAATAATAAATATTTAGTTTTTTTCCCTTTGTAAATTTTATAGGGAGTTTTCTCTAGAATGGGCCTTAGAAATACTTTGTTAATTATATAACAAGCAGTGAAAACTACTTTTGTCCAAAAACGAGAAGAGGCTCTACTTTCAATTAGCAGAGTTCTGAACATCTTCTGTAAAGACCGATTTTTCCTTTCGACAACTCCATTTTGTTCTAAAGTGTAAGGAGATCACATACCCTTACTTAGGGCGTGCATGGCAACCATTCTATTTCTATTCAAGAACAATTTTTTTTGTTCCAGACTTATTTCTAGAACAAAAATTCGTATGGTTACACAATTTCATTTTTTTTTATTTCTGGAATAACTTTTTAATCTAGAAATAAGTTTGGAATAGAAATGAGAAATAAAAACTCTTCTTATCCCTCGCCCTCTCTATTAGTTCACCACCTACTTGTTGCTGCCGTCATCGATGCCGATCGCCAGCTACCTTTCCGCCAATCATTGTCGATCGTCGGTCGTCATCAACCGTTGTCTGTGACTGCTACCACCATTCGTCGGTCGCTACCATGGCCGCTATCTATTCAGACCCCGAGAAAGAGAAATTTTATGTCGTTATTAAACATAATTCTATTTCGAAAATAGAAAATTTTGCATCCTTATAAAATAAGAATTTTTGCTCAAAAACTAATGCAGAAATAGAAATAGAAAAATCTATATTTCTTTCAAAAAATAAATTTTGATCAAAATGGTTATCATTCGCGTCTTTATTGTGTCTTTTTTCCCCTCTGGTTATTCTGTAGTTTTTTTTACACTAACTCTATTCTCTTTCACATTGGATCTTTTCCTCTTTAGTAGTCCCATCAAATGGAAAAGTTTAGCAACAACACAGGAGTGTTAAATTCAAAATATATTTTCCTACAAAAGAAACACTGGTTAACCAATATTGAGGGAAAAACTCCAGGTGGAGAGTGCTCCGTCACAATTGCGAGAGTAACGGAGTCATTCCCTTCTCATTTCCCAACTGGAAATCTATCAAGATAAGGCATCCTTTACGGGATTAACTTGAGATATATTTTCAATAAGGTCCAAGTGCTTCACTAAGGCATCAGTTCTCCATGATTTATGGAGATGAAAGACCGGTGTTTATGGAGACGTTTTTTGGCTCCTACTGTACATCTAAAGTGAGCCAACCTTATTTCATTTACACAAGAACCTCTTTTTCTTTGAAATTTTTTAAAGTAGTAGAATGCTTTTTGCTGCTCATAGGAAATAATTAAAGAGTTCTTTTCTTGGAAGAGAGAAAAGAAAGAAAATTTCTTCATGAACACCCATTTCTTTGTTATTTTCCTTTACAATACTTGCTTGCCAGAAGTAATCTTTTATCAACAGCTTGAAGCACACATAGCTTCGAGGATCTGCAATTGGCTCAGACATTATAACCTAAACAAGCTCCAAAGGGGAAAGAAAGGGAACCCTGATAAGTTTCCCAAATACTGAGCGACATGCACTCGATTAATTATTAACGTCGGTAAAACATATGCCTTCAGATTTGACTCGCAATTGATTGGTGGGGCTAAAGGACACTCAATGGTTCAAAAGCATCTCGATTTCAAATTCTGTAATACGTATCCATTGCTGAAGCTCCACTTTCGCCCTCTTTGGTCTTGTAGATGCGGGATAGACCGGCAACATCAAAGGGCTTGAAAAGCAAAGGGTGTTGGTCGTCCACAAGCTCATCAGGACACTGCATCGTGCCTTGAACAATAGAGGAGAGTCCTATGCAATATCTTGCCTTGTGCCCACTCATCATTACATGGTGACAAGGGCTGTGTAATCTCCCGTTGCTCCATCCTACTTGCAAAACATGAAAAAAAAGGGAGAGGCTCACAATGATGATGGTCTGTCTCATCACAAGCTAGCATCATTTTCGTTATATCAATATGCATTCAACCATACACGAATCTATGTTTCACACATGAACCTGTCTATGAGAATTTCACAAAGAAATCAGCTTCAATGTCATAATCCTAGCTATTGCCGGACGTGATGATCAATAATAGAAATATAAACAATAATTTACGATTGATATGTAAAGTCGGGTTCCGAATTCTTGTTTGATGCTCTTATAGCATGTTACCTACTTTTTGAAGCAAATTCAATAAAGAGAGAGTGGGTGGGGGGAGACTCACGTAGAATGACTCCCCAGCGAGGACAATGAAAGAGGTAGTTGAGGAAGGGGCGACCTCGAACCAACATCCGTCCTTAGTTTGCACTTCCAATCCGTTCACATCGTTCTAGTGAAGTATGGTCACGAAGTTTTCGTCGCGATGGCACCTAGCCCCAGGCTTCTTGGACTCCTCGGTCCCAGGAGCAGCATATCTCATGAGACGGAAATTGTATCTAACCGACTTGGCTAGAGATTCCAGGTACTTTTCTACGCCCAAGCTTCCCAAAACCAGCCTCTTCACTAGTGAATCCAACTCCAAAACCCTCGTCACATACATTTTCATTGTCTCGCTGCATATTCATGAAAAAAGGCACACATCGAAACCACAATTTCTATAGATAGGGTTGTGGATTGGCATCTTCACAGATGATTCATTTTACATTTTCTTCTTGCATCGAAGTAAATGAAAATCAAATTCGCGTCATTGGTGATCCATTTGATAAAAATGTCTCTTAACACTTCCTTAATTGGAACAAATAATATAATTACCAGTAAATAAAAAAAAAAAGGATTACCAAAATCTTGTGTTTCCCTCCGGCCAAATGAGATTTGCAAATCCTTCAATAGAGCCCGAGTTGGGGGTGTAGTTCATTCCAAATGCCTCGTAGAGAGGTGAATGAGGAAGATTCCCAAGGTAGCCACCATACGACTTATCTGGGACATTGTACCTGCGCTTCACATCGGTCGGGAGCTCGAGCAATGCATCCAATTCTTGAAACGCATCATTGTGAAGCTCCAAGGTCATCCTATCAATCAAGGCTTCGAAGCAACCGAATTCTTCGAGGGCTTCTCGGACTTGACTTTGCAAGGAGTCCCATCGACCTGTCCTTGGTTTTAAGTCATCTAATTCGGACAGATCTATCAGGGGAAGCTTCAGTGTTGAAAGAGAGCCCATGATCAAATTGTCTTTCTTTCCGAGTACTTTTTCTAAACGTTTTCTCCTATTCTTTTCTTGGGGTTCTCTGTTGGATTTATAGGGCTCGGCATCCTCGAAGTAGCCATAGTAGCAATTTGAAAGCTACAATCTTTCCATGAAGAGTCAATTATTTTCCTTGTTTTCCCGTGTTTTATTGGTTTAAACAAGAGTTGACTAGTGAATCCAAAGGTGATGGTTATCTTCCTTGCCGGCATGTCTTCTACATGGAATACATGCAAACAAATGAGCAATCAAGTGACTCTGAATTTTTTTATGTTATTAAAAATCCTAAATTTACCCATTATGATATAAATACCCAAATTATGTTACATGTGTATAAATTTGAATTTTTTGTGACATAATAAAAAAATCATAGGAATTTATGTTATAATGAGCATAGATTGAGGTTTTTCGAGAAATTTTTTTAATATTTTGATTTTTTTTAAAATTCCCATTGATGTTTTGAAAAATGATAATAATAAAGAAAAGCAAATTGACTTTTTGAAGGTGAGCAAGTGGCTGGCAATAATTACGAGCCCTTCCTTGTGTCCCTCTCCCTCTTGTTCTCGTTCATCGATGAACTGATCCGTATAGGTTATGTCACGGAGACGACGATGAGATGGAGGCTCCTGTGCCGACACATGTCGTTTCAATGGTACAACTAGGCTTGCCGGCCAGTAGGTGTGTCCGGTTATGTGTGCAAGATGGGCCCCACACTCTTTGCAGATGACCATGACCGTGAGTTGGGTTGGAGGCTAGGTAGCACGGGGCGGACGGCGGCACGACACGCGACACGACACGACACGACACGTGATACGTCATTTCTCAAAAAGTAGAGAATTCCGACGCGTTCCGACACGTTAAATATTAAATAATTATTTTTATTTTTAATTAATTTGATTCAAATTCATAAATAATTAATTAATTAAAAAAGAGCCTACAATGAATTTACACTAATAATATTAATAAATCAATTCATTGGAAATATGTTTTTAACTTTAACAAAAGTTATTGATAAAACCTATGACTAACAAAAAATTAGAATCAACTTCTTTTAATAAATGAATGATCTTTACAATGATCAAAATTTATAATCATTTAAAAATTTGGTACTTTTATTTTTTAATCTCATTTATTCATTTTTTTCAATTAAAAAAAAGTCTCCTCGAGGTCCACCGCCAACCCCCACTCCCTTCTTTCCCTCGTTTATTTCCCCCACCCCCAAATTTGTTTCAATTTTTTCCCTCCCTCCCCCATGTCAGACTTCCCCCCACCCCCAAATTTATTTCAATATTTTTCCCTCCCTTCCCCACGTAGACTCTTTCCTCACCCCACATTTATTTCACTTTTTTTCCTCTCCCCACGTGACAGGTTGTCACTTCACTCCAGAGTCCCTTTTTTTTTTAATCTTTTGAGTTTCGAAAACCCTAACTAGCGCCCCCTTCTCCTTCTCCTTCTCCTCGCCGCTCGCTGCTTGCCGCACGACCCCTTCCTCTCCTCTTCCTCTCGATCCTTCTCCGCCTCCTCGCCGCACGACCCCCTCCCTCTCCGTACGACCCCCTTCCTCTCCTCTTCTTCTCGATCCTTCTCCTCCTCCTCTGCCTCGCCTTCGGCCCTTCCTCACTTGCGCCTCGTCGCCGATCAGCATCACAGTGGCCGCCCTTGGTCTCTACTCTTTCTCTGGTGGTTTCTCGCCGTCGGTCGTGGCCTTGTCTCTGCTCCCTCGCCCTCGCTTCTCTTCGACACGCGTGTCGAAACGTGTCCAAAAAATTGACCACGTGTCGGAAAATCCGACACGCGTTGACCGCGTGTCCGGCGTGCCCCGAACGTGTCGACGTGTCCGACACGCTCGGACACGTGTCGGACACGACACGGAGGCACGTTGCACGTGTCCGTGCTTCCTAGGTTGGAGGGCTACGATAGATAATTCCCCATTTTTATTTATTTCATCGACCATAATTTAGAAAAATAAGGTAGGTATTTATTCGCTTTCTCTTGTTTGTCTTTTTGTTCCCAAGAAGGTAACCATATATATTCACATCGAAGCATCCCGGAAAAAAGGGCACTCTATTCTTATATTCCCATGTATAGTTGTTATTAGATGATATTGACCACTAAAATGGTCGAGTGAGTGCTTTGAAGGGGAAAAGAACTGCTTTATTGTTTTCCTGTTTTTGCACCCTTTTTTGGGATATTTTCTGTAAAAATTAACGCTTTATTTGTTCTGCGAAGATTAAATGATTTGGAAAATATTTTTTTTTAAAAGATTGCACCCTTTCTTTGGGTATTCTGGTAAGCTTTGTTTGTTTTACATAAAACTTTCCGATGACGTGGCCCAATTGCAAATCGACATTTCAACCAATTTTTTGTTTTTTGTTTTTTGTTTTTATTTCTAAATTTAGATCTTCCAGCAAATTTACATAGACACAATGCACGACAATAGAAAGTTCATGCCGATCTACTTTTATGAACAGGAGTTGACACATACCGGGCACTTTGCATGCACCACATGCAGAGAGCAAACGAAAAACATCGTTGATCCCCTCAAGCCAAGACTCTTCATCTATCTCGAAGGATTTGTGGGAAGTTGTTCCGTTTTCTTTTTCCTAATCCTCTCCAAATTTAGTGTGTTGGCAACCCTTCTTAACCAAAAGTGTACAAATAAATCGCCTGTGCAAGCGTGAGGTAGATGATCTAATCTGCTTGAGCTCCGGGAATGGGAAGGAGGAGTTCTTAATCATCAAGAAAACCTTGAATCGCCGATTTCGAATCCGCCAACCGACGGAGATTAAGCAGCATCCTTTCGCTCTCTCTTCCTCCTTTGGGTCTCTTCTCCTTCGTCCTTGAGAACCCACAACAATGGTGGACATTTGGACAGCCAGAACGATCGTAGGCATTGTTGGTGAGTTCTTGAAAATTCATCGTGACATAATCATTCTGCTAACAGTGCATGGGAACCATTTTCTGGGAGCCCATCGTCGTTGTTACGGTGTGTCTATATATTCATACGTGTATCCGCACCGGAGACATAAATATATACAAAATCGAAATACAAAAGATCCCTAAAAAAAAATTCAAAAATCCGTAAGTGATCAAAGAATTATATAATGAAATGAAGTAGAGTAGAGTGGAGAAGAGTTAATGACTCATCGATTGTATAATAAAAAGCGAAATGTCAACGTTATGTTCATGAAACTCAATTTTTTGATTCAACCATTTTGCAGGAGATGTCACTACAATCGCTTTATTCCTGTCTTCCATGTAAGCTTAACTCAGCAACTTCTACTCCTCTCATAAGTTGACCAATGAAATTATTGCTGTCTTGTTTATTTTGATCAATGGATTGACATTTGAATTTGATTTACTTTGCATCACGGTGGATCTCATCAGCCCGACATTTATCACGATATCAAAGAAGAAAAAGGCAGCAGGATTCAAGTCGGATCCATATGTCACGCAGTACTCAACTGCGCAATGTGGGTGTATTATGGTATGTCCCATGTCCATCTAGGAAGCTCACTTGTCATCATAATCAATGCTTTCAGTCTTGTTATTGAGCTCATCTACATTGGGATATTCTTCATGTACTCTCTATGGAATGGACGTGTAAGCTTTTGAAACACCTAAGTTGTTTAACAAAGTAAGAGTGCTCCTCCCATCTTCATTTTCCAGCTTCAGCATTTTGATTTGTTTTTTGTGCTTTTCTCGCCATTTCGCAGCGGAATATCTTGCTTGTGCTCCTCGTTGAACTGATCTTCATGGCTACATTAGTTGCCTTATGCAGGAGTTCTGCACTTCTTGAAATATTGTGTATCATCTTCAACATAGCGATGTATACTTCGCCATTGACAATCATGGTACGTTGACTGTTTGACTTTTCCCATAAACTAATAAGTCACTAATTAACAATCAAGAAAATGGGAATTAATTTCCTTCTTTTTGGTACTGGCAGCGCCGAGTCATCCAGACAAAGAGCGTCAAGTACATGCCTTTCTATTTGTCACTCGCCATGTTCTTAAACGGCATCACCTGGGCTGTCTATGCGCTCCTCAAATTCGAACCCTTTGTCTTGGTATAATCTTGAAACTTCTTTCTCAATCGCATGTAATTTGCTTCATCCAAATCTTTCAGAGTTAAACGTGTTCTGCTGTACTAGTTGACAGTTCAGAGGAAATAGAGAGAGTGAAAGCATACCATTTTTTGAGTTCAATGACTGAGATTTTCAAGAAGATGAAGCCTTCTTTTTGAAGACATCTTTTGGTCATTTGCTTCTGTTAATGTGTCCACGCATTTTTGTAGGTGTCGAGTGGTTTGGGAGCCTTGTTGGGTCTGGTGCAGCTGATTCTCTATGCAACATACTACAGAACCACCAAGTTGGATGAGCCAAAGAAACTAATGTCTGATGTTGAACTCTCTGGAGCTTATGGTTGAGACACTTAATTGACACGGGCTCCTCTGCTCCTCAAGATTCAGTTCTTTTCTTTACCAAAGTCCTTAATTTTCATGAGTACGATGTTTGACATTAATCGTTGTTGTAAAAATACAATGTGTACTTCCAACCAAATGGTAACAAGCAAAGTGGAAAAGCAGGAATGCGGCTGACAATTTGAGTATTAACACATGATGCAATCCATCAGTTAGATGCTTACACACCAAATGGAAGGACACGGAACATCTGTCTCCTGTATGTTCGACCAAGCATGTTCTCCGCTTAATGAGATAGATGATATAGGGAGCAAAAATAGAGCGCTAGTCTTAAAATTGTTCTTTATTAACAGAAAGTGTAGTCATACATTACAAGTGGCCAACCCAGTCTTTTCGAGCAGCGTATGCCAAAAATAGTACAGAGTTCTATGAAATCCCCCCAAGCTTCTAAAACTGACATGCAAAAGAGGAATAGAAGAACAATAAATAGAAAATGAAGCTTTACAACATTCGAGAGGGAAAGATGTAGCAGTACGCACTCTCTCCTTGATCTATATTGACGAATCGCCATCCCTATTCTTCTGGATAAATCCCATGCCCTAATTCTCAACTGTAGATACAATAAGCAGACGCCTTCCCCCTAAAGGTTGACAGCACCATAGTATTTGAAAATTAAAGTAATAATTATACCAACTAATTCCTCAAGGTCCACGATACCTACGGAAGCAAAGACAACCCTGTGACTGATCGACAAGAATCATGCCACCCCCTTTTGACGTGTCGATAGCTTCAAGCAAAGAGACGACCTCGTCCATCTCTGGACGTTTGTTTTGATGAGCATCCCAGCATCGTTTCATCACATTTGCAAGAGAACTCGGGCAGCATCTCGGAATTTCAGGTCTTAGGTTCTGTAGCACGTACAGTCCCCAAAGATGATTAGATATCAGAGACAACTACTTCCCGCTAGCAGCAGAATTTCTGCTTGCTATCTGTCTCTCGTAATGCAAGGGATAGAACCGAACAATACCTGGCGCACCACAGCCGAAGTCATCTCTGAGAAACTAAGGTCAGGGTACGGCATGTCGCAACAATATATTTCCCACAGGCAGATGCCGAAACTGTAGACATCGCATTTTCTATTATATGGGTTTCCATTTAGTACCTGCACCCAGTTTTGTTGAGTCACCTATTATTTATTCTGTGGCAAATCTGCCTTTTACTTTTGTCCTTCACTTCATTTTTTGGTTACTTAAAATGATGAAACACCAAATCATCACTGCAATTTAGCTATACATGCTGCAAGCCGAAAAGAAGAAACGACAGAAACAGGAACAAGAAGATGAAGGAAAAAGGATTTCCGTGGCCCTTCTGGACGGAACTATGCAATTTTCAAACTCCAGAGGTGTGAACTGATCAAAAACAGCTACAACTTAGCAGGAAATAAAAGAACCAGCAATTTCTATAGTACCTCAGTGAAGAAGTTTATGCGCAAAGAAGAAGTAAGAAATCTTAGGATGAAAGAACAGTAGAGAGATCTTGAGATGGAAAACTTCTTTTCTATTCCTTCTCTTTTTTTTTTTTTTCAATCACGAGAGTTAGCCTTTTTATATACAATGGCTATCTCTCGAAACTGTTTTACAGAGCAACAAACTAACTAACTTCCAGAACTGAAGTACACCAGACTAACTACCAAGACTTGCCAAGACTTGCAGCATTATTCAGAGTATTCGAAACATGATATCCCTTTATATTCTCTACTTCCTCTTCTTCATATGTTTCCTCTTCGTTGCTCTTGTATATCTTACTTCCCTTGTTCTTACTGATATCAGTAATAGCATCAGTAGAGCTTCTGTTCTTGCTGTTCTTAACATCCCCCCTCAAATTGGGAATGGGGGAGAAACCAATTCCTAATTTGATTTGTAGCTAATAGTGTGTAATACGAGGGAGAGATTTTGTGAATATATCAGCAAGTTGATGGTTACTTGGAACATATTTCACTTGTAGTGATCCTGAGGAGACTTTTTCCCTAACAAAATGAAAGTCTACCTCAATGTGTTTGGTGCGAGCATGTAAGACAGGATTGATAGTAAGAGAAATGGCTGATTTATTGTCACAAAAGAGCTGTGTTGGACGAGTCAATGAGCATCCTATATCACGAAGGACAAAGCTGATCCAGGTAAGTTTAGCAGATGCAGAAGCAAGAGCACGATACTCAAACTTACGTCAGAGGAGCGACTGGCGGTGGATTGTTTCTTTGCTGCCCAAGATATGAGGTTGGAGCCAAGGTATGTACAAAAACCTGTTGTTGATCTTCTTGTTTCAACACATCCCGCCCTTGATCGAACCGAGAACCCATACGGGTGGAGAGAACTTCGAGAGTGAATAAAGACTCCAAGACTGATAGTGCCTTTGACATATCTCAAAACTCTCTTAAGTTTATGTAAGTCTGCAATAGTGGGTTTTTGTAATTTCTGACACAGCTGATTTGTAGCATAGGCAATGTCAGGTCTTGTTAAAGTCAGATACTGAAGGCCACCTACTAAGCTTCGATACTCGACAGGATTGGAGAGGGGAGCAGAATCATTTATTAGAACAGTTGGTTTTAGTGATACAGGGGTGGTAATTGGTTTGCACTCAAGCATATAAGCTCGAGTAAGAAGATCACTGGCATATTTAGTCTGGCAAAGAAATAGGTGATCAGAAATATTTTTAACTTCAATGCCAAGAAAGTAATGTAGTGGGCCAAGGTCTTTCATAGAGAACTGAAGACTTAGAGAATGGATAAGGTTGGAAAGTAACTAAGAGGAGCTTCCAGTCAGGATAATGTCATCAACATATAGTAGTAGAAGAATGGTGTCTGTATCAGTATGATAGATGAATAAGGATGGGTCAGTTGAGCTGCAAAAGAACCCATATTCAAGCAGAAAGTTGCTGAACTTGTCAAACCAAGCTCGAGGAGCTTGTCGAAGTCCATAGAGAGACCTCCTGAGGAGACATACATGATGAGGTTTCTTGGGATCTTGAAAACCAGGAGGCTGCTCCATGTAAACTATCTCATTCAATGTACCATGTAAGAATGCATTTTTGACATCTAGTTGATGGATTGGCCAGTGTTTCATCATGGCTACAGATAGAACTATACGAATTGTAGCATGTTTGATGACTGGACTAAAGGTTTATGTAAACTCAATGCCTTCTTCCTGATGAAATCCTTTAGCAACCAGTCGAGCCTTAAGTCTATCAAGGCTACCATCAGCTGCGAGCTTTGTTTTAAATACCCACTTACAGCCAATGACATTCATTTGACCAGTTCGAGGGATTAAATCCCAAGTTTTATTCTGATAAAGTGCATCCATCTCTTCTGTCATTGCTTTATACCAGCCTTTGTGTGCTAAGGCTGATTTGATTGTTTTTGGTTCAGTAGGTACTTCGTATATAGCAAGACATGCATATCGAGGATTGGTCTTGATAATGCCAGACTTAGACCTAGTCTACATAGGGTGAGTAGGTACTGTACCTTGTGAATTTGTCTGATTATTTGAAGTGTGTTGTTCCATATCTGGTCCATCTGTTGTCTCAGTTATGGGAACAGGTATTTCAACTCGTTGTGGACTATTTTGAGTGGTGGTGGACATTTGATCCATAGGGAATTCAGCTGGAGAAATAGAAATTGCTTGTTCTGTGCATTCAGGTGAGACCATTCCATTTGTTTGCTGAGCTGTGGATTCTTGTTCCCAATCTGTATACTGAGAAGTTGAATGTTTTATGTGATCGTAGTAGAGGGAGCTAGAAACGCTCTTCTTCGTCCACAACTTATACAAGTGTGTGTAGGAGGGATAAACATTTGCTAATTTCGAGAGAAAGGGAAGAAATTCTCATCAAATACTACATGTCGACTAATGTAGACATGACCAGTAGTAGGGACAAGACATCGATATCCCTTATAGTGATCACTGTATCCTAGAAAGACATAGGTTAGAGATCGTGGATCAAGCTTGTGCTGTGCATGTGGTCGAAGACAGGGATAGCAAGCATAGCCAAAGGTTCTAAGATGGTCATATCTTGGCTTATGTTGATATAATTTGCTGAAGGGAGACTGCATCTGTAACTTGTGAGTAGGAAGAATGTTAACAATGTAGTTGGCTGTTACAAATGCATCTACCCAAAACTTTAATGGAATTTTTGCATGGTATAGCATAGCCAAACCAAGTTCAACTATATGTCGATGTTTCCTTTCAGGTATTCCATTTTGTTCAGGTGTATATGGACGGGAGATATCTTTGTTGAATGCCACAATTCTGTAAGTGAGTTCTGAACTTTGGCTAATAAACTCTCCTCCACCATCACACGGAAAGTCTTGATTTTACAGCTATGCTGATTTTCTACTAACTTTTGAAACATGAGAAAAATACTATAGAAATCGACTTGACTTTAATGGATATATCCAAGCGAACCGAGAGAAATTGTCAACAAAAATGACATAGTACTTGAAACTCGAAAAGATTTAACGGAGAAGGCCCCGATATCACGGTGAATTTGTTCTAGAGGTTTTGTAGCTGTAGAATTTGATAATGGAAAAGGTAGAGCAAGTACTCTTAGCTATTTGGCAACTTCTACATACAAACTGTGGTTCTTTGTTGTACTGAATCAGATTTTGATTCCTCAAATGCTTCAAGATATTCTGATTTGTGTGAGCCAGTCGTTGATGCCAGATACTTTTTGCAACAATTCTTTGTCTTTGAGTGAAATAGACTTGCAAAGATGAGGGTCTACTGCATGACCCTCTAACCTTGCTTCCTAGGCTCATGGTTGTGTTGGTGGTGCTGTCCGTGATATACACACCAGTTTTGTTAAAGATAAAGGAACAGGGGTAATCATCAGTTAACTTTGACACTGATAGAAGATTTTTCTTAATCTCAGGAACAATCAGCACGTCATTTAAAGGCAAAGCATTAATTGCAGTATTCAGTATTGCATTACCAATGTATTTGACAGGTAAACACATACCATTGCCTATCATGACTGTGTCAGCATTATTATTTTTAGAAAGACTATGAAGTATACCAGCATTAGATGTAATATGGGCTGTTGCTCCAGTGTCTGGATACCATTCTTGATCATTTGCCCCCTCAATATGTAGTGCTGCTAGTATTATTGGTATCTCCTCAGCTTGATAGGAGTTATCAAATCGATACCAACAATGTAAGGCATCATGACCAGGCCTCTTACAGATTTGACACTCAAGTCGAGTGTGTTCTGCTGCTTTCTCCACCTGCATCTTTTTGTGAAGAGTTGAATTTGATGTAGGATATGACCTGGTATCAGAATACCTTTGTGCTGATACATTGTATGGTCTAAATCCTTGAACAGGACCCAAGCCAGAGGAGGTATTGTGTTGTTTGAACTGCTGATTTTCTTGTTCATAGTTTGAGTTATTATTTATGTAACTCACGTTTCTTCCAGGATAACCAAAGTTCCTGTATCTGGCATTATATGTTCTTCCTCTTTCATAATTTCTTCCTCCACGATTATTTGTTCTTGATCCTCTAAGGATAGTATTACATTGTATATATTCTCTGTCAGCCTCTTCTTTATGTATAGCTTCAGTTTTCCTCTGGCCATAGTAAGCTAGGTTAGGGCTGAACTGATTTAAAGAGTAATTCTGTAACCTGGCTTCGAATCTTTCTAAGTGTGAGATTACTTCATCATATTCTGGTTGGGGTTTTAAGCAATAGATTGTAGTTTTAAAACTTTCATACTCAGATCCCAGGCCTTCGAACTCAAATAGTTTTGTGATTTCATCAACTAGTTTTCCTATGGCATTCAATTGATCACATATTGACTTGTACTCCCTGAGGTATGCTGATAATGTTCGTTCACGTTTCTGGCAAGCCTACAGTTTTCCTCGTAACTTTCGAACTCCTTAGCTACCGACTTTTGTGTAAATCGATTTAGCGAGTTTGCCAAACTTCATAAGCGTATTCAAGCCAATTATCAAGCTGAGTATATTTTCTGATACAGCACCACTAATCCAAGAAGATACAAGCTTATCTGTTTTTATCCAGTCATTGTAATCAGGATTAGGAACCTCAGAAGTTTGACCTCCTTCTTCGACCTGCAATGTCTTTGCAGGTGGTGGAATTTCCCCATTCACAAAGCCAAACAGATCTTGGCTCCTTAAGAATCTATAGAATTGAGCTTGCCATAGAAGGAAATTATCCTCAGCTAATTTGATGGTAACAAAATTCGAGATATTAACATGAATAGGAAATGGATATCTCAAATTTCTTGCTGCCATTCTATTCTTCTTGATCGTTGATCAACTCTAGTTGCAGACATGAATTCTACTGATTTGTAGTACGCTGCTACAAGTATATTGCTGATGAAGATTTAGATGTAGATGAAAAGTACCAACTCACAGATCTGTTGGAAGATATAGATGTCTCATAGATCAACGAAGCTTTGAATCTGATTTCAATCTGCTGTAGATTCAGCCATTTTTATAAAGCATCGAGATGACTTCTTCAGGATGCATAGCTTGTGATTGCAACTTCAATTGATGAATAGGAGAGTCCGAATCGAAATTCGGTTGATCGGCCTCAGATCTCTACCCTCGAAGCTGAGTCAAGATCTTCAAAACTCAGCACGAATTTGAGCTTCACGCTTCGAGCTCCCGATCGAGTGACGCTGATCCTTAAGAGCGATCGAGAAAGATCCGCCGAACCAGATTCGTCACCGTCGTCACCGCGGTTGCCATCAGCTTTGGATCGAGTTAGATCCGGTAATCAGAGGACCAGATCCAGCGAGTAGAGAACTGCTTCTACAGCTACAGCACCTTCGATTTGATTTCACAAGCGATCCAATGCTCATGCAAACTATCCAATAAGGATGATCGACCATTGCTCTGATACCATGAAGAAGTTTATGCGCAAAGAAGAAGTAAGAAATCTTAGGATGAAAGAACAGTAGAGAGATCTTGAGATGGAAAACTTCTTTTCTATTCCTTCTTTTTTTTTTTTTTTCAATCACGAGGGTTAGCCTTTTTATATACAATGGCCATCTCTCGAAACTGTTTTACAGAGCAACAAACTAACTAACTTCCAGAACTGAAGTACACCAAACTAACTACTGAGACTTGCCAAGACTTGCAGCATTATTCAGAGTATTCGAAACAGGATATCCCTTTATATTCTCTACTTCCTCTTCTTCATATGTTTCCTCTTCGTTGCTCTTGTATATCTTACTTCCCCTGTTCTTACTGATATCAGTAATAGCATCAGTAGAGCTTCTGTTCTTGCTGTTCTTAACATCAGGAGCCATATAACCCAATGTCCCAGTCTCCCCAGTCATGTCATTGGGATTTGAAGCTTCAACATGAGCCACCCCGAAGTCTGCGATCTTCAAAGTACGTGACTTGTCCAATAGCATGTTCTCTGTCTTCACATCTCTATGGACAATCTTCTGTGAGTGGAGATAACTCAAGCTGCAATAGTTAAAATGAAAATTAACTTGACCACTTAGGGATGTAAAAATCTATGGTGCGCCTAATTAAAAGCAGTGTGTTTTTATATACCCTCTGGTGAGATCAAGTGCAAGCTGGACAACCACCTTGAATGCTAGTTTCCTTCTCCTGTTCTTGATGAGGTAAGATTTGAGAGCTCCCCCAGGAAGATATTCAACAACAACACAGCAAATATTCCCGGGCATACTGATTGGACCATTGTCAGTTTGTATTTGTAGATCTGATGAGCCCATTGTTGCCCCAATGAACTGAAAAGGAGACAAGACTGAAATTTAGAGCCCGTAGAAATCACTTCTTGTGTACAAGCAAAGAAGGACAATGCTAATGTTCTTGCACATCCTATTCTGTCATTTAACATTCTGCTTCCTGAAAATACTTCCAAAAGCATTCTTGAGTTAATTAGTAATGGAAACATAGATATGTTACCATCAACCAAGCTGCAGCTTTTGAGAATGCAGAGAAGATGGATATACGTAGCAAGTGAACATTACCAAAGAACATGGAGAATAAAAGCTCTGGAGAACTCTATTAAGTATGAAAAAAAAAAAAGTTTATACAAAGATAAAACAAACCGGTAGATCAAAGTTTGGCAAAAGATCTATACAACACTTTAATTTTCATTTATCTCAGCCACCTTTTTCAGTAGACATTGAGTTATGGCCATTTTGCTACTCCCTCTTCTCCCTCTATCATTCTGTTTACATGGTGCTTGACATTTAGGCGGAAACATGACTCATCCGTAGTCAAGTCTTCTCCCACGACAATAAAAATGGCAATTTTGTCAACAAAGGATACTTTTACAATAGAGTACATGCTTATGATGCTTAAGGACTGAACTGATGAAACTCATTAATGTAACCGGCCTTTAGAGCATCCAGCTACCGACAGCAGGGGAAGTTGAGGTTCTCCTACTGTAACACTCATGGTAGGCAGATAATACACACCAAAGCCGGCTAGGCACTCTTCATTATCAATTTTTCCCTCAAAACACAATGATAGAACTCATACATCATAAGGTGGTCCATACGCAAGCTAATTGTGCAGAACTGAAATGCATACCAAGACTCTGCATACCATGACGGTCAAGGAAAAAGCATTATGAGAGAAAAGAATAGGGCGAAGCATAAACCTTGTTAACATTAGGATGGTCAAGCTTGTGCCACACCACGACTTCTTGGGTAAAAGCAGCCCTCAGTGAAGCGATTTCAGCCTCGGTCCTCTGTGCCTCTTCACCCCAGTCAAGAAGTTTAACTATCAAAGGACATACTAGGTCAGCGAGGCAAAACAAACAATATCCACTGAGCCAGTCAGAGGCAAATCACCAATAGAAATGACGCCAATTACATGATCGCATGTGAGTTAGCTAGATATGAGGGAATTGAACGAATAATTTACTAAAAGGTGTTCCATGTACTGATCATAATTTTCCAGTAAGGCGAACCAACCATTCCCTAAGTGATCGGCATGGCCACCGGATCAGTATGAATCAGTGCGCAAACGTCACAGCCTATATATAATCCAAATCGCTGCTAATACAGACATATCTCGCCGCGGACATTCAATCCAATTCCTTCCTTCGACTCACGGTTTCATTAAGAGCCACAAAAGGTCAGTTTTCAGTATGTCAAGAACGTTGCAGATCCTCTTGCTGCTGAGACATAAAAGGTAGTATTCTAAAGAATAAAACACGAGCGGCAGGGAGGACCAAGTAATCCATTCATCTCTAGACCCACAAGTTATTCAAGAAGGAACGAAATTGAAAAAGATCTCGTCCAATAAATGACCATCGAAAGAGACCCGACACTAAACCATGCGAAGACACTGAGCATGGAAAAAATTATCACAGGACGACTCCGAGATCAAGAAACGAAGAGGCCAGGGCCGCCGTTGACTCACTGGCGACCAAGCTTTAGCTTTAGATTTGCTCATGTAGAATTGCTGTCAACATCCCATGTTTCTGTCATTTTGATTATGTTTTGTATTAGCATCATATATATTTTCTTAATCGCACTTCGTTTTTGTCATTCTGTTTCTTAAGATAGCAATTGTATTGCTGGGGCAATTTCCTCAATTTGTGTTATTTCAGTCAGTTGTGCTGCGTGTTGAAGTTGTTTTCTTCATTTGTGCAGAAAAGAGTTCTTCAGGCCTTGGAGTATGCTGGAGTCTTCACTTCAGGTGGTCTGATCGAGAAGAAGGTACACAAGTGTCTGATATGAACCTAAGCTAGCCTATGGATTGTCGCATGGGCAATATGCTAATAATTTTTACACCCTACATGATCATCTATCCCAAGCATTTCTTCTTCTTTAATTTAATTGGATTCTGGGTTGGAGGGAACTTCTTCATGGCATTTATTTTTATAGTTAAACAATATTATGAACACTGTTAGCAGTCTTTCATCAGATGCTACTCCACGAGAATATAATTCTGTTTCCTTGTGATCTTCATCATAGCCAAACGCACGTTTGACCTAGCAGCACAATTGACTTATTACTCCTATGTTGGAAGATATGATTCACTATTTTGTATCAAGTATGTATCAAGTGTATTTTAGGATTAGAAAGATAGGAAAAGATACGAGAATATTTCATTTCCTTTATTAATTCTTTCTTTGTAATTAAATACATGATACTATACAGAAATTACATTCAATTGAATGAAGAAACAATTTCTTCTTCTGCATCTTCTTCTTATGTGTCTTCTTTTCCTTACGAATCCAGAAGATACATTGCTCTTCTTCATCTCCTTTTGTGACATGGTATTAGAGCCATCTGTGGTTCTGAACTGATTTTTTGCTTCCGCTTCAATTACCTCGCAAAGGAACTCCAAATTCCAGAGAAGTGTTGCCGTAGGAATCACAGCCTTTTGATTGCCTAATTGAGGAACCACATCTGTTGAAGGAGTTACTGGGGGAATCAATTTTTTTATTCAACATGACAAAGCCGCAAGACCTTACCTTAACTCCAGTCGAACAATCTACAACAGAAGCATCGCTGCAAACCATGGGAGATCAAGATTCATCCATTGTAATTCCTGCATCAGAACAACAGGAAAGCCAGATCCAAACTCAACCTCAACATGTGCACGCGCAATGGCAACAGCAGGCTCAGGCTAATCCGGGGCAACCCTTCTCGGGCTACCCTTACCAATGGATGTCGTATCCATGGTATCATGGGTTGATCCCCAATGCATCATTGCCTAGCTACCAAAGCAACGCACGAGCCGATGGAGGTCTACCAACCAGTGAAGGGGCAAATCCAACCATCGGCCTGGAGCAGACGGGCGGATCGACTGCATTGGGCATGGGAACGAATCCCTACCCGGGTTTTCACAATGCGGGTCACGAATTTGGGTTGAGCGGTCCAAGTCAACGCACAAATCCCTACCCGAATCCTATGCCCAATTTCTTTCCATATCAAATCCTTGCTACTAGTGGCCGGTCGGAACCCGACGATCCTCTGTATACAACAAACGGTGACGGACCAGAGCTAAAAATCATAAGTCAGCAACTAACAAGTGCTGACAATTATTCTAGTTGGTCACGCGAATTCCGGCTGGCACTTATAACAAAGGATAAAGAGGTTTTCATCGACGGAACATTCCCGATTCCATCCGACGAGCGGATGGCACGGCTTTGGAGGCGATGCAACCAATTGTTCAGGACCTGGATTGGAAATTGCATCGCACCGGAGGTCGCGGCCGGACTCCCCCGACGGAAGATTCGAAGAAAATGTGGGAGAACATACAAGAGATGTATGGAAAACTTGATCAAGTTAAAAAATTTTTGCTCACACAACAGATCTCAGATCTGAAACAGGGGAACATGACCGTCGCGACGGTATACAATAAACTCTCGACTCTGTGGAATGAATTAGAGGCAGCCGAGGAAAAGTTCGATTGGCCTAACAACATTCAACAACAATACAAGAGAATGCGAGAAAAGGAGAAGGCGACGAGGTTCCTTCTCATCCTCAACGAAGCGTACCTGTCGTTCCATTCCCAAATACTGACCATGGAGCCCCTGCCGAGTCTTGGCCATATCTATCAACTCGCCATACAGGAGGAAAGCCAACAGAAGACAACAGACCATGGCAAAGGAGGAGATGGAATGGTCTTGGCGGCAAGGAGCCAGTTCCGCTCATCGCGGAAAAGCACGAGAAGAGGAGAGGCGAAACTAGGGTTCCGCTCATCACAAGCGAGCACGGGAAGAGGAGAGGCAGATCTAGGGTTTCTTTTCGAAGACCCTAGGTCGGTTTTAAAGAAAGGAACGAATGGTGGAGATTACTTCCACCAATCCGACGGATCGCGTCTCTTCCAGGGAGTGGCTGGATCCGACGGCTCGGGTGGCATCCATCTAACTGGATCAGATGGCCTGCATTTTTCAACCGTTCATGGGCCGGATGGCTCGCGTGGCCCTTTTTTGTAGGATCCGACGGTCCATATGGGCCCGTCTTGGCTCAAGCTTTTCAGCCCAACATCAGGCCCTCATCAAATGCAAAAAATAATGGGCCAAAAGGAAGAGGTAAAATGTATTGTGATTATTGTAAACGCCTGCATCATACAATTGAGAATTTTTGGAAATTGCATGGAAAACCAAGAGAAAAAGAAAAAGGGAAATTCTCCTCAGTTTTTCAGGTATCGGGCCAACCAATGGGAAAATCTATTACCCATGAACAATATCACGAGTTGATGGAAGCATTGAAGAAATTGGATGCCACTAATAAGGGAGGAAGCTTCACAGGTACATCTTACTATTTGATGAACTCAATTTCGACAGATGCATGGATTATTGATTCAGGTACTAGTGACCACATAGTCTGTGATAAGGCTTTTCTTTCCGACATTACGAAATTACCTTTTCCCATATCAGTACAACTTCCAAATGGAAATACCACCAAAGTCACCATGACCGGCATTGTGAATCTTAGTTCCCTTATTATCCTTCGAAATGTGCTTTATGTTCTCGATTTCCACTTCAATCTAATCTTAGTTGCTCGAGCTTGTGAAGAAAATTCATGTCGCATTCTTTTCCATTCTGATAAATGCTTCTTTCAGGCCCTTTCGACTGGCAAACTGATGGGCTTAGGTAGAGTCAACCAGGGGCTGTATTTTTGGGTAGAATTTCCACATTTTTTTCAATTACCCTCTGTTAATTCAATAAATCACTGTGTAATGCTACTGCCAATGATATGAATTTTATTCATCATAAAAGATTGGGTCACAATACATCTTGTCCTTATCCCGAATGTCCCGTTTGTCCTATAGCTAAGCAAACACGTGCTCCCTTCCAGAATAGCACTTCCCGAGCAAATGACATTTTTTCTCTAATTCATGCTGATGTTTGGGGACCTTATCATACTTTGAATCATGATGGGTCTAGGTTCTTTCTCACAATTGTAGATGACTACTCTCGTGCAACATGGATATTTCTTATGCAATCCAAAAATTAGGTCTTTTCTCATCTAAAGACCTTCATTTCCTTATCCAAAACTCAATTTCAAAAACAAATCCGTCGGATACGTACTGATAATGGAAGAGAGTTTTTCGATGCCGAATGTGCTTCATTATTTTCTCTAAATGGAATCTTGCATGAGAGTTCATGTACCTATACACCCCCAGCAAAATGGTGTTGTTGAGAGAAAGCATCATCATCTCTTAGAAGTGGTACATGCACTTAAATTTCAAGCTTCAATTCCTGAAAGGTTTTGGGGAGATTGTGTGGTCACAACAACATACCTGATTAATCGCATGCCATCACGCATCCTAAAGGGAAAGGCACCTCTTGAACTATTGTATGGAAGGAAACCAAATATAAGTCATCTCAGAGTCTTTGGATGTCTATGTTATGTAACTACAGTAGGACATAAAGATAAGATGGCACCCCATGCTAGACAATGCATATTCATGAGCTATCCAACCTTGCAAAAGGGATATCGACTTTATGCACCATCTACAGGAAATTTCTTTGTAAGCAGGGATGTTGTTTTTCATGAAGATGTTTTTCCTTTTTCGAAATTCACTTCCTTATCTGAAGATGAGAAGATGACAACTAGGCAATTCTTATTGGAAGAAGATTTATCTCCTGGAGTAAAGTTCATTATTACTTCCCTTCCAAGACTAGCTGATATTTTACCTCCAGTGCCTTCTGAGAATGTTATTAAGGATTCCATTGAACAGCCTTCTGTAGATGAGCCAGCACTAGAAGAATCAGCACAGTTGGGGGATATCTCAAAAGCAAGAATCACTGATGAATCTTCCTTAACACAACATGAGCCACAACGGTGCTCTAGTCGATCTACTCGTCCACCTACTTGGATGAAAGATTATGTATGCGGTTATTCACGATCGTTAGGTACTCGTTACCCTATCTCGTCTTATATTTCCTTTGATAGGTTATCGCTAGAACATCTATGTTGTATAAGCCGTATTTCAGAGGAATAAGAGCCTTCTAGTTATAATGAGGCAAAGAGTGATCCTCGTTGGCCAAAGGCCATGGAATCTGAATTACATGCCTTGATGGAGAATCATACTTGGGATTTTGTGACACTACCTACTCATCGCAAACCAATTGGCTACAAATGGGTATATAAAATTAAATACAGAGCAGATGGCTCTGTAGAACGGTACAAAGCCCGGTTGGTGGCCAAAGGCTTCACATAGCGAGAGGGTTTCGACTACCATGAAACTTTTTCGCCTGTAGCAAAGGATGTCACGGTTCGTTCTTTTCTATCTGTTGATGCCTTTCGTGACTGGCCACTACATCAAATGGACATCCATAATGCATTCTTGCATGGTGATCTCGACGAAGAAATATACATGGAGCTTCCACCAGGATTACGGAGACAGGGGGAGTCGAAGGTATATTGTCTCCGCAAATCTCTTTATGGATTAAAGCAAGCTTCCCGACAATGGTACGCCAAGTTCACCAATGCACTCATGGCTGCTGGGTTCAAACAGTCCAAGAATGACTATGCCTTATTCACCTGGACAAAAGGTATGTCATCTATTTATTTGATGATCTATGTTGATGACATACTTATCATGGGAAATGATAATTTTGTTGTAAAGAAACTCAAAGAGTATCTGCATTCCACTTTTCATATCAAAGACTTAGGGCCACCTAAGTATTTTCTTGGAATTGAGATAACTAGTTCAGATCAGGGAATCTCATTAAGCCAGCGAAAATTCGTAATGGAGATCATATCAGAAGCAAGACTGTTAGGCTGTAGACCATCAGTTATTCCTATCGAGCAAAATGCCAAACTGACTTCTATCGACTATGATACTGGCATATCTTATCCTTCTGATGATCTATTATTAAAAGATCCCTCAGGATATCAGAGGCTCGTAGGGAAACTGATATACCTCACCATGACTAGGCCAGACATATGCTATGCAGTACAGACTCTTAGTCAATTTATGCACAGTCCAAAGTAATCCCATATGAATGCAACCTTAAAGATTGTGAGATATTTGAAGACATGTCCAAGCTTAGGAATACTTCTTTCTCGAAAGTGCAACATGAAAATGACGGCCTATTGCGATGCAGATTATGCCACATGTCCTATGAGCAGGAGATCTATCACTAGTTTCTGCATCAAATTTGGGGAATCATTACTTTCATGGAAGACAAAGAAGCAATCTACTGTGTCCTTGTCTTCAGCTGAAGCCGAATACTGATCTATGGCCAAGACTGTTTGTGAAATAGTATGGTTAAGGGGTCTTCCTCTGGATCTCGGAGCACAAGTTAAAGGACCAACCTTACTCTTCTGTGACAATGATTCAGCACTCAAACTTGCAGCAAATCCTGTACTGCATGAGAGGACAAAGCATATAGAAGTCGATTGTCATTTTACTCGAGAAAAGATTCAAGAAGGAATTGTTAAGACGAGAGGAATCAGAACCTTGGAGCAACCCGCGGATATATTTACTAAGCCTCTTTGTCAAAGACAACATACATATCTTCTAAACAAGCTAGGTGTCTTAGACATATACAAGCCACCAACTTGAGGGGGAGTGTTGGAAGACATGATTCACTATTTTGTATCAAGTATGTATCAAGCATATTTTAGGATTAGAAAGATAGGAAAAGATAGGAGAATATTTCATTTCCTTTATTAATTCTTTCTTTGTAATTAAATACATGATACTGTACAGAAATTACATTCAATTGAATGAAGAAACAATTTCTTCTTCTGCGTCTTCTTCTTCTGTGTCTTCTTTTCCTTACGAATCCAGAAGATACATTGCTCTTCTTCATCTCCTTTTGTGACATCCTAGCATGTTGAAGGTGAAGAATATGTTGATAAAGATAAAGCTACACTACATGATTAGGCAATAGTAAAGGCTTTATGATTTGTCTCAGTTGAATTGATATGGAGCGTAAGCAAGTGACTCAGAAGGTCCGGACCTATTGAGAGTCATTGTGTATTTTGCAACATCAGTTGGGTTCAAAAGCATAAGCCTTGGAAGAAAACTACAGTAGTTTCTTTGCTTCGTGGAAATTGTTTGAAAAGAAGAGTTTCTAGGCATGATGCAGTCCTTCCTTTTAGGATAGGTGCAGAGTCTTTGCAATTAGGAACCAAGTCCCGTGTGAGGAAGGTCATAAAATTACGTGGTGGATATTCTCACTTTCCATAGCCTTTTAATGACATCCGATGCAATTTTATTTTTTTTTTAATTTTCATTTACTTGCTATTAACATAATTTTTTATTCTAGCTATATAGATAAAACTGTACGTCATTTAGGAAAAATAGGATGTACTAATTCTACATTTATGCGTTCAGTTTGCAACAGAACGTCCTCATAAATTTTCGAGAAGTTTTCAAATATTCATGAGCTAAAAATCACTTTCATATGCCATTTTTCATAAATTTGTTCAATTAATGTGGGTCGGATTGATGGCGTTAACTAAATATTCACGTTAGCATATTTAATATTAAATTTACAAAAGTGAATGTATTATGATTGAATTAGATATTTTAGTGATTGTTTTTTTTTTCTTTTGCCCCTAAGTACAGGTATAGACGCCGAGTAGTGCCGCGCCACCACCATGAAATCAAGAGCAGCAGGAGAAGCGTGGACTACAACTCAGGATTGAGAGTTTGCCGTCGCTGCCTTTGCCAGAAAAATCCGCAGAGCCATGTTTTCTCCCGTTGTGGGTGAGATGGCAGTAGAATCAGTGAAGACTCGAGAGTATCGAGTGCGACGCTTGTGAATACCGAAATTTAACTTTAATTCAGTGAACAAAATAATTAGACATCATTGTTAGTTATCTATCTTTTATTTGTGAGTCCATTAATAAATCTGAAGATGATAATAGATGTGATCTTTAAAATCTGATGTTGAAAGGTCAAGAGTTAAATGGCTCCGGAACCATTATCGTTTGACTAGATGGTTCAGTAGATTTTCGCATTTTTTTCCTCTGCCTTTCCTCCCACCTTTTGATACTTAAGATATGTAATAAATATAAATAAAATACCTAAAATATAATTAAATTTGAATATATAAATAAAAAGATTCGATTAAAAAATCCAAATTGTTATTTTTTATTATTTTGAATTTCTTATATTGTAATTCAAATATTCTTTATATTAAAATATAATTTTAATTTTATTAATTTAAGAAGCTTGTTATATGAGAAAAATAACTTTCCTATTATGGATAGTAAAAATCTTATCCATTTTTATCCAACTCTCTCATTGGATAATTTCTTAGTTTATATCCCTCTTATATCCGACTTTGTCCTATCTTGAGTAGGTACCAAATATCGATATGATAATTTTATCATATCCTAAATTTTATCTAAGCTGCCAAACACGGCCTAAATGTTTCTTCCAATTTTGGGTTTCAAGATTTTTAAGGGTTTTCCAATTTTAACTTTTTTTTTTTTAGAAATTTTCTGATTTTTATTTGTTAACATTTTTAATATTTTTGAAATTTTAAAAATTATGAATTTTCCGAATTTTTGGTGTTTTAAAGGTTTTTATGAATTTTTGTAAATTTTTTATTGCTATTAATAATTTGGAATTTTCAAATTTCCTAATTTTTTAATGATTTCACAATTTTTATGAATTTATTAACCTTTTATTAATTTTAAGGATTTTTCGAATTTTTAACATTTTTAGGATTTTTGAGAAATTTTTAATATTTTTTATTGTATTATATTCGGGTAACGGGGTCGGACCAGGTTTACTTAATTCGATCCACTGAACTGACAACCGTCTACCCAGATCCAACCCGACTAGATTAAAAAAATTTAAACATTTTTCGATTTTTCTTTGATTTTCCTATTTTTAATGCATTTTCTCCTTTCTTTTATCTTTTTTTTTTTCTGTCTTTTTCCCTTGCAAGTTTCTTCTTCTCGAAGCCTTCGCCTACCTTCTGCAACTCTTCTTCATTGATGACCTCACCATCACCGAAACCACACAAATCCTCAACCAATCACTCAACACTCTACGCAAATGTGTCCATATAGCTCAACCACGAACTTCAAGCGGATCAAAACAGGGAAAAGGCGCCCGTTTGGTTCAACTTTGGGGAAATGCAAATGAATGGACATTTTGTGAAGGCAAGAGTGTTTGGATGTTCAGTTTTGTGTGTATTTTGCAAAGCAACTTTAAGGTGAAAAGAAAAAGGAAAAAAAAAAATGAAAAGAAAAGCAAAAAGGGAGAAAAAGATGCAGCTGCATTGGAGAGGGGAAAATTGTGGGGGAGGCAACTCGACAGTGGTGGTGGTGGTAGTAGGGAGGCAGTTGGTGGCAGTGGTGGTGGGGAGACGGCTTGCCTGAGGTCGAGCGACCCAAGCAACGGCCAAGGCCGCGCGACCTTAGGCGAGTCGACAAAATCTAGCCCCTCGGCGCCGATCCGGCCGCTTGTGGTTAAGCATCGCCACGGCTAAATTTGGCAATGGAGCAGCAAGTCCAAGTCCAAGTCCAAGGAAGAAGACGATGAATAGTGTTTTTTGAGAGCAAAAGATGAAAACATGATTATCAGTGAGAGCGATATTGGAAAGAAAAAAAGACTCATTAAACCTTAACTTAGCATCTCGAAAATGCTGAAAGTCCAAAGTAAGTCCCTACTTGCTTTGGGCTTTCAACTTTCCAAATGCTAGCATTTAGCAAATGAAACCTCAAAAATTTGAACCAAACGCCTAATATTTTTCCCATTGGGCTTCGGGGGCTCAAAGCTCCTTGGAAATGCTAAACCAAACAGGGGAGTTCATCATACTCATCCCCGACTAGATGCCTTAATGACAATGTTTAAAAGTATAATTTAGGTCGATATTCTTTCACAATTAGTCTAGAATATTTAGAAATTTATAGCCTAAATAGGAATCTTGCTGGATCATTAATTGTATTGACTGGACTACTTTAGCACTCAAGTGTGTTGGATTGTTGCATGGCTCGAAGATGTAAGCATATATATATATAGCAATAGCGTGGTTGGGGGAAAGAGACCAGCTTCACATTTAATGCCGAATTCAGTAGTGGCGATTCTTCGCAAGCAAAGATAAGATGCAAATTTGTCTTTGGGTCTACGTGTAGGGAGACATCACATAGCACAAGCAAAGTTTTTTCGTGTCTTGAAATATCTATTCCTTTTTAGGTTAAGCTCGTTTTAAAGTCACGTCAGTTCGAAGTCATATATTAAGTAGGCATGGCTAATGGATTTATTCCGCTAGGCAATTCGTTTTTCCAAATGAGCAGTCGATTATTCAGAAAAGACAATGAAAGAAAGTGCCATGATTTCAGAGCTGAGGAACACTTTTGCCTCCGTGATTGATTTAGAAGCAGAAGAAGAATGTGAGGTGGCAGAAGCAAAGTTGAATGTTGGCAAAGCGCATTAGGGTTCAGCACTTAGGCCAAAATGGGCAAAAGAAACAGTATTGTCTAAAGCTGAAGATAGCCAAAGCTTTTCCAGTCAGATATTTGACCTGTTGCTGAGATGTAGGCAACTCCAATTGCCTGAGAGTCATAGGATCCCGACGTCAAAGGAAATGAAGAATGAGAACTACTGCAAGAGGCACCACTCTTCGTGCCATGACACTAACAATTGTATTGTATTCAGAAAGATGTTACAGCGAGTGATTCAAAGCGGGCGACTGAAATTTCCTAAGAAAGGAAAACGAAAAGTGGATGCAGACGAGAACCATTTTAGGTGAACATTGATATATTTAAAAGATGAACTAACGTGGATGTTAAAAGCTTCGCCTGCGAAAGTGCTGACAAAATTATTTCTATTTCATTTTGTGGGGTTCTTGACTTGTAAGATCAATAAAGGTGATGAATAAAGAATATTTCTTTCTAAGCCATGAAGAATTATCCCTTTGATGAGCTGTTGATCAAGTCTAAATTACGATCTTGATAAAGACTTCTCACATTAGTTAAGCCGTACCGCTTAAGGGAAAACTCGAACCCTTGTTGACAATCAACATGGTGGTAATGAGAGATTGAGTTTTTCTCCTACTCCGCATCAACTGTGAAGTAAGTTTTCTACACTCTTTACTATGCAATTCGATTACTTCATCATTTTTTTCATGATAAATGAGTCAATTGTCATGCCATTTGAAAAAAAACGTTTAAACCAATGATTTCAAAGTTCTTAATTTCAATGTTTCATAAGCGAATAATTTTTCATAATTAACAAAATGGGCGTTTGACATTGTCATGGGCGGGTCAAGTTAAATCATTATGTTTATTACAAATTTGTAAAATAAAAAAATAAAAAAAAAGTCTTGTTTTGAGGGCATGTTGAAGTATATCAAACTAGTCCCGTGATTAAATCTCACCATTGAAATGAAAATACGAGGCAAGGAAAAAATATTGAAGGTTAGGCAACTTCATGGTCCGTCTAAAACCTTTTCAAAACAAAAATTGATTTTCTAAGCATACACTGAATTGACCCCGCTTGTTATTCAGATCTCTTCACTTCATGTTTCAAACGTAACTCTCAGACTTGTTACGATACGGAAGCATTTGAATATGAACAATCAAGTTCCCATGATGATGAACCTATTGATCCGTCTAACGGTCGGTAAATTTGGAACACACCTTCAAAGGAAAAAAATTAATATGGAGCAAATCTCATTACTAATTAGCTGAGATATCAATTCGAAGAGCCAAAAAGAGTGCTCAACACTTCTAAAAAATTCATGCTTGATGCAACCCCTTTCCTACATTGTGCAATTTTCTTGTTGAGCATTGAGATAGTTCACTTGACTAGGTAATAGCTCTATAGCCAAAAGGTAAGTGATCAAACAATAAAATAAATAGAATAAAGCAATCAAATCAAGTATTGAATTTACGTGATTTGATTGGTAGGACCTAACTCACGAGGAGGGCAAGACTACATATCACTATAGATCAAGGAATACAATAGATATTACAATCATATTTACTCAAAAACTCCTGTGTTTCCTAACTCTTAATTATAGCCAATAATACAATGTTTATCTCACAATTTCTCGTAAAACAATCCCTCGGTTTGCAAATGAGTTACACAAAATCTTAACACAAGATTTTCATAGCTTCAAATTCTTATTATGTAATTTATGAGCAAGCCACACAATTGATTGTCACGGAAAGAAGTTTTTTTGGATGCAATGTCCAAACAAGACTCACTTCTTATATCAAAATCCTTTCCAAATTCGAAATCCAACTCCAATTGGGAAATCTACCTGCAATCAGGTTTTCTTTATAGGATCAACTCGAGATGTATTTTCAACAAAGTCCAAGGACTTTGCTAAGGCATCAATCCTCCTTGAGTTACACAAGAACCTCCTTTTCTTTTAATTTTTTTGTTAGTAGTAGAAAGCTTTTTGCTGCGAGTAGGAAACAATTAAAGAGTTCTTTTCCTTAGAAAAGAAAGAAAATTGCCTCATGAACACCCATTTCTTGGTCATTTTCTTTTACATACTAGCTTGCCAGAAGCAATCTGGTCATCAACAGCCTGATTATGACCTAAACAAGCTTCAAAAGGGGAAAGTAAGGGAAACCTGATATACTTCTCAAATACTGAGAGACCGTCCACTCAATTAATTATTAACGATGGGAAACATATGCTTTACGACTTGACTCGCAAGTTATTGATGGGGTGAAAGGACACGCAATGTTCCGAAAGCACCTTCATTTCAAATTCTGTAAAAAGTATCCATCCCCGAAGCTCCATTTAGGCCCTCTTTTGTCTTGTAGATGCGGGACAGACCGGCAACATCAAAGGGCTTAAAAAGCAAAGGGTGTTGGTCATCCACAAGCTCATTAGGACACTGAACCGTGCCTTGATCGGAAGAGAAGAGTCCTATGGAGCATCGTAACTCGTGCCCGCTTATCTTTACACGGTGACAAGGGCTGTATGTTCTCCCATTGCTCCATCCCTGCATGCAAAAGGGATAAGGGGAGAGGCACACAATGATCAAGGTCAATTATTCGTAAGATCATAACACTAAAGAGACTTAAAATCTTGACTTCTTTTGACTGATCACACAAGGTCTATATGCTTAGTTTATATCCAACGAGACATCTATCTCACCACAAGCTAGCATCAATCTCGCCGTATCAATATGCATTCAATCATTCAAATACATGGTTCACACGGCAAATAGTTGATGACAATTTCACAAAGAAATCAGCTTTAATGTCCTAATCCTGGCTATTGCTGGACGTGATGATTAATACTAGAAATGTAAACAATACTTCGCAATTGATATGCAAAGTCATGGTGCCCGAATTCTTTCGAACCGAATTCAATAGAGAGAGGGGGATGGGGCGGACTCACGTAGAATGACTCCCCAGTGATGACAACGAAAGAGGAAGCTGAGGAAAAGGCGACCTCGATCCAACGTCCATCCTTAGTCTGCACTTCCAATCCGTTCACATGATTTTGGTGAAGTATCGTCACGAAGTTTGCGTCCCGATGGCACGAAGTCTCGGGCTTCTTGGACTCCTCAGTCGCAGGAGCTGCATATCTCATGACACGGAGACTGTATTTGACCGACTTGGCTAGTGGATCCACGTACTTGTCTACACCCAGGCTTCTCAAAACCAGCTTCTTCACCAGTGAATCCAACTCCAAAACCCTCATAGCATACGTATTCATTATCTCGCTGCATGTTCATTAAAAGGGCGCACATCAAAACTACAGTTTCCATAGATTGGGGGCGTGGATTGGCATCTTCATTTTGCGTGTGCTTTTATGTATATCGAATTTTTGTTATCCTCAGTACTGTATAAGATGATTCATTTTAGATTTTCTTCTTGCATCAAAGTAATTGAAATTCCAATTCACGTCATTAGAGATTTCTTTGACAAATATTAATCTCTTAACACTTCCTTAATGGGAATCGACAATATAATTACCAATAATGAAGAAAGGATTACCAAAATCTTGTGTTTCCCTCCGGCCACATGAGATCAGCAAATTTTTCGATGGAGCCCAAGCTGGGGGTGTAGCCAATTCCAAACGCCTCGTAAAGAGGAAGATTGGCAATGTAGCCGGCGGTTGGCTTATTTGGGTTGTCGAACCGGTGCTTCACATCAGTGGGAAGTTCGAACAATCCCTCCAATTCTTGGAGCACATCATTGTGAAGTTTCAAGGTCATCTTATCACACAAAGCTTCGAAGCAGCCATATTCTTCAAGGGCTTGTCGGACTTGACTTTGCAAGGAGTCCCATGGACCTATCCCTGGCTTTGAGCCATCTAATTCTGACAGATCTATTAGGGGAAGCTTCAACATTGAGATAGGGCTCATGATCAATTATGTGTTTCTTTTTGGGTACTCTTTCTGAATTTCCTCCTATTTTTTTTTTCTTGGGGTAGTTCTCTGCTGGATTTATAGGGCTTGGGCATCCTCGTACTAGCGGTTGTAGCAATTTTAAAGTTACAATTGGATATGTTAATGGGCTTAAAGTTGACTTTCTTTTTCTTGTCTTCTCAGGTAGAAGGTATCGTGCTTCTGCCATATCCTATCGACAATAAAATGGTGAGAGAGAGACTTTCGTGAAGATGTTCGTTGATGGAAGTAAGTAAAGGAATTGGAATTTGGGAAT
Organism: Eucalyptus marginata; assembly: GCA_014182565.1. Taxonomy (NCBI): domain Eukaryota; kingdom Viridiplantae; phylum Streptophyta; class Magnoliopsida; order Myrtales; family Myrtaceae; genus Eucalyptus; species Eucalyptus marginata. The sequence continues at coordinate 10,352,307 of CM024587.1, read as the reverse complement.
TTGGCGATGAAAGCAAGTAAAGGAATTGTCAAGTTCCAATTGAATTTGGAGATGAGTTAGACGTGGACGGTCGGGTCTATGTGAGGAAGCGGAGAAAGTGACGAAGAAGGGGATGCAGCGATGGAACCATAGAAAAGAAAAGAGATGTTGGGTTTCTTGTGTCAGTGAAGGAGAATCCCCGGAAGATGTCGGACAATTCTGATCCACTCGCCAGCTAGCAAATTTGTCAAGAAAAGATTGAGACAAGGCTGTCACGGAGCATCACCAAGTCGCCTAGCCAAATCCATCAGAATCAACGGTGAAATCGAGTCGGAAGCCTTTGAAATATACAGATAGGATTTCATCAAAATCATCCCTGACTAGATGCATAAGTGACAATATTTGAAGATATAATTTAGGTTGATATTTCTAGAAAATTATAAATTTATCGTCACTCGACAGATATAAAAATACAGTCTTTAAGTAAATATAGTCGTTGCTCCGCCAAATTTATCATTCTTGCATAAGTAAACCCCTGCTCAAATAAGACTAACCCTAGTCTCATAAACAAATCATACGGTGACAAAATCAAACTCAAGTTTGAATTGGCTTACAGTTGATTATTCTTGAGTTTCCAGAAACATCTTGGAATCACAATCATGAAACAATTGTAAGCTTTTGAAATTAGGCATTATGGAAAATTGGTCGAAAGGGATTATTTGTCTCGTCCGACATAATTAATGCCCAAAAAAGCCGTATAAGAAAAATGACACCACCACTTCAAAACATGCATAGTTAAGGATCAAATCATGTAGTCAAATGGACATGCATATACATCACACTAAGATTCATGCATTCACGTGATCACTCGACATATCTTAACACAACACTTCATCACATAATATACGTCATTAAATGGCCTGTAGTCATTTGATACAGCACGTATCGTCACATGACACAACCTGATTGCTTGAAGATCAAATTATCCTCATCAGACCGATTACTATTACTATGGCATAAAAGATGTTTGGGGTGGGATCCTCCTCTAAGTAGAAGAGGGATTCCAGACCATCATCTTGAAGGGAAACGCCGGACTTCTTTTTTGAATAATGTGCATTCATTTCTTTTGCGAAAAGTGTTAGAAATGTTCTAAACCTTTTGTATTTGTGTTAATTCAATCATAAACCTTTTAATAGTATCAATTAAGTCATAAACTTTTTAATGGTGCAAATTCAGTCCTAAACCTTTTAAACTAGTGCCAATTCAGTCCTCTTAGCTAACTTTGACCAAATATTGCTGATGTGGATGCCTTTCGGCTTACTTGACATCGCTAGTATTGACGTAGATAATTTTTAATAATATTTTGTTAATTTTTTTTTTTTTTTTTTTTTTTTTTTTCTTTTTTGTTTCCTTCTTTCTCTCCTTCTTTTCTTCTTCCTTTAGGCGGTCGGCTGCTAGCCAAATCTCGGTGAGGCTGACCCTCGCCATAATTAGGCGAGGCCAACTTGCTTAGCCAACGCCTAAAGGAAGAAGAAAGGAAGGAGAGAGAAAAAAGAAAAAAAAAAGAATAAAATCAGAAAAAAGAATAGATTGGAAAATTAGTGAAATATTATTAAAAATTATCCACGTTAACGCCAAGAAGTGCCGGTGTAAGCCGATCGGCGTTCACGTTAGTAATATCCGGCCAAAATTAGCAAGGAGGGCTGAATTAGCACTAAATTAAAATATTTAAGACTAAATTGGCACTAATTCAAAAGGTTTAGGACCGAAATGATACTAATTCAAAAGTTTTAGGACTGAATTGGCACCGACTCAAAAATTTTAAGACTAAATTGATACTATTAAAAGGTTTATGACTAAATTCAAACACAATATGTTTATGACTTTTCCGACACTTTTTCACTCTCTTTTTTGCATGTCAACAATTCTTTTGCAAAATGGCCCTTTTGTTTGCAAATGTAGCACCTATCTGATTTCTTCTTGCCACGATGTTTCTTCTTTTTTTGTGATACTTCCATTTACCTTTCTTTCTTGTGATCCAGTAGCGGAATTTCTTGTTTCTTAACTGTAGAATGGCAAGTTTGACCGAGGAATTGTGTAAGTCATGGCATCATACGAAAAAATCAGAGAGGCTCAGCAGGAGCCGCTCGTCCGCTGTGACAAATAGGCTAAACGAAGCTGATGACGGCGTGACTCTACCCCATTTTCCATCCTTCATTCTGTTGAATTAGTGCGAAGATGTGCTTATCACAGGGAGGGTAAGCACTCACTTGGGCCTCTTTAGTCTTCGGTGATTCGTATTTGTTGATCCGATCCGAATCTTGCATAGAGTAGCAATTGAGCGTCTCGCCGCAAAATAATCTAACATTCTTGTGAAAGCAGACATAGGATATATTGTGGTTCGCTTATGTTATCTTCTTTGAATGGGTTTGCATAATCTGCGAATTCTGCCCTCGTCCATCGGGCCGCCAATTCCCATGGCCTCATAAAGAGGAGTGAGAAAAAGTTTGGCGAGGCAGCCATCGTATGGCTTTTGCGAATCAGGCAAGTGCCCTTCGTCTCGACCCAGGACATCCTTCGAGTCTTGTATTTCCTGGATGACATCACTATGATAATCCTGGGGGATTTGGTCATAGATTGGTTCCAAACATCCCTATCCTTTAAGTGCCCGAAAGACATCGTTTTGGACCCAATTGAAAAGAATCTATGGTGATATTTTGAGGGGTGTTGAAAAGGAACATACTAACTAAATAACATCGCAGATAACAGATCTCACGATTCAAATATAACATGAGAAGAAGAGATTACTAGAGAAATCAATAATGAATGATAAAGAACACTAGATGATTGCGCGATTCTTTTTTTTTTTTTTTTTTTTTTTTTTGGTCAAAAAAGAAGAGACTTCATTGCTAATTAAGAGTTTGCAACAACATAATAGAAAACACGGAGCAAAGTAAATTCCAAAACAGTTCGGGGATTGGCCAGCCAATTACGGGCTTGGCTCTTGTTCCGCTGGGTCTTAGCTAGTCAATCAGTGGCCCGATTCGCAGATCTACTGCAGTGGGCCACAAAGAGATCAACAAAGCCCAACGGCTTTGAGTTGGCCTTAGATAGAAGAAGATCTGCTTCCCACGTGCAAATATCTTCACCCTTCAGTGCCTTGCACAAGAGATAGATTGTCTGACTCCATTGCGATTTGCTGTCCTCTTCTTTCGTACAAGAAATTTAGGGATTCCACAATTGCTCTTGCCTCCACCATCGTGGCTGAGTACACCCTCACAGTTTTGGCAAAACCGTCCGCCAACTGACCAACATAATTTCTACATATGCAGCTGATGCCTCCCTATCAAGCCCTCCATGAAAGAGCCATCAACGTTCACTTTCAGAACTCCCTTCACCGGTCGACGCTAAGATTTAGGTATGTCTCTTGCTCTAGGGTTACTCTCCGTATGAGACCACCTACTGATATTCTGGTATACGGCCAAAGTAAAGCTCACCAAGTATTGCAGATTCAGTTTGGTTTTCCTAAAGAGATAATTGCTCCTTGACTTCCAAATTTGCCAGGGAATCACTACTAGGAAGTCAAAATTGACTGAGGGACTTAGAGAAGTTTAGTGGTCAATCTTTAATTTTTGTTATCGCCTATTGCAAGATATAGATTTGTAGGGCTTGGTCTAACCAAATTTCATTTGTCCAGGGACACAATAAGGGTAGGTGCTCAAGTGTTTCAAGGTGTTACCTACATAGCTTGTAGGTATCCTCCTCTATAATGCTTCTTCTTAATAGATCTACTTTAGTTGGTAAAACATTTTGATATAAACCCCAGATGAAAAAATTTATTTTGGGGAGGTTTTTGTACTCTAAAGCCTAGTCTACAGGGTCCTGAAAAGAGGTAAGAGGCCAAAATCTGGCTTTATTTCTCAGTCGCCTCTCCGCTTCTATTATAACTGCTCCTAACATTATATTTTCCCGTTTTAATGTTAGTCCAACCAAGCTGGTCCTCAATCGGTGATGTTCCAAGTGGGATTATGAGGATATCACTGGTTATTCATTGAATAGACCGATGAGAATTTGCTCCTTCCATGAGTTTTCTTCTTTGTTTTTGAGTTTGACAACAATTGTAGGTTCATCTCTATTCGCTAGGCCTCCTATAGTACCTCTTGGTAGCCACTCATCCTCCTGTATTCTAATTTTTTTCCCTATTCCTTATGCACCACCTGATAGATGGTTCAATTGTTTCTCTCCCTAGCAAGATGCTTTGCTAGCCCCACTATGGTTAGGCATTGTTTCCCGCTCTCTAGAAATCTCACTCAAGGAAATAAAAGACTTTAAGAAACTAGCTTCAAAAAGAAGAGGGGGACTATGCAAGCCATAGTGCCTGTTTCCATAACATTACTTTATTAAAGGATATTAGGCCTTTGAAACCCAACTCGTCATTATCCTTTCTTTGTTGCAGGATGTCCCACTTTTTCCAATGCAGCCCCTTGCTTTTCTCAAAAGTTTTCCACTAAAAATCAGCAACTTTTCATTCAAAGCAAATAAATACACGGACTTTGAAAATTGATATAGCATATTATGGGATGGCTTGCACCATAGCATTTAATAGAACTTCCTTCCCAACCTTTGACATTAAATTTTCCGTCCAACTATCTAATTTCATATTTACTTGTGCTAAAATCCAAGAAAACATTTGTTCTCTTAGACACACCCCAATTAGAGGGGACCCTTCGGTATTTCCCTATCTTTTCAATCTCTAGAACTCGTAGTTTAACAAGCATGTTTCATCTTAGTGTTTGGGGGCGATCTTTGCTGAAAAACAAGCTAGACTTGTTTAGGTTGATAGCCTAACCTGAAGCATAGTAGTATTGGTTCAAAATACTTGCAATTTGTTGACATTCCTTAATAATTCCATCCAGAAAGAAGATCGAATCATCAACAAACACCAAGTGAGTTAAAGTTGGGCACCATATATTCAGCTTGATCCCTTTTACGAAACCAATTTCCAAAGACTTTTTCAACAAGTAGGATAAGACATTCTCAACTATAATGAATAAGTATGGGGACAAAGGGTCACCTTGCCTAAGTCCTCTTGTAGGTTGAAAGAAAGGAGTTGGTTCGCCATCAAACTTAACACTGTAGGAGACGATCATAACACATTACATCACCCAATGCACCCATTGAGGACTAAAGCCTATTTTTTGCAAGCGAGCCTCTAGAAAGTCCCATTCCACTTGGTCACATGTTTTTTGCATATCTAATTTCAGAACTACTTGGAATTTCCTTTTCCTTTTATAGTCACACAACTTGTGTAATACTTCCTAAACAATCAAAATATTGCCCTAGATAAGTCTCCCCCCAACAAATGCACTTTGTTACACTGAAATTAACTCCAGAAGCCAAGCTTTTAACCTATTTGCTAGAATTTTTTGGATGATTTTGTATGCGAAGTTGCATAGACCAATAGGCCTGAATTAATCTAGTCTTTCTGGGATGGGGACTTTTAGGAAAAGGGTGATGTATGTTTTATTCAATTTCGGTTTAAGAGAGCTTGAGTTGAGGATTTCTACACTTCTAATAGGAGTGAGTGTTGAATTACATCCTAATTGTGCTTGTAAAATAAACTATTCAAATTATCCGGACCAGAAGCTTTAATGGAAGCCAATTGGTAAACTTCTTCTTTGACCTTCTTTATCGACACCACTGCTGTTAAGCTTTGATTTATCTCCCCACCCGCTAGGTTAAGAAAGCACTCCAAGATAGGGTCTATATATCTCGGTCCCATCTAACTAAAAGTTCACTAAAGAAGCTAATCATATGACTTTTCAATTGTTTAGCGCATGGATCCATTCACCATTTTGAGGTTTGAGCATTGAAACCCTATTTTGCTGCCTTCTTTTTACCGTGTAGCATGAAAAATTTTAGTATTTTTGTCTCCCCACTTGAGCCAACCTATCCTAGATTGTATTTCACAATACATTTCCTCTTGTCTCCATTACTTCTCAATCTCTTTTTTTCAAGACGTTAAGTCTCTCACTTTCATTAGGAGTAGATAAGGAGTTTGTAATGCGTTGAATCTCACCTTTCATCTCATCGATTGCCTTCTGAGCATTAGCAAATCTTTTGTACTCCAAAGGGACAAAGCTTTTCAACTGCAAGAGTTTGCTCGCCAAGTCCGAATTTTCCATCTCCCATGAATGCCATATGGTTTTAATGAGTTGTCCACGTACTTCATCCTCATCACAAAATGCCTCAAACTTGAATTCTTTTTTTCACTTCATTTTCACCAAAGAAAGGGAAAGAAAAAGTGGGCTATGGTCCGAACCAATAGCTGGCAATGCAAGTGCTTCCACTTTAAGATAAGTGATTTCCACTCCAAGTTGTATAAAACTTTGTCAAGTCTCTTTAACTAAGGCTTCTCTTTCCCTATTATTTGCTTACATAAAAGCACGGCCTTTACTCTCTATGTCCATAAGCTCACAAGAGTTCAAAATATCTTGAAACGAGTTGAGTCAATAATTTTCAGCCATGCGTCTTCCAACTTTCTCCCAATGATACAAAATCTCATTAAAATCGCTCATACAAATCGACAGGAGTGTGTTGTGGATTTTAATATGCCATATGTTCTCCCATAGTATAAGTCTATACCAAAAAGTGGACGGGACATGAACAAAAGTAATACGCATTTGTTGATGGCTATCCTCAATGGCACACACTACATTGATATGGTAACAAGACTGAGACGTAATTGTCAAGGACACTTGTTCTTGCCAAAAAATGGCCATTCCCCCTGCTATGCCAACTGGGTTCCCTATATACCAATGCTAAAATCCGAGCCTTTTTTTTCATTCTTTGGACCATTTGCTCTTGGTTCTTCATCTCCATGAGGAAGAGTGTCTGTGGCCTTTCCCGAGCCATGAGGGTTCGAAGCTCTTGGACTGTCAAAGGTGTGCCCAGCCCTTAACATTTCCAACTCATAAAATTCATTTGTGATTTAGTGTCTTCTAAGGGCTAGCCACTAAAACCCATTAATTTCCTTTCGCTACTATGCTAACCAACGTCTCAAACAATTATGACTCATCTAAAACATAGTAATTGCCTGACTTAGCTATAGATCATCAAGCATTACTAGGTTGAGAAGCTCGCCTTCTCTTTTGTAATATTTGAAATAGGGCATGATACATTGGGTGGACTCAAACAACTCCAGTAGAGCACCCTACTATTATAACCTCACAGAGACCAAGCAATTGATCAATCCATGAATGTAGTAGATAGAGAAAGTAGAATGGAGCTGTTGTGCTCGGCGCCGCAGTTCATCCAAAGGAAAAACTCGGAGGGCAGACCCAAGACTAAACTTCTCGACCAACAGTACCCAGAAGCCACTAGCATCAAGAGAACAGATGGGTACTAGGTAAAGAGAAAGCCTAGAGGGACCAAAAAGAAAAGAAGAAGCAGATTATGTATCAATGGATTAAAGGGAGGACGCCTATTGCTGCTATATTAGGGAAAGTGCTAGCGTTTAAATAACCAGAGGAATAAAAAGAAAATTGGGGTATTATAAAGGGGTATTGAGGCAGGAATGGGGTTGTTCTGCGATGGTGGGAAACAAGGTGAGGCGATTGACGTCCATAGTTGGAATATTAGAAAATAAAAAAAAAACTGCTAAAGGGTTGTGAGAATAGGTGGGGAAATAGAAGGAGGTGATTCAGAATAAATGTGTTTTGGATAAGGGGAAATGCCAATGGAACAAATGTATGGGTTCGGTGAAGATTTAAAGCAACGCCACAAATGTTAACTCACAAAAAGCTTGATCAATTATTCATTATCTTCTTTCATTATTATATCATTTGACAATATAAAAAAACGAAAAAGCTCCGCCCTCCCTCTTTATCTATCCATGGGATAGAAGGGCAGACGCCTTAAGTGTCCCCCCCGATCTAGAACTAGGCCTCACCACTACTAGTTTATATGATTTTCTCTTATGCCTTTCTTTTCCATCCTAAACTGGTAGTTAAACACTATTGTGATGATAATACTTTATGAGAGGTCCCATGCGAAAATAACTCAATGCCACATAGGATGCGTTTTGTTCAATTTTGGAAATAGGCTTTCGGAAAATACAAATGTTGAAAACTTAAAGCCCTTTAGGGAAATGCAAATTCAATTTGGTAAAAACTCCATTGCAAAACAACTTTAGGTTAAGTAATATTAGGAAAAAAATTACAAAGGGTTTGGCTACAATTTTGCTATTTTTTTTATTTGAAAAAATCAAACCATTTATGGCCCAACAAAGGGCTTAGGCTGCCGACGAGTTAGATTTGGCGTCGACGGTCGTCAACCGAAGTCGCACGCCTTGGGGCAACCTAGTTGAGGTCGCTTCGGGTTGCGCAACCTCCAGCCTCGTCACCTAGGGTCATGTGACCCTAGCGAAGGCCGCTTGACATAATGTGACCCTTAATGACTGCCGATGAGGTTTGACCTTAGACAATGCCTGGGCTTGCTAGTAACCAACCACTTTTATCTTTTTACAAGGGTAGAAGGGGAATATGAAAAAGCTAATGAGGGCAAGATGCAAAGAAAAAAAAGTCATTATAATCTCTAGAGATAGCATTTCGAAATTGCTAGCCTATCTTAGGCTTTGAACCTTCCCAATGCTAACTTTCACCCTAAAGCCCATTGAGAATGATTGCTAGACACCCCCAAATTGCCTAAGGGGCTTTGGGGTCTTAAGGGACTTTCAAAATACCGAACCAAACGCATGTAATATCTTTCTTTCTTATTGCTCAAAATATTTATTAAAGAATTCCCTCATACTCCTATTGTTTGCGCTAGTGTACAACAATCGAGTAGATTCCCATCTCTTATACATATAAATAATATGTATACAAAATAGAAAATTCCTTTTAGTTAGTTGAATTAGGAATCCAACTCCAATGTAGTAATATTTCATTCATTTCTTGCTTGTTCAAATGTCAAACCATAAGTCCTATATGGATTTGGAATTTCTACTTGGATCAAATTTCTTTCACGAAGTTAAGCTCGAGATGTATACTCAACAAAGAATTACCAAAAAAGTCCTAAACTTATTACATTTGTACAATTTCAGTTTTAAATCTTTTAATTGTCTCAATTGAATTCTAAGTCTTTTACGTTTTGTCAATTGAGTCCATCGATCAAATTTGGCAAGATATTGTTGATGTGAACATCAACTGTCTTACACAAGACAGCCGACGACGCTAACGTGAACATTTTCAATAATATTTTGATATATTTTTTATTTGTTTTAATTTTTATTATTTTTTCTTTTCTTTTCTTATTTTCTCTTTACTTTGTTAATGACTTAGGGCCAGGATGCCCTCACTAGCACTAGGCAAGGCCGTCGTGGGCCCTTGCTAGCCAGGTGAAGGCCCAACGTTAAAAAAAATAAAATAAGTAAGAAAAGAAAAGAGAAAAAAATTCAAAAATATTAAAATATTATTAAAAATATATAATAGTTCAATTCACGAGTCAACCTCATTTCATTTACGCAAGAACCTTTTTTTCTTTGTAAATTTTTGTAAGTAGTAGAATGCTTTTTGCTGCTAGTTGCGAAATAATTGAGGAGTTATTTTCCTTAGAAAAGAGAAAGAAAGAGAATTTCTTCATGAACAACCATTTTTTTGTCATTTTCTTTTACGATATTTGCTTGCTGGAAGTAATCCCATCATCAACGGCCTGAAGCACATATAGCTTCGAGTATATGCAATTGGGTTAGATGATTATGACCTAAACAAGCTCCAAAAGGGGAAAGAAATGGAAACCCGATATGCTTCTCACATATCGAGCGACCGTCCACTCAATTAATTATTGACAACGGTAAAACATATGCCTTAAGACTTGACTCGCAATTTATTGATAGGGCGAAAGGACACGCAATGCTTCGAAAGCATTGCGATTTTAAATTTTGTAAAAGGTATCCATTGCCGAAGCTCCCATTAGGCCCTCTTTGGTCTCGTAGATGCGGGAGAGACCGGCAATATCAAAGGGCTTAAAAAGCAAAGGGTGTTGGTCATCCACAAGCTCATCAGGACACTGAACCGTGCCTTGATAAACATTAATCTCTTAACACTTCCTTAATGGGAATGGATAATAATATAATCCGTAATAAAAAATGGATTACCTAAATCTTGTGTTTCCCTCCAGCCACATGAGATCCGCTAATCTTTCAATCGAGCCAGAGTTAGGGGTGTCGCCAATTCCAAATGCCTCATAGAGAGGAAGATTCTCAAGGTAGCCAAGCAACGGCTTAGTTGGCTCGTCAAACTAGCGCTTCACGTCAGTCGGAAGTTCAAACAATCTCTCCAGTTCTTGGAACACATCATTGTGAAGCTTCAAGGTCATCTTATCATACAAAGCTTCGAAGCAACCAAATTCTTCAAGGGCTTGTCGGACTTCACTTTGCAAAGAGTCCCATGGACCTGTCCCAGGCTTTGAGCAGTCTAACTTGGAGAGATCTATCAAGGAAAGCTTCAGTGTTGAAATAGGGCTCATGATCAATTTCTCTCTTTCTGGTACTTTTTCTGAAACTTTTCTCCTATTTTTTTCTTGGGATGGTTCTCTGCTGGATTTATAGGGCTTGGGCATCCTTGTACTATCCGCCATAGTAATTTTAAAGTTACGACCGAATATGTTGATGGGTTAAGATTTGGCTTTCTTTTTCTGATCTTCTTAGGTTAAAGAGAATATACTTCTGCCGCACCCCATCAACAAGAAAATGGTGAGAGAGAGACTTTGGTGAAGATGTTTGCTGATGAAAGTAAGTAAAGGAATTGGAATATGGCGAATTTGCGGCTACGTTTCGGGCCGGGAAATAGAGGGCGTTCCACCAGTTACTCGTGGAATCGGTCCAAATAATTTCATATGGAATATGAGCAGCTGATCTCATCATCTTTGGGCGTCCTCCCTCTCGCTTCCGCAATTGCGGCTTGTTCGAATAAGTTTTTCGCTAGTCCAAGGGTGTGTTTTATTTAAAAGAAAGTGTTTTTTCAAAATTAATTTTCTGAACTTTCATCCATTTGACTCATCGAAAATAATTAGTCAATCAAAAATACTTTTCAATTGAGGAAAATATTCGTGCATAAAAATTAGGAAAGTACATTGTTAAATTTAAGAGGGTGAAAACACTTTATGGAATTGCTCTTGAATTTTTCAATATTTTATTTATTGTATTTTATTTAAAATTTGATCTTTTAAATATTTTACCTTTTTTTCTTTTTCTTCTTCCTCCACCGCCGATCGCTGGGTCTAGATGACTGACCACAGGCATGGGCTAGCGAAGGCCGGCCTTGCTAGCCTCGCAATGGCAAGCTTGAGCTCGTAAAAATCTAGCAACTTGACCTTAATCAAGGCCGACAAAGCTTAATCTTGCCCGTGCCTAACTGGAGTTGGCCTTCACCGGGCCTTGGCAACAGCGCCACCGGCTTGTCGCGGTTGTCGCCGAGGCTTGGTGATTAGCGAAGGAGGAAGAAGGAAAAGAAAGAAAAGAAAAAAATAATAAATAATAAAAAAATTTTGTGCATGAAATAAAAATTATGAGATTGAAATCATTCTAAAAATGAGATCCAAACTTCATGAAAGATTTAATTTTTAATCACTTATCACCAAATAAAGGAAAACTAACCATTGTCCTAAAAATGATTTTCCAAAAGTATTTTCATTTTTCACAAAGTTTTTCTCCGACAAATGCACCTTCAATTTTATGGCAAACGCATCTTCAATTTTTTTTTTTCAAACACAAAACATTTGAAACTTTCATGATATGTTAATATCTACAAAAGATATTATACTATTTGCCATGTAGTTCCTTCACACACACACACATATATATAACATAAATGCAAAATGTTTAGGGTTGAATTAATAAAAAAAAGGTTTATGATTAAATTGGAAAACTTATAATAGGTTGAGGACTATATGATAACTTTTTCCAAGACGTGTTGAACGGGAAAATAATTTGTTCATGCTCTTTTTTTTTTTGTTCAACATTTGAATGGCATTTTACTTTCTAAAAGTAGAAACGGAACACGTTTTAAATTGTATTCTCGATACTAGAAATTACACGCAAACATTTCACATGACGAGGGGCTTATAAACGAAGGCACCACTCAATTCCACGTTTTCCACGTTTTGTCTATATCATCGATGATGCTCACTAAGGCCCAGGCATATATCTCATGCATAAAAAGGCATAAGCATCTTCACAAATTAATAAATTACACTGGCCTAACATCATCACGGCAAATTAATATTATCTAAAGTTTAAAATTAATGAGCATCCTAGTCCACGTGTTAGCAAAAGGGTTAATATTACAAAACCTCAAAACTATACCACTTTGATACAAAAATACCTCGAAATCCTAAACCGGTCTATCATGACACAAATATTTTAACTTTTTTTGTATCATAAAGCACCTCGGACTTATATAAGCATCGCAAAAAGTTGGATTGAAATTGTTAGGGTATTTAAAGTTTATAGTTTATTGTTTTTCGTGATATTAGACTTTTGATTTTTTTTTTGAGAAATAATAATGATAAAAAAAAAAGCAAGCAAAAGAAGAGAAGAAAAGACGAATTGATTAGTAATTAATTTGGCCACGCAAACCGAACCTTTCCCGGCAAATTAGGAGGAGAATAGGCCCCCGCTAAATCATTCCATTACGCAGCAACGTAGGAACCACGCGCTCGCCTCCGCCCTCCCCCAGTGGTTTTCCCCATTTTCCACCACCTCGACCTTTCAAATCACCGAATTTCAACCCCACCACCGCCTTTTTCCGAGGAATATCGCCGGGCGCAGAAGAAGCGCGAGCTCGAAGAATCTCCGGAAGCACGAGCGATCCGGCGAATGGTAGCCGCGAAGATCTGGAACGCCATGGAGGTCGCCGGCGAAGCCAGCGGCCACGACGGCGGCGGCCGCGGCCCCGCCATCCCCTCCTCCGCCCTCGCCGTCGACACCTCCCTCTCCCTCCCGGAGATGTCCCCTCGCGTCGTGTGCGTCCCTCCCCTCGCCCCGCCGGCTCGCATTTCCGTCGTCCGTCGCGATTTCATTAGCTTAGGGTTTGGTTTCGGCCGATTCGCGTGCTGTGTTTTTCCTTCGTCGTTTCGTGCCGGGAAGATGTCTCGTCGCGCGACATTCGGTCCTCCCGGGATTTTCCGTTCGTTATTTATTAATTTATTTTTGTCTTGCTGGGGCGATGGTTGTTTCCGCTTTTAGTGAGCTTGACGTCGCGTTTGATTGTGCTGTGAGCAGAGAGCTGTGTAAGGATTTGTTCGCGGAGTGGTCGAAGCTCGACGATTCTCGTTTCACCGCAGAGACCGTGTCCGGCGGCATCACGAATCTATGTGAGTTCTGATCATCAGCTGCGGTGTGATTATAAGTAATATGCGACGATTTCATTGTACGGCGTATATTGCGATCATCATTTGCTGATAGGATAGATGATTAGCCTGGACTGGTTTTTGAGCTTATTGAGAATTTTGGTGTAGTGTTGAAGGTTTCTGTGAAAGAAGAAAGCAGAAATGAGGAATCCGTTACCGTCAGATTGTATGGGCCGAACACCGAGTTTGTCATTGACAGCGAAATAGAATTCCGTGTGAGTTTTTATTTTGAATAACTGTGTTGTATGTTAATTCCTTCTTTTCTAGTAGACTGGACTTGTTTCCTGAGTGCTGTAATGGAGAGTTCTGTAATTTCTTTTTTCAGCATGTATTATTTCCTTTAGTTAAGGTTTTTCCTTCTTGATCTCTTTGGTATTCATGAGGTTCGTAACTTCCATAGATGCCTGTGTTACAGCATTATATCTCTTAAGTTTTCCAAGGACACAGTTGGATGTGCCTCTCCCGAAGCCAGACACACTCTAATCATGCAAATGCAACCTGATAGAATCTAGAGCTGAAACATGTCGAGATAGTGTCGAAAGGACTTATGTGGTTCAAAGGGTCCATTTCATTACTTCTGTGGTGGTCGTCAAGTTTAAGAAATTTGATGATTATGATGCTAACCTGTGAGAGAAATGTAGATGAATGGATCACGTACGATTCCTTGAACCACTTGCACAAGTAATCATCGCTAGTGTAACTCATGAACTGCTTCCACTGTGATTTGACACGTTCGTTACCATTCGGTATTTAGGACTGCTATGACGGATGCCTAGTTTCTTCAACAGACTTGGAAAAAGAAAAATGCTTCTAATATTTATGGTGCTCAATTACTTCTGTGTGTAATGACGGCCTTCAATACTGTACTCTGCTTTATAATTGCTTAACCGATTTGTTTTAGGCTATCAAGTACCTTTCGGCTGCAGGATTTGGTGCGAAGTTGCTTGCGGTTTTTGGGAATGGCATGGTTCAGTCATTTATAAATGCTCGTACACTCACTCCAGAAGGTATGGATTCATCATTCAGCATAACAAAGAATTTCACATGATGTTGTGGATTTCAGGGAATTGCTCTAGAAAGTAATGGAATGTGAGAAAATGAATATTGCTTCATGATGTAATACCTTAAGCACTTCAGATATGAAATGTTCGCAGTTCTACAGGTCTGAAATGGTTTCAAAAATCCCACTGACCATCTTTTGATTGAAGGCATTCAGAAGGGGATAGTCATCTTGTATATGGACCTGTCGGGTCAGCCCTTCAGACTAACTTGAGAAAGTTTGTTGTTTCCTATTTCAGTCTTTCAAATTTGTTTGCTTGCCCTTTTTCCTTGGTTGTAGCCACTTCGAAATCTAATTCAATTTTTAATCTGTTTGACTTTGGATATCCCAACTTTATGTGAGTTTTTGTGCCAAAACTTTTAAATGCATAGCTATAGGATTGATAACTCCATTTTATTAAATTAAATTTATCAAAACATCTTATCCCGGCAATAACATATGAACTCCCATGAAGTCTGATAACATGTTACCTGTGTATTTTAATAAGTTCCACCTATAACTTGTTACTTGACTTCATTTGCAATTTTTTATTTTTTTGGCCTAATGCAACAGATATGAGAAAACCAAAGCTGGTAGCTGAAATTGCTAAGCAGCTGCACAAATTCCATCAAGTAGAAATTCCAGGTTCTAAAGAACCTCAACTATGGAATGATATATTCAAGTTTTTTGAGAAAGGTAATTCCTCTTTAGCAGTTCAGTTTCTCTTTTCTCTATCACTTCTCATTAAAGTAACTCTTATTTCATCTTTGCACTCTGTTAAATGTTTCTTTTAACAAAATGCCTTTACCTTAATGTTTCTTTTGTGTCATGTATGTGCCATCTTTTTTATGTAGCATCTGATCTCAAGTTTGACGATAATGAAAAGCGAAGGAAGTACGAGACAATATCTTTTAAGGAAATTCACGATGAACTTCTCGAGCTAAAGGTAAATTCCTCTTTCAAACATTCTGGATATCCTAACTCTTACATGATATATGCTGTGGGATAACTACTACATCAATGATCTCCGATATTTTCATTCAAGCTCTTTTAAAATTGTCTATATGGCATGCCAAGAAGTATGCCTGAAATTACCTATTGCTTAATACTGCGAAGCGCCCCTTGCTCCTGAACGCGGACGCCGCCAACGCCACCGACGCCATCGCCTCCCGCCGTCACCTTCCCAAGCCCCACCGATAGGCACCCCATTGGCAACTCCCATACGTCCGAAGGTTCGTTTTCTTTTTTTTGGATTCTACTTAGTAGAATTCGGTGCCATGTTAATTTTTAGGTTCAAAAATACATCTGCATTAGGTATTGCTTTATCTTACTTGTTGCTGACTTGCTGTGTTATTCAGATAGTTAGTGAAGATTGGAAGAAAGTGAAAGGGCAGTATCTTTTGAGATTGTTTGCATATAGTCCTCCTAAGAGATTAGAGGCTTCTGAGCCTAAATTGGTCACTCCTTGTCTGAAGCAAGAGATTGAGCAGCTGGTATTAGGATTGTTTATACCGCTTGGTGTTGCCCAAGGGCTTGCTTATCTCCACCATGATTGCCATCCCCTGATCATTCATCAAGATGTGCAAACGTTTCTTTTGGTCTTGTGCCAGAGGCTGAAGGCTTTTGGTTTAATTCAAGTAGGTTGTTAGTAATTACTTTCGAATTTTTTTTGCAGGGATTATATGCCGGTATCGTTATTTTACTGACCACGGGAATGAAAAGCTCCCATCTCTTAGTGTTTAGTGAAGATCTCTTCTTCATATATCTTCTGCCACCTATCATATTCAATGCAGGGTAAGTTAATTTCCAATTGGAGTGGTGAAGAACTTTTCTCAGATCATCTTACACAGTAGCATTTAGGCATCATTCTTTTTACGTGGTAACTTTTAGGCATCATTTGTTGCTACATGTTTGTTTTTTCGAATTTTTCTTCAGATACAAGTAACTCCACTGACTGAGATTGGGTTGGATTTTTCCATAATTGTAAAGAGTTCCTTGAACTGTAAACAGGCTCCGAAAGAATTCTGACATGGGCTTTATAAACTGTGAGGGATAGACTATATAGATGGACAGAAGACTGATCATCGAAGATTTGAATAATTTGATAGTCAGCAAAATGTCCATGTATATTAATCTGTTATACTTTACAAAATATAGAGTTGACAGACAAGTTGTATAATTTAATTTACCGTCTCATCTTTGAACTTTACAGGAAGGTTGCCTATATCTTCTAGGGTTGAAAGTGTTCTGACTATTTTCTATGGGATTTATCTCCTTTCTATTTTCTAATCTCTGTTGAGTGAATAAATAATTTCTTATAGGCTTCTGATATGGAGTTTTAATAAGTTATTTATTGGTGCTAATCATCCTTTTCAGGTTTCAGGTGAAAAAGAAGCAATTCTTTAGAAACTTTATGACCATCATGCTATTTGGCGCTATCGGTACCTTAGTTTCGTGCACTATTATTTCACTAGGTAAGTCAAAGGATTTTACTTACATTTTTTGGCTCGCCGTGTCAAAGGATGATTGTGTATATTGCTTCTTATATTCTTCAATGCCTTGAAGATCTATTCCACTAATCTTTTTTCCCCAAAAGAAAATCCAAGCAGCATTTTGAACTGTTTCCAGGGTTCATTTCTATATGCTTTCTCAGTCTTTAAACTGCATTAGAATTTAATGGCTTAGATAACTCCTTGTTTCACTTTATGGTGATGCACTGTCATTTTCCGGCAGAAATTTTGTTGTTATAGCTAGGAACTGATATTGCAAGGGTCAACAGATCTGTATGTTTGAAACCATTTTTTGTGATTAAGACATTGCTTGATGGATTTTTTATTATACAATGAATTGATTCCTCCCTTTTATGTAAATGACGTGGTATTTATCAGTGATATTCACTTGTATGTGTATGTAACCATAGAAGAAGTCAATTTGCCTACTCGAAGTACTAAAGACTCTTAAGAACACATGGGTTTGTGTTTGTCGAATTGTGTATTTTACTTCCATCCTCATCATTTGTTTATTTAAGCAATGAAAAACCCTTCTCAAATAAGCACTCAAAAGGGAGAAATTCTTACATAGATAAATTTTCTTGTGAGGTCACATGAGCTATTCTTGCATATTTTTCTTCGGACCTATGCTTGTTTAAGAACAATCTTGCCAACTGATGTACCTTACTTGTGATGATCTCAGAACCACAGAAGTTTTCAAAAGATGGATATGAGCAACATATGTAATCATCTTGCTCCAGCTTTGCTATCAGTTGCTTTTGCCATCACTCTTTCGAGGCTCTCCAAGCAGAATTGTCAATGTAAATTCTGTGGTAAGTTTATGACCACAATATAGTCGACATTCTTCATCTTACTTTTAAAGTATGGACTGTAGCTTATAGGCAAATTACCATAATCAAGTGGTGAATTAGATATTTGGTCTCGAAGTATCATATCGTGTGGTTGGATTGAGAATCGTGAGATCCTTCATAACAGTAAACATAGAGCTAAAGTCATCTTGAGGAGTCATACTTATCAGATATTCGATGATGGCTTGAAACTATTCTGCAGTCGGGCAGTTAAATAATAAGATTCCTTTGATCCTAAGCAGGCAAACTGGCTTTTGATTTCCTTCAGTTAGTGCTTTCAATGACGCATTAAGTTGGTGCTGCATTATGTTAATCGGGCTGTTCTTGCCTCCATTTGCTAATGGCAGATCGCTGAAAGAATGATATTCTTGTCTTTGGTTCTTGAATGATGGAAATTTTGCTGAAGACTTGTGATGTTCGATGCTCCATTTAAATGTCGTTGGATGGTTGACCTGAATCCATCTGGTTTGTATGTTAGGATGAATGGCCATATGCTAATTGTTTACTCTAGTTAGGCTGCAAACCTATCAATGCGACATTTTTACTGCTATATTGTCCCCAAACTCTCCCTTTCTGGCTTTAAACCATTGCTCTTATTCATTTTCATTTTTCCCCTTAATACATTCCTGTTCGATTTTTTGCTTAGCAATTAGTATATTTTCAGTACTTCATACTAATATATTATAGGTTATGAAGTGATACTTATTAGAATGTTGATTGCGACCTGTAATTATTACTAACGAGGCGAGGTGGCCTCATTCAGGTTATGTTCAGCAGTGTCCTCCATAAATGGCTGCCTGCTGAATCTGGAATCAGTGTATTATGTGTATCACCTGGAGTAGTCCAAACCAACGTTGTAAGTATGCTGAAATAGTTTTCATTTTGAATACGTAAAAGTGAGTACGCCAGTAGACTTTGGATGCATATATGTGGTGTCATGTCTGTGTGCAATGAGTCAACGATTGACCCAAAGGGGTGGGTGGCATGGCATCGTTGTCAGTTGCTCAATTCCTAATGAAATTTACTTCTGCTAATTTTTTCCATGTAAATTTTCATGAAACCACGGCCACCGGGTCATCCAAGCCCTCTACTGCCTTCATCCTGCATCTGCTGTGATTTGCTTATATGGTTGTCGTTGTCTATCCTATGTAGTTTTTCTTTGCTGAAATGATTGACATCATGATTTAATAATTGATCTATCTTCCACTTATAATATAAAATAAAAGGACACCGATGGTGTAATTCTTTATTTACACCAGCTCTTTTGAGAACAAGACACAAGGAGATATCAAGAATTTGTACAGATTGGTCATTTAACATGGTAATAAACCTGTGTTTGATTGGAGGAGTGCTTGTGTAAAATTATAAAGGCGGTGTTTCTCATGTAAATCCTTGTGGGACGTATTAACTTTTTCCTGTCATATGGATGGATATCTTCTTGTCTGTCATAGTCTTATATGTTTCATCATGACAAGCTACTGATAGGATATTTCTTTTATATTTTCTCAATGAATTGAATGCAGGCGAGGGATCTTCCTAGAATTGTTCAAGCTGGTTATCATTTAATACCCTACTTCATATTTAATCCTCAAGAAGGTTGGTCCTCTCACATGCCAGATTGCTTGCCAAATTGAAAGTCGTAGGGTCATTATGTTGCTGATTCATTTATTTCAGAAGGGGAGTAAACACTTGAATGGAGTTATGCAGGCATTATCCTCTTATCTAGTTTACTATGCTAGCCATTTATCTACCCATTTGTGATTTTTTTTTCTTTTTTATAATCAATAATCAATTAAAATCTCTTCTTTCCAATCTAAAATAATACGGGGTAAAATTTCACGTCTCACTGCTCATGCAGGTTCTAGGAGTGCACTTTTTGCTGCGACAGATCCTCAGGTTCCAGAGTACTGTGAGTTACTGAAAGCGGATGACTGGCCTGTTTGTGCTTTCATTTCCCAAGACTGCTGTCCAACAAACCCTTCTGAAGAAGCACACAATGTTGAAACCTCTTACCGGGTATGGGAAAAGACATTAGAGATGATTGGCCTTCCTTCAGATTCTGTGGAGAGGCTTATAGAAGGGGAAGATATTAAATGCCGATACAGTGGTCAATAGGGTGATTATCCTCTCTTTACAAGGAAGTGCTGGTTGACATGAAAGCCTCTGCACAAAATGCTTGTGAATGGCATCTTCAAATATATTCTGATAGTATTTCATGATTCATGAAGGAAGGAAAAGGCTGACTAAATAGAGCACTCTAGTGAAAAATTCTCTATGGGACAGTAATTGTTAGGACGGACTCTTCCTTTCACACTTTGTAAGATAGTTTAACATCGCGAGCCTTATTATTGGAAATGCAGGTGCTTGTTATAGGCTGTGAAGCCACTGCTAGTTTGACTACCACTGGGTTTCCCACTGTACATTGTTTTGCCGAAGATCGATAAAAACATCGGGCAATTCTAGCATGCCTTTTGGCCATTTAACTGGATTTGTGATGGGTTGAGTCTAAAAAGATTGAAAAGGAGATGAATGGGCAATGACAACTCAATGAGTAGTATATATTTTAACTTAAAGGTATGACTCATTTATGCCAATTAAAAAATATAACGACTTACAAGAATAAAATGAGTTATATATTACTTCAATTTGCATAATTACTCGTTTGTCTATAATATCAAAACTAATATAAATGGTATAGTTCAATAATCACACTTGTCATATTTCATATTTATGGTTTATTCCATTCAGTCATAACTTTTTTTTTTTTGGCCAATTTAGTCATAAACCTTATGTTTTTGTTTCAGTTCGGTCCATTCGGCCATGCATAGTCGGAAACATCGATGTGGCATCCTAGTCGCGCGAGGTCGGGCGTTGCCGGCGTTGACATGGTACGTGCAAAGTTTGATGGATTAATTTTGAGTACGGGAACATGTACGAATTTACTTGCGAAAGCTTTAAAGAAAAAAAAAAATAGAATTGTCCAAGTTAAAAATGGTTGTTGGGCAAGAAATAGAGAAAAAAAATGAGGTGTCGGGTTTGGACGCCAAATTTTTTTTCTCAATAATACAATGAGGTTTTAAACTAGGTGCATGCAAAGTTTGATGGATTAATTTTGAGTACGGAAGCACGTATGAATTTATTTGCGAAAGCTTTAAAAAAAAAAAAAAAAAGAGTTGCCCAAGTTTATTTCAAAAATGGTTGTTCGGCAAGAAATAGAGAAAAAAAAAATGAGGTGTCGGATTTGGACGCCAAATTTTTTTGGCTCAATAACACAATGAGGTTTTAAAATATTATTAAAAATGTTCACATCAATGCCTATTATGCCATATAGAATGATTGATGTTCATGTTAGTGAATTTCATCTAAAATTGGCTGGAAGTATACAATTGGTATAATTAAGAAATTTATGATGGAATTGTCAAAAGTGCAATAGGTTTACGATTTTTTAGAAAATTCTCTTAAACATGAAATAATTCATAGCAATCAATCGACCAACAAAAACGTAGTAGGACTAATAATTTTTTTTTTTTTTTTTTTTTGGTTGGAGGCGCTCATCCTGAATTATTTGTTATCTATTTGGAATTTCTCTAGTTTCTATTCAGATATGAAATGCTTTCGATTTTTTTCCTAAATATACGAAACTCTTTGATCTAATAAGACTTTTGTGGAGAGCGTTTATGTGAAGGAACGAGGGCAATACCATAAGCAATGGTTGAATCATTAAAAGTACTTTTTTATATACAAACACCGAGGATATGATTACTTAAGCTATTGTAATACATGAATTCTAAATTGCAAGGTGAATGCATAATTTTCATAAAAAAAATTAAAAATAATCTCAATTGATGGGATGACCATTATATCAAATTTCATCCAAATTAATAATATATTCAAGCTCATAGGAACGTTATTGTTAAATATTAAGTGAAGAATTAAGGTTTTTTTATTTGATATATTTGAATGGCCGATTCAAATTAATGTAAAGGAAGGTGAAGGGATAAAACTTTCCGATGACGTGGCCCAACTGCAAATCAACATTTCAACCAATTTTTTGTTTTGTTTTGTTTTTTTTTTATTTCTAAATTTAGGTCGTCCAACAAATTTGCAAAGACACAATGCACAACAGCATACACCACCGTTCTACTTTTATGGACAGGAGTTGACACATACCGGGCACTTTGCATGCACCGCATGCAGAGAACAAACGAAAAACGTCATCGATCCCCTCGAGCCAAGACTCTTCATCTATCTCGAAGGATTCGTGGGAAGTTGTTCCGTTTTCTTTTTCCTAATTCTCTCCAAATTTAGTGTGTTGGCAGCCCTTTTAACCAAAAGTGTACAAATAAATCGCCTGTGCAATTGTGAGGTAGATGATCTAATCTGCTTGAGCTCCGGGAATGGGAAGGAGTTCTTAATCATCAAGAAAACCCTGAATCGCCGATTTCGAATCCGCCAACCGACTGAGATTAAGCAGCATCCTTTCGCTCTCTCTTCCTCCTTTGGGACTCTTCTCCTTCGTCCTTAACAACCCGCAATAATGGTGGACATTTGGACAGCCAGAAGGATCGTAGGCATTGTTGGTGAGTTCTTGAAAATTCGTTTTGACATGATCATTCTGCTAACAGTGCATGGGAACCATTTTCCGGGAGCCCATCGTCGTTGTTACGGTGTGTCTATATATTCATATGTGTATCCGCACCCGAGACATGAATATATACAAATGCGAAATACAAAAGTTCCCTGAAAAAAAAAATTAAAAAATCCATAAGTGATCAAAGAATTATATAATGAAATGAAGTAGAGTAGAGTGGAGAAGAGTTAGTAACTAATCGATTGTATAATAAAAAGCGAAATGTCAACGTTATGACCATGAAACTCAATTTTTTCATTCGACCATTTTGCAGGAGATGTCACGACCTTCGCTTTATTCCTGTCTCCCATGTAAGCTTAGCTCGACAACTTCTACTTCTCTCATAAGTTGACCAATGAAATTCTTGCTGTTTTGTTTATTTTGATCAATGGATTGACATTCGAATTTGATTTACGTTGCATCACGGCGGATCTCATCAGCCCGACATTTATCACGATATCAAAGAAGAAAAAGGCAGCGGGATTTAAGCCGGATCCATATGTCGCGATAGTACTCAACTGCGCAATGTGGGTGTACTATGGTATGTACCATGATCATTCAGGAAGCTCACTTGTCGTCATAATGAACGCTTTCGGTCTTGGTATCGAGCTCATCTACGTTGGGATATTCTTCATCTACTCTCCATGGAACAGACGTGTAAGCTTTCGAAACACCTAAGTTGTTTAACAAAGTAAGAGTGCTCCTCCCATCTTTATTTCCCAGCTTCGGTAGTCTAATTTGTTTTTTGTGCTTTTGTCGCCATTTCGCAGCGGAATATCTTGCTTGTGCTCCTCGTTGAACTGATATTCATGGCTGCACTAGTTGCCTTATGCAGGAGTTCTGCACTTCTTAAAATGTTGTGTATCATCTTCAACATAGCGATGTATACTTCGCCATTGACAATCATGGTACGTTGACTGTTTGGCTTTTTCCATAAACTAATAAGTCACTGATCAACAATCAAGAAAATGGAAATCGATTTCCTTCTTTTTGGTAATGGCAGCGCCGAGTCATCCAGACAAAGAGCGTCAAGTACATGCCTTTCTATTTGTCAATCGCCATGTTCTTAAACGGCATCACCTGGGCTGTCTATGCACTCCTCAAATTCGAACCCTTTGTCCTGGTATGATCTTGAAACTTCTTTCTCAATCGCATGTAATTTGCTTCATCCAAATCTTTCAGAGTTAAACGTGTTCTGCTGTACTAGTTGACAGTTCAGAGGAAATAGAGAGAGAGTGAAAGCATACATTTTTTTGAGTTCAATGACTGAGATTTTCAGGAAGATGAAGCCTTCTTTTTTAAGACATTTTTTGGTCATTTGCTTCTATTAATGTGTCCACGCATTTTTGTAGGTGACGAATGGTTTGGGAGCCTTGTTGGGTCTGGTGCAATTGATTCTCTATGCAATATACTATAGAACCACCAAGTTGGACGAGCCGAAGAAACCGATGTCCGATGTTGAACTCTACGGAGCTTATGGCCGAGACACTTAATTGACACGGGCTCCTCTGCTCCTCAAGATTCAATTCTTTTCTTTACCAGAGTCCTTAATTTTCATGAGTACGATGTTTGACATTAATCGTTGTTGTAAAAATACAATGTGTACTTCCAACCAAATGGTAACAAGCAAAGTGGAAAAGCAGGAATGCGGCTGATAATTTGAGTATTAACACATGCTACAATCCATCAGTTAGATGCTTACACACCAAATGGAAGGACACGGAACATCTGTCTCTTGTATGTTCGGCCGAGCATGTTCTCCGCTTAATGAGATAGATGATATAGGGAGCAAAAATAGAGCGCTAGTCTTAAAATTGTTCTTTATTAACAGAAAATATAGTCATACATTACAGGTGGCCAACCCAGTCTTTCTAAGGAGCGTATGCCAAAAATAGTACAGAGTTCTATGAAATGCCCCCAAGCTTCTAAAACTGACATGCAAAAGAGGAATAGAAGAACAATAATTAGAAAATGAAGCTTTACACCATTCGAGAAGGAAAGATGTAGCGGTACGCACTCTCTCCTTGATCTATATTGACGAATCGCCATCCCTATTCTTCTAGATAAATCCCATGCCCTAATTCTCGACTGTAGATACAATAAGCAGACACCTTCCCCTAAAGGTTGATAGCACCATAGTATTTGAAAATTAAAGTAATAATTATACCAACTAATTCCTCAAGGTCCGCGATGCCTACGGAAGCAAAGACAACCGTGTGACTGATCGACAGGAATCATGCCACCCCCTTTTGACGTGTCGATAGCTTCAAGCAAAGAGACGACCTCGTCCATCTCTGGACATTTGTTTTGATGAGCATCCCAGCATCGTTTCATCACATTTGCAAGAGACCTCGGGCAGCATCTCGGAATTTCAGGTCTCAAGTTCTGTAGCACGTACAGTCCCCAAAGATGATTAGATATCAGAGACAACTACTTCCCGCTAGCAGCAGAATTTCTGCTCGCTATCTGTCTCTCATAATGCAAGGGATAGAACCGAACAATACCTGGCGCACCACAGCCGAAGTCATCTCTGAGAAACTAAGGTCAGGGTACAGCATGTCGCAACAATATATTTCCCATAGGCAGATGCCGAAACTGTAGACATCGCATTTTCTATTATATGGGTTTCCATTTAGTACCTGCACCCAGTTTTGTTGAGTCACCTATTATTTATTCTGTAGCAAATCTGCCTTTTACTTTTGTCCTTCACTTCATTTTTAGGTTACTTAAAATGATGAAACACCAAATCATCACTGCAATTTAGCTATACATGCTGCAAGCTGAAAAGAAGAAACGATAGAAACAGGAACAAGAAGATGAAGGAAAAAGGACTCCCGTGGCCCTTTTGGACGGAACTGTGCAATTTTCAAACTCCAGAGGTGTGAACTGATCAAAAACTGCTACAACTTAGCAGGAAATAAAAGAACCAGAAATTTCTATAGTACCTCAGGAGCCATATAACCCAATGTCCCAGTCTCCCCAGTCATGTCATTGGGATTTGAAGCTTCAACATGAGCCACCCCGAAGTCTGCGATCTTCAAAGTACGAGACTTGTCCAATAGCATGTTCTCTGTCTTCACATCTCTATGGACAATCTTCTGTGAGTGGAGATAACTCAAGCTGCAATAGTTAAAATGAAAATTAACTTGACCACTTAGGGATGTAAAAATCTATGGTGCGCCTAATTAAAAGCAGTGTGTTTTTTTATATACCCTCTGGCGAGATCAAGTGCAAGCTGGACAACCACCTTGAATGCTAGTTTCCTTCTCCTGTTCTTGATGAGGTAAGATTTGAGAGCTCCCCACCATCACCGAAACCACACAAATCCTCAACCAATCACTCAACACTCTACGCAAATGTGTCCATATAGCTCAACCACGAACTTCAAGCGGAGCAAAACAGGGAAAAGATCATACTCATCCCTGACTAGATGCCTTAATGACAATGTTTAAAAGTATAATTTAGGTCGATATTCTTTCACAATTAGTCTAGAATATTTAGAAATTTATAGCCTAAATAGGAATCTTGCTGGATCATTAATTGTATTGACTGGACTACTTTAGCACTCAAGTGTGTCGGATTGTTGCATGGCTCGAAGGTGTAAGCATATATATATATAGCAATAGCGTGGTTGGGGAAAGAGACCAGCTTCACATTTAATGCCGAATTCAGCAGTGGCGATTCTTCGCAAGCAAAGATAAGATGCAAATTTGTCTTTGGGTCTACGTGCAGGGAGACATCACATAGCACAAGCAAAGTTTTTTCGTGTCTTGAAATATCTATTACTTTTTAGGTTAAGCTCGTTTTAAAGTCACGTCAGTTCGAAGTCATATATTAAGTAGGCATGGCTATGGATTTATTCCGGTAGGCAATTCGTTTTTCCAAATAAGCAGTCGATTATTCAGAAAAGACAATGAAAGAAATTGCCATGATTTCAGAGCTGAGGAACACTTTTGCCTCCGTGATTGATTTAGAAGCAGAAGAAGAATGTGAGGTGGCAGAAGCAAAGTTGAATGTTGGCAAAGCGCATTAGGGTTCAGCACTTAGGCCAAAATGGGCAAAAGAAACAGTATTGTCTAAAGCTGAAGATAGCCAAAGCTTTTCCAGTCAGATATTTGACCTGTTGCTGAGATGTAGGCAACTCCAATTGCCTGAGAGTCATAGGATCCCGACGTCAAAGGAAATGAAGAATGAGAACTACTGCAAGAGGCACCATTCTTCGTGCCATGACACTAACAATTGTATTGTATTCAGAAAGATGTTACAGCGAGTGATTCAAAGCGGGCGACTGAAATTTCCTAAGAAAGGAAAACGAAAAGTGGATGCAGACGAGAACCATTTTAGGTGAACATTGATATATTTTAAAGATGAACTAACGTGGATGTTAAAAGCTTCGCCTGCGAAAGTGCTGACAAAATTATTTCTATTTCATTTTGTGAGGTTCTTGACTTGTAAGATCAATAAAGGTGATGAATAAAGAATATTTCTTTCTAAGCTATGAAGAATTATCCCTTTGATGAGCTGTTGATCAAGTCTAAATTACGATCTTAATAAAGACCTCTCACATTAGTTAAGCCGTACCGCTTAAGGGAAAACTCGAACCCTTGTTGACAATCAACATGATGGTAATGATGAGATTGAGTATTTCTCCTACTCCGCATCAACTGTGAAGTAAGTTTTCTACACTCTTTACTATTTTTTTTTTTGACAAATTCTACACTCTTTACTATGCAATTCGATTACTTCATCATTTTTTTTCATGATAAATGAGTCAATTGTCATGCCATTTGAAAAAACGTTTAAACCAATGATTTCAAAGTTCTTAATTTCAATGTTTCATAAGCGAATACTTTTTCATAATTAACAAAATGGGCGTTTGACATTGTCATGGGCGGGTCAAGTTAAATCATTATGTTTATTACAAATTCGTAAAAAAAAAAAAGTCTTGTTTTGAGGGCCTGTTGAAGTATATCAAACTAGTCCCGTGATTAAATCTCACCATTGAAATGAAAATATGAGGCAAGGAAAAAATATTGAAGGTTAGGCAACTTCATGTTCCATCTAAAACCTTTTCAAAACAAAAATTGATTTTCTAAGCATACACTGAATTGACCCCGCTTGTTATTCTGATCCCTTCACTTCATGTTTCAGACGTAACTCTCAGACTTGTTACGATACGGAAGCATTTGACTATGAACAATCAAGTTCCCATGATGATGAACCTATTGATCCGTCTAACGGTCGGTAAATTTGGAACACACCTTCAAAGGAAAAAAATTAATATGGAGCAAATCTCATTACTAATTAGCTGAGATATCAATTCCGAAGAGCCAAAAAGAGTGCTCAACACTTCTAAAAAATTCATGCTTGATGCAAGCCCCTTTCCTACATTGTGCAATTTTCTTGTTGAGCATTGAGATAGTTCACTTGACCAGGTAATAGCTCTATAGCCAAAAAGTAAGTGATCAAACAATAAAATAAATAGAATAAAGGAATCAAATCAAATATTGAATTTACATGATTTGATTGGTAGGACCTAACTCACGAGGAGGGCAAGACTACATATCACTATAGATCAAGGAATACAATAGATATTACAATCATATTTACTCAAAAACTCATGTGTTTCCTAACTCTTAATCATAGCCAATAATACAATGTTTATCTCACAATTTCTCGTAAAACAATCCCTCGGTTTTGCAAATGAGTTACACAAAATCTTAACACAAGATTTTCACAGCTTCAAATTCTCATTATGTAATTCATGAGCAAGCCACACAATTGACTATCACGGAAAGAAGTTTCTTTTGGATGCAATGTCCAAAAAAGACTCACTTCTTATATCAAAATCCTTTCCAAATTAGAAATCCAACTCCAATTGGGAAATCTACCTGCAATCAGGTTTTCTTTACAGGATCAACTCGAGATGTATTTTCAACAAAGTCCAAGGACTTTGCTAAGGCATCAATCCTCCTTGAGTTACACAAGAACCTCCTTTTCTTTTAATTTTTTTTGTTAGTAGTAGAAAGCTTTTTGCTGCGAGAAGGAAACAATTAAAGAGTTCTTTTCCTTAGAAAAGAAAGAAAATTCCCTCATGAACACCCATTTCTTGGTCATTTTCTTTTACATACTAGCTTGCCAGAAGCAATCTCGTCATCAACAGCCTGAAGGCACATATAGCTTCAAGGATCTAGCATTGGGTCTGATGATTATGACCTAAACAAGCTTCAAAAGGGGAAAGTAAGGGAAACCTGATATACTTCTCAAATACTGAGCGACCGTCCACTCAATTAATTATTGACGACAGTAAAACATATGCCTTAAGACTTGACTCGCAATTTATTGATAGGGCGAAAGGACACGCAATGCGTCAAAAGCACCGCGATTTTAAATTTTGTAAAAGGTATCCATTGCTGAAGCTCCCATTAGGCCCTCTTTGGTCTTGTAGATGCGGGAGAGACCGGCAACATCAAAGGGCTTAGGTGTTGGTCATCCACAAGCTCATCAGGACACTGAACCATGCCTTGATCGGAAGAGAAGAGTCCTATGGAGCATCGTAGCTCGTGCCCGCTTATCTTTACACGGTGACAAGGGCTGTATATTCTCCCATTGCTCCATCCCTGCGTGCAAAAGGGATAAAGGGAGAGGCACACAATGATCAAGGTCAAATATTCGTAAGACTATAACACTAAAGAGACTTAAAATCGTGACTTCTTTTGACTGATCACACAAGGTCTACATGTTTAGTTTATATCCAACGAGACATCTATCTCACCACAAGCTAGCATCAATCTCGTCATATCAATATGCATTCAATCATTCGAATACATGGTTCACACGGCAAATAGTTGATGACAATTTCACAAAGAAATCAGCTTTAATGTCCTAACCCTAGCTATTGCTGGACGTGATGATTAATACTAAAAATGTAAACAATACTTCGCAATTGATATGCAAAGTCATGGTGCCCGAATTCTTTCGAACCGAATTCAATAGAGAGAGGGGGATGGGGCGGACTCACGTAGAATGACTCCCCAGTGATGACAACGAAAGAGGAAGCTGAGGAAAAGGCGACCTCGATCCAACGTCCATCCTTAGTCTGCACTTCCAATCCGTTCACATGATTTTGGTGAAGTATCGTCACGAAGTTTGCGTCCCGATGGCACGAAGTCTCGGGCTTCTTGGACTCCTCAGTCGCAGGAGCTGCATATCTCATGACACGGAGACTGTATTTGACCGACTTGGCTAGTGGATCCACGTACTTGTCTACACCCAGGCTTCTCAAAACCAGCTTCTTCACCAGTGAATCCAACTCCAAAACCCTCATAGCATACGTATTCATTATCTCGCTGCATGTTCATTAAAAGGGCACACATCAAAACTACAGTTTCCATATATTGGGGACGTGGATTGGCATCTTCATTTTGCGTGTGCTTTTATGTATATCGAATTTTTCTTATCCTCAGTACTGTATAAGATGATTCATTTTAGATTTTCTTCTTGCATCAAAGTAATTGAAATTCAAATACACGTCATTAGAGATTTCTTTGACAAATATTAATCTCTTTAACACTTCCTTAATGGGAATCGACAATATAATTACCAATAATGAAGAAAGGATTACCAAAATCTTGTGTTTCCCTCCGGCCACATGAGATCAGCAAATTTTTCGATCGAGCCCAAGCTAGGGGTGTAGCCAATTCCAAACGCCTCGTAAAGAGGAAGATTGGCAATGTAGCCGGCGGTTGGCTTATTTGGGTTGTCGAACCGGTGCTTCACATCAGTGGGAAGTTCGAACAATCTCTCCAATTCTTGGAGCACATCATTGTGAAGTTTCAAGGTCATCTTATCATGCAAAGCTTCGAAGCAGCCGTATTCTTCAAGGGCTTGTCGGACTTGACTTTGCAAGGAGTCCCATGGACCTGTCCCTGGCTTTGAGCCATCTAATTCAGACAGATCTATTAGGGGAAGCTTCAACATTGAGATAGGGCTCATGATCAATTATGTGTTTCTTTTTGGGTACTCTTTCTGAAATTTTCCTCCTATTTTTTTCTTGGGGTAGTTCTCTGCTGGATTTATAGGGCTTGGGCATCCTCGTACTAGCGGTTGTAGCAATTTTAAAGTTACAACTGGATATGTTAATGGGCTTAAAGCTGACTTTCTTTTTCTTGTCTTCTCAGGTAGAAGGTATCGTGCTTTTGCCATATCCTATCAACAAGAAAATGGTGAGAGAGAGACTTTGGTGAAGATGTTCGTTGATGAAAGTAAGTAAAGGAATTGGAATTTGGGAATTTGGCGATGAAAGCAAGTAAAGGAATTGTCAAGTTCCAATTGAATTTGGAGATGAGTTAGACGTGGACGGTCGGGTCTACGTGAGGAAGCGGAGAAAGTGACGAAGAAGGGGATGCGGCGATGGAACCATAGAAAAGAAAAGAGATGTTGGGTTTCTTCTGTCAGTGAAGGAGAATCCCCGGAAGATGTCGGACAATTCTGATCCACTCGCCAGCTAGCAAATTTGTCAAGAAAAGATTGAGACAAGGCTGTTACGGAGCATCACTAAGTCGCCTAGCCAAATCCATCAGAATCAACGGTGAAATCGAGTTGGAAGCCTTTGAAATATATACATAGGATTTCATCAAAATCTTCCCTGACTAGATGCATAAGTGACAATATTTGAAGATATAATTTAGGTTGACATTTCTAGAAAATTATAAATTTATCGTCACTCGACAGATATAAAAATACAGTCTTAAGTAAATATAATCGTTGCTCCGCCAAATTTATCATTCTTGCATAAGTAAACCCCTGCTCAAATAAGACTAACCCTAGTCTCATAAACAAATCATACAGTGACAAAATCAAACTCAAGTTGAATTGGCTTATAGTAGATTATTCTTGAGTTTCCAAAAATATCTTGGAATCACAATCATAAAACAATTGCAAGCTTTTGAAATTAGGCATTATGGAAAATTGGTCGAAAGGGATTATTTGCCTCGTCCAACATAATTAATGCCCAAAAGCCGTATAAGAAAAATGACACCACCACTTCAAAACATGCATAGTTAAGGATCAAATCATGTAGTCAAATGGACATGCATATACATCACACTGAGATTCATGCATTCACGTGATCACTCGACATATCTTAACACAACACTTCATCACATAATATACGTCATTAAATGGCCTGTTGTCATATGATACAGCACATATCGTCACATGACACAACTTGATTGCTTGAAAATTATCCCCATCAGACCGGTTACTATTACTATGGCATAAAAGATGTTTGGGGTGGGTTCATCCTCTAAGTAGAAGAGGGATTCCAGACCATCATCTTGAAGGGAAACGCCTAACTTCTTTTTGAATCATGTGCATTCCTTTCTTTTTGCGAAAAGTGTCGAAATGTCCTAAACCTTTTGTATTTGTGATAATTCAATCATAAACCTTTTAATGGTATCAATTAAGTCCTAAACTTTTTAATGGTGCAAATTTAGTCATAAACCTTTTAAACTAGTGCCAATTCAGTCCTCAGCTAACTTTGACCGAATATTGCTGATGTGGACGCCTTCCGGCTCACTTGACATCGCCAGTACTGACGTGGATAATTTTTAATAATATTTTGCTAATTTTTCGATTTTTTTTTTTTTTTCCTTTTTTTCTCTCCTTCTTTTCTTCTTCCTTTAGGCGGTGGCCGGCCGCTAGCCAAATCTGGTGAGGCTGACCCTTGCCATAATTAAACGAGGTCAACTTGCTTGGCCAACGCCTAAAGGAAGAAGAAAGGAAGGAGAGAAAAAACGAAACAAAAAAAGAATAAAATCAGAAAAAAGAATAAATTGGAAAATTATTGAAATATTATTAAAAGTTGTCCATGTTGATGCCAGCAGTGCCACGTAAGCCAATCGGCGTTCACGTTAGTAATATCTGGCCAAAATTAGCCAGGAGGACTAAATTGGCACTAAATCAAAAGGTTTAGGACCAAAGTGACACTAATTCAAAAGTTTTAGGACTGAATTGGCACCAACTCAAAAGGTTTAAGACTAAATTAATACCATTAAAAGATTTTTGACTAAATTGACACCAATGCAATATGTTTAAGACTCTTCCAACACTTTTTCACTCTCTTTTGGCATGTTGACAATTCTTTTGCAAAATGGCCCTTTTGTTTGCAAATGTAGCACCTATCTGATTTCTTCTTGCCACGATGTTTCTTCTTTTTGTGATACCTCCATTTGCCTTTCATCCTTGTGATCCAGTAGCGGAATTTCTTGTTCGTTAACTGTAAAATGGCAAGTTTGACCGAGGAATTATGTAAGTCATGGCATCATACAAAAAAATCAGAGAGGCTCAGCAGGAGCCACTCGTCCGCTGTGACAAACAGGCTGGACGAAGCTGATGACGGCATGACTCTACCCCATTTTCCATCTTTCATTTGCACTTCCGATCCGTCGATGTAGTTCTGTTGAATTAGTGCGAAGATGTGCTTATCACAGGGAGGGTAAGCGCTCGCTTGGGCCTCTTTAGTCTTCGGCGATTCGTATTTGTTGATCCGATCCAAATCTTTCATAGAGTAGCAATTGAGCGTCTCGCTGCAAAATAATCTAAGATTCTTGTGAAAGCAGACATAGGTCTATATTGTGGTTCGCTTATGTCATCTTCTTTGAATGGGTTTGCATAATCTGCGAATTCTGCCCTCGTCCATCGGGCCGCCAATTCCCATGGCCTCATAAAGAGGAGTGAGAAAAAGTTTGGCGAGGCAGCCATCGTATGGCTTTTGCGAATCAGGTAAGTGCCCTTCGTCTCGACCCAGAACATCCATCAAGTCTTGTATTTCCTGGATGGCATCACTATGATAATCCTGAGGGATTTGGTCATAGATTGGTTCCAAACATCCCTATCCTTTAAGTGCCCGAAAGACATTGTTTTGGACCCAATCCAAAAGAATCTATGGTGATATTTTGAGTGGTATTGAAGGGAGCACTCACAGGCGAAATAACATTGCGGATAATAGATCTCCCAATTCAAATATAACATGAGAAGAAGAGATTACTAGAGAAATCAATCATGAATGATAAAGAACACCAGATAATTGTGCGATTCTTTTGTTTCTTTTTTTTTTTTTTTTTTGGGTCAAAAAAGAAGAGACTTCATTGCTAATTAAGAGTTTGCAACAACATAATAGAAAACACGGGGCAAAGTAAATTCCAAAACAGTTCGGGGGGATTGGCCAGCCAATTACGGGCTTGGCTTTTGTTCCGCTGGGTCTTAGCTAGTCAATCAGTGGCCCGATTCGCAGATCTAATGCAGTGGGCCACAAAGAGATCAACAAAGCCCAACGGCTTTGAGTTGGCCTTAGACAGAAGATCTACTTCCCACGTGCAAATATCTTCACCCTTCAGTGCCTGCACAAGAGATGGATTGTCCGACTCCATTACGATTTGCTGTCCTCTTCTTTCGTACAAGAAATTTAGGGATTCCACAATTGCTCTTGCCTCCACCGTCGTGGTTGAGTACACCCTCACTATTTTGGCAAAACCGTCCGCCAACCGACCAACATAACTTCTACATATGCACCTGATGGCTTCCTATCAAGCCTTCCATGAAAGAGCCATCAATGTTCACTTTCAGAACTCCCTTCGCCGGTCAACGGTAAGATTTAGGTAAGTCTCTTGCTCTAAGGTTACTCTCCGTATGAGACCACTTACTGATATTCTGGTATCAGCCAAAAGTTCACTAAAGAAGCTAATTGTATGACTTTTCAATTGTTTAGCGTTGCGGATCCATTCACCATTTTGAGCTATGAGCATCGAAATCCTGTTTCGCTGCCTTCTTTTTACCGTGTAGCATGAAACATTTTAGTATTTTTGTCTCCCCAGCTATCCTAGATTGTATTTCACAATACATTTCCTCTTGTTTCCATTACTTCTCAATCTCCTTTTTCAAGGCGTTAAGTCTCTCACTTTCATTAGGAGTAGATAAGGAGTCTGTAATGCGTTGAATCTCACCTTTCATTTCATCGATTGCCTTATGAGCATTAGCAAATCTTTTCGTACTCCAAAGGGACAAAGCTTTTAAACCGCAAAAGTTTTGCTCGCCAAGTCCAAATTTTCCATCTCCCATGAATGCCATATGGTTTTAATGAGTTTTCCATGTACTTCATCCTCATCACAAAATGCCTCAAACTTGAATTCTTTTTTTCACTTCATTTTCACCGGAGAAAGGGAAAGCAAAAAGTGGGCTATGGTCCGAACCAATAGCTGGCATTGCAAGTGCTTCAGCTTTAAGATAAGTGACTTTCCACTCCAAATTGCATAAAACTCTGTCAAGTCTCTCTTTAACTAAGACTTCTCTTTCCCTGTTATTTGCTTACATAAAAGCACAGCATTTACTCTCTATGTCCATAAGCTCACAAGAGTTCAAAATATCTTGAAACAAGTTGAGTCAATAATTTTCAGCCATGCGTCTTCCAACTTTCTCCTAATGATACAAAATCTCGTTAAAATCGCCCATACAAATCAACGGGAGTGTGTTGTAGATTTTAATATGCCATATGTTCTCCCATAGTATAAGTCTATACCAAAAAGTGGACGGGGCATGAACAAAAGTAATACGCATTTGCTGATGGCTATCCTCAATGGCACACACTACATCGATATGGTAACAAGACTGAGACGTGACTGTCAAGGACACTTGTTCTTGCCAAAAAATGGCCATTCCCCCCGCCATGCCAACTGGGTTCCCTATATACCAATGCTAAAATCTGAGCCTTTTTTTCATTTTTTGGACCACTTGCTCTTGGTTCTTCATCTCCATGAGGAAGAGTATGCATGGCCTTTCCTGAGCCATGAGGGTTTGAAGCTCTTGGACTGTCAAAGGTGTGCCCAACCCTTGACATTTCCAACTCATAAAATTCATCTGTGATTTACTATCTTCTAAGGACTAGCCACTAAAACCCATTCATTTCCTTTTGCTACTACGTTAACCAACATCTCAAACAATTATGACTCGTCTAAAACAAACTGATTGCCTGACTTAGTTATAGATCATCAAGCATTACTAGGTTGAGAAGCTCGCCTTCTATTTTGTAATATTTGAAATAGGGCATGATACAATGGGTGGACTCAGACAACTCTAGTAGAGCACCCTACTATTATAACCTCACAGAGACCAAGCAATCAATCAATCCATGAATGTAGTAGATAGAGAAAGTAGAATGGAGCTGCTGTGCCTGGCGCTAGAGTTCATCCAAAGGAAAAACTCAGAGGGTAGACCCAAGACTAAACTTCTCGAACAACACTACCCAAAAGCCACTAGCATTGAGAGAACATATGGGTACTAGGTAAAGAGAAAGCCTAGAGGGACCACAAAGAAAAGAAGAAGCAGATTCTATATCAATGGATTAAAGGGAGGACGCCTATTGCTACTATATTAGGAAAAGTGCTAGCGTTTAAATAACAAGAGGAATAAAAAGAAAATTGGGGTATTATAAAGGGGTATTGAGGCAGGAATGGGGTTGTTCTGCGATGGTGGGAAACAAGGTGAGGCCACTGACGTCCATAGCTATATATATATAATTGCTAAGGGGTTGTGAGAATAGGTGGGGAAATAGAAGGAGGTGATTCAGAATAAAGGTGTTTTGGATAAGGGGAAATGCCAATGGAACAACAGAAGGGTTCAGTGAAGATTCAAAGCAATGCCACAAATGTTAACTCACAAAAAGCATGATCGATTATTCATTATCTTCTTTCATTATTATATCATTTGACAATATGAAAAAAGGAAAAAGCTCTGCCCTCCCTCTTTATCTATCCATGGGATAGAAGGGCAGATGCCTTAAGTGTCCCCTCCAATCTAGAACTAGGCCTCACTACCACTAGTTTATATGTTTTTCTCTTATGCCTTTCTTTTTTCATAGGCTGAAAGGAACCACACCAATCAATCCTAAACCGGTGGTTAAAAACTATTGTGATGACAATACTATATGAGAGGTCCCATGCAAAAATAGCTCAATGCCACATAGAATGCGTTTTGTTCAAGTTTGGAAATAGGCTTTCAGAAAATGCAAATGTTGAAAACTTAAAGCCCTTTAGGCAAATGCAAATTCAATTTGGTAAAAACTCCTTTGCAAAACAACTTTAGGTTAAGTAATATTAAGAAAAAAAATTACTGTCGCGACCCAATTTTCGAGTTTGTCACCTAAAACTAGGTTGATGACTCACTAGCCTTTAAGCAGCTCGGCTCTCCCAAGCCCATACCAAATCGCGACTTAGGGATTTTGACATGTAAAAGCTTATTATCTAGGAGTCGCCACTAATCGGTTTAGGGTAGGTCGATTAGACACCTAAGTAAAATAACGGGAGGATTATCTTACTCCTACGAACCAGGAGATTTTGGGTACGGGACTTGGTTCTGCTAGGACTATCTAGTGCCCTTTCGGTACCATTTCTTTTTAATTTTAAGAAAATGTTTGGCAATTGAATTGATTTTAATTTAGCTTCCTAACATGTGAGGTGATAAATACATGTGCATCATGCCAATTTAACACATCAAGAAAGTAATTAAATAATGCAAAAAACATACCTTAAAGCACGAAAGCGTCGCAATGTTAAATCAGAATTCATATAGATAATCAAGATATGATTTCTAATTAACACGCAATTTTAATTTTTTTGTTTTCACTTTATTTAATGAAAATCATAACTTATGCAAATAATCTAAAATGACATGTGACATGACCTAAACTATATGACATGAAGAAATGCGATAATTAAATGCAATCTAAATGATCTAATTATAATGACATGCAATGCGATGCAATGACATACCAAATCATTTAAACTAAAATGACATGCTTCATGCAATTTAATATGCAAGCTATATGTCACGTGACATTTATTAAATGACTTAGTCTAATGACAAGAAAGTTCTAATTAAATGAACTTAAATAAACTAAATGACGTGCATTTGATGTTTCTACTTTTAAAAATGCAATCTATTCTAAAAATTGAAATTAACTTATGCAAAGACAGATTTTGTATTTTCTTTCATGAAATTCGAATGCAAAAATGATCTAACTAGATTGAAATTCTATCTAATTTAAACTAAAGATTAGATCATATTAAATCTAATTTAAATTAAGACATTATCTTAATCTAAAATGCAATTTATCTAAAAGATGATCTAAATTAAAGATGAAACATGCAATTCTAACCTAATATGCACAATGATTTTTTGCTTTTCTTTATGAAATTCAAAATTAAAACTAACACATAATTAAACGTGCAATTCGAATAATAAAAAAACTAACAACCTAAATGAATGCATTTTTTTTGTTTTTATATTTTTAAATTCGAAATAAAATCCCTATTCTAGATATGCAAAATAACCAGAAATATTCTAGAATCAATTGAAATCCCTAATCCAAATGTCTTTTGATTTTCTTAGTGATTTTTAAAACAAATATTAAATCTAACAAGCAAGATATTCAAACAAATAAAGGATCAAAATAAACGAAAAAATAGCAGGTTATCGCGGGTGGAGTGCGAATATTTTTAACACGAACATCACGACAAGAAATCAAAATAATTAAAAATCTAATCGAAATCTTACGGATCAAATTAATAATTAAATTAATTCAACAATTAATATATAAAACAAAACCCCAAGAGTTAATCTGATTAAAAAAATGGCCCTAGAAATCTTTACGGGTCAAATTAATAATTAAATTAAACCTTAGGGACAAATCCTATAGGTAATGCCTAGAAGAACTATAACCTAAAACTCACCTCACCAAATTCAACTTAAACACTAATAATAAAATTAACTAAAAAGTAAAATAAAATAACATAAAATAAAAAATAAAAATAAAAAGAAAAACAACCTAAGGAAAAATAGGGGGCAGCCAAATTGGTTGATCCGGCCAGAGGGGATCGCCGGCGGCGGTCGGCGCGGAGCAGGGTGGTGCGGCGGCGGCGAATAGGTCAGGTGCGAGGGTAGGCCGACGGCGTTGGCACCGTTCGGGTGGAGCAGCAGCTGGAGGCGGGATCAGCGAGGGGGGTGCTCGGGGCTCGGCGTCGAATCTCGACGGGCGTCAATGGCAGCGGCGTCCGGTGCGGGGGCTCACAGATCTGAGGATCGAACGCGGGTGGAAGGGCTCGCGTGAGGGTGAGCAGCGGGGGCGGAGCGACGATTCGGCGTTGCAGAGGCGCGGAGGAGGCAGCTCGTCGCTCGGGCGGAGCAGGCGGATCGGACGGCAACCCGGCGCGGTGGCAGGCGAGGAGTGGTGGTGGACGATGAGCTCGCTGTTTCGGCTTTTGGGCGGCGATGTCCGGCAAGGGGCGGTCTGAACAGAAGCTGCGTTGGGTGCTACAGGGGGGCGGGCAACCAGCTGAGGAAGACCATGAACAGTGGGGGTCAAATCACCCCTCCTATTCTGCCTTTACGCTTCCCTTTTTCTCTTCTTTTCCTTGTCAGACCCCTTTTGCTGCCTTTTCCTTTGGGTATTCACTTTTTCTTCTTTCCTTCACTGAGCGAAAATCCACGGACGGTAACAATCTCCTTTCCCTTGTGTTTTTGCTTTTTCTTTTTATTTCTTTCAACCCCCCATTAAGACTCGCACGCACGGCCTTTTATATGGGAAGGAGTTGGATTTTCAAATTCTTCCTCGAATCAACCTTCGCAAATCTTTTCACAAAATTCATCCCATACTGATAAGAACTCGAGATAATGATAAAATTTTTCTAAATCCAAATCTTTCAAAACCAACTCGCAATATTAACTTTTATATCTACCCAAAATTCATCATATCTCGGAAAAATTTCGAATTTTAATTCCTCACAAGATAATTTATGATCATTTAAAAATAGGCTTGGCCAACTAATTTGAATCCATTTGCCACCAATTCAATAAAAAAGCAAAAATGCAAATAAAAAATAAATGCAACCTAAATCGTATGCTATGAAATCAATAAAATTAACCCATAATTTTCTATGCAATAAAATAAATAAACTAAATCGCCAAAATTTAGGTGTCAACAATTACAAAGGGTTTTGGCTACAATTTGGCTATTTTTTTATATGAAAAAATCAAACCCTTTACCGGCCCAAAGAAAGGGCTCGGGCGTGGCGAGTCAAATTTGGCATCAGCGATCGTCAACCGAAGTCGCACGCCTTGGGGCAACCCAGGTGAGGGTTGCTTCGGGTTGCGCAACCTGATACCATAATGGAACTAGACTTAGAACCAGGGAAGGAAGAGTCAATTTTCTGCAGGTATGCCTTCCCACAGTGGGCAAACAATCCGTTCGAGCCCTTCAGGGACAGTCTTTTAGCAAAAACCACTCGCCTTTTAGTTTGAGCCTAGGGACACCATGAGAACAGGGATGGAAACGCTTCTAATCTACCCGAGATGCATTTCCTAGAGGATTCTACCAGCCGGAGAAGAAGAAGGGTTTAGAAAGCCATGAGAGGTTTTACAAAACACCCACTTTACTTGGGGACTCTACCCAACACATTACACCCTCCTTGCCTTATATAGACAATAAGAGGTTACAAACAAACAAGGACCAAACAAAGGTCCGGAAAACAAACAGAGGCACTCGAAACTTTCGGGAGGGAATTATTCGCACAATATGAACAAGAATGTATCTTGTGAAGGTACTTTCCCTAGCCTAGTGCTACGGTAAAAGTGAAAATGTCTGGGACACGGACAACGGCGGTCTCGTCCGTCACGAGCATTGTAGTCATAGTCCGAGTCATCCGAGGCGTGTGTCTTTGTTGCTAGGAGATGTGCTTCATATTTTTGTTCAAGGGCTTCAAGGTCTTGGTGAGAGGATCGTTTTAGGCCGATGTGATGAGGATGCTTCCTCATGAGTTTGGTGGGATGCTTCTTCTTGAGCCAAATTTGCATTGTCATCTTCGTAGTGTCGGCGGGAATGCTTGGCGAGGCCAATGGGATGGCTGTACATAGTAGGAAGTGTCCATTTGAGATAAGGACAAGGGTCCTTGGTCGTAGGGATCTTGGAAAAGAGGACATCCCAACGTGCATAGGGGTCTGGTAGATTGGACAATGTCATGCACTTGTCATTTCATCATCTTGGGATGATCCGAGCATGTCGAGTTGCCTAAGTGCTTCCTTAGCTTACGGTGCTAGGTCATAATGATCCCACACAATAGGTTCATTATAATTCCACACTTCTTCAGGAATGGTTTTGTTTTCTTGGCACAGGATTCTCTAGAGTTCTCGGTATTGGTGTTGACAAGATCTAACAGATCTTGGATAAGATTTGTGAATCCGAGCTTCTTTGCTATCCAGATGGGGTTTGTAAGATGTGGTTCCTATTTTCAGGGGGCATGAATGATGTTGCCATTGTTTTTGAAAAAGTGCCATGGACGTCGGAAAAACAAGATAGTATGGACTTCAGGATTTGGTGTTGTGGTTCTCAGTTCTTTTTCCAAAAGATGTTTCCAGTGAGTAGGAGGGTAAAACCAATTGAGAAAGTCTAGGAGATTTTGATCACTTTCTCTTTCAATATTTCTTCCGAGTAAGAATATCCTGGTGAGGTTGGCGATGAATCTTCTGGTTGGAATTTCAAATGCTATCAAGTACTTATTGGTTAAGTACCACAATAGTGTTCTTGAGCTAATCAAGGAAATCATCTTCCTTCCAGATAAGAGGATGTATAAATGGATAACTGAATTTAATTCACAAGGATAAAGAATCGAACCGCATTGAATCTCGAACAAATCTGTGTGGCTTTGCCACATGAGGTTCTAGATTTTTACGTGAGATTGTCATTCGGGATTTGTTCAATAATCTCTGGGGATATTTCCTAGCTTGGCAAATCTTTGATCTTCTCAATCTTGTATTTCACGCCATGATTGAGCATATGAAAACGAGGTCTTTTGATGTGCATGTTGATTTCGTTTGGTGCCTTTGGTCTTGATAAGAAATCGGCAAGAACATTTTTTTCTGGAATGTGTTTGGTTTCAAAGAATATTTTGAAAACCATTCAGCCCATTGAAGTAGTTGGGAATTTGGAATGCTTCTGTTTAAACTTGGTCATCGAGGAAAAGATGACATGTCTAATTCTACCGGGGAAGTGATGGCCGATGAGATGGAATTCAAACTTCTTGATTCCATTCTTTTTCGCTAAGATTTCTTTGAAAGTGGAATGGTAATGCATTTCGGATTGAGAAAACTATCCACTTTTGTGAGCACAAAGGTGTCTCTTACCATCAATTTCTTCAAGTAGAATGGCTGCCAAGTATTCATCACCGGCGTCGGTTTGAAGAATTCTTTTACCGTTGACGATATCTTCAATGGTGGGAGTGCATAACCTCCTTAAGCTCGGCAACTACTTTTGTCGAATTTTTCCCAAGGTGGGGGATTCTTCTTTAGCATGGATTGCAAAGGAATCGGGAGCTTTGCAAGATTTGGAACAAAATCCCCGAGATAATTGATTATCCCAAGAAATTGCTTGAACTTCCTTCTTTGTGAAATTTTCTTCGGAAACTTTAGCGGTTCTGAGCAATATGCGGCCCTGGATAGTATGTACCATTGTTGAGGTGCATACCAAGAAATTCAATTTCTATTTGGGCAATATTCATCTTTCGCCGAGAAAGCATGATGCCATGCTTTCGACAATTTCGCAAATTGTTCAAGGAGTTGGCGGTGTATTGGTCATCGAAGCTTTGTAGAGTAGGATATCATCGATATATACTTTGCAGCACTTGAGAGAATTGGTTGGAAGATACGACACATGGCCTTTTGGAAAAGGGATGGTGCTACCTTTAGGCCAAAAGGAAGAACTTTCACCTGGAAGTGCTGGTTTGGAATACGAATCCTGTTTTGGATGCGTCTTCAAGATGGATGCCCAATTGCCAAAATCCGGCTTTGAGGTCGAATTTGGAATAGATATGGGCCTTTGTTAATCCAAGTAAAGAGAGAAACTACGGGATGGTAAAGGGAATTTATCATCCGGAGAAAAAGGTTGAGGGGTTGATAGTTGATTACCAATCTCATTTTGCCCTACGTTTTTGCTCGCA
This sequence comes from Eucalyptus marginata, assembly GCA_014182565.1. Classification (NCBI taxonomy): domain Eukaryota; kingdom Viridiplantae; phylum Streptophyta; class Magnoliopsida; order Myrtales; family Myrtaceae; genus Eucalyptus; species Eucalyptus marginata. The sequence goes on along the minus strand of CM024587.1, from coordinate 10,309,849 downwards.
CGCTTATTGACATAAAAGGCTCCACAAGCCCATTGAGAGTTGGAGATTTCAATAAGGTATTGTTGCAATAGTTCTGAGCATTCCCTTTGAGCTAAAGCCAAGTGTTCTGGCTTCATTCTCATGTGGCGCGCCTTGGTTGGATTTATATCTTCATTCTTCTTGAAAGGAAGGCGAACAAAGAATTCTGGATTTTCCCATAAAGGATGGGAACACTTTTGAGCAAATTCCGAATGGGATTGAACAAGATTCTAACAATCTTTGCATGATTGGATCTAATAGGCTCATTTGAATGGAAAAAGTCTCTCAATGTTAACAAACTCGAGAATTGGTCTTTATACCTAAGACATTTTCCGGAATGATACGAATTTGTGAGATTTGAGTCATGATGTCCCAACCAATGATTAGGTCTTTGTTGGGAAGATTGGATCCAAAGATTTTTGTGGTTATTGAGCACTTTGTGGGAAGAAGCGAGCGAATGGTTCTGAGGAGTAGTTCTCACATTTGTGGAGAAAGTGTCTCCGAGGCGAGTTGAAATATCGGACATAGGGAGTCCAATATTCTTTAGGAAGAACTTTGGTATCCAAAAATAGAACATTTGACTTGCTCCGGTATCAATGAGGGCAATAACGGTGATAGGTTTAGCAAACTTTGAGGTGAGGATTTTTACGGAAAGTGGGGACGGTGAGTTTGACTTGAGAATATGTCAAGGTTTTGTTACGCGAGTGTGGGTGATATGTGAAAAATATCTTCAGATTTCGGGTCCGAACCTTATTTGGAAGTGTGATAACAATGAATGATACAAATGGTTTGTTCGGATGGTTCTTCATCGGCGAGAGAACAATGATTCTACATCATCATTTTCAGAGAGATACCCGTTTCATTCTCAATTTGATGTATCAAATGATGCGACCTTTTCTAGCTTGGGGACAGTTTTGGCAAAAATGTCCTTTCTTGTTGCGAGACGTAGCAACGATTCGACTTTTTAATGGCCCGTGCGATCCTTTCTTTTCGTAGGTATCGCCATTTCTTCTTTCGGAAGTTCTTGTGGCCATATTTGGATTTTTTCATTTGAAACTTCTTGAAATGTTTCTTCTTTCGAGAATACTTTCCACAAGTACCATCACGGTCTTGCTTAGAACATTTGATCTTCGGCTTTTGGCGAGAAGTGTCTCGAGGCTCTTATCATCGGTGATGTAGGATTGGACCATTCGGCGCTTTAGACATATTTCTTCAAGACATAGATGGATCTCTTGTTGTATTTCTCCCAGGGGAATATCCTGTACTCTCTTTTGTCTTCCAACAAAGGATCTTTCGACCATTTGGGATAGTTCTTTAGGGATGGAAGTCAGGAAAACATGCTTTAGATTTGAATCGGCTCCAATTTGGTAGAAGAGCTGAAGCATTATTCGATAATGCTTATCAAGATGTTTCTTCTGGAAGGAACAACATTTTCTTTCGAAAAATTCTCTTCTTTTCATTTCTATGAGGTCGGTGGGTTTTCCCACGAAGAAGTGGTATAAGAGAGTAATGGCATGGCTAAAATTTGGTGACATCAGAAAATGAATCTGGTCTTGTTCTGACACTGATTTCCACCAAAGTTTAAGCTTCCGGTGAACCTAGTAACAAAGTTGTAAAGGACATCATTCATATCATGGTTGGTGAGGGACTGAGTGTTTAACCAAGTATGAAATTCCTCAAGTCTTTCTGGCCATTTTTTATAGGGAATATCATCGATGGTGAAAAACTGTTTGGATGCCTTGGACACATGATTTCTCGGATTGTCCCGAACAACTTCTGGGTCAGAGTAATTTGACTCCATATCCTGATCTGGAGGATCAGCCATGAATATAGAAGAAGTTACTGGTACCATGGGAAGGGGATCAGGTTCAAGAACTGAAAAGGATGAAGAGGATGATACTCAATCAGATTCAGTATCAGAAGTGGTAGGATCAGTTTGCTCTACTGGAAATAGAGTTTGATCCTTTGGAGGAATTGGATCAGTCTTGTGGACAGAATCAGGATGTCCTTGGACACTTAAATCCTTTAGAAATGATTCTAATGGATTTGCCAGCATCATCTGATCTGGTTTTTCTCTTATGACCACCGAACATGATTCTATAGGAATTTTCTCTTTTCCTCTTTCCTTTTGGATTCGATTCAACTCTTTAAGGCGATCTCGTATATCTGGTTCCTTTCTGAAGGGATCTTGTGGAATGGCCTCAAAGATAGACGTCTAGGGTTGCGGAGGTAAGTATCCAGTTCTTACTGGAGTTGCAAATGGATCAAAAGGTCCGAACCTTCCTTCTTCAAGGAGTTGGATTTGTCTTTTGAGCTTTTCTATCTCCGATTTTGGGCTCTCTAGATAATGGTAGCCTAGACGTTGTCCCGATTCCAAGGCATTTAGCCTTAAGGAATTCGAAACCATTTTCTTGGTAGTCTCATCATACTTTCGGAGATCTTGTTGCACAATTCCAATCTTGGAATCAATTGTTTTAAAAGCATTGTTTTGTGCTAGCGAGTCTCGATTGCCAATTTAAAACGACCTTATTGACATAAGTCTTTTCTCGTCTCCCATTTTCATCCACATCGGTGGGGGTAGGTATTTTAGGAACATGGCGATATCGCCTTGTGGATCAATGAATTCCCTGGGGTAGGAAACGAGAGTTTAGAACCTTCTCGACAAGAGGGGGAAAGTCGAGAATCGTGAAACATGGCAATGGAGGAAATATGTGGTATTACTGCCTGGAGCTTCAAGTGGGTAGGAATGTTTCTTAGCCCACTTTAAGATTGGCTTGTAGAATGGAGAGAGAGCTTGTTTTTTCTGAGGTGGTGATGTTGGAGGTGATCTTGGTGGATCTGGTGAAGTTTCGGGTGAAGTACTAACCTCTGGTGGTGGAGGTGATGCATAAGAAACCATGAACTGGTATTTATCACGCTCACCAAGAGTATCAACGGAGGGGTCTCCGTTTAAGCATCTTTGGTACACCTTATCCTTTGGCTTTTTTCGTCGAGGTGGAGGTCTATAATATGGATTTACCTCATCAGGAGAATTCATACAATAGGAACATTGGCAAAAAGGATCCTAGAAACAATGGCCATATTTGTCTTTATAGTAATGGACAGGATGTCCATTACCATTAAAGTGTCGAACAAGCTTTTTTGGATCTGGTTCGGAAATTGATTCAAGAACGCATGGTTCGATCATGAAGAGGGTTTGGAAGATAGAAGGACTTTCTTCCTTTTCTTTGCCAAATTTGATGGAAACAGTTCCATCTTTTCCCGGACAAACTCGAGTCCGTAGACCGGAAAGGCTTGTTATGTTGATGTAGCTTTTCGTAGTTAGTAATCCAAGTTTCGGAAGGAGCTTGGCCAACGTGTCCTTCGGGATGCGAGGAACATGAATGCATGATGCCCGATCATTCTGCATGGAGATAAACAAAGCATCTTCATTACCATTGTTGAAGTTTAGATCAAGAGCATGGTTACGTACTCGATAAACCATCCGGTAATGCGGGGTTGCGGCTACGAGAATCGGCGGTTTGAGGAGCTCCGGTGAGTGGACTTGAACTTTTAGGAAAGAGAGTAGGCGGGGTCGAAGAGCGATGTTGAAGTTGGGATACAAAGTTACAAAAGCTGTTCCAAAGCATTCGAGTAGTTTGAACGGTACCAATGCAAGCATGCTAGTATTGTAAAAATGGTATCTAACAACGCAATTCTTGCCACAACAGGTAAACCTTTACGGCCATGAAAGGTGAAAGCAAGACTAACGGCGGCATAATGAACATGAGTGTATCCCTGTTGAGCCCATTGTTTGGGGAATTCTAGAGGGATCGAAGAGTAACAAAGTACTCCTTTTCGCAGCGGGGAATGGGGTCTTGGTCGAATTTGGAGGACCGGACATACTCTTTTACTTGCTTTGGAGTTGGATGAATAAGTTGGTGGATAGAAAGCGGATGGGTGAGAATCATGATCGAACCATGGGTTTAGCAAAAGCGGAGTAAGGGTTCATGAGAGAGAGCGGGTTTCAAAGATCTTGGTTTCATCACTAAAAGAGAGTTCGTAAAGATAATCTATCTTAGAAGCATTGAAACATGAAATTCGGAGGGGTTGAGGATGATGTAGAAGGGGCAAAGAGTAACGGATGCTTCGAGAACTTCGGTGAATGTGTTACGTTCATGGTATAGACATGATGTAAATAGATCTTCTCACCACCTCGAAAAAACAAGCTCTCTGGATTCACCTACTAAAGCGCATGGAACGGATAATATCACAAACGAAACCATGGCTCGATACCATAATGGGAGAGAGAGAAAGAAAATACCTACCCCACCGATGTGGATGAACATGGGAGCACGAAAATTTGCGTCGTTTTAAATTGGCAATCAGAGACTCTGCTAGCACAAAACAATGCTTTCAAAGCAATTGATTCCAAGATTGGAATTGTGCAACAAGATCTCCGAAAGTATGATGAGACTACCAAGAAAATGGTTTCGAATTCGAGAAGAGGCTAAATGCCTTGGAATCGGGCAACGTCTAGGCTACCATTATCTAGAGAGCCCAAAACCGGAGATAGAAAAGCTCAAAAGACAAATCCAACTCCTTGAAGAAGGAAGGTTCAGACCTTTTGATCCATTTGTAACTCTAGTAAGAACTGGATACTTACCTCCGCAACCCCAGACGTCTATCTTTGAGGCCATTCCACAAGATCCCTTCAAAAAGGAACCAGATATACGAGATCGCCTTAAAGAGTTGAATCGAATCCAAAAGGAAAGAGGAAAAGAGAAAATTCCTATAGAATCATGTTCGGTTGTCATAAGAGAAAAACCAGATCAGATGATGCTAGCAAATCAATTAGAATCATTTCTAAAGGATTTGAGTGTCCAAGGACATCCTGATTCGGTCCACAAGACTGATCCAACACCTCCAAAGGATCAAACTCTATTTCCAGTAGAGCAAACTGATCCTACCACTTCGATATCGAATATGATTGTATCATTTTCATCCTCTTCATCCTTTTCGGTTCTTGGACCTGATCCCCTTCCTATTGCACCAATAACTTCTTCTATATTTATGGCCGATCCTCCAGATCAGGAAATGGAATCAAATTACTCTGACCTAGAGATTGTTCGGGACAATCCGAGAAATCATGTGTCCATGGCATCAAAGCAGTTTTTCACCATCGATGATATTCCTTATCAAAAATGGCCAGAAAGACTTGAGGAATTTCATACTTGGTTAAACACTCAGTCTCTCACCAACCATGATATGAATGATGTCCTTTACAACTTTGTTACTAGGTTCACAGGAAGTCTTAAACTTTGGTGGAAATCAGTGTCAGAGCAAGACCAGATTCATTTTTCGATGTCACCAAATTTTAGCCATGCCATTACTATCCTATACCACTTCTTTGTGGGAAAACCCACCGACCTCATAGAGATGAAAAGAAGAGAGTTTTTCGAAAGAAAATGTTGCTCCCTCCGAAAAAACATCTTGATAAGCATTATCGAATAATGCTTCAGCTCTTTTACCAAATTGGAGCCGATTCAAATCTAAAGCATGTTTTCCGACTTCCGTCCCCAAAGAACTATCCCAAATGGTCGAAAGATCCTTTTTTGGGAGAAAAGAGAGTACGGGATATTCCCCCGGGAGAAATACAACAAGAAATCCATATATGCCTTGAAGAAATATGCCTAAAGCGCCGAATAGTCCAATCCTACATCACCGGATGATAAGAGCCTCGAGACAGCCTGTTCTCGCCAAAAGTCGAAGATCAAATGTTCAAACAAGGCGTGATGGTACTTGTGGAAAGTATTCTCGAAAGAAGAAACATTTCAAGAAGTTCCAAATGAAAAAGTCCAAATATGGCCACAAGAACTTCCGAAAGAAGAAATGGTGATACCTACGAAAAGAAAGGATCGCACGGGCCATAAAAAGTCGAATCGTTGCTACGTCGCAACAAGAAAGGACATTTTGCCAAAAGCGTCCCCAAGCCGAAAAGGTCGGCATCATTTGATACATCAAATTGAGAACAAAACGGGTATTTCTCTTGAAAATGATGATATAGAATCATTGTTCTCTGGCGACGATGAAGAACCATCCGAACAAACCCTTTATATCATTCCTTGTTATCACACTTCCGGTGAAGATTCGAGACCTGTAATCGAAGATATTTTTCACATATCACCCACATCGCGTAACAAAACCTTGACATATTCTCAAGTCAAACTCACTTTGTCCCCACTTCCGTAAAAATCCTTACTTCAAAGTTTGCTAAACCTATCATTTGTTATTGCCCTCATTGATACCGGAGCAAGTTGTTCTATTTTGGATACCAAAGTTCTTCCTAAAGAATATTGGACTCCCTATGTTCGATATTTCAACTCGCCTCGGGAGACACCTTCTCCACAAATGTGAGGACCACTCCGTGACCATTCGGTTCTTTCCCCGGTGCTCAATAACCACAAAAATCTTTGGATCCAATCTTCCCAACAAAGACCTAATCATTGGTTGGGACATCATGACTCAAATCTCACAGCTTCGTATCATTCCAGGAAAATGTCTTAGGTATAAAGACCAATTCTCTGAGTTCGTTAACATTGCGAGACTTTTTTCCATTCAAATGAGCCTACTAGACCCACTCATGCAAAAGATTGTTAGAATCTTGTTCAGAATCCCATTCGGAATTTGCTCAAAAGTGTTCCCATCCTTTATGGGAAAATCCAGTAATTCTTTGTTCGCCTTCCTTTCAAGAAGAATGAAGATATAAATCCAACCAAGGCGCGCCACATGGGAATGAAGCTTGAGAACACTTGGCTTTAGCTCAAAGGAATGCTCAGAACTATTGCAACAATACCTTATTGAAATCTCCAACTCTCAATGGGCTTGTGGAGCCTTTTATGTCAATAAGCGTACTGAGCAGAACAGAGGGAAAATGAGATTGGTAATCAACTATCAACCCCTCAACCTTTTTCTCCATGATGATAAATTCCTTTTACCATCGAGTTTCTCTCTTTCTTGGATTAACAAAGGCCCATATCTATTCCAAATTCGACCTCAAAGCCGGATTTTGGCAATTGGGCATCCATCCCGAAGACAGATCCAAAACAGGATTACGTATTCCAAACCAAAGCACTTCCGGTGGAAAGTTCTTCCTTTTGGTCTAAAGGTAGCACCATCCCTTTTCCAAAAGGCCATGTGTCGTATCTTCCAACCAATTCTCTCAAGTGCTGCAGTATATATCGATGATATCCTGCTCTACAGTCCTGATGAGCAGTCACACTGCCAACTCCTTGAACAATTTGCAGAAATTGTCAGAAAGCATGGCATCATGCTTTCTCAGCGAAAGATGAATATTGCCCAAACAGAAATTGAATTTCTTGGTATGCACCTCAACAATGGTACATACTATCCGGGCGCATATTGCTCGAGAACCGCTAAAGTTTCTGAAGAAAATTTCACAAAGAAAAGTTCAGCAATTTCTTGGGATAATCAATTATCTCTCGGGGATTTTGTTCCCAAATCTTGCAAAGCTCCTTATTCCTTTGCAATCCATGCTAAAGAAGAATCCCCCACCTTGGGGAAAAATTCAGACAAAAGCGATTCGCCGAGCTTAAGGAGGTTATGCGAGAATCTCCCACCATTGAAGATACCATCAACGGGTAAAAGAAGTTCTCAAAGCGACGCCCGTGACAAATACTTGGGTAGCCATTCTACTGAAGAAATTGATGGTAAGAGACACATTTGTGCTCACAAAAGTGGAAAGTTTTCTCAATCCGAAATGCATTACCATTCCACTTTTAAAGAAATCTTAGCGTAAAGAATGGAATCAAGAAGTTTGAATTCCATCTCATCGGCCATCACTTCTGGTAGAATTAGACATGGCATCTTTTCCTCGGATGACCAAGTTTAAACAAACAGATTCCCAAATTCCCAACTACTTGATGGGCTGAATGGTTTTCAAAATATTCTTTTGAAACCAAACACATTCGGGGAAAAAAAATGTTCTTGCGATTTCTTGTCAAGACCAAAGGCACCGGCCGAAATCAACATGTACATCAAAGACACACTTTTCATATGCTCAATCATGGCGTGAAATACAAGATTGAGAAGATTAAAGATTTGCCAAGCTGGAAATATCCCAGGAAATTATTGAACAAATCCAGAATGACAATCTCACTGAAAATTTGGGGAACCTCATGTGGCAAAGCCACACAGATCTGTTCAGACTTAATGCAGGTTCGATTCTTTATCCTTGGGGATTAAATTCAGTTTATCCATTTATACATCCTCTTATCGGAAGGAAGATGATTTCCTTGATCAGCTCAAAACACTATTATGGTACTTAACCAATAAGTACTTGATAGCATTTGAAATTCCAACCGAGAAGATTCATCGCCAACCTCACAGGATATTCTTACTCGGAAGAAATGTTGAAAGAGAAAGTGATCAAAATTTTCTAGACTTTCTCAATTGGTTCTACCCTCCTACTCACTGGAAACATCTTTTGGAAAAAGAACTGAGAACTACAACACCAAATCCTGAAGTCCATACTATCTTGTTTTTCCGACGTCCATGGCATTTTTGCCGAAACAACGGCAACATCATTAATGTTCCCCTGGAAATAGGAACCACATCCTAGAAACCCCATTTGGATAGCAAGGAAGCTCGAATTCACAAATCATATCCAAGGTCTGTTAGATCCAATCAACACCAGTACCGAGAACTCCAGAGAATTCTGTGCCAAGAAAACAAAACCATTCCTGAAGATGTATGGAACTATAATGTACCCACTGCATGGGATCATTATGACCTAGCCCCAGAAGCTAAGGAAGCACTCGGACAACTCGAGACAACCTGGATCATCCCAAGATGATGAAATGACAAGTGCATGACATTGTCCAATCTACCCAAGACCCCTATGCACGTTGGGAGGTCCTCTTTCCCAAGATCCCTACGACCAAAGACCCTTGTCCTTATCCAATATGGACACCTCCTACTATGCACAGACCATCCCATTGGCCTCGGCCAAGCATTCACGCCGACACTACATAAGATGACAATGCAAATTTGGCTCAAGAAGAAGCGTCCCACTAGACTCATGAGGAAGCATCCTCATCACATCAGCTAAAACAGATCCTCTCACCCGAAGACCTTGAAGCCCTTGAACAAAAATATGAGGCACATCTCCTAGCAACAGCACACAGCTCGGATGACTTGGACTATGACTACAATGCTCGTGACGGACGAGACCGCTGAAAAGCCGTTGTCCGTACATTTTTTACCGTAGCACTAGGCTAGGGAAAGTGCTGTTCACGCACACGATTCTTGTTCATATTGTGCGAATAATTCCCTCCCGAAAGTTTCGGGTGCCTCTGTTTGTTTTCCGGACCTTTGTTTGGTCCTTGTTTGTTTGTAACCTCTTATTGTCTATATAAGGCAAGGAGGGTGTATTGTGTTGGGCTAGAGTCCCCTGAAGTAAAGTGAGTGTTTTGTAAAAACCTCTCCATGGCTTTCTAAACCCTTCTTCTTCTCCAGCCTGGTAGAATCCTCTAGGAAATGCAGCTCGGGTAGATTAGAAGCGTTTCCATCCTGGTTCTCATGGTGTCCCTAGGCTCTGAACTAAAAGGCAGAGTGGTTTTCTGCTAAAAGACTGTCCCTGAGGGGCTCGAACGAATTGTTCGCCCACTGTGGGAAGGCATTCACCTAGGGTCATATGACCCTGGCGAGGACCGCTAGACGTAATGCGACCCTCAATGACCACCAATGAGGTTTGACCTTAGGCGACACCTGCGCTTGCTAGTAACCAGCCACTTTTATCCTTAACAAAGGTAGAAGGGGAATATGAAAAAGCTAGTGAGGGCAAGATGCGAGAAAAAAAGTCATTATAATCTCTAGAGATAGCATTTCGAAATTGCTAGCTTATCTTAGGCTTTGAACCTTTCCAAGGCTAACTTTCACCCTAAAGCCCGTTGAGAATGATTGCCAAACACCCCCAAAATTTGCCCAAGGGGCTTTGGAGTCTCAAGAGGCTTTCAAAATACCCAACCAAACGCACATAATATTTATTAAAGAATTCCCTCAGACTCCTATTGTTTGCCCTAATGTACAACAATCAAGTAGATTTCCATATCTTATATATATATATATATATATATATATATATATATATATATATATATATATATATATATATATATATATAATATGTATACAAAATAGGAAATTCCTTTTAGTTAATTGAATTAGGAATCCAACTCCGATGTAATAATATTTCATTCATTTCTTACTTGTTCAAATGTCAAACCATAAGTCCGTATGGATCGGAATTTCTACTTGGATCAAATTTCTTTCATGAAGTTAAGCTTGAGATGTATACTTAACAAGAGAATTACCGAAAAAGTCCTAAACTTATTGCATTTATACAATTTCAGTTTTAAATATTTTAATTGTCTCAATTGAGTTCTCGAGTCTTTTTACATTTTGTCAATTAAGTCCATCGACCAATTTTGGCAGAAATTGTTGATATGGATATCAACTATCTTACATGACACGGCCGGCGTTGACGTAAACATTTTCAATAATATTTTCATATATTTTTATTTGTTTTAATTTTTATTATTTTTCCTTTTTCTTTTCTTATTTTCTCTTCACTTTGTTAATGACTTAGGGCCAAGATGCCCTCACTAGCACTAGGCAAGGCCGTCATGGGCCCTTACCAGCCAAGCGAGGGGCCAATGTTAAAAATAATAATAATAATAATAATAATAATAATAATAATAATAATATTAATAATAATAATAATAATAATAAGTAAGAAAAGAAAAGAGAAAATTTTCAAAAAATATTAAAATATTATTAAAAAATATAATAGTACAATTTTTTGGGTCGGAACAATAGTTCAATTCACGAGTCAACCTCGTTTCATTTACGCAAGAACCTCTTTTTCTTTGTAAATTTTTGTAAGTAGTAGAATGCTTTTTGCTGCTAGTGGGAAATAATTGAAGAGTTCGTTTCCTTAGAAAAGAGAAAGAAAGAGAATTTCTTCATGAACAACCATTTTTTTGTCATTTTCTTTTACAATATTTGCTTGCTGGAAGTAATCCCATCATCAACAGCCTGAAGCACATATTACTTCGAGGATCTGCAATTGGGTCGAGATGATTATGACCTAAACAAGCTCCAAAAGGGGAAAGAAATGGAAACCTATCTGCTTCTCATATACCGAGCGACCGTCCACTCAATTAATTATTGACGACAGTAAAACATATGCCTTAAGACTTGACTCGCAATTTATTGATAGGGCGAAAGGACACACAATGTGTCAAAAGCACCGCGATTTTAAATTTTGTAAAAGGTATCCATCGAAGCTCCCATTAGGCCCTCTTTGGTCTTGTAGATGCGGGAGAGACCGGCAACATCAAAGGGCTTAAAAAGCAAAGGGTGTTGGTCATCCACAAGCTCATCAGGACACTGAACCGTGCCTTGATTGGAAGAGAAGAGTCCTATGGAGTATCGTAGCTCGTGCTCGCTTATCTTTACACGGTGACAAGGGCTGTATATTCTCCCATTGCTCCATCCCTGCTTGCAACAAGGATAAAGGGAGAGGCACACAATGATCAAGGTAAATTATTCATAAGATTATAACTCTAAAGAGACTTAAAATCTTGACTTCTTTTGACTGATCACACAAGATCTACATGCTTAGGTTATATGCAACGAGACATCTATCTCACCACAAGCTAACATCAATCTTGTCGTATCAATATGCATTCAACCATTCAAATCTATGGTTCACATGACAACCGGCCGATAAGAATCTCACAAAGACACAGCATTAATGTCGTAATTCTAGCTATTGCCGGATGTGATGATCAACACTAGAAATGTAAACAATAATTTGCAATTGATATGCAAAGTCATGGTGCCCGAATTCTTTCGAACCAAATTCAATAGAGAGAGGGGAATGGGGGGGACTCACGTAGAATGACTCCCCACTGATGACAACGAAAGAGGAAGCTGAGGAAAAGGCGACCTCGATCCAGCGTCCGTCCTTAGTCTGCACTTCCAATCCATTCACGTGATTTTGGTGAAGTATGGTCACGAAGTTCGTGTCCCGATGGCACGAAGTATCGGCCTTCTTGGACTCCTCAGTCGCAGGAGCTGCATATCTCATGACTCGCAAATTGTACTTGACCGACTTGGCTAGTGAATCCAAATACTTGTCTACACCAAGGCTTCCCAAAACCAGCTTCTTCACCAGTGAATCCAACTCCGAAACCATCGGGACATACATATTCATTGTCTCACTGCTTGGTCATAAAAAAGACACGTCGAAACTCCAGTTTCCATAAATAATGGGTGTGGATTGGGATCTTTTTTTATGTGTGTTTTTATGTATACCGCATCTTTGTGATATTTAGTACTGTAAGATGTTTCATTTTAGTTTTTCTTCTTGCATCGAAGTTATTGAAATTCAAATTTGCGGCATCAGTGATTTATTTGATAAACATTAATCTCTTAACACTTCCTTAATGGGGACAGATAATAATATAATCTGTAATAAAAAATGGATTACCAAAATCTTGTGTTTCCCTCCGGCCACATGAGATCCGCTAATCTTTCGATCGAGCCAGAGTTAGGGGTGTCGCCAATTCCAAATGCCTCGTAGAGAGGAAGATTCTCAAGGTAGCCGAGCAACGGCTTAGTTGGCTCGTCAAACTGGCGCTTCACGTCAGTCGGAAGTTCAAACAATCTCTCCAGTTCTTGGAACACATCGTTGTGAAGCTTCAAGGTCATCTTTTCATACAAAGCTTCGAAGCAACCGAATTCTTCAAGGGCTTGTCGGACTTCACTTTGCAAGGAGTCCCATGGACCTGTCCCAGGCTTTGAGCAGTCTAACTTGGAGAGATCTATCAGGGGAAGCTTCAGTGTTGAAATAGGGCTCATGATCAAGTTCTCTCTTTCTAGTACTTTTTTCTGAAACTTTTCTCCTATTTTTTTCTTGGGGTGGTTTTCTGCTGGATTTATAGGGCTTGGGCATCCTCGTACTATCCGCCATAGTAATTTTAAAGTTACGTGTTGATGGGTTAAGATTTGGCTTTCTTTTTCTGATCTTCTTAGGTTAAAGAGAATATACTTCTGCTGCACCCGATCAACAAGAAAATGGTGAGAGAGAGACTTTGGTGAAGATGTTTGCTGATGAAAGTAAGTAAAGGAATTGGAATATGGCGATGAAAGCAAGAAAAGGAATCGTCAAGTTCAAATTGAATTTGGAGATGAGTTAGACGTTGGTGGACGGTCGGGTCTCGGTGAAGAAGCGGAGAAAGTGACGGAGAACGGGATGCAGCGATGGACCCAAGGAAAAGGAAAGAGATGATGGGTTTCTTGTGTCAATCCTGAAGGAGAATCCCTGGAAAATGTCAGATAATTCTAATCCATTCGCCAGCTAGCAAGTTCGTCAAGAAAAGATTGAGACATGGGGCTCGCCAATGACTAGCCATAATCTTTCCTTAACAAAGGTAAAGGGGAATATGAAAAAAGTTAGTGAGGTCAAGATGGAAGAAAACAGGTCATTAAAATCTTTAGAGATGACATTCTAAAATTGCTTACCTATCTTGGGCTTTTAGCCTTCTCAAGGCTAATTTTCACCCCAAAACCTCTTGAGAATGACCGCTAGACATCCCAAAATTTCCCAATGAGGCTTTGGGGTCTCAAGGGATTTTCAAAATGTTAAACCAATTACACTTCAATATCTTTCATTCTTATTGCTCAAAATACTTTTAAAAATCCCTCAAACTCCTCTTGTTTGCTCTAATATATGACAATTGAGTAGATTTCCACCACTTATACAAAATAGGAAATTCTTTTTAGTCCAGTTAAATTAGGAATCCAACTCCAACATAGAAATATTTTAATCATTTCTTGCTTGTTCAAACATAAAATCATTAAGCCTTATATGGATGTGGAATTTCTACTTGGATCAGATTTCTTTTACAAAGCTAAGCTCTAGATGTACACTTAATGAGAGAATTACCAAAAAAATTTAAACCTATTGCATTTGTACTAATTTAATAAAAAATAATCTAATTGTGCCAATTAAGTTCTAAACTTTTTCATATTTTACCAATTAAATTCATCTGATTAATTTTCACAAGAAATTGCTAATGTGTATAACGGCATTATACTTGGCACAGTCAGCACTAACGTGGACATATTCAATAACGTTTTTTATATTTTTAAATTGTTTATTCTTTTGAATTCTTGTTTTTTCCCATTTCTTTTCTTTTCTTTACTTGAATCTTTTTTGTAACCTAGGGTTAGGAAACCCTTGCCAACACTGGGTAAGCCGCCATAGGCCCTCTCCAGCCAGATGAAGGTCCACCAACTACCCTTGCTAGCTCTAAGTTAAAAATAAAAAAGTAAAGAAAGGAAAAAGGAAAAAGGAAAAAATAACTAAAATTCAAAAAATATAAAAATATATAAAAGTTCAATTCACGAGCCAATCTTATTTCATTTACGCAAGAACCTCTTTTCCTTTGTAATTTTATGTAAGTAGTAGAATGCCTTTTGCTGCTAGTGGGAAATAAATAAAGACATCTTTTCCTTAGGAGAGAGAAAAGAAATAAAATTTCTTCCTGAACATCCATTTCTTTGTCATTTTCTTTTACGATACTTTCTTGCTAGTAGCAACCTCATCGTCAACAGCCTGAAGCACATATAGCTCCGAGGAACTGCAACTGGTTCAGATGATCATAGCCTAAACAAGCTCCAAAAGGGGAAAGAAAGGGAAACCAGATATGCTTCTCAAATACTAGGTGACCGTCCACTCATTTGATTATTTAATGATGGTAAAACATATGTCTTAAGACTCGACTCGCAATTGGTTGATGAGCTAAAGGGACACGCAATGCTTCGAAAGCACCTCTATTTCAAATTCTGTAAAAAGTATCCATCGCCCAAGCTCCATTTTGGCTCTCTTCGGTCTTGTTGATGTGGGAGAGACCAGCAATATCAAAGGGCTTAAAAAGCAAAGGGTGCTGGTCGTCCACAAGCTCATCAGGACACTGAATCGTGCCTTGAACAAAAGAAAAGAACCCTATGGAATATCTTGGCTCATGCCCGGTCAACATTACACGATGACAAGGGCTGTGTAATCTCCCATTGCTCCATCCCTGCATTCAAAAAAATAAAATGGGTGAGTCTCACAATGATGAAGGTCGATTATTCCAAAGATTATATCAAACGAGATGTCTATCTCACCACGAGCTTGCATCAATCTTGTCATATCAATACGCATTCAATCATTCGAATTTATGGTTCACATGGTGTACGGCCAACAAGAATATCACAAAGAAACCAGCTTTAATGCCGTAATTCTAGCTATTGTGAGAAGTGATGATCAATACTAGAAATATAAACAATAATTTACAGTTGATGTGTAAAGTCATGTGGCCGAATTCTTGTCAGATGCTCTGAGAGAGAGAGAGAGAGAGAGAGAGAGAGAGAGAGAGAGAGAGAGAGAGAGAGGTGGGGGGACTCACGTAGAATGACTCCCCAGCGAGGACAATGAAAGAGGAAGCTGAGGAAGGGGCGACCTCGATCCAACGTCCATCCTTGGTTTGCACCTCCAATCCGTTGACATGATTTTGGTGAAGTATGCTCAGGAAGTTCACGTCGCGGTGGCAAATGGCCCCGGGCGTCTTAGACTCCTCAGTCCCAGGAGCTGCATATCTCGTGAGACGGAGATTGTATCCAACCGACTTGTCCAGCGATTCAACATACTTGTCTACACCCAAGCTTCCCAAAACCAGCTTCCTCATCAGTGAATCCAACTCCAGGACCCTCGTAACATAGGTGTTCATTGTCTCACTGCGTGGTCATGAAAAAGGCACACATCGGAACTAAAGTTTCTAGAGATATGGCTGTGAATTGGCATTTTCTTGTTGAGTGTGTTTTTATGTACACCACCGTGTAAGATGATTCCTTTTAGATTTTCTTCTTGCATCAAAGTAATTCAAATTCAAATTCGCATCATTAGTGATCCATTCGATAAACATTAATCTACTAATGTTGTCTTTCTAGTGAAAAGATAATATAGTTACCAGTGACAAAAAAAAGAGATTACCAAAATGTTGTGTTTCCATTTGACCACATGAGATCCGCT